>CP092867.1:117307643-117446978 GCA_030710605.1 Cordylochernes scorpioides
CTGATTGTGGAACTAAAAGTTACTGATGACTTGCACCATCTGTCAGAATAAATATCAACTAATCCTTAATTTCCAATTATTCTGATTAATTAAGTAAGGGTATTTGGTCAACTGTGGAATAATTAAAAAAACAACAATTAGCTGATATTTATTCCTACAGATGGTGCAGGCCATCAGCAACTTTTAGCTGCACGATCAGGAAATGTTCTTTTTCTTAATTCCAAAAAGATGTTAACTTTTCAAATATTAGATGTAACAAACACAAATTAAAAAAAAAAAATTTTAAATAAAAAAAATATTAAAAAAAAATCTTCTATTTAAATGCAATAAAAAGGAAAAATAAAATATTTTATCTTCTGTCATTTTGAGCAATTAGATGTATCTGAGTGAAAATAAAAGCAGTGGGGGACGATCATCATGAATTTTAAAATTAAATATTCTTCAAATCATGTATTGACCAATATATATATATATATTTTCCTAGTCTGCCAGCAGGATGATTTTTCAACCATTGATGGACATACATAGGTAACTGCAGACTCAAAACAGAGGTTGAAAAGAAATCTAGATTGTATTAAAATTCAGAAAGAATGATAATTGATGCACACAGTTTTGGTGCTAAGGTAAATACCTCAGGTTCCACACCGTTGTGCTTGGACTTGCTCATCTTGTCCCATTCCACCTCCAGGGATCTTCCTGTCCCTTTCTCCACAGGAGGGTCTCCTGCAATAGACCCGTGATTCCCTCAACTCACTTGCAATTACAGTAGATTTAAAAGCACAAATGTTTCTTTTATACATAATAAAAAATTTCTACTGTCCTTACTGCGATGAAAAAATATATTAGGAGGGCTTGGGTCATCAGTAGAGTAGAGCTCTGAGAAGCAGTCTGGTGGATTAAATTGGCGAAACTGCTTGGAGGGTTCTCCACTGATGAGCCAAGCCCTCCTAATATATTTTTTCATCGCAGTAAGGACAGTAGAAATTTGTATTATGTATAAAAGAAACATTCGTGCTTTTAAATCCTTTCATGTTATATGTATAGATGGCGCGTTATTGCTTTGTTGTAATTACAGTAGAACCTCCATGAGAGGATACCTCTCTACAAAGGACAGTTTTCAATCGTAAAATTACCATTTTTACAATTTAGCAACTCTCCGGTAAGAGGGCACCTCCCCCCTAAAGGAAAATTTGGCTCTGCAATTAGGTGTCCTTTACAGGGATGTTCAACTGTAGCACCAAAATATCCTGGTCCCTAGTTTTGTTATACTGTGAGGTTCAACTATAATTATATAGGGTATTGTTGTACTGTAGAACCTCCATGAGAGGACACTCACGCTAGAAGACACCTCTCTACAAAGGACAGTTTTCATTGCCAAAATTACCATTTTTACTATTTTGCAGCTCTCCGGTAAGAGGACACCTCTCCCCTAAAGAACACTTTGGCTCTACAATTAGGTGTCCTTTACAGGGAAGTAGTTCTACTGTATCAAAAAAATTCATAAGACGCTGCAACTCTATCTACTTGATTAAAGGAAGCTTTTGAGCAAGTCCTTCTTCATCTAACTAAAACAAAAGTTTCCTTTAATCAAGTAAATAAAAAGAGTTGCAGACTATTATGATTTTTTTTTTTTTGTAATTTGTTGAAATCTGCAATTCTGTAATAATGGCAATTCTTTTATATTGGTATCAGTCATGCACGGTATATGGTAAATTTCTACCATCACATTATGCCTTTACACTTTAGTAATGCAGCTTTCAATAAAGAAATTACTTTTAAATGTCAGTGTTAGGCACCATTAATGAAATGATTATGTAAATTTATATACAATTCTACTTTGAGATAATCACATTTTTTGAATATTCTACAGACCTTATATTGAAAAATAGAAAAATATTATAATGAGAGGTCTTGTCTAATGAGTGGTGAACTCTCCCAGCAGTGTTAATAAATGGTAAGCCAATAAACATCCCGATAACAATAGTAGTCTATCTTGTAGACTAAAGTGGTAGGAGAGTTATCACTAATATGAGCTTGCCCTCCCATTATGATTGCTTTGTTCACTGAATACAATTCAATCTGAGATAGTTTACATAATGAAAAGTGAAGTGAGTGATTAATTCCCACTACTGATCCAAAGAGCAACCTACCAGACTCCACCTGTGCAGGAGGGACATAGCGGCCAGAGTCAAGATCCCGGTAGGTCTGCCCCAGCACCATGCCCATGCTGACAAACCTACGGAAGGGCTCTGGTGGTGTGAGACAGCCCTCTGACCGCAGGAACCTCCAGAAGAACCTGGAGAAGTAGAGATGTAGGACGGCATGCTCCTTGCCCCCAATGTAGACGTCTACAGGGAGGGCAGTCTGGGGGTCAAAGGGCAGGCTGGTGTTGTGTGGGTCGAGGTACCGTAGGAAGTACCAGGAGCTGTCCACAAAGGTGTCCATAGTGTCTGTCTCTCTCTTGGCTGGCTGCCCGCATCTGTCACACCAGTGGGGTGAGACAGACTGGGTAGAGTACATGTCCTTGCTATGGGAGAGGTATAACAAGCCCTAAACTGATCAGAAATGTACCAAGGATAAATCCAAATAGGTAAAAGCAAATCAGAATGGTAAAATGGCTAAATCCACATAAGTAAAAGCGAATCAGAAAGGCATCAAGATCAAATCCAAATAGGTAACAAGGCTAATCAGAAAGGTAACAAGGCTAAATCCAAGGTGATAAGACCAAATCCAAATAGGTGAAACAAATGGGTAAAATCTATTCAGAAAGGTAACAAGGCTAAATCCAAGGTGATAAGACCAAATCCAAATAGGTGAAACAAATGGGTAAAATCTATTCAGAAAGGTAACAAGGCTAAATCCAAGGTGATAAGACCAAATCCAAATAGGTGAAACAAATGGGTAAAATCTATTCAGAAAGGTAACAAGGCTAAATCCAAGGTGATAAGACCAAATCCAAATAGGTGAAACAAATGGGTAAAATCTATTCAGAAAGGTAACAAGGCTAAAGCCAAATAGGTAAATCTAATCAAAAAGGTAAATGCTAAATAAGAAATTATACTGGCTAAGATAGTAAACATTATAGACCATATATATATAGACCATCACTCTTCATATATTCAACCTTTTCATACGTCATCCAAAAGTTAGAAATATTAAATTATTTCTCTTTGAAATTAAAAAAAAAATGATTTTTCATAAATAAAAAGAAACTTATGCAGTTAAACTGGTTGTATAGCTTTATAATTATACGCCGCAGTCATTTATAAGTATTATTAGTCAGTTTAAATATTAGTTACGAACGGAGAAATATCGTCCAGGATAGCCTAGTGGACATGGCACCTGCCCGGTAAGCAGAAGGTTGTGGGTTCGATTCCCGCTCCTGGACACTTTTATTTTTCCGTTCGCCATTACTCTTCATATTTTTCACCCTCCATACGTCATCCTTTCATATATAGACCATCACTCTTCATATATTCAACCTTTTCATACGTCATCCAAAAGTTAGAAATATTAAATTATTTCTCTTTGAAATTAAAAAAATGATTTTTCATAAATAAAAAGAAACTTATGCGGTTAAACTGGTTGTATAGCTTTATAATTATACGCCGCAGTCATTTATAAGTATTATAGTAAACATTATTGCCAATGATTAGACCAGAGTTTGGATAGAAATTTTTAAAATTGGTTTCATATTACTTTTTAATTTTACATATACCCAGAATTATGTAAAAACTTGAGGTTTTATAAGTTTGGTTTTCTGAAAAGGAAAAAAAAAAAAAGAAGTAAAAGGCTTTTAGGCTTTCAGCATTGGGTGACAACCATCATGACTGGGTGAAGTAGAATGCGTCTGCCTTTGTCATTAAGACTGGGAGCACTACTCAGTGGCAGGCCGACTTAGCTCCAAAAAAAATGGCCGCCTCTTACATGATTAACAGATGCCATGTGCAGCAACTCCTAACATGGAGTGCAAACGCCTGCTCATCCTGTATCCCTGGATTAGGAGCCCTTACAGGGTACTATCAGCCAGGCCAGCTGAGCCCAGGTTTTTTAGTGTGCTTGTTACTGCTCCCCCTTCTCCTTTTTCATCCAGGCTTGGGACCGGCAAAGGCGGAGTTTTTCAGCATTGAGAGAAAGCACAAGTGAGTTTGCTGCATTATCCAAACAACATTGCAACCTATAATAGAAACCTAGATACCTACCATATAATTCCGTCAATTGATATATTTCCATTTCAATAATGAAACTGATATTGTGATGTGAAAGTCAAATGAAGGTTTTAGTTTGGAGTTCCAGAAGTGAATATCAAAACTTATCATAGAGGAGATGATAATTTCGATGTTATTTTTAAAATACAAGTTATCTACAAGTATATCAGTAATGGTGTGTGTTGAACCTAAATAAAGATATTTGTTCTTTTTTTTTTTGCTTATCCCTAGTACACGTGGTACAGACCATGATAATCATGGTGGGTAGAAGTATATGACTGCTTTTGCTGTAAGTACACCACATGTCTATACATGTGAAAAGCAGTTCGACGTTGCACTTACAAATGTGCCAGAGCCCCATTTGGTTACTTGCACTCGCTGCTGGGGTTAGACTTTTGCAAGAATAGGGGGCTATTGTAGCATTTTTTTTTTAGATCAGAAAAAGTGCTCAATGCAGGAATCAAACCGGGTTGTAGAGGTCGAAAACCAACAGTTTAGACCATTCTTCCACCGACCCCCTCTTTTATATTAATATATCTCTCTATGAATGTGAAAAGCTGGTGTTTGAAACCCTACTAACAACAGAAGCCATTTTTTTTCAATAGAATAAAGTGGAATTATTAGTGTTGATGGTAATAGAGTGTTGTATTAGAGAGAGAGAGTTGTAGATCAACTTACTTGGGACAAGGGACATTGATCCAGTCAGTGTTGGATGCGAGGGGGGAGACCCCCTTGTTGATGGTGTAGTCCACCTCAGGAAGGACCACTGGCAAGTCCGAGTCTGGCACTGGGACCTCCTGTAGTACCACCATGTAGTCGGCAGCTCTCATTGCATGGAGATTAGGATTTAGAGAGGGTGTAGTTAAGGTAAGGATTTAAGGAAATGTCTTTAGTCTTCCATGTTCAAAAATTGATTCTAAATAACCTAAGGTAACACAGTCCATAAAGCTATTCTTTATGGGACCTTTGGGAGAGGCCGCTGCTTATCATAAAACAGCTCGAGGAGCATGAACTCATGGAATTTGCTTAATTTTTACACAAAGGGATAAGAAACAACAACAACATACTTTATGTGACCTAACATAAGGTAACAACACCAAATACAAATAAATAAATAGTTTGTGACATTTGGGTAACAGCATTGTTACGTCGAAATGTCACATTATTTATTTGTATTTGGTCTTGTTATATCTTATGTTTCTAATCTATAATCTGAATTGACCTTATCAAATCAAATGCTAGTATTTCTACCAGCTTCAAACTCAAGTTTTTGATATTAACAATGCCAGCAACACCAAAATGTGACGTATAAAATATATATTTACTATCATTTTCTGGTTATAAATTTCATTTAGGAAAAAGTGCTATTATTTGGCACATGATTTTTCTCCATAGTACCATGTTTTTAGCTAAGGTCTGGTTACTTTGTGATAGGCTTCTGAATATGGGTGCGATAGTAGGGACCACACAATTAAAACAAAGATGTGCACTAGGTGAGAGTCAGATACCACTACAGTTGAACCTCTCTGTAAAGGACATCTAGTTGTAGAGCCAAAGTGTTCTCTTATTGGAGTGTCTACTCTCAGAGGTTCTATCAACTGTAAATATTTAGAAGACTGCTTTTCACATGTGTAGACATGTGGTGCACTTACAGTAAAAGCAGTCGTCAACTTCTACCCACCATGATTATCATTGGGGGGTCGGTGGAAGGCTGGTTAAACCGTTTGGTTTACGACCACTACGACCCGGGTTCGATCCCCGCATTGGACACTTTTTTCTGTTTAAAAAAAAAAAAAAAAAAAATGCTCCAATGGCCCCCCGATTCTTGCAAAATTCCAACCCCACCAGCGAGTGCAAGTAACCAATCGGGGCTCTTGCACATTTGTAAGTGCAAAGTCGAACTGCTTTCACATGTGTAGACATGTGGTGCGCTTACAGTAAAAAAAGCAGTCGCTAACTACCCACCATGATTATCATGGCCTGTACCACGTGTACTAGGGATAAGCAAAAAAAAAAATGATTATCATGGCCTGTACCATGTGTACTAGGGATAAACAAAAAAAGCCTTGAGGGGCCAGCGAACAAACCTGACAAGATGGGCAGTGGATGATGGGGATGGGAGTCCCCCAGTACCGCTGCCGGGAGATGAGCCAGTCATCCAGCCGTGGACTGGCCTGGAACCCTCCCAGCCTCTTCTCCTGTAGCAGGTTCGCCAACCTCACCACGGCTTCCTGGGGGGTCAGTCCATTCAGCTGCCACACCACAGCTGTCTATTGGCCAGTACAATACCATACTTCATAGTGTACCTCATAGTCTACACCAGTGCTCTTAAACTAGCATCAGCTCTGTAATGGCTGAGAGAGGGAAACCTTAGGTTACCATGTTAAACCATTCTGCCACCACAGCTCTCTGAGATATACCCTGTGGCCACAACAATCAAATCACATCTCTATATATATAAAAATGAATGTTTGTATGTTTGTTTGTTTGTATGTCCGGTATACAAATTCGCAGTAGTTCACTAATTCAAACCAAAATTTCCATACATAGGTAAAAAAAACACGGGGAAGACGATAGGCTATTTTAAAAATATATATAAATCAATTATTAAAACTATATGTTTTTAGTCAGAAAATGATGATGACGATATTGCTGTATCATGTTTGATTATCAGATACAAAATTATATCCGGAAAAATTCCAAAAAGCAGAGACCACGGGTGAAACCAGTTCATTATTTTGTACGCAGGAACAAAATTCTAACAGAAAAAACATTCATTCGAGCAGAAAACAAAAGCCAGATCATCTTTCTATAAAAATATTGCTTCTCAGAAACAAAGTTTGGAGCGGGACGTTTCACAAGAGTGACATCCACGGCGCCAATTTATAATTGTAACGAATAGTATTTGAATAAAAACATTTAATCGGGTAAAACCCGGGCGTTGCCCGGGTCATTCGGCTAGTTTAATATAAAGGTTACCTACAACATGAGCTGACAATGAGTAGATATCCACTAATCAGACAGCTGTATACATCTATCAGAATAATATCCACTAATCTTCTTCAAAGTTTCAATCATTTGAATCCCTTCAGCAAGCCCTTTCAAATTATATAATCTTTCCTAACATTTTAATAAATATTAAATATGAGGTAACCTGGCCTGCACACACTCATATTTGGTTTAATGACGGAAACCTCTGCCAATAAACTTGTTTATATTGATGGCCATTATCAAAAACTTTTGTCTTTTTTCAGGACAGAATGATGGACAAAAATATATGATGGGATACAAACCACCAAATGTATTTTGAAAACCTTGTCATTTTTTATGTTTATTTATTTGTCCTGATGATGACAGAAGTTTTTGCACAAATGTCATAACTTTATCAGAGTTTCCATTATTAAAGGAAACATTTTAAGAAAGTCCCAAGTTGAGAACTTACCTCCTCGGAGTTGATCAGTTTCCCAGAGCCATCAAGGACTTGTTGGAAGGAGAGATCCTTCTGTTGGGCAAACTCAGCATCCTCCTTGTTTACAGAGGGAACCCCTGACACAACACAGGAAACAACTTGGTGGTGGCACTGTAAAACCTCACAGCTCTTCTTTTTTCTTATCTCCACTCAATCATATTAGGGTATCATCAAGCTTGTATAGCTTGTTGATGGTGTCTGCCGGGGAAGAGTAGGGCTCATCAATGGATGAGTCAATACAGTCAATAATATGTTTTGGGGTTGCAGGTTGACACTTAGTACATAGTGGGAAAACCTTGCAACCATTTTCATTTGCAACCTCCCGGCTGATAGTAGGAAACTATCTTCCTGGGTCTGACCATTTCCACTTTTGTAAAATCATAAAGACTTGATCAAACCTGAGTGTCCACACCACTTCCAGCAGCATCCCTGTTTTGTATCAGGTCTTTATAGTAAATGCACTCAAGTTTTTAAAAAGTGCAACACCACGAAACATTAATCATATATGAATGTATTACATATAAGAACCCCCTATAGTTGTACAAGAAATGGTTAAATTTACAAAGCTATTAAATAAATATAAATGTGAAAAATCAGCATTTGATGAATCCGCCATGCATTCCTATAATAATTTCAACATGTCTTGGCAAATAGAATCCAAAAGTTGTTTAAAGTTTTTCTGATCTGTCCAGATAGCTTCTATCCAATCCCAAATGGTGTCAGCACAGTAGAACTTCCCTGTAAAGGACATCTAATTGCAGAGCCAAGGTGTCCTTTAGGGAGAGGTGTCCTCTAACCAGAGAGTTTCTAAATAGTAAAAATGATAATTTTGCAAATGAAAACTGTCATTTATAGAGAGGTGTACTCTAGCGCGGGTGTCCTTTCATGGAGGTTCTACTGTACTGGCAAAAGGATGAATGTTATGAGTGAGTTGGTGACCAATGAAATCCAGGACATGTCCAATGGGTGACATGTCATTAGACAGGCCAGGGAAGAAGTGGCATATGTCTAGCAGAGAAGACGTCTTAAACCTTCCATGCAACATGTGCAACG
Organism: Cordylochernes scorpioides; assembly: GCA_030710605.1. Classification (NCBI taxonomy): domain Eukaryota; kingdom Metazoa; phylum Arthropoda; class Arachnida; order Pseudoscorpiones; family Chernetidae; genus Cordylochernes; species Cordylochernes scorpioides. Next base: position 117,316,374 of record CP092867.1, read on the forward strand.
TCCTGGTGGGAGAAATACATCTTTATTTAAAATACAGATCTAGGAATGTGAGGAATGAAGAGGGTGACTTCAGGCTCTATAAATGTCCAGTCACTGTTGAGAAGACATGTAATTTGAAGCAGTTGAGATCACCCATTCTATTGTTACATCATGTTTGATGCACCCTCCATTTATTCAAAATATATACTCTTCTGATATTTTAAATTTATACAAAATTAATATTAACAGATTATATAGTTTAAATAAAAAGGCATATATTGAATTAAAGATTCATATGAAGAGCCCATTTTACAGTCTGATAATTCATCCCATTTCAAACTCTGTTACTCCTCTATATTTTTTATTTGATTAAAAAACAATTTCCACAGACTTTCTACTGCAATGGTAAAAATTGAAATGGGAGGGCTCTGTAGAAATAGTTTTTATTTTTTAATAGCGTTAATAATTTATATTAATTTTTAGCAAAAAGGTAATTGAATAATTTTGAAATTGACCTATTTTTTCTATGGAATGTTGCATGTTTCTATGGGAACATGGACTCAGCCATCTCTCCCTGTAGTCCAAATCAAAGTTAGGACCAATCAGAAACAACGACTTGTTGCCATACATCACTTCATTGGAATGATAAGATCTTTAGTTATCTATTTCCCATTTTGACACTTGTACTGTTGTCATGAAGACATTCGTTTCATCAATTGATCATTGTAATAGCACTACATTCGGCTTCAATTTAATTTTTTTTTTTTTTATTTATCCCAAGTACATGTGGTACAGGCCATGATAATCATGGTGGGTAGATAGCAACTACTTTTACTTTAAGTGCACCACATGTCTACATATGTGAAAAGCAGTTTGACTTTTGCATTTACAAATGTGCCAGAGCCCCATTTGGCTATTTGCACTCGCTGGTGGGGTTGGACTTTTGCAAGAATCAGGGGCCATTGGAACATTTTTTTTTTTTTTTGTAATTTGAAAAAGTGCCTAATGTGGGATTTGATCCCGGGTCGTAGTAGTTGAAAACAAACGTTTTGACCATCCTTCCACCGACCCCCCCCTTCAATTTCATGATAATTGACAATTTAAACAATCTTATTTATTTCACTTATTGTTTATATTCAATTTCATTATATGAAGATCCCATTTCAAACACTGTTATTTCTCTGTATTTTTTATTTGATTAAAAATTTATTTCCACAGACTTTCTACTGCAATGGTAAAAATTGAAATGGGAAGGCTTGGTAGAAATAGTTTTTTAATTCTTATTTTTTAATAGAATTAAAAGTCAATAATCAATTGACTCAGCAAGATGGATTGACAGGATGGTATTAAAATAACAAAATGAAGTAGAGACAACCATGAGATGGTTTACCAACTCACCAATCCGGGCCAGGGGGGCATACAGGGGGTGGGGGTGAGCGGCAGCATAGACTGGCAGGGGCCGGCCAGTGAGGGGGTGAAGCACTGTGAGAGGAAGCTGGTCCCCAGGCTGACTTCCTGTGGCCAGGTGGTGTTTGACAGAGAGAAGAACATGGGAGGAGCCGTGGAGAGCATGCAGCTTGGATGTCCAGGCAGCCAACAGCTCTTGGCTTCCTTCCACTGGCAGCTGGACCATGTAGCCAGTCGGCTGCCCCAGCCAGTTCTTCTGGATCTTCACAATGTCCCTCCACCCCCGTAGATTGGGGTTGTCCAGCCCTTCGTACAGCTCCTGTGTGGAGAGACTCAGTTAGAATGTCAGGTTCTGGAGACCAACATGGTTTAGATATATACTAGGTTGCAGGTAGAAAGTGACAAGACCAGAGTTAAGGTGTATCTAATGTTTTAAAAACTATTATTAACTATCATGGAATTTCATGGAACTTTTTGATGAAACAGCTCTTGAATCCTAGTAGAGAAGGTAGATGTTATTGTTTTGAAGATATTTATAAAGGGTCACTTAGCAATGATCAGCTCTCTCTAATATTAATATCTATCATAGAAATAATTACCCAATATGTTGTGTCTCTCAACCTCAGGTCATCAAATCATCCCCATCATGACAAATCTTTGATTTCCAGACTTAAGTCTAGTCATCTACGAACAGTTACTTTCCAGAATGGTTGAAAGGCTATGTACTAAGTGCAATTCTCAACCTGCAACCCCCAAAACACATTATTGACTCTATTGACTCATTCATTGATGAGCTCTACTCATCCCCAGCAGACACCATCAACAAGCTCTACAAGCCTGATACCCTAATATGATTGAGTGGATATAAGAAAGAAGAAATCATCCCCAGAGTTATCAGGAAGGTGGAATAGGTGCAGAGAACAAGTAGAGAATATGTTTAAGCCACATACCAACTGAGTGATCTCAATCTTGATTTTCAGTTACCTAATAGAGTGTGATATGAATATAAGAGAATCTATTTTGATTGAGGTATAATTGTTGATGAACTAGCCTGGACCAATGCTTCCATATACACCAAGAGGGTTATAAATATGTTAATTAGTGATATTAGTTAATTGTGCAGGAGAGAGAGAGAGCCAATCAGCAGGATAGAATAGATAGACTAGGTATAGGCACTATGGTTACTTAGCAGGGTATGGTCTTGTTAAGTTTTAAAGTTGATCATTTGAGATTTTAACAAAATGTATACTGGGTGAAAGCCATGAGTAGAACTTGGTGGACAAGTGGTTAAAACCCTCGATTCCTGACAGCCATGAACCGGGTTTGAATACCGCATTGGACACTTTGTTTTAATATATGAATGACTAGGTTGCTCTTTTTGAGCAGCACCAAGTTAATTTGGAACCAGGAAGCCATGAGTGAAGTCACCAGAGAGAAACACAGCTGACCTTGGAGAAAGCCGTGGTACGTAGGAACCACTGGGTCAGCGGTTTCTTCACCACCTTGGCCCCAGACCTCCAGGAGCAGCCGTTTTCATCCACCTGCTCGTCTGCCAGCACTGTCTGGTCCACAGGGTCCCAGTTCACGATGGACTGCGACATCAGTTGGTTGGTCAGTGGACACCGATAGAGATAACAACACATAGAGATAACCAACACCTGACCTTTTCTATTATTTTATTATTTTTTCACATGCTTAGTGTATTTACGCAAGCTTGGCCTTAAATTCCCATTTCTTGGTTTCTCAAGAAGCCTCTGGGACCAAAACATTTTTGATTGCAGTGGTATAGCCTGCTCCATGCTGACTAGGGCCAACAGCCCGAAACGCGCTTGTGGATGGCTTTTCTTGATTTATCAAGAAAATGGGTTAGCCAAATATCAGGGAACAGGTTATGAATCAATTTTTAGTTGATTTCTGTTCCACTAGATGGCGCTCTGCCACCTAAAAAGCTCAGGTGCTCGTGGTCAGGATATGACTTTTTTTATTTTAGATAGCAAATTGTTGGCTAACAAAACCTGCTGCAATAAATACTCAGCATTTAAATGGTATCCTTTAAGAACATTTTGCATTAATATTCTTAAAACAGCCAATCTCTTTTACTATTTGATGCAAATATAAAAATGATGGGCAAAGCCCTGAAACAGAGAGTGGACTAATGTAGGTTTGTAACTTGAACAGTTTGACAATTATAGCATTTATTTTTATCCTTGATAATTGGTGGTGTGTTCAGTGAATGCTCATGTTGACACTTGGTAACTTTGTGTCACTTCTTTTTGTCTTTTTTCCAAATTTTACTATTAAGAGATTTATTTATTATTATTATTATATTTAAAGGGGCATGATAAAGTACAATTTGGTACAAGTATTATAGATTATAATGAAAAAGAAAAAAAATAAGACCTAATCCAAATAATTTATTAGTGTGTGACATTTCAGCAACAACATTGTCACCATCATCAGACAAAAGAGTAAAAATCTTTTTGACCAATTTTTTTTTACTCTTTTGTCTGATGATGGTGACAATGTTGTTGCCGAAACGTCACACACTAATAAATTATTTGGATTAGGTCTTTTTTTTTTTTCTTTTTTTATTTAAAGAGGCAATTAGAGAAGATTTAAGAGATTTATGCTCTACCAAAGTACTACACAAATATCATCTAGCTGTATATATATATATATATATATATATATATATACAATTCAAAATTAAAGTTTTACCATCAAGATACAAAAAAAATAATAATAAATATATGAAACAGGCAGATCTAGTTAATCCCTCCCAGCAGTTTCTCAAATTGAATCAGAATTATGATCTTATAGAGCAGACATTGTGGAGAATGACTTCAAAATGAAGAAAAATGTATTACTTTTGATTTATAGTCATTAACAGTTGTGATATAGAAATTTGTAAATGTCAAGCACTATATCTACTATAGTAAAAATCTCTTGTGAGTGACCGATCACTTTTGTAAAATATACTTAAACAAGAGACCATCTTACCACTACAGTACATAGAGGGAAGGATCAAAGAAATGTAATAGGGCCTATGAAGAAGTATTGCTTGTTTGGATTTATGAAAAGAGTCACAAAGTACCAAGACCATAATTATGAATTTAAAAAAAAACGGCATCTTCTGATTGTGCAACTAAAAAGTTGCTGATGGCTTGCACCATCTATCAGAATAAATATCAACTAATAGTTGATTTTTAATTATTCCAGAATTGGTCAAATACCATTTCTTGATTAATCAATAAAAGCTAACCACATACACTTTTCAGGTTGATTGGCTCTCATCAACATAGTGCAATTTATTCCAACAGATGGTGCAAGCCATCAGCAATTTTAGTTGCATGATCAGAAGATCCACCTGATGTCACAGTACAATTTCACTTTTATAATTACAACATATAATTATGTTACTTAGTTGGTTCTGTTACCTTCATTGTAAATGTTAGTTCCACCGAGCTAGCTAATAGCTCTCCTCCTAGATGAACAGAGTATTGCTGTCAATGGCTTCTAAATTAAGGGAAATCCTAGAAAAGCTAAATAGAATGAGAAGGACAATTTTTAATTTTGTAGCTCTTTTTAAAAGCTCTGGTATCCACAAACTTATTGCAAACTTTTTTTATTATCTTCTTTTGAACTTTTTGCAAAAGTGTATCACAAATTTCTTATAAGGGGGTCGGTGGAAGGTGGTCTAAACCGTTGGTTTTCAATCGATACGACCCTGGATTGAATCCCACATTAGGCACTTTTTTTCTAATTAAAAAAAAATGCTCCAATGGCCCTCAATTCTTGCAAAAGTCTAACCCCATCAGCGAGTGCAAGTAAGCAAACGGGGCTCTGGCACATTTGTAAGTGCAAAAGTCAAATTGCTTTCCACATGTAGACATGTGGTGCACTTACAGTAAAAGCAGTCACCATACTACCCACCAGATTATCATGGCCTGTACCATGTGTACTAGGGATAATAATAATACAAATTTCTTATAAAAGCTCTGGCATCTACAAGACAATGGTGGGGACTTTGTGAGCCCTGAGCCACTACTGTAACCATGAAGACCTACAGGGAACTCTGAAATGTGGCTGACTAACGGGGCAATTTATTTATTTATGCTTATGAGGTGATACAGCAACGTCTTTACAATAAGAGAGGAGACAAAATGAATCAAATTTAGAAAAAAGAAGTGAGGACTTCTCGGTCAATTCAGCTGCTGTATTGTCCGTGAGGTCAAGAGACGTACGGACCTCTATGGTGTTGATCTCTTGGCGGAACGACTTGGAAGTCGGACTCGAGCCCCCCCACTACGGCAAAGTGGATCAACTAATGGCAATGGCAGCCCTCTTTCCATTTGGACACAGCACCACCAGCAACATCTACAAGACAATGGTGGGGACTTCGTGAGCCCCAAGCTGCTACGGTAATCGTGAACAGGGATCTCTGAAATGTGGCTGACTAACGGGGCAATGGTACCCCTCTTTCCATTTGGACAAGACACCACCATCTACAAGAAAAATCTGAGTAGAAAGGTGAGGATCCAACCTTCTTCCTATAGGCCAGGCCGCGGTGGTACATCTGGAGGAAGAGGTGCTGGGTCCAGCGGTAGTAGCTGGGGTCACATGTCACCACCTCCTGTCATCACCACATGTCACTAGCTGATGGAGCAGGGTGAGAGGTGGGGGGAGAATTACTCTCTTCCAGGAGAAGTTGAGACCCATCTTCTTGAGCTGCTCCTTCATGGTGTTGATGTTGCTGCAGCACATGTTTGACTAACTACACAGAGTAAGTACAGTCTAATCTTATTTGTTGTGGAAACACACTTATAGTCTAACTTGAAATTTAAATAATGCAACAGATTTCTGGAGATGAGTTTATTTTCATTTTTATTAGTGCATTCTCAGGGTATCAGGTATTTCTTCCCTTCTAGAGGAGTACAAAATGGATAATAATAATCGCAATTATGAATAATATGAATAATAAGCCTGTTTATTATTATTTGTTTTGTACTCCTGTGGGCAGAGATGCCTGAAAACTTGAGAATGCCATAACAAAATGAAAAGAAACTCATCTCCAGGAGATTCACATCTATTATAGTCTAAATTCTTTAATTTAACACCCCAAGGAATCAGAGCTTTTGATTGAATTAAAGTTGGTTAAAATTATTATCAATTCATCACAATATTCACTGCTAGTGGACCCTTTTCTAAGAGACATTTAAATATCATGTTTCTTATCACCTTGTGTAAAGATTACACAAATTCCATGAGTTCATGATCTCATGGAATGGGGTATAGTAGTGCAGCTTTCGTTGATCATGGCACCATGATCCAGACACTTTGGTTTAAATATCATTAAACACACTATTTAAATATCATTAAAGTAATATTTTTGGTAAATACTTTATAAAATATATTTTAATTAATAGAATGAATTGAAACCATTGGTCCCTTTTTATTTCGTAGGTGTTTAGAATGTTCCATGATTAAATTTTAGTGAGGAACAAAATTGTAATAATACATATTTTTGTGAACATATCAAAAGTTTTTAATATTATTTTCATATAAGTGAATAATTGCCTCATATTATTGCCTTTTTTTTTCTCTCTCTCTCTAGATAGGCAAATATTACCTTATTTTTTAATATAATAATCTTATAAATACAGTAGAACCTCCCTTAGTGGACACTCACACTAGCAGACACCTCCAAAGAACAAACGCCTTTTCAATGCATCATTTATTGATTTTACAAATAATAGACATTCTCACTAGTGAACAATTTAGAAAATCAAAGTTGAACATATTTGTGAAAATATAGAACAAATGTAATATTGTAAGGGGCTAAGGTTAATAAATTAAGAAAATAAAAAAGGCATCTCATTATTGGGCAACTGAAAGTTGCCCAATAATGAGATGCCTTTTTTTTTCTTAAAACAAATATTATTTTTACAAATAATATTGATTTTTAATGATCAATTTTAGTTTTAGCTAGTTTACTATAACCATTTACTAAGTTTTAAAAAAGGATATAATATTGTTGCGTCAACAAGTAGCTGACCGGATGGTACACATGACTGGAAAAACTATTTTTGTTGTTAATTATTTTTATTTATTCTTTATTATTTATTTTAGATTTAGCAGAGAAAAACAGCACCACAGAGATGATGGCCATTAATTGTATTTGATGGTAACGTGCTAGTTATCTTTAGCCCCTTAATCGGGATACACTGTGAAAAAATTGTTTCAACATGTCCTGCCTTAGCTCCAACCCCTTCTACAACTGGCCCGACGAGACCCAAAACTCAACGACCTTCTTGGATTGGACCACGAGCCCACCATTGAACCAGGCCTTAGTGATAGTGGCCCATTCAGATGATGAGCACTTCCCCAAATAAACCCACTGAGACTTACATCCCCCCCTCTGTATCATCAATATGATCTAATAATAAATAAATATATAAAATGCTGAAAGATTTTTTTTTTTTTATAGTTTCAACATATAGCAACTCTCCAGTAAGTGGACACCTCTCTGTATAAAGCACATTGGTTCTGAAACTAGGTGTCAGAGGTTCTGTTGTTGTTGTTTCTTATCCCCTTGTGTAAAGATTACACGAATTCCATGAGTTCATGCTCCTCGAGCTGTTTTATGATGAGCAGCGGCCTCTCCCAAAGGTTCTGTTTAGTGCATCTAATGCAAGCCAAAATGTGTTCTGGAGCTGCAGGTACCAAACTACATTTTGGGCAAGTGGGATAAATTTTGTTATTATTTTATATCTTCATTGGCTTGAGATGGCCTGTTCTAAATCTTGTTAGTGTTGTTTGATGCTGTCTATTTCTGATGTTCAGAGCTCCTCCTGGGTTCACTCCACTGTACCAACTGTGCTTAGGTGGGATCCTCCAGTTCTTGTTTATTTTTGTTTTGGCTATTGTTTCTATTTCTTTAAAAGTAAGTTTATTTTTCTGTCGCAAGGGTTCTTTTGTGCCTTTTTTCGCTAGCACATCAGCAGCTTCATTGCCTGAGTGTCAGAGAGTCAGAGGTTCTACTGTAAATATATATAAATATTTTTTATATATTATTTATAAACTTCTTGTAACCTCTCACACACTTCTCCCTTAACTCTGATGAACTGTTGTTAATATCATTTACTGGTTGGAAGTTTGTTTGATACAGCCACATTCTTTTATATTCCTCCCAATGTTTCAGTGACTGACTGACCCTGTCACCCTCCTAAGAAGTCAATGGAAAATTAGGAAGAAGAAAGAAGCAGAATGGTTGATGTATCTGCATCTCTCAAGAGTGTAAGGCAATACAAAGCCTTGGTATATATCATAGATTGTATGCACAACTCCATGGACTCGACTCTGTTGTATCACCGTTACGTATTCAAGAAAGTGATTTTAAAGTGAGGGGAAGGGAGGAGTTAGGCTTAGTAACAATGCAATGGTTCAATAAAACATCCAGGGCCAAGCCTCTTTCCCCTTTATTTTTTTTAAAGAGGCTTGACCTTCAATGCTTTATTGAATTTATTGAATTATAAGTCAGGGGAAGAATGTTTATCTTAAATGCAATGGTGCACTCCCAGTAGAAAGGTGTTACACCAAGGACATTAACACACAGCACCCAGGCCAGAATAGTATAAAATCCACAAATTCTTGACAAACAAGGACAGTTCTATCTGAGGCCTTTCCCTGAACCACCACTATCACTACATGTGGGGTGGCTTTCTGATTATGTGAAAGCTTACATTATGTCAAGTTGAAGGATCTAAGCATTTTTACGATTGCTTAAATGAGTAAAAAAGATTTCCCCTAAAGTTAATTATATCTATTTTGAAGGAAGAATTCATTTTCTTTTCAAGTCTGATTTCCACCCAGAAAATTAGGAACTAGGGTTTTTCAAAAAGTTAGTCCCAATTATCAGGTTTGATTGATTTTAAAACCACTTCTAATATTAGTGATTTATGCTGAAATATTCTTCCATTACTTGGTACACCATTAGTTGTTGTATAACAAGCAATTGATACAAGTTGACTGTAGTCTTGTCATCACTAAAGGTATACATGAACAGCCAGCGAGTTGTTACCTCCATGTCCATTCTGCCGGATTCTTGTTGCTCTCTATGGCTGCATTCTCTGCGGGAAGACCAAAGGCATCCCATCCCATTGGGTGAATCACCTGAACCACACACAAATATATCAGTGTCTGAGAGCAACAACTTGAACTGGCCAGTGGCCTAACAACCAGGATTTTGACTGGAAACCTGAGTTGAAACAGTTTGTTTTTCAAGTCATAAATATATTAAATATTTTGACTAAATCAATAAGAATTCTAGGGCTTGGTTTCTTTTGGCAATTCTTTTATTTTTCGATATTTCGGGCTAACATGCCCTTCAACATGGAGACCTAAAAGTAGTATTTCTGGGTCTCCGTGTTAAAGGACATGTTAGCCCAAAAGCTCAAGAAATAAAAGAATTGTAAAAAGAAACCAAACCCTAGATTCTTTATTGATTTAGTCAATATGTAAAAGCAGAGAAGAATCTTTATTATATTCAATATGGTGAGATTCTTGCTAAAGTTCCTCCAGTGAGTGCAAGTAACAGAATGGAGCTGTAGCACTTGGCAAATGTAAAATTCAAATTGCTTCTGCATGGGTACTATTTCATGCACTTACACCTACCATAACTCCGCCTTTGCTGGTCCCAAGCCTGGATGAAAAAGGAGAAGGGGGAGCAGTAACAAGCTCATTAAAAAACCTGGGCTCAGCTGGCCTGGCTGATAGCACCCTGTAAGGGCTCCTAATCCAGGGATACAGGATGAGCAGTGTTTTTTACTCCATGTTAGGAGCGACTGCACATGGCGTCTGTTCCTCATGTCAGAGGTGGCCATTTCTTTTGGAGCTAAGTCGGCCTGCCACTGAGTAGTGATCCCAGTCTTAATGACAAAGGCAGATGCAATCTACTTCACCCAATCATGATGGTTGTCAAATGTCCCCTCATCCATAGATGTGCTCTACTCATCACCGACAGACACCATCAAAAGTCTCAAGCTTTAAAGCTTGACACCCTAATATGATTGAGTGGAGAAAAGAAAGGAAAAGAAGAGGACACCTACCATGGTCATCACAACTGCCATGTGTACTTGGGATAAGTTAAAAACAACAAGTAGGTGAACCAAGATGTCATCAGAGAAATGTGGGAACACAGGAAGGGAAAGAAGAGAAAACAAATGTAGGAATTGAAGTGAAACTACAGAACCAAGTTTCCAGAATCAACAAATCCTGTAAAATCCAAGCTGTACCCTGGACTAAACAATAGGCATCATTTGATTGAAAATACTCACCCTTGAAAATTTCCCATCAAAAATTTTGAAATGCTCAATATCAGATTCTCTGAGATATATACTCTCCTATAACAATGGGAATTTCTCCTCAACTGAGGGATTGAAACAATCAGGTGTGTGGGTTTAGTAGCTGTTAGCCTTGTACAAAGGGCAAGAGGAAAGTTTTGCAATACGCTTCATCCCGTGTGTTCACGAAGGGGAAAGTTTGAATTTATTGAGCCCTGTTTATATTTGAATTACTGTCAAAATTTGATTTGCTAGATGTTAGTATTCTTTGAACTGTGGAGTGATAAAATATTAAGAATGTCTACATGGTACAAAATTGAATACCGAGCCATTTTGTGATATAACTTTGAACACGGTTTGGGCATTGAAGAATGCTTGCAAGAAATGACTTCTGTAATGGGAAATGATTGTCCACATTGTACTAACATATTCAGGTGGTATCGTGAGTTTCCACGAGGAAAATATGGCATAAGAGATGGGCCAAGACCAGGATGTCCAGCTTCGTCAGTTAATGAGGAAAACATAGTTGCTGTCAAGAAATTATTGGAGATTGATCGACATATAACTTATCCCCAGATAGAGGAGAGTTTAGACATTCCTGCACATATAATTCATTCCATTCTGCATGACCATCTAAAAGTGAGTAAAGTTTGTTGCCTATGGGTTTCTCCTTCCTTAACTGATAAGCAGATTACCAGACATATTTCATGGTGCTGAGAGATGCTCAAAAAGTGTAATATTGGATCATATCGTTATGCCGATAGCATCATAACAAATGATGAAACTTGGCTTCATTATTTTGATGTGCCTACTAAAGCCCAAAACAAAGTTTGGATCTTTGAAGGTGAAAGCATGTCTATGTTTGTACGAAAATCCAGATCCATTAAGAAGAAAATGTTAGCTGTCTTCTTTACTGCCAGAGGAGTTGTGAGTAGTGCGGCACTGGAAAATCAAAAGACATTCACTGCCAAAGGGTACACTGAGGAATGCCTTCCTAAATTTATTCAAGCTATCAAAAGGTTACGTCCAAACTCAAGGACTGACACATGGCTTTTCCACCATGACAATGCTCCAGCTCACCGTTCGAAAGTCTGCGTCGATTATTTGGCACGTACTGGACTAAAATTGTTGGAGCATTTTCCCTACAGTCCAGACCTTACACCTTGCAACTTTGCCCTCTTCCCTCACGTGAAGAACAGACTAAAAGGTAAACGCTTTTTCTGCGATGTAGACCTTTTGAGGGCATGAGATGACGCCCAGCTCCACGAGGAAACATGGAAGAGTTGGCTTTGAAGGATGGAGAAGTGTATTGATTGTGGTGGGAAATATTTTGAAAGATTGTAGATAATAAAGTGACATATTTCAAAATTTTCCTAGTGCCCTAAGTATGTGTGATCATTTTATATAGGTTGTTTGAGAACACATGAAGTGAGTCTCTCTGTGTTCCCCAATGAAGTTTGGCCAGAAGCCATACAAAGGAAATAATAATAAATATTTGATCCAAAATGATAATTTTGTTAAGCAATGTGTGCAGAGAATTTTAGATAATCTAGAAGTTGAGCCATCTACCTTTTTTCCCTCTAGGAACCGGAAGCGGGCGAGGGCATCACTGAGGGTGTAGACGCGGACATGACCCATGTGGAGCCGGCCTGAGGGATAGGGGAACATGGAGAGCAGATAGTACGGCTCGGCCTGGACACACAGCTCTTAGTATGGCCAGGGATTGGCTGACCATGGTTATCATACTAGGATGAGACTTGGGATGGTGAAATATTGGTCTTAAATCCATTATGTGGATTGTCAGACATTGTCATGTCACGCTGAAACAACTCTATAATGCTTGAACAATTATCCTTTATTGCCAAGTCAAATCTACAGTAGATATCTAAAGTAACAAGACTACTTAACACTGGACTGGACTCCTCAACTTTATCCATATGACCTATTTATAGCACAAATAAGTTAAACTGAAACTGATGAGGCACAATTTGGATTATATAGATACAAGAAAATAAGACCTAATCCAAACAACTGTTCTGGTAGCACCAGTGAGCAGCCAGTTTGATAACATGACACCATCCATGGGGGATTCTTTATTTAGAAACATTTTTATGTGTTTTCTTTTTCAAATCAAATTAGAGGATAACACAAGGTAATAAGACCAAATCCAAATAAAAAAATAATGCGGGACATTTTGGTAACAGTTGTTACCATCATCAGACAAAAGTACTGAATGCACTACTCACACACTATTTATTTATTTGGATTTGGTCTTATTACCTTGTGTTTCTAATCTATAATCCAAATTGTACCTTATCATACAGTAGAGGATATTGAGAAAATGAGGGGCAATTTTTTATTTTCTTATCCCTAGTACACGTGGTACAGGCCATGATAATCATGGTGGGTAGAGGTGGGCGACTGCTTTTACTGTAAGTGCTTCACATATCTACATATGTGAAAAGCAGTTCGACTTTGCACTTACAAATGTGCCAGAGCCCCGTTTGGTTACTTGCACTCGCTGGTGAAGTTGGACTTTGCAAGAAACGGGGGCCATTGAAACATTTTTTAAAATTTTTAAACAGAAAAAAGTACCCAATGTGGGAATTGAACCCGGGTCGTAGTGGTTGAAAACTAACGGTTTAGACCATCCTTCCACCGACCCCCATGAAGGGCAATAAGGTTGGATAGTTTCTAACTCTCTAGAGGTGGAAGAGAGTAATGATGCATTATCACGCAATCTCTTATATAAAAAATTGAAACTATTTTATACACATGTATGATTCTTTTTTAAATTTAAACAATTTTCTACTGCAATGATCAATTAATGGGAGGGCCTGGCTCATCATTGGTGAACCCTCCCAGCAGTTTCGTCATTTTAATCTACCATACCGCTGTAATATTACATTTGGCTGTTTTCCTTTTATACCGATACTGAAGCCGACCTCTTGGAAAAGGCATACTAAATTGACATAAGCTTTGAGAACAGAGTAGAAATACATATACAGTTAAACCTGTCTACAGCGCCCCCTCTTGGGACTCACCAAAATAGGGTACTATAGAGATGGGGTGCTATAGACAGGTCACTTTTAATGTAAATCGCATCGTACTATGTATTTAAAATCGGGTGCTATAGAGAGGGAGACGTTATTTAGAGGGGGCGCTATAGACAGGTTTAACTGTAATTATAAATATATAATATGCTTTGAGCGAATGCTCTTCTGTTAACATGGAGTTATAGAACAATTATAAAATGATGTGCATGAATAAAGTGTGTGAAATAGGCCTACCAATCTCTGGTAGAGACTTGATTGTTGTAGATATAAATGAGGTTTCTCCAACTTTCTCTCTGTTCACCCCCTCCTCGTACAATTTTAATTCCTTTTCATAATCCTTTGTAAATATTGTTGTATGTCAACAAGTAGCCAGCCGATGGTAAACGAGAGGAATACAAATTATTTTAATTTTTGTTTATTTTTAATTAATTACTTTTATCAGAGATGACGGGGATAAATTGTATTTGACCATTGACCACCATTTCGCTGCAATGTGTTAAATACAACGTGCCAGCAATAAATTAATCTTCGTCCTGTTTGGATTTTGACCCGGTAATTGACAAATGTCCAACTACAGCTCCAACCCCTCCTACAACTGGCCCTGTGAGACCCCAAACATCATGACCTTCCTGGACTGTACCATGAGCCCAGGACTGCACCAAATAAATCATCCGAGTAGTACATCCCCGCCTTTGTCTCATCAAAATGCGGCTTATGATTAAAGAATGAAGTTTGACAAGTTTTACCGCAAATGTTTCTTTTTATAGAACGAAAAATCGTAATTTATTTTAAGTAGAAATAACGACTATTCCTATTCTTAGGGATGAAGTATCTTCTTCTTTCTTATCTCCACTCAATCACATTAAGGTATCAAGCTTGTAAAGTTTGACAACCATCATGATTGGATAAAGTAAAATGCGTCTGCCTTTGTCATTAAGACTGGGAGCACTACTCAGTGGCAGGCCGACTTAGCTCCAAAAGAAATGGCCGCCTCTGACATGAGTAACAGACGCCATGTGCAGCTGCTCCAACATGGAGTGCAAACGCTGCTCATCCTGTATCCCTGGATTAGGAGCCCTTACAGGGTACTATCAGCCGGACCAGCTGAACCCAGGTTTTTTAGTAAGCTTGTTACTGCTCCCCCTCCTCCTTTTTCATCCAGGCTTGGGACCGGCAAAGGCGGAGTTGGGATGAAGTATGAAAGGATGAATTGTGAAGAGTAATGATGAATGGAAAAATAATTCCCATCCCTGGACACTTTTATTTTTCCATTCATCATTACTCTTCACAATTCATCCTTTCATACTTCATCCTTAAGGATAGGAATAGTCGTTATTTCTCCTTAAAATAAATTACGATTTTTCATTCTGTAAAATGAAACATTTGTGGTAAAACTTGTCCAACGTGGTTCTATAACTTATTTATTATTAACTTTGTTAAATGCAAATTGAATTTAAAATATTTTATTGATCTCCTAGAATCAAGATAACAAATAATAGCTCTCAGAATTAGAAAGATGGATCATATGTGACAGAGTTATCATAAAAGTTATTTGGGCTTTTGTTATTTTTTTATTATAAATATTGTCACAAAGAAAAATAATTAAATAGGGTCCCCGAATTACTTTAAATATTTATTTGATGAGTTATATGAGAGATTTTAAATATAAAATAAAAGTTAGAAGGGCTGTTTTCGCCCGAAAGCTCGAATCTTTATTAAAGATTAAAAGAAAAGTATCCTCGTACGCTTCAAATCTTTTACTTAAAAGTTAGTATGTACATGAGCCAAATCAACCCAGCAGTTAGACAAGAGGGGAGAACTGAGTTTTTTTTCCCCTTCCACGTGGCGCCACTGTTTCCTCGACCTGTCCATCCAGTCCGGATAAGAGGGAATACTCTGGCCTCCTGACAATATTCTACCAACAATATTTTTTAAAGCTATTATTGTTACTAAAATAATACATATTAGAAAGGCCTAGTTGATCACAGTGTTTTCAAACATCTTATTGGTGTCGTCGTCAATTTCCAGACCCCTACAATGGATTAGCTTGTTGTATAGAGCTATTATACAAGATTAAATTAGTCAACCATTTTTAAAAATTTTTATATTGATAAAAAAATATGTATTTATATATTAAATATACACATATACTTACGTTTGGATCCTTTGGTCTTTCCAAGTCAACATTGACTTTATCCTTCCAGTTTCTTTCCATATCCTTCAAGAGTTCTATTGAAAATGAAGCTGGCTAAAACATATATGCTGGTTATTAATTAAAAGATCTTCTGTTAAACTCTTATGCTCTTTTAACTTTTATCTAATATTAATATAAAATAACTATTATATCTTATATCAATACATTAAATGGAATTAAACTTCTCACCCATTTGCCGGTTTGACTATATATTGCACGATAATGTTGAGCTTTTACTTCCCATATTGGCTTTAATGTCCTAATTAAATTCATTATTTAATATGTTCTAAATTCTCGTCTCTAAATTCCGATCTCTCACGTTGGTAACATTGAGTTTATTTTTATTTATTTCATGAAATGGTTTTTATTGATAAAAAAACATACCCTTACACAGAGTCAAACAGAATCTCTTCTCTCTAATGATAAAATATTTTTAATTAACTAACGAACTAACGACTTGAACAATGCCTATTTATATAAATTTATGAAAAATACATCTAAATATTTAATTATTGGTATTGAAAAAAAAACTTCTTCTTATTCAAATTAATTATAACAATATTTATAGTTTTTTTAAATTTATTTTATAAAGGGGAGTTTTCTTTACAACATTAGGTTGCGAAACCTGTAAATAAATTCATTGGTTAACAAACAAATCCATGTGTCGTATTTATAATAGAAGTTGATAAGTTGTGTGTGTGAATGTGTGGACACTCCATTAGGTAATAACGAATTTACAAATATAGATAAAGAATTCTTCCTGGATTGAAATTAGACGAAAAACATGGTGAAGGAAGACGAGTTTATTTTATTGATGAATAGGTGCAAGCTTTCGGGTTATAGATGATATATTCTGTATATGCAAAAAAGGTCAAGAGTGCTTCATACTACTAACCCTTAATAATTACAATCAGGATATTTCCTTTACTCTAGAAACAGAAACTAACCTTGTTATCCCATTCCTTGATATTTTAATTATTCGCACCCCATCCTCTTTTCACACTACAGTTTATCATAAAAAAAACAATGCCCCCCCCCCCCCCCCCCTGCTACACTCACTACAATTCTCACTGTCCTACCTCCCATAAAATCATAATTGTCAGAACTCTTACAAAAAGAATATACACCCATTGTTCCATAGACATCTTTAAAATAATAGAAAGAAATTGTATCATAACCCAGCTCTCCGCAGCTTCTTTTCCGCTCTCGTTCATTAATAAATACAGTATACACCTCCAACTTCCAATCCTTCCATGACTTACAGATCATTGTGCTTTCTCCCTTACTCCCCCTCCTCAGTAGATATAGCCAGAAAACTTAGATCTTATGGCATCCTTTCCATATATAAAAATTCCCCCAATCTTCTTTCATCCCTCCGTCATCCTCATACTAAGTCCTCAGCTCCTCCTGACCCCCTTCGTTCTGTGGGGGCAGTCTACTCCATCTCATGTGAACAGTGTCCTGCCACTTACGTTGGTGAGATGGGTAGATCTGTGGCCATCAGGATGATTGAACATTCCCGTAATATTTCCAGGCAAGATACCAAATCCCTCATTTTTCAACATATGCAGAGCACAGGCCACACTTTCAACATCAAAAACCCCACCATACATTACAGGCACATACATATCTTACACCAAAGACTTATCCTTGAATCCATAGTATCCCACAAACTGAACAGCATCAATAGAAAAATAGAGCTTCCAGAAGCTTATCATCCTTTTCTGTCCTTTATTTAATTAAGATTAATATATTTAATTAAGATTAACATATATAAATAGTTTATAATAAATACAAATTTAACATATTTAATTAAGATTAACATATATAAATAGTTTTAAAACTTTCCTTTTTGTATATATATATATATATTCCTTCCTACCATTTGTACCATAGTTCTTATAAGTCGCGCTCGCCTGTCAAAGGGTTTTTACCCGAAAGCTTGCACCTATACATCTGTTGTATAGTTATTATTTAATTAAACATTACTCACCAGATGAAATTATTATTACAAATTGTTTATTACACTTTATATTTATATTTTTACATTAACACGTTGTTTACATTATACATCGTATTATTATTGTTCATGATGATGATCTATTCTATATTAAAAACACAGAATACTACATTCCCTCCTTCCTTTAGATGAAAGGAATCATGTCTTTATATCTTGATGATGGCTTGACGACTCTTCCACTCCTGGTGATCACGGGTTCCTTGGTAGTCGGCAAGGGTGGAGAAACCTCTGGTGGCAACTGGTGAAGAGCCTCGGCATCAAGTCTATCTGAAACAACTGGGTTAAATGTAGACCCTGTTCTACTTGAACTTGGTCGGTTTAAAGAAGTGTCCTTGTCTTGGTTTGAGGAACTATCATCTGGTATTTGTACATCAGAAGAGTTGAGGTGTTCAATTCTTGTTGAATCTGAACTAAGATTTTCCTGGCTCTCTTCTGGAATCAAGTCAGAAATGCCTTGATTGGTCTCTTGAGTAGGAACATGTTTCAAATGTTTAGCATTTCTATGAATTATTTTCCCATTTTTAGTGTTGACTAATTTAAAAGAATTTATTTAAGTGTTTTCAAGAATGACATGATGTTCTGATCTGATATTTGAATCAAGTTTTCCATTATTTGGATTTGCCACATAAACTAAATTTCCAATTTCAAAATTATGAGGACTAGCTTTCCGAATTATATCATTATATGTTTTCATTTTTTCTTTGTAGACCATATTGAATTCTTTGATGTTGGATTCATCTTCTTCTGCATCATTAACAAGTGAGCTTAATTTAGTTTTGATTTCTCTTGAAAATAATAGGAATGCTGGAGTCTTTCCTGTAGATCTGTTTGGAGTAGTTCGGTAAGACATTAAAATTCTGGATAAATCTTCTTTCCAATCTTTCCCTTCTTCAGAACTTGAATTAAATTGTTTCTTTAGAAATCTATGGAATCTTTCTATCTTCCCATTACTTTTTGGGTAATAGGGTGAGGCTTTGATGTGCCTGATTCCACATTCTTTTAAAAATCTTTCCATTGATGTACTTACAAACTGTAAGCCATTATCTGTTACAACTTCATGTGGATAACCATGTCTTGCAAAAATCTCCATCAATTTTTTAATAATTGTCTTGCTGGAAATGTCTTCTATTATCATTGCTTCAGGATATGAAGAATAGTAGTCGATCACTGTTAAAACATAATGATGGCCAATTGGACCAACTATGTCAATTCCAAGTTTCAAGTTTGATGGTAACGGAACTATTTGCAATGGTTGATCATTTATCAATGGTTGATTCCTTACACAAATTGGACAGTTTCTTATCAAATTTTCAATGTCAAAGTCCATGTTTATCCAAAAATATTTTTCTCTTAACAGTTGTTTGGTTCTTGTCATTCCTTGATGTGTTTCATGTGCAATTCTCAAGACTCTCTTTATTAGTTTTGAAGGTAGCAAAATTCTATTTCCTTTTAAGATAAGATTATCAAAAATTGAGAGTTCATCTTTAAACTTATAAAAACATTTGAATTCTTCATTCAAAGGATATGGCCAAACTCCCTTTTGAACCATATCTTTCAGTTTTTGAAACAAAGGATCTTGCTCTGTACAAACTTTTATCTCTTTCAAAGACAGTGCTTGAAGCTCTTCAGAAGTGATGGATAAGACTTTATGAACATAGTTCTCCAGCCATTTTTCATCACTTGTGTTAGAAAGAGGTTGTCTTGAAAATATATCTGCAATATTTTGCTTTCCTTGAATGAATTCAATTTCAAAGTCATATGGTTGTAATCTCCAACTCAATCTTTGAATTCTTGGAGGCAAAACAGCTCCATTTTTAGGATTCAGCATATAGATTAGAGGTTTGTGATCTGTTTTTAACACAAATTTCCTTCCCCAAATATAGGTGTTAAAATGTTCAATTGCCCATACACATCCCAATGTCTCTTTTTCTATTTGTGAATATCTTTTTTCAGTATCAGTTAAGGATCTGCTGGCATATGCAATGGGTCTTTTAATGCCATTTTGTTGTGTTTTATTAATACTGCTCCAAGACCAATAGGGCTTGCATCTGTGATTAATTCAGTTGGTGAGTTCAAGTTGTAATATGCCAAGCATGGCTCTTTTGTTAGTGACTCTTAAAGATCCTGAAATGCTTTATTTGTTTTCAAATCCCAATTCCACCTAACATTTTTTTCTAGTCAAATTATTTAGAGGTTCTGCCAATTTAGAAAAATTAGGTATGAATTTTCTTAAAAACCCACAAGTTCCTAAGAATGACCTTAACATCTCAATATTTTTTGGTATTGGAAAATTTAAGACTGCTTCTATTTTCCTATTATCAGGTTTAATACCTTCACTACTAACAATGTGACCTAAAATATCCAATTCTTCCATGGCAAATTTGCGCTTATTCCTGTTGAGCCTAATGCCTACTTTATCAAATCTTTGTAAGACTTTTCTAAGCCTTTCTTCTAGTTCTTGTCTATCTTTGGCGCAAACTACGACATCGTCCAAGTAACAAATTACACCTTTCATATCAAGCAAAATTGAATCCATTCCTTTCTGATATGCCTCTGGAGCACTTGATAGACCAAAAGGAACTTTACAAAATCTGTAACAACCACGGTGCGTGATGAAAGTTGTAAGGGGTCTTGATTGAGGGGCTAAGTCAACCTGCCAAAACCCTTTTTTTGCATCCAGCTTTGCAAATACTTTAGCACCTTTAAGGGCATGTAACATATTGTCAATTGTAGGAATTGGATGTCTTTCTCTCAATATTGCTTTATTCACTTCCCGAAGGTCTATGCATAGTCTAATTTCCTCACTATCCCTTTTTGGAACAACTATTATGTTAGAAACCCATTCAGAACCTTGATGCACTTCTTCAATGATTCCATTCTCTAGCGTCTTATCAAGCTCTTGATTTACTGCTTCTACCATTGCATAAGGTATACGACGGCATCTCTGGGCAATGGGCCTATAGTTGTCTTTCAATGTCACTTTATGACTATAGCCTTTTATAGTTCCAAGTCCATGGAAAAGATGTTCATGTTCTTGAACAAGAGTTTCTATATTAGTAGACATTGATTCATTTACATGATTTACCCTTTTAATTATACCTAGTTCAAAACTAGCCTTGCCTCCCAACAAAGATTCAACTTTTTTATCAATCACATAAATTTCTTCTGAAATTGAATTTTCTTTCCAAGAAATGACAGCATTGAAATAACCATAACATGGAAGAGGTCTATCTTGACCATAGGCAAAAAAGGTTCGGGTGGTGTCATGTAATTTTGGCATAATTTTATGGCCATATAATTCAAGCATCTTATTATAGCTTATGAAAGTTCTATCACTCCCTGTATCAATTATCATATTTATTTCACTACCATCTATTTGCACTTTTTCTTTATTTTCAGCACCTGTATAGTAGGTATATTCATCTGAACTTTCACCTACTTCAGTCTTATTTTCTTCTTGTATGGTCTTAACTTTAGTTTGATTGAAACTTTTGTGGTTTCTATTATTATTTTGATTTGGGCGGTTCCTGCAAGCTCTAAAAAGATGTCCTAATTTATTGCAATATGAACAAGTCATTTTTTTAGCACCACATTCTTGTGCTGAATGTGTATCTAATCCACAGCGATAACATTTAGGCTTTGAGGCACCTGAAAATGATGGGGCACCTTGATTAGTGAATCTACCTTTGTTGAAATTATTAGCATTATAGTGCTTTTTAGGTTTATTTTGAACTCTATTTAGTGTTTGATCATTTTGAGGTTCAAGAAGTCTAATTTCTTTTCTAGAAATTTCTAACATTCTAGCAATATCAATGGTTTTTGACAGTGTCAAATTTTCTTGTTGCAACAATTTTTCTTTAAGTTTTTTGTTGTTACATTTTTCAATTATTTGGTCTCTTATCATATCAGCTTCTAAATTCCCAAATTCACAAGATTTAGAAAGCTCTCTTAAAGAAATTAGGTAGTTGTCGATCGATTCATCATCTTTCTGGACTCTTTGTCTAAATTTAAATCTCTCAGTGACCACATTTTTATGAGGTGTGAAATATTTATCTAAAGCCATTTTAGTTTGTTCATAATTTTCCTTTTCATCTGGCAAGTTGAAAAATATACGTTGTACATTTGGCCCTAAACAATGCAATAGAGTTGCTCTCTTAATTTCATCCGATTTTTTTGAAATTCCAGATGCTATTTCAAAAATGGCATAGGATTCCATCCATTGCTTATATTCCGCAAATAAATTGCTAGCATTCATATTCATGGGTAACGGTGGCGTCAGGTTGGCTGCCATACTTGTTTTTTTTTTAGGGCTACAGTTATATTTTCAAATTCTCGTCGCCAATTTATGTTGTATAGTTATTATTTAATTAAACATTACTCACCAGATGAAATTATTATTACAAATTGTTTATTACACTTTATATTTATATTTTTACATTAACACGTTGTTTACATTATACATCGTATTATTATTGTTTATGATGATGATCTATTCTATATTAAAAACACAGAATACTACAACATCAATAAAAGAAACTCGTCTTCCTTCACCATGTTTTTCGTCTAACTCCATTAGGTATCAATTCTCTCTCTCGCCTCTATTTTTCTTCAATCTCTAAATTAAAAAATATATATATATAAATTGTCCTACTATGTGTGAAGGCCTTACCATTAAATTATTCTGTTGGAAATCATGATTAAATTTTTAATTAGTGATTTTTAAAATTTCTGATGATAGATCTCTCTTCCATGTGAAATCTCTACCTGTAGAAAAAAATTCACATTGGTGTCCATGTTTGATTAGGTGTTATATTACACCACTGTTGTTGGGTATATATTTTGTAATTTTATATTGTTTGTTCATACTCAAATGCTTTGTTTTCTTTGTATGGTAATTTGTAATAGCTCCATGCTTATATGTGTATGTGCATATACTACGGCAATGATTTTGCAAAGATTATATAACAGAATATGTAAAATCTTATGCAAAGAGTTATAAACATAAAAGGGATGAATGTGTTTACCAGCAAGGTAGCAATAATTACAAATGGAGTAGTATTAAAGAAAAATATTTTCTTGGAAAGGGCTCAACTGAGATATTACAATAATGGTCAGGGAGGTATATTTTTCTTTATTGCTTTTGATTTTTTTGGGAAACTAAGACTTCCAAATACAAATATTTGGTGCTTGTTTTCTATGGTGCTATATACTGCTTGATTTCGGTGTCAAGTGGGCCCTATCATGTGGTTGTACTGATATATTAAGGAATTTTGTCACAAATTTTTAACCTTTTTGCGAGGCTGTATCACCCACGTAGGATGCATCACACCCAATGCATGAGACTGAGTAAAAAGCATCTACTTCAATTAGGTTCTGCGACCACGTTACACAATACCAAATCTACGACATCCGTGCCACCCTGATCTAAGTGGGAGAGCCAGCTCCTACAAAACTTCCCTGCTTCACCATTGTTGTTCAGACCTGTTCGTCGATCGAATGAAAACGTTTATCGATAAAGCCTTGGAAGGCCTAGAAAGTCATCTACCCGTTATTGTGGCATCATTAGACTAGAATGAAGAGAAATCTGGTTGTGGAGATTCGGTCACTCGCGCATGCTGTTGCTCAGTGCGGCGATGAATACACCGAGAGAACAAGGACGATACTACCCGCTCAGACGATCCTTCCTTGTTGGACCTTCCGACGCTCCCTCAGAGCCAGGCATCGATCACCACGAAAGCAATGCCAACTCCGGAGAGCCAACTGAAGCGTTTCTGGCTGGAACACTTCAGTAGCTCATAGCTTGGTAAAAGCGACTACCTAGCTGAAGCGACCCCCTTGGAGTTCTACCAACTCTTTCTTGCCGATATCTCCCGCGTCCAGATATCGGCAGCCATCCACCGCCTGCCAAATGACCGTGCCTTTGAGGATTTCTTCGCCAAAGTTATTTGGTAAAATTTCAAGGCTTATCGACTTTGAGAAGACTTGCCCCTTTCTTCGAGGCGTAGCAAAATGATCCTGCTGAAGAAGTGACATAGTGGTCCGGGTCTCCAGGCGTTCTTGCCAAGCAGCCTCTCAACAATAGGCCACAGGATCCTCAGCGGCGTGCTGCTGTGCAGCGATGGCCGTCAATGTCGTTACCTATCGGACCTTGTGCCCGAGGGCCAGACGTGCGCTGTTGCGTTGAACAATGCGCAAATATCTGAAAAGGTCTCCTGGGATACGAGACATGACATCCCGCTGGCTGTAATCTCGCTTGACCTAAAGTCGGCTTTTGACAGCCTGAATAGAATATATCTGATGGCCCTGTTGGAGAAATTAGGCCCGCCATCTGCCTCATCGAGTGGTTGCTATTCTTTACAGAGAAGCAGATGTCTGCATCCAAGTCGGATAGGTCACACCAAGACATTTCCGATTCTCAATGGAATGAGGCAGGGCTGCCGCCTCAGTACCGCCCTCTTCAGCATCGGTGTCACCCCCCTGCTGCACCGGCTCGAGAAGATCATCGGTCGCGGCTGTGTGGTCGTCTATGCAAGGACGGCACTCAGTTTTTTGCTCGTGCCCCTGATCTTCGAATAATTCCGCATGGCCTCCGGGGTGGATGTCAACTTCGACAAGAGCTACGGGTTCTAGTGCGATTACTGGAAGCACTTGACGAATTCTCCTCTGGGAATCTCCTGGACGTCCGAGTCGCTGACTGTCCTGGTCTGCTCGATCACTACAAGGAACACATCGCCT
Organism: Cordylochernes scorpioides; assembly: GCA_030710605.1. NCBI lineage: Eukaryota > Metazoa > Arthropoda > Arachnida > Pseudoscorpiones > Chernetidae > Cordylochernes > Cordylochernes scorpioides. Next base: position 117,341,106 of record CP092867.1, read on the forward strand.
CCCACTCGGTGGGATTATAGGAGCGAGCCAGTGCGAGGTGGTATTCTTTCATTCGGGGCCTGTCGTTGATGGGTTGGGCCCACACGGCCAACAGCTTGATTCTGGGATGCATCCTGCACACCTTCACGGCTACGTTCCACCTGAAATCACATTCGGCTGGCTGCAGGCGTGGCCGGCGTGCTTCGTGTGAGGAACGAGCCGAGTCTCGGAGCTTCCCGGAGGCGTCCTTGTGCTTAGTCTCCGAGGGTGGCATCAGCCTGCTGGACATCGCGGGTTACCTAGGGCTCGCATGCCTAAAAGGGGTTCAGGCCTCATTCCGTGGCTGACTCCGCCGACTCCTGACATCTAGCGCTCGCCTAGGAGAATGAGACCTTTGAGCCTCAAGGATGCTGCTTCTAGCGTTCTTGAGCTGGACCACCTGGTTCTGCATCCCGCCAGCCTGAGAACCCAGTGTCTTCGAGGCGATAACAGGTTCCTGCGGACGCCAGACCTGCTGGCTTCCGGGCGCTGATTACAGGCGACCGTCCCCTTTCTCCGATGATGCCTCCTGTTCTAGCGCACTCAACGCGTGTGGCACTGTCGGACGCGTGGCAATTAGAGGTCTTCTGCCAGCGTCCCTGCAGGAAAACGCCAGCTCCAGCTATTATGCGTGGTATGACGCTGAGACCATCGTCTTGCGGTATCGGAGACGCCCATTACCCACACCACGAGCCAGTGGGCGCGCCGGGCAGAGGACTCTGCACAGCTGCAGGCGCATCCTGTTGGTGTGCCCCACTCCACGCCATACGACATCCTGACCACCCTGCCTCGAGGCGCATCAACTGTGTTGCTTGTAGGTTTATTGACAGGTCGCTGACCCACAGATATTTGAACTGCTGATCTTTATGACCTGAGATTTGCGAGCCTGGCTCTTCGGCGTCGGCCTCTATCCCGAGGCAATTAAGATAAAAACAGTAACAAAGACAAACATCTACAAGAACCATTATGGAATCGAGGTGGGCAATACCAGTCACAACATCGACCTTCCCACTCTGTGGGTAAGGTCCATCAGGTCCATCGCGGTCCATTGGTGGAGGAATCTTTCCGCGGTTGAAGACGTCGATAAGTGAAGGAATTATATATGTATAAAATGAAAGGATTTAAAAGCGCGAATGTTTCTTTTATACATAAAACGAACTTCTACTGTCCTTACTGCGATGAAAAAATATATTGGGAGGGCTTGGCTCATCAGTGGTGAACCCTCCCAGCGGTTTCGCCAATTTAATCCACCAGACCGCTTCTCAGAGCTCTAATACTGTATTGGATCATTCTGCTTTTATATGCTACACTGAAGGATGGAATCTTAGAAATGGTTTTCAAGTAAACTATGGACATAAGCTTATAGCCAATATATTTTTTCATCGCAGTAAGGACAGTAGAAGTGCGTTTTATGTATAAAAGAAACATTCGCGCTTTTAAATCCTTTTATTTTATATGTATAGATGGCGCGTTATTGCTTTGAATTATATATGTGAATATTTATCAAATATCTTACATATATATGTCATAATATATGCCCTTCCAGGAATAATAAAGTAAACCTACAGTCAACGAGAGAGAGACGTCGATAGAAAGCTAAGTTACGGCCATTTTAAACGACTGACAACATGCCGGAGGGGGGGGGCTTTGTTGGGAAACCTGCCGGACTATTTTTAGATAGTCGGGGGGGGGGGGGGGGGGGGTGGTGGCCACACAAGACGGCGTTACGCAGTGACGGTCCCACGCGCTACCTCTCTCTCTCGGTTTGCTGGGTCCCATTTTCCAAACTTGTTGTTTCCTTATTTCTCTCTCCCCACATTATTATCATAATGCCACAATGCCACACTGAAAGTCGACAGGATCATATCACAAGAAGAGTCGACAGGATCATATCACAGAAGAGTCGACAGGATAAGACCTGGCCGGGAAGCGAATCCCTCATATACCGGAGTATGAAGAAACAAGAAGCCAAGCCACGATGATCGACCAAACCCAACTCAACTGTAACCACTCCTCTTCGAGCCCACAACCCCTTCCTCGCCAACTTTTGAACCGTTACCCTGAAGAAGTGATCGCCTACGACGGAGATGAAGCTGCCGCCCACTTCTTCCAGCACTAGACCTGCCCAAGAACGATCTCCGTGCCAGAGCAGGACACCTCCCACCATCATGGACAAGACTCCGCCATATCCCTGCCGCTACTGTTATGTACAACACTGGTACGCACAGTGTCACAGACAGAACTCTCCCAAAGCTCAATGAACTTACCTGCGCCCTAAACCAACATAACTCGTGAGTGTAACTGTTTTAACTCCTACCATTCATTCTTTAAATAAGTCATTCCTTGTAAATTGTCCCAATATTTACATAATTAGCTCCATTTATTTTCTCCACGCCTATTAACAATGATTTTATTCTCCATATTATTTATCTAGATATTTGTAACTCATTTAATTAGTTACCTTACCAATAGAATTTAACAATCGTCATTTTAATTAAATAATTTCCATTTTAACGTAACTTTAAAAAAAAAAGGAATTCTACCTATTAATGCTTTACGATTTTTACTATTAACAATAGATTTTTCATAATCAATTCATCTATAAAAATATGCCTCCAGCACCTAAACTTTTGTATAACTATTTGTATATGACCTCTCCTACTTGTAAGCACGGCTCACTAAAAATAATTTTTTCCCTAAACGACTCAAAAATCACCCTGTAAGTCAGGCGTCGAAGAATTTCAACCATCACGTGAGCCTTGCTTACAACCAACCCTTGGTGACTCTTATCTACCTTCCCCTTAATGTCCCACTCATTCTTACAACCTTGTTAACCTTATACCAGCTCAGGACCTTTATAGAGAATTATTGATTAATCAATTATCGAACTTCTATATTGTCATTTCAAAATCCTAACCTTCGCCCTTCATTTATGATAATATATTTCGTAGTTCATCTCTAGCATATCCACCGACCCACACCATCTAGCCAATGGCGTGTTCGTCACAGGGTGCAGATTGACTAACCGCTAGATATTTATCAACCCCTTTTGTTCGCACTTGAACAATCTGCATCGAGCGACACAGTTCGCCCCTTCTTCTCGCGCCACACGTTCGCCACACGGACCCTGTCTTCAAATCTATGTTTGTCCCTTGTCCAAACCAGCACGATATAGCCTACCTCCGATATTTCCCACGGAGGTACGTTAAACATCGTCGCTGATTCTGTCCGGTCCGTCATCATTTCGCGCAGACATGGGTCTTACTTTCAACCCACCGCGAAATCATTGCCTTGCACAAGCTCCCACGACGGTTCAAACACCTCGTGTCCGAGCAGCTTGTCACTTGTAACGGACAACGCAGTCCTCGTCCCAATTTTTGGCACTGTGCGCGCATACTTTCCGCAAATTAAATATAAGTCCATTCGACTTCCTCACCTACACACGGGACTTTTCCCCTCGGATTCGCTACACAAGTAACTGCATAGATAAGTTAGATTGCCCCAGGGCAAGTTTCCCCTCGCTCTGTTCGCCAAGGTTCTAACATTGTATGTAGTTTTATATTTACCTCAGTCCTGAGCTCACACAATTTCCAACCTCAACCTCATTTCTCGTGCTCTACACCTATAGCATAGAAGGCCCATGCCAAGTTTCCCCTTGCCATGTCCGCCTGAAAAATAGCTTAAAGTGTAGAGTTCCCCAGCCTTAATGATCTCCAGAATTTCATCATGTGTTTGTGACTCCCCTTCTCCTTGTTCACACTCCTCAATGTCATTTCCCTTATAATACATTAGATTTTGTTGTATATAGCCTTTTATAACCTTGATACTTTCAAGAATTTCCTTAAATATTGTTACACCGGGTTGCGGCTTGGCAGACTCTTCAGGCATGATTCTCTCCTGTGCTGGGTCTTGCATCTTACCAGAGCGTGTTTCAACCATCCTACAAATTTATATAAGGGAATAATGAGATAAGTCTACTTTTTGTAACCTCCAGAATAATTTATTTATTTTCTCACATCAAAGAGAGCAGTGAAATCACACGTGTACCTAAATACAAATGCTGATAATCTAAATAATCTGTTTTAAATAAATATCATAGAATATAAAAATAAATAAATATATAATTTAAATTTCAAATATATTAAAAATAATATAAGAAATACGCCATTAATCATGATGTAACACTTCCCCCTCTCCAGAGGTCGTCACGTCCTCGTGAGTTACCTCATCAATTCTCTCAAAATAGGGTTTGAGTCTTGAGACATGGACAATCAATGGGTCTTGGCCAGGATTATCTTTCGGCTCAATTAAGTAATTTACGTTAGACAGCTTCTTTAATATTCGATATGGGCCAAAATATTTTCTCAATAGTTTTTCACATTTTCCGATTTTCCTGACTGGTGTCCAAACTGCCACTAAATGTCCTGGTTCATAGATTTTCTCATTGTGTTTTTTGTCATAGTTTCTTTTCATTCTTTCCTGAGTCTTCTCTGTGTTGTTATTGACTACCTGTCTCGTCCTTGCTATTTTATCTAAGTAGTTTTCTATATATTCGTCGTAATCGTCCATTTTACTGTCCGTTGGGATATTCTCGTCGTCTAAGAGGGACATGGGTTCCCTTCCAAACAACAGGAAAAATGGAGAGTAGCCTGTGGTTTCTTGAATCGTGGTATTATACGCGTGGGTGATAAAAGGGAGGATTTCATCCCAGTTCTTTTGGTCTGTGTTCACATACATGCTGATCATATTGATTAAAGTTCTATTTAGCCGTTCCGTTAGTCCGTTAGTCTGGGGGTGGTAGCTCGTTGTGAAGCAGTGTTTCACTTTGCACATTTTCATTACCTCCTTCATCAAATTGCTAGTGAATTGTGAACCTCTATCGCTAATAAGAAATTTTGGGGCCCCGTGACGTAAAATAATATGTTCGATTAAAAATGTAGAAACTTCTTTCACGGTTGCTTCTGATACTGCCTTTGTTTCAGCATACTTGGTATAATAATCAGTCAACACAATTATCCACTTCCTTCTTCTTTTCGTTGATGGCAAGGGGCCAACAAAGTCAATTCCGATTCTTTCAAAAGGGTAGTTAGCTGGGGGAATAGGTTGTAGAAGTCCAGAAGGCAAGTGATTTGAACCTTTCCGACTTTGGCAAAGATGGCACGTCTTTACAAATTCTGAAACATCTTTCAACATGGAAGGCCAATAGTATTTATTCTTCAATCGGTAAGTGGTTCTGGCGACGCCCAGATGGCCATTCAGCATATGGTTGTGGTATTCACTCATGACTTCCTTCCTTCTCTTCTTTGGCACTACCAGCAACCATGCCCTACCTTCAGGATTTGGATTTTTCTTGTAGAGACACCCATTTTCTTCTTTGAAGTTCTGTGTAATTGAACGCTTGTTTCCACTAAGGTTCTCCTTAATATTCTCAATAAAATCATCCTTTTCGTCTATTATTTGATTCAGAAATAGTCTTTCATAATCTTCGTCCCATTCGTTTTCAGGTAAGGGTCCTCTAGATAGACCATCAGCGTCCAGATGTTTTTTACCCGATTTGTGTATAATTTCGAAATTATATTCCTGAATCTTCAGTGCCCATCGTGCTAATCGGCCGGTCGGATCTTTCAGATTCTTAAGCCAGCATAGTGCGTGATGATCAGTTACGATTTTGAAGTGCCTTCCATATAGGTAGGGTCGTAACTTGGACATTGACCACACAACAGCTAGACATTCTTTTTCGGTAGTCGAATAATTTTGCTCAGGTTTGCTCAGTGTTCGACTTAAATATGAGATAACTTTTTCTTTATCGCCGAACTTTTGGACTAATGTTGCACCAAGGCCGATGTTAGATGCGTCAGTATGAATGTAAGTAATTGCATTCGGGTCAAAGTGCCCTAAGATTGGAGGATTTATCAATGCTACTTTAAGGGTTTGAAATGCTTTTTCTTGATTTTCTGTCCAGGTAAAAGGTACATTCTTTTTAATAAGACTGGTTAATGGATCGGCAATTTTTGAAAAACCTTTGATAAATTTTCTATAATATGAGCACATTCCTAAAAATGATTGAATTTCTTTTATCTTTTTGGGCCGAGGAAAATCTCTAATAGCCTTGATATTATGCTCCGCTGGTTTTATACCATGTTGATTAGTTATATGGCCAAGAATCTCCAGTTCTTCGAAAGCAAATTGGCATTTTTTGTTGTTCAATTTTAAATTAGCCTCGCGAAAACATTTTAAAACAGCTTCTATTCTTTTGAGATGTGTTGAAAAATCCGAGCTATAAATGATTACGTCATCTAGATAACATAAGCAAATTTGCCATCTAAGATTACCAAGCATATTTTCCATGTTCCTCTCAAATGTAGCAGGGGCATTGCATAGACCAAAGGGCATTACGTTGAACTCATATAGGCCATGTGCTGTAGTGAAGGCTGTCTTTTCTTTATCTTTCTCCTCAACCTCTACTTGCCAATATCCTGATTTAAGGTCAATTGCTGAAAAGTATTTGGATCCTTGAAGTGTATCCAATACTTCATCAATTCTGGGAATTGGGTAAACATCCTTCACTGTTACATCATTCAATTTTCTGTAGTCAACGCAAAATCTGTACTTACCATCTCGCTTCTTGACCAAGATTACAGGGAAGGACCATGGACTCGAGGATGGTCTAATTATGCCGTCTCTGAGCATTTCATCAATTTGTTCTTTTATGATTTCTCGCTCTTTCGCGCTCACCCTATACGGCTTGTGTTTGATCGGTTTCGCGCCTTCTGTATCGATCCGATGTTTCGCTAAGTTGGATCTTCCTAATCCCGACGAAAACAAATCCTCGTACCTTTCCAAAACTTGTTTCAATTGCTCTTTTTCCTTATATGCTAAATTTTCGTTTATCTGAAATTGGGGTTCTTCATGCTCTTTTTGTTCACTTTCTTCCATAAGATTCACTTCGGCTGGCTGGCTTCCAAAGCACAATGTTTGGTTTTTTAATATTTTTAATGGTCGAGGGTAAGGGTTTGTTATCCAGATATATGTTTCCTTATTCACAACATTTATTAAGCTTCTCGCTAGTCGAAGTCCATTTGTTTGAAACATTTTATGGTTCTCCTCGATGATGTATTCGCCATCCTCTGCTTCTACAAATGCATTAATCAATTTAATAGAAAGTTCTGGTATAATGGCATCCTTTGCACTTTTTATTTTCTTCTGTTGATATTTGATTACGTCACGATTTTCTGTCAAGTCATATTTGATTATTTCACGCTGACAATCAATTTTTGCGTTCATTTTCTTAAGAAAATCACGTCCAAGTATAAATATTCGCAAATGTGTTCTCATTATCACAAATTGATGTGTAATTGTTTTGTCATCAAATTTTATATTTAAAATAATATTTCCTACGATATCTAATTCTTTGCCATCGGGTCCGGAGCACATTTTATCAGGATTTATTATTTCAAGACCTGTGTTAAGAGCTGTACTAAGGTCGACCACTGAAAGATCGGCGCCTGTATCAATCAAAGCTTCGCAGATACCAATTCTATCCACGTTAATGTTCATTTTATATTTGGGTCCAACTTTTTAATTCCATTTATGGTCGACTTGCTTTGATTGACGGACTCAGGCGCGATGTTTAGTTTAAATCTTCTAATGCGGCATATCTATTCCTTGTAGGGATACTCGAGTACGGGCTATTACTTACGTCAGAGTAGAGCAGAGGTCTCGACTTCTGAGTTCCATTGTCCATTCGGATTTCTTCTTCGACCTTGTCTTGTGTAACTATGGGGTCCTCTTCCACAATTCTTACAAACCTGACTCTGCAATACCGCGCTACGTGTCCTGGCTTGTTACACTTGAAACATATTGGTCTCCCGTCTTCTGTCCTATTCCTATTTGAATTTGGATTCTTATTGTATGTTTTACTTGGGTAGACCGGTTTTGGCTCAGGATTGGGAGTGTAAGATCGTCTAGGGGCAGATGCCTGGGGCAGAGGCTTGTTCTGGTAATACCTCGGAGTGGGGGCCTGGGGCTTGGAGGTGTTTTGGTAGTACCTCGGAGCGGGGGCCTGGGGCTTGGAGGTGTTCTGATATGGTCTTCTGAACGACGTAGCATTCTTCCATTGCTCTTGATGATGGGGACGAGGAGAGCGTGGTCCATAATAAAGAGCTTTTGATTTTTCTGCACGTTCTTGGTAATTCTTTTCGAACAAATCCAGCTTTTTACAAAATTCTAGAAGTTCATTGGTATTTTTAGGAGGGTTTAGGTGAAGGGCAAAAGAGTATTCTTTCTTTAACCCTCCAATAACCCAGTTTATTTTAGTCTCTTCTTCCATTTGGGGGTCGACCTTGTTGCACAGTACAAGTATATCCTCTGCGAACCTGATGGCAGGTTCATTCCACTGCTGCATTCTGTTTAACCTCATCTTCATTTCTTCTTTGTTGGCGTCTGAGGCAAAATCCTGAATTAGGCGGCTCTTGAAATTTTCCCAGCTGGTGAAACTATTCTTGTGTAGGTTCAACCAGGTTTTGGCGCTACCAATCATATTCATGGCAGCATAACGAGAGATAATGTAGTCTGTCCAATGGTACAGGAAGCCAATTTCTTCAAGAGATTCAATCCATGGGCGAGGGTCTTCCGTTCCATCATACTTGGGGATGTCGATGTTGGGATTCAGGACAACTGGGTCGGAACTAGCATCTCTACCAATTGTTACACCGGGTTGCGGCTTGGCAGACTCTTCAGGCATGATTCTCTCCTGTGCTGGGTCTTGCATCTTACCAGAGCGTGTTTCAACCATCCTACAAATTTATATAAGGGAATAATGAGATAAGTCTACTTTTTGTAACCTCCAGAATAATTTATTTATTTTCTCACATCAAAGAGAGCAGTGAAATCACACGTGTACCTAAATACAAATGCTGATAATCTAAATAATCTGTTTTAAATAAATATCATAGAATATAAAAATAAATAAATATATAATTTAAATTTCAAATATATTAAAAATAATATAAGAAATACGCCATTAATCATGATGTAACAATATCAAACTCTCCGGTGTTGTAAAACTGCTTGTAAATAATATTTACTTGTGTACTATACAATATTTTATTTACATAAAACTATGTCACCATAACCTTAATTAATTTCAACTGTAAAATTACTTCTCTATCCCTGGCTTCACCAGCTTTAAGTATACTCAAACCATGTTCAGCCTTCTTCAACGGGGGCCATATGTCATAATATATGCTCTTCCAGGAATAATAAAGTAAACCTACAGTCAACGAGAGAGAGACGTCGATAGAAAGCTAAGTTACGGCCATTTTAAACGACTGACCACATGCCGGAGGGGTCTTTGTTGGGAACCCTGCCGGACTATTTTTAGATAGTCGGGGCGGGGGGGGGGGGGGGGTGGCCACACAAGACGGCGTTACGCAGTGACGGTCCCATGCGCTACCTCTCTCTCTCGGTTTGCTGGGTCCCATCTTCCAAACTTGTTGTTTCCTTATTTCTCTCTCCCCACATTATTATCATAATGCCACACTGAAAGTCGACAGGATCATATCACATATATGTAGTAATATTTTTCAATATGCACTAAATATGTATATGTACCATAATTATAAATAGTGTAACAGCTCCTAAATGTAGATCAAATTCAACATAAAACACAACAGAATTGAACATAAGGCTCGCCATCTTTATACAAGAAACTAGATCATTTAAGCGCGATTTCCCCCCTTTTGTAACCAAATGTATTAGATTTATGTACACTTATAAGATATTTCAAATCTCTCCCATCTCAATTTATTTTTCCACAGCCATGGAGCTCAACAAAGAGCAAACTTTTAATTGTTCTCTAGTCGAATTAGCTACTTCAAGCGTAGAGCAGCTTTAAAAAAGCGATGGCCGCCTAGTTTGTGATATTGTTCATTATATAGAAATGTTTATTTTATACACAAAATAAACTTCTACTCTCCTTACTGCGATGAGAAAATATTGAGAGAGCTTAGCACATCAGTAGTAAACCCTCCCAACGGTTTCGCCAATTTAATCTACCAGACCGCTTCTCAGAGTTCTAATACTGTATTGGACGATTCTGCTTATATATGCTACACTTGTTGGGGCACGTTTTTGTAACCATACCCCAACAGAAGGCGTATGTATAATCAAATCAAATGGATACATGGCTTCCCTCCCACATAGACTTACAGACCATTTTTTTTTGCCCAGAAACTTAGACACTTGGTGACACCAGACTTCCATGCCGAAAGCTGATGCCTGGTAAAGAAGAAGACATCCAGAGACATCCGAGCTGGAAACTGTTGTTTCATATGTACATATATTCCCCTCACCAAAAATTTAGGTAAAGGTGACCAGAAAAAAAAAAAAAAGAGAAAAATGGAGAAGGAAGATCTCTAAAGACTGAACCTTATAAAATATCCTTCCCGAGAAAGGAAAGCATCACATTACAGTCCAGGTAAAAAGGGCCTGGGTCGATTTTAGCCAAGACGGGGGGGCGATATATATACCGTCCCGAGAAAAAGGGAGGATTGTATTTCAATCCATGTGGAAAGGGGGGGGGGGGGGCCTGGAGTCTGAAATCTTACACTAGTGCCGTGGCTGTTTCTCTCTTTAGATTTTTTTTTGTTTTGGTAATACTATATGTTCTATTTTGATGGGAGAGGCCTGGGGCGTCTATGAAATTGATACTGGAGCCGTTGGCCATTTTGATTGGTGTTTCTTTCGGCGAATGAAAATGGAGAATGAGATGAATAAAAGAAGGTTCTTTGCCAAAAGGCAAGATTCGATCTGAGTCGCTCAGTGAAAGGACAGTCTTCAGACGGGAGACCAGACCTTTGCCGGCACTTTCGAGAAAAGGTAAGCCATTTGTCATTATGACTTAGCGCCTTCCCCCCCCTTTTTGTGTAGTAGCCAACCTAGATTTCGCATGGGCCCTAAAGGGCTATAAAGTAACTTCAGGTCACCTCTATCTAAATTTTACTATGTAAATAGCATATCTCGTCAGTATAGACATGTTCCCAAATTTTAAGATATTTAAATAAATATCTAGAGAAAATTTCTTGTTTCCTCTGTTACCTATTTCATACATAATTTGCCTTATGGTGCTACTCCCACTGTTTAAATGAAATGTTGTATGTTTCTTACCTATTTGAAGGGAATGTTACTAATAATCAAGTCTCCCATAAATTACCGGCCACATACATTGTCGCGAGTGTCTGTGTTTCAGTGTTTTATAGATTGCCCAATTTAATAACGATTTCATGGGTTGTCTGATGAAATTGTATACTAGTGTCGCGGCTGTTTCCATCTTTAGACCATTGTTCTGACAATATTATATGCTCGATCCTTGCTTTAGCTCAACTCTTAATCAATTACAGAGTTTTCCCCCCCCCTTTTTTTTTATTTTATTTATCCTGTTTGCACAAATTGCATTACATGTGATGATGTAAAGACATATGCCGATAGTGCATCATTGACAGCTGTGCTGCTATTATACAACATTAAGGTCTTGCTGCGGGTTATATACATGGGGTTGTTGGCCTAAATTGCTATATATATATATACTTAAGTAAGGAAACTTTAATAAGTCACATCGTGTATCCTCCCTTTTCAACTATCCAAACCGGGAACTCAACAATGTCGCCCGCCGCGGGGCTCGAATTTAGTATATGTTTCTTCCCCTATACTTTAGAAATATATACCTAATGAAAAGCCATACTATTTTAAGTATTGGTGAAGTAGTCCACGCATCCTGAGATTAACAGTCTATTATAAATCGTGAATTTTAATTTATGCTTTCCGTTTCACTGGCATTTTATCAGGCAATGAAAGTTATGTTGAGGCGGTGTATACCGCATCTCTCGCCGCTGTCTTTTACGATTCACATTGTTTGTGGCAAAACCTTAATATTATCATTGATTTCTGATATCAAAGTAAAACGTCTATGGGGATGAGTATCTTTTATTCTGGTCTTCTCGAGCTTTCGAGCTTGTCCGCCCTTCTACAGGAGAAACATATACAATATATCAAGAAAATATAACGTCGCCTGATGCTAAAACTATTATGATTCTATGTACATATATATATATACATTAGGAAGTTTTGCATATTATTTGTTTTCTTAAGACATATTTTTTTGATTAAGGTATTACACATATTCTACTATTGTTTGCTATATTCTATGAATTATCTTATAGGTTAGAAATTCTATTATTTAAGTAGTTTTATAATAGTTATTGGCTATTACATATAAGTTACTTATATTATTGTTGATATTATTAGCTGGTACTAGGATATATTGTGTTATATGTTTCGGGCAAATCTATTTTCTATTAATGCTATTGTGTTTTCTGAATAATAGAAAATCAATTATAAGCCTTTGATATTTGCTGTTTATGTTATTGTAATGTATTCTAGGTTCTCCTAATGCGAAAGTGTGACCTGTTCCTTTGCAGTATTGGAAAATTAGAGACCTATTGTCTTGATTAATAACGTTGCGTCTATGCTCATATATTCTATTGCTGACTCTCCTTCCTGTCTCCCCTGCGTATTACTTGGCAGCTGTTACACTCTACGGAATATATTGCCTTTTATTCTCTGTTTTGGTTAGTGGGTTTTATGATAGTAGGATTATTTTAGATAGCGGACTTTTATGGTGGAGCCTATGTTAGGGGAATTACAGTAATACGTTTGGATGCCAGAGTTTCTTAAGTAGTTGGCTATTGTTATAGATGTTTGTGAGTATGGAATGTAACATATCGCCCTATAGATATTTTGTGGAAATGTTGTAATATAAAGATGGTTTGGTATCCTGCTTGCTGGACATTATTTATAATGTTCTGTGTCTCAATCATTTTGAATTCTGTTGCGAGCACCATTGATTACAATTTCTTTATTTTACTTTCTCAAATTATTATATACAGTATGAGAAATGAGGTTGGATTTCCCATGGTTCAAATTTAGAACGGTGATCAGTGTTTTACAGTAGTCTACTGAAATGACTTAGCATTTTTTTTTTCATCATAGCTCTGATATAATTTTCTCACAGCAGAGGTGAGTTCTGATAATTATTGCTGGATACAAATATCTTAACTTCATTTTAATAGCGCTTTCTATCAAATCATACTAGCCTGTGCATCCAGATATATGAGCCTTAAGGTGAAAATAGAATTGAAGATCCAGTTAGCGTACCCGTGAAGAGAGAAATTTGATCACCATAAAAAGACGCGTCAGGCAACCGACTTTTTTTTTTTCTCATGATGCCTCCAACTGCATATGATCTTAAATATCCTGTATACACTCTGACAAGGGAAGGTTATCCTGAATTGACAAATGTATAATTTTTGTCTTTAGTAGAGATTTCCAAGATTCTATTTCTGAAACATTTTTTTTTGGATGAAGACAAATAAAACCATCTTGATAGTATTGAATTTTACAGTAAATATTTGCCAGCAGAAGGCATGATGAGATTACATGAAATTTAAACCAGTTATATGCTTAGTATGTTTCTTCAGCTGTAATTTGACACAGTCATCAAATGAAGAAATGGGCAGTACGCCATATCTTGATGCTGGACACTTCTGTGTCAGGAAGGTGTAGTTAGTCTGTTTAATGAGAATTTCAATAATTATCGAAATTTAGCAGATTATCATTGGGGATTTGAACAACTGTCTTGAAAAATTTTGAACAGCCTGAGTAGATAAAGGAATCCTGGAGTTAGAGTGGAGAATTAGTAGTACAGACTGACCACTCGACGCAGATAACTCTAGGGAACAATTATTGTGTTAATCCGCCGTAGACAAGAAGAACATTGATTCTCAGGATACTCGATAGGCAGAATTTTGAGAATTGATAAGGTCATGGTTAAAGTTTACACAGGCATGTGGGAGTAAAGACAGTGATTTAAAGAGGCAGCCTTGTGTCTTAAATACTTTCAGTGGAAGCAGATGCCACTGCAAATATTCAGGTCTAATAATTTCCAAATTTGAAGTCATGCATGACGGGTTAGCACGGGATTGACGCCTGAACTGGCTTTCACTGGGATTAATCGAGCTTGCGAAAGAACTAGAAGAAGTGTGACATGTCACGCCACTGTACCAAATTAATAATTGAGAAGATTTATGTTGAGCCAACTGAAATTAGTAAAGAATTAAGAGATTAAGGTCTTATTCTTTGAGTTTTACACTAATTTCAATTACGCGATATGGACGGCGTTATAAGTTGGGTGGAAATGATTCGGCCGCAATGGGATGGTCTCCTGGAGGTGGTACGATCAAATACTACTTATTGAATGCCGGGCGGGATCGCATGAAGCATTAAATGACATCGAGAAATGCTTAAAGAAACACCCTAGAAGATTGGGGATCGACAAAATGACGACATGGAAAATGCTCAACATTGTACATTGGCAGCAAAATGATATCTTGCTATTGTATGGACGACCACTCCTTCCTGAAATGTGCAGCGGATGTTAGTCCCAGAATTAGGTCCTTTGAGGCGACACTTTCCTTTGCAGATGACATAAAGACGCATGACAAAACAGCACATGAGCATTTAAACTAACTTCAATTCCTGCCATTAATTAATTTAGTTGACCAATAGCTATAGAACCGCTGGAGACCTCCATACCCTGTGTGAATATTTTAGTGAGAAATGAGCGATTCAATTCTATGAGCCATGAGGTATCCTGTAAGATCAGAGATGTACCCCATTCAATTTTTTTTATAGTAGCCAGTGCGAGATATTTCCAGAATGTTTTTTTTTTTTTAACTGTCATATAATTCGGAAACTAGAAAACTACACTATTTTGATACAGTTTACATCTAGCATCCATGTGAACTCAATATGACTATTGAACGTAGATTGAAGATTAATGAGCGAGCCAACCTAAAGAGAACGAGTTTAATAGGCTTACAATCAGTAGTTGAAACAGACTATTCGCACAATTTTGTTATGTTCTCCCTCTAGCTGATCTATGACATTATAGATTTTTTTTTAACAAGGTGACTACCCCGTCGAGTGTATATGAAGGTATAAAGGTTTAAAGGTCATAGGCTGTTGGAATAATAATACACTAGTAATAATTATAGTTCATTCTGATGTACAGTAGAGGCAGTGAGAACAGCGCCTCTACCATCATGGCTAGTTAGTTTCAATACACCCAGAAAGAGCATTGATCTAAGATTACTATCCACCCACATGGATGAACATGTACCTCTCCCATTTCCTTTCCCTTTTGGGCCATGAACCCATCTTTCACCCCTCGGTTCCCTGCCCCCATTAATACATGAGATTCTCTTCTCCAATCCCCACTACTAATCTGGAATATTTCAGACAGCAGACTGAGAGAGAACCATGCACCCTGGAGATGACCCCTCACCCAGCCAGACGCCGTTGCCGTCTGCGCTATACCATTTGGAGAAGTTTGAGGGAAATGGGCTCATACCATTCGACAAGTTCATCCGGGACTTCGAATTGGTCTACGATGTGAAAGCCCTGGATGATTCTAGGAGGAGGATCCTCCTGGACAATCACCTTCGAGGAGCTGCGAGAGAGTTCGCCCTCCAGGCCTCCCAGATCAAACTGGGATACAACGAATTAAAGGAAAACCTGGAACAGAGATTCTCCAGGAGGGCCCCCAAGAGAGAAGCCAGGAAGAAGTTCTTCTCCTGTAGACAAAGGCCCGGAGAAAAGGTTAAGGAATACGCGAACAGAGTGCGGAGCCTTGCCTCAGAAGCCGAGTCAGATGGCCTGAGGATCGACATCACTGAGGTCGCTGATATCTTCCTCACTGGACTCTGTCCAAACCTGTGGCAGAGAGCCCACCAACTCCAGAATGAGTCATGGGAGGTAATTGTGAGCAGTCTCCACCAGATCGAAGAAAGGGATGACGAGTACTCCAGATGCCAAATGGAAGATGAAGAGGGGAGTGCCAGGAAGTTGAGGGAGTTGACGAGCCAGATGGCCCGGCTGGAATCCAAGTTAAAGAACCTGGAGACGGAAAACCAGGACCTGAGGAGGACCCACAGGGAGCAACCCAGGATGAATATGGGAAACAGGTGGGACACCAACCAGGCCAGAGGTTTCCAGCGGAGAGGAGGTTCCGCTCAGAACAACCAGCCCACTATACAAGGGACCAGGCAGGAGAGACCCCAACAGAACCCCAACGGTAGAGCCCCACAAGAACAGCGCAAGGAAGGCCCTCCAGCAACAACCAAGGGAGGAGCGCCAAGGGGGTATGAGGGCCCCGAAGCAACGCGGACACCCATCAGGTGCTTCAGATGCGGGGAGACAGGCCACATGGCAAGAATTTGCACAGCCATGACAAAAAAATAGGTCCGGCTTGCCTCAAAGCAGGGAATGGGGGAACTCTAGCCGGCCTACCTGTAATCACTTGTACATTTGTAGATAAAGGTTGGTCTCTGAGCAATAGGACTATCAGACTAATTATCGATACAGGCTCAGAGGCCAACATTGTAAATATAGATTCCTTGGATATTAGCGCTGAAGGTTTGGGTAAACCCACCTTCCTTAAGGGGATTAGTGGGAGTGAGTTAAGGTCACTGGGGAGTGAGTTAATAGAGGTTAGGGCCTATATCAGGGGAAAACCCATCAGGGAAGTAAAAACAACATTTGAATACTGCCATCTAGGTGGGCTAGGCTTTGATGGAATCCTAGGTATGCCAGGATTCAAGGCTCTAAGACTCACTCTCAACCATGATGGAAGCGTCAGATCAGACTTTGAGCAGGACGAAGAACCGACTAAGTCGGCCTTCCTGTCCTCGTTACAGGCCAGTGAGGTGCCTGTCAGACCACCCAGTATACCTCTACATAAAATCAGGACAGGGGAAGACGTCCTTAGGGCATATAGTCACTGTTTCTGTGACGACATCTCCGATATGGGCGATGGGTCAACCATCATTGCCCCTAAGTTAAAGATACTGACTGGAAAGCCAGTCTATAGACGTCAGTATCCGATCCCAAATAAGCTGGTCTCAAAGGTGAAGGCCTTAGTAGACGAATTGGAAGAAGCTGGAATAATCGAGGGGAGTACATCCTTATGGAATTCTCCCCTATTCCCCGTTGCTAAAACAGACGGCAGCGTCCGCATTACAATGGACCTGCGATTAATTAATGAGGTGACAGAATTCTTCCCGTTCCCAATACCTCGTGTTGAAGACAACCTGCGTGCTTTTGCAGGCGCAAAGGTCTTCAGCACATTAGACTTGACCTCTGGATTTTTCCAGATTCGCATCCCGGAGGGTGATAGAGATTATTTCACTTTCTCTCTGCCCTGGGGGAGATATCGTTTCACACGTCTACCACAAGGAGCGAAGAACTCAGCTCAGATCTTCCAATGGGCCATGAATTTGGTCCTAGGGGATTTGTTGTATAAATGCGTTCGTTTGTACATCGATGATGTCATCGTCTACAGCGACTCTCATGAGCAGCATGTGGCGGACCTTGCCGCTGTACTCGAACGCCTGAGTCGCTTTAATCTAAAGGCTAGGCGTGGGAAGAGTTATTTCTTCAAGGGCTCTGTAGATTACCTCGGTCATGTAATTGATCAGGATGGGATAAAACCCATGTGGGATAATGTCGCGGCTCTCAGGGATTTGAAACGTCCCCACAACATCAGGGGGGTCAGAAGTCTTTTGGGTACTGTAAACTACTACAGGCGCTTCATACCCAACGCAGGTGAACTCCTAGCTCCACTAAGTAACTTATTGAGAAAGGGGCGAAGATTCACTTGGGGTACAATAGAGCAGACAGCCTTTGAGACCATAAAACAAGTACTAACCAGTGAGCCTTTACTGGCTCATCCAATGATAGGGCGACCATTTATCCTCAATACAGACGCCAGTGGAATAGCGGTTGGCGCTTGTCTCCAACAGGAGATAGACGGGGTTGTCAAGCCAATAGCTTACTATAGCAAACGGTTGATAGGCCCCGAAACTCGCTATTCCACAATCGAAAAGGAGGCTTATGCCGTAGTGTTGTCTCTGCAGCACTTTAAACACCTCCTGGCGGGCAGTAAGGTTGAGGTGCATACCGATCACAAACCGATCACTTATAACAAGGGGTCTGATTATAAGAACGCTCGATTGTCTAGATGGGCAGAGATCATCCAAGACTTCAATGTGACATTTGTGTATGTCCCGGGGAAAGAAAACACGGTAGCCGACTTCCTCAGTAGGTTCCCGTGTGAGGATGATCCTGAACCATCACGAGATAAGAGAGTTGTGGCCGCAGTAATTAAAAATCGTGGGCCCCCCTTGATAGATAGTGATCGGACGTGGGAAGGTTTGCTTAAGGACAAGAAATGGGCCCCCTTATTGAAACTAATAGGTGACAGACGGTCTACCGAGACTGTAACTTATAAAAATAAGGATTATAAAATGCACGAGGGTTACCTTGTGTCTAAGAACAGTGGGGGTATCTGGGTGAAGGTGGTTCCGTCAGACATTAGGGAGATGGTGATTAAATATCACCACGACGTTCCGACGGGAGGTCATTTTGGGGTCAAGAAGGTAATGAGAAGGCTGAAGGACGATTATTATTGGCCGGGTATGAGGACACAGGTCCGAAACTATATATACAGATGCGAGGGTTGCCAGCTCTCAAATCAAGGTGTAACCAAGGCTGGTAATGCTCCCCACTTCAGGCCTGGAAAACCATTTGAGCATCTTGCTCTAGACTTCATAGGACCCTTAGAGAAGACTTCCAAAGGACATTCTAGCATCCTGACCATAGTCGATTTATTTACCAAATTCCCTATTTTAATACCTACAAGAGACCAGTGTGCCAGTACAGTGGTTAAAGCGCTGTTGGAAAGCGTAATTACTATCTTTGGAGTACCGAAAACTATACTTTCGGACCGGGGTTCGGCATTCATTAGCTGTATTTTTAAAGGGATTTGCAAGGCCATGGGGGTAAGTGCAGTGAACACCACTGCTTGGAGACCTCAAAGTAATGGCGCTGTAGAAAGGCTCAACAGAACAGTAATTGAATCTTTGCGTAGGTGTGAAGCAGGTTCTAATTGGGATGACATCCTACCCATGGTAGCTTTAGCTATCAGGACCACTGAACATTCTAGTACAGGATTTACGCCAGCGAAACTCGTCTTCGGACATGAGCTGAGGCTCCCGCAACCCTTTCAGGAAGCGGGACAAAGTCCTGTAAGCGAAGATTTGATTGCTCAAACGGCAGCCTTCTACGAGCGGGAACTAACAGAGGAGGTCGAGAAGATAAGAGAGGTGGTAAGGCAAACCTACTTGAGTGAACAGGAAGAAGCTAGGACTAAGTTTGAAAACAAAAGGCTGAGAACTTTTAATAATGGGGATTTAGTCCTAGTGGAGAGAATGCATGAGACGAAGGGGCGTCACAAATTTGAGCCAAGGTATGGGGGTCCATATGAGGTACTAAAAAGAGCTGGTGATACTGTATATCTCTTGAAGAATCTAGAAACTGGGAATTTGGATAAATACCATATAGATAGGTTAAAACAATACCATATACCAATTAGGATTTTCCCCACAGAGGAGGAGGAGACTAGTGATGGTAATTCAAGTCAAGGTTCCAGTGATGAAGATCATTGGATTCATCTTACAGGTCCAGCTTATCTCCCTAATAGGTCCGTTAATGTAGTGGTTCCACAAGGGGTGACAACCAGAGCGAACTCAGAAGTAATGAGACGAGGGGAAGTTGACAGAGTTAGTGTGAACAGTTTAACTTTACGCAGGTCTACAAGGGTGAAAAGGCCCACACAGTGTAAATTCTGCTTAGACTGTCGCCTCTAACTAGGATTTTGGAGTGTGTACGGAGAATCAGCTCGATAGAATGAGAAGTTTAGAGATTTCAACCTTTTTTTTTTTAAACCTTTTTTTTTTTAAGTAGAACTTCATTAGGATTCCTTTTTTTTTAATACAAACTATTTCTTGTTAAAACCCGAGTTTCAAAGACCAATGAGAATAATGTATACCATTGTGAATTAACTATTTAGTGTAAATCTGAAATTTTAGTTATTATCAGGAGTAATAGGTGAAGGAAGGTGTAGGAAATCACAACTTAGAGGGGGGCTATGTCTAAAACAACAAACCTAATAGGCATCCTATGGCTTGTGTTGGGTAATTCAGAAACCCTATAATCCCTGGCCTTCAGGTAGTAGCTTTGAAATAGGTTTCTAATGAGGACATGAAAGGTCAATCTTTCAGAGTAAAGTTGTGAAGTATAGGGACCCTAAGCCAGGGGTAGAAGTTAAGTAGGCCCAGACCGTAGTCGATCCTCGGAAAGCACTTGAGAATGTTAGTGTTGGGTAGTGAATCGTGAACCCTATAAATCCATCTTTCAATAGAGTGTTGAGGTCGGACTACTGCAAAGGGGACAGACGCAAGATGAAGTAGGAAGAAAGTGACTTCACCCACGGTGGCTAGGGGAGTGACTCAATTCCGCTTTTATGAGGTGTCACGCTTAATGGTCCTTTATTCGCCATTATAATTAGTGTATGTCTTTATATAGAATTGTCGTGAAAAGTCGCTTGGTGTCAAGGCAAGGGCAGTTTTTGAAGTTACACTGATTTTTTTTAGTAGGTTAGCTTCCAGATTACTTAGAATTGTTAACAATTATTGTTAACAATCATTTATCGAGTATAAAGTATTAGTATATATAGAGCTTGTACAGAGGCATTTTCTTTTGAGTAACCTAGGGCTTTAGTTCCCAATTTGTTTTAATTTTATTATTTTATTTGATTTCACATTTTGTCCTGGAAGATTTTCATTATTGTTAAGGCCTATTAATAATGATATTATAGTATTTTGGTTTTTATGATAGAGTCTAACTCTAGTTTGAATGCGATCGTGAATGAGAGAGTGAATGTAATGATCAATGAATGCGACCACAAAGTTAAAGTCTAACATACTGTTAATCCAAAAATACATTAGAATAGGGTTAAGGATTTCAATAGGATCGATTTTTATTTTATTTTATTTTTTATTTCGAATTTTGTTAGGACCGAGAAGCCTCAAACAGGACAACTACAACTCTATCTAGTTAGAAAATATTCGCTCCCTTTTGTTAGGTCCCTCGTTAGGGGGTATAATTTCCCTTTGATTTTCTTTTATCTTAGTTTAGCTTGAATTCTAAGGATTGTGGATAAATGATCCCTATCCCGACCCTCAGACTTGGAGATAGTGGGAGGCAGGGATCAAGCCGACAGCCCACTCACCTCCTCCTCGCAAGAGGAAGCGAAGAGGTATAGATTGAATTTTATGCAGGATGGGGGATTTGTTTTAGCCATGCCGTATAGCCTGGGGTATAACGGCGCGACCTTGGGTAACCGATCTGACACCGTAGTTTCGACGCTTTTAGCGTGGCTGGAGCGAGGGTATTCCAGACGGGAGGTCCTGTAAGATTGGCATGTAGGCAGAGATTGCCCAGTTATTCTAGACGAAGTAGTTTCCGTCTATTGAATTTTTTTGGTACCAGTTTGATCCCCCATAGCTAGCGGAAGTTTCTTCTAATAAAGGATTCGCCCTGCCATACGTTTTGTTGGAATGAATTCGAGCATAAGACCGATTCGAGAGGCAGAATAAGTAATTATTAGGACCTTCAACGAGTTTAGACTCGTTCCATGTTAGGATAAGATTTTAAAGTATTAGTTAACTATAAGGACCGCGAACGAGACGCCAGAACGAGCCAATGAGTCAAAGTTTTAGAAGTGTTGTATGGAGGACAGTAGAATTAAGAGCAGTTATACAGGGAGTAGAATCCTGAAGGAATTTGTAAAAGGAACCAAAATTTCAGATTGATAAAATTCAAACTTATAAGATGTAGATTTATAGGATTCAAGTCAATGAATAGAGAGTATATTAGTAGATGAAAGTAATATGAATTTCTTGGAAGGGGGAGGTAGCTGAACTGTACACACCCCAGAGGCAAGGTAAACGGAGCCACAAACAAAATAGTAGAAATTGATTAGTCGCTCTGCCAAAACAGAAAAGAAATTCTCTTCATACGGTTGTCACCCTAGATTTAAATGGACTGTGTAGTTTAATAGAGGTCTGGGCTATGTTCCATTTGACCAAGATTCTAAATGACGTTCCCATCTGGGTTGAGAGAGTATTGTAATTTGAGGAATCTAACACACAAGAGAGAACCCACCCTCCAGTAGGATCGGGATAGACGAATATTACCCAGTGACCAACTCGTGATTCCAGACTGGATAAGATTGAAACTTAACTGAGATACTAAACCTTGAACCTTCAGCGCACAAATATATATTATGTTTACATTTCTTTTTTTCAATATGTTATTATTTTTATATCATATATATTATATTATAGTCATATACTATTCATTTCAACAATTTTATTTTGACATTCATGATATTAATATTTATATTAAATATTTAATTATATATATTTTGTCACCATATATAATCTTGTAGTAGTTTTCTTTTGTCATCTATCATGGGATGATTTTTACCACTTATATCTTAACATATTTAATCACTATCTACATGATATGTTTTACTTCAATATATATGTTATACTCATCATATAACATGGAAGGATTCATTTTATCATTACATATTTCGTGCCTTATTTAATGATTACTTACATAATTTGTTTTCTGTAATTTTTTATTTAGCAAAAGTCATCATGTCATAGGCTAATCATTATATACCAAGATATTTCTTTCAGCTAACTATAATTATCCTTTCCTTTGATTGTATATATATATAACTATACCACACGAATGTCTTGATTGGTACGAAAATAAAGATGCTGGCATGTTTTAGGAGTTGGACTAGTCAGTTATTTCTAAACGACTTCTTGGCGCCCAATTTTTTATATATAATATGTAATAGGGAAATGTCCTAACTGTATTGTTAGCAGAAAGAAGGTAGCAATGAATCCAGCACCCCAAGAGGCAAGGATGGGGTTGAGAGGACTTACCACAAGGAAGGCCTACTCCTCAAGGCCAAAGAAGAAAGTGGAAGGGTGGTATATATACCCATGAATGGTAAGACAGATGACCTTGCTTACTTCCATACATATGATATGACTGTCCCCCATAACCTATTTTGATAACAGTGTGCTGACAGAATAATAACACATAAAAACCCCTTTGCCAGGATGCGCAATGCCCACTAATGTTCGGAATAATAAACATCTAGAATGGCATACCATCGTTTTGACTAGCCTTATCTTCCCTATAGGTTTCGGTACACCTGGCTTCACCTAGTAATGGAAAATGCATTTTGCTAGAAATGGGCCTGCTTTCATAGTAACTGATGAAAGGCAGATGAATAATGAATAGCACAGACGCATTTGTCCATTACTTGGCAGGGGGAGGATTGTTGGGGCACGTTTTTGTAACCATACCCCAACAGAAGGCGTATGTATAATCAAATCAAATGGATACATGGCTTCCCTCCCACATAGACTTACAGACCATTTTTTTTTGCCCAGAAACTTAGACACTTGGTGACACCAGACTTCCATGCCGAAAGCTGATGCCTGGTAAAGAAGAAGACATCCAGAGACATCCGAGCTGGAAACTGTTGTTTCATATGTACATATATTCCCCTCACCAAAAATTTAGGTAAAGGTGACCAGAAAAAAAAAAAAAGAGAAAAATGGAGAAGGAAGATCTCTAAAGACTGAACCTTATAAAATATCCTTCCCGAGAAAGGAAAGCATCACATTACAGTCCAGGTAAAAAGGGCCTGGGTCGATTTTAGCCAAGACGGGGGGGCGATATATATACCGTCCCGAGAAAAAGGGAGGATTGTATTTCAATCCATGTGGAAAGGGGGGGGGCCTGGAGTCTGAAATCTTACACTAGTGCCGTGGCTGTTTCTCTCTTTAGATTTTTTTTTGTTTTGGTAATACTATATGTTCTATTTTGATGGGAGAGGCCTGGGGCGTCTATGAAATTGATACTGGAGCCGTTGGCCATTTTGATTGGTGTTTCTTTCGGCGAATGAAAATGGAGAATGAGATGAATAAAAGAAGGTTCTTTGCCAAAAGGCAAGATTCGATCTGAGTCGCTCAGTGAAAGGACAGTCTTCAGACGGGAGACCAGACCTTTGCCGGCACTTTCGAGAAAAGGTAAGCCATTTGTCATTATGACTTAGCGCCTTCCCCCCCCCTTTTTGTGTAGTAGCCAACCTAGATTTCGCATGGGCCCTAAAGGGCTATAAAGTAACTTCAGGTCACCTCTATCTAAATTTTACTATGTAAATAGCATATCTCGTCAGTATAGACATGTTCCCAAATTTTAAGATATTTAAATAAATATCTAGAGAAATTTTCTTGTTTCCTCTGTTACCTATTTCATACATAATTTGCCTTATGGTGCTACTCCCACTGTTTAAATGAAATGTTGTATGTTTCTTACCTATTTGAAGGGAATGTTACTAATAATCAAGTCTCCCATAAATTACCGGCCACATACATTGTCGCGAGTGTCTGTGTTTCAGTGTTTTATAGATTGCCCAATTTAATAACGATTTCATGGGTTGTCTGATGAAATTGTATACTAGTGTCGCGGCTGTTTCCATCTTTAGACCATTGTTCTGACAATATTATATGCTCGATCCTTGCTTTAGCTCAACTCTTAATCAATTACAGAGTTTCCCCCCCCCTTTTTTTTATTTTATTTATCCTGTTTGCACAAATTGCATTACATGTGATGATGTAAAGACATATGCCGATAGTGCATCATTGACAGCTGTGCTGCTATTATACAACATTAAGGTCTTGCTGCGGGTTATATACATGGGGTTGTTGGCCTAAATTGCTATATATATATATACTTAAGTAAGGAAACTTTAATAAGTCACATCGTGTATCCTCCCTTTTCAACTATCCAAACCAGGGAACTCAACACACTGAAGGGCATCGAGCAATCCTCTTCCGTAAACGATAAGGAAAAAGCCAGTTAGGCATAAATTAATACAAAGCAATAACGCGCCATCTTTACGTAGGAAATAAAATTATCATGCACGGATGTTTCTTTTATACACAACATAAACTTCTACTGTCCTTACTGCGATGTTCATTGTGATCGCGAGCGATATTTCAAATGTTTCATTCCTAATGCTTGATTAAAACGGGTATATAAATGTTTAAAATAAACCAATTTCAAAAAAAAAAAAAGTATTTCGATGAAAACGAAAAATATCTATAGTAAAATAGTTAAAATATTTTTAAAAATCGCAATATCCGTTTAAAAATGAAAAATGTTATTATTAAAGTGTTTTTTTTTTTAATGTTGTTATCAAAATGAAAAATGTTGTCTTTAAATTGCAAAACCTATATAAAAATTGTTCCCTATACCTCCCTATAAAATACAGTTTATTTTTAATAAAATGACCTTATTCAAAATGCTCATGTTAAAATAATAATTTGACTTTACATTTCGATTATATATCACAAAAGTTAGCTAATATAGATTATAGTTATGAAAATCGAGCAATTCATATTTAAATCTTTACATAATAAAAAGGCATATATTGAATTAAATAAAGGATTTATTTTTTAAAAATATTTTCTTCAATCCCCCCCAATATATATGCCTTTTTATTATTTACTAGATTATAATAAATATTTCTCATATTTACTATGTTATTCACGTAAATATACTCTATAATCCAATTTATTGATATTCGATCAGTGTTTTTGTATTTCGCCCCTTAGAGAATTCTATGAATTGTCGGTTTATGACCATCTATTCTACTCACCTGTAGAGCACGGATGAATACCACTACTAGTAAAATAATAACAGAGGAGAAATTCTACGTGACGCTAACTTAAATTTTGATATATATTTGTTTACAAATTAAAAAATATATTTTAA
The DNA here is from genome assembly GCA_030710605.1 of Cordylochernes scorpioides. NCBI lineage: Eukaryota > Metazoa > Arthropoda > Arachnida > Pseudoscorpiones > Chernetidae > Cordylochernes > Cordylochernes scorpioides. Next base: position 117,367,008 of record CP092867.1, read on the forward strand.
AATTATATTTAAGAAGTACATATATTTTTAATTCTGTTGTAAGATTTAGGTACTTACAGCTTGTAGGAAGGCATGAGGACGTTGAGGATTATATGATAATAATCTTTATTATCCATTTAGCAAGAAAGACAAAGTTATGGTAGCGAACAGTTATTGAAGTATAGAGAAGAAGGTAAACAAACAGTTGTGATGATGATAGGTCCAGTGTGACGCTAGCTGTCGTAGCATTCAGTTATCCAACAAATCCCCGGCATGAATGTGGAGACATCACGAGGTTGTAGCGTAACTTCTCAAATGTCGGCCTTGGTAGCGGCTTGGTCAGAATGTCCGCCTTCATGTCGCCAGTTGGGCAGTAGACCATTTTTATCACTGTCTTCTTCTGAAGATCCTTCAGGTGATGGATCTTGGTCGCGATGTGCTTGGTTCTAGAAGACACTTTTTCGGATGAACATATCTTGAGACATGATTGATTGTCTTGGTGGAAGTAGATTGGAGCTTTCTGTTCCAGTTCGAGATCCTTTAGCAAGTCGAGAAGCCATAACAGTTCTTGTGAGGCTTCAGCTGCGGAGATAAGTTCCGCTTCGGTGGATGAGAGAGATACGCAACCTTGTTTCCCAGTCATCCATGAGATGGGGTTTGATCCCAGTAGGAGCAAGTTTCCGCTTAGTGATTTTCTGTCGGTGTTGTCGCTTGCCCATGTGGCATCGCTGTATGCTTCCAGCGTGGGAGGTTTTTGGTTAGATATGCGTAGCTCGAGTTCTTTAGTAGTTTTTAGATATTTACGATTCTTTTTGCTGCATTCCAGTCACAATTTCTAGGATTCTGGTTTCTGCTGCTGAGTATGCAGACTGGAGCTGCGATATCTGGTCTGGATACTACGCTTAGTTACAATAGTGAGCCTATCAGTTGTTGGTATTGGACGTTGTTTGGTAGAAGTTTTTCATCAGATATACCGGGGTATCCGCTTTCCATGGGAGTGAAAGTAGGTTTCGCTTCTTGGAGATTGTACCTTTCAACTAATTCTTGGATTTTATTCTTTTGGCTCAGAAGGAGTTCACCTTCTCTGTTCCTTGAGATTTCTATACCAAAGAATTGAGTGGGGTCTCCAAGGTTCTTTATTTCGAATTCTTTTTCGAGAGTTTTTACAGTGTTTTGGATGATTATCTCGGAATCGCTTGCGAGGAGCATGTCATCCACATATAGAATCAAGTAGATGGAATGGTTTTCTTCATTCTTGGTGAATAGGCATGGGTCTACAATGCTCTGTTTGAAGTTATTTTTAATTAGAGTGCTTGCAATTTTTGTGTTCCAAGATCTTCCAGCTTGTTTTAGACCGTAAATTGCCTTCTTTAGTTTGCAGACTTTGTTTGTTTGTTTTGTATGGAGTCCTTCTGGGAGTTCCATGTAGAGTTCTTTATCTAGGTCGCCGTGTAGGAACGCTGTCTTCACATCGAGGTGGATCACTTGCATCCCTTTGTAGACTGATGCAGCTAAGAAGGCTCTAATTGTAGAATGCTTCACAATTGGTGCAAAGGTTTCTTCGTAGTCTCGGCCAAATTTCTGATTGAACCCTTTTGCTACGAGTCTGGCTTTGTACCGCTCTATTTCTCCTTTGGAATTGAGTTTTTGTTTATAGGTCCATTTACATCCTATGATCTTTTTGTCCTTAGGTAGAGGCGTTAGTTCCCATACATTGTTCTTCTCAAGAGAATTTAGTTCTTCGTTCATTGCTTGTAGCCATTTTTCTCTTTCTATTTTTGGTAATTGTAGGACTTCCGAGTAGCTGGTGGGTGTCTGAATGTCTTGAGCTTCAGTTTTGTACAGCATGTAGTCATTTCTTATGGGAGGTATTCCCTTTGTTGGTCTCGTGGATCTTCTTTGTGTGACCACTTGTGTTCCTGTGCTTGTACCGGGTTGAAGGTAATCCTCGGTTTCTGAGTCCTCAAGGTTTTCGGATTGTGTTCCTGGTTCCTGACTTTCCTCTGCATTACCAATATGATTGGAGGAAGTTAGATCTGTACTTAGTACTTGTGGTGAAGTTGTTTTTGTGGAAGCGAGGTGAAACCCATTTTCTTTTTCTATAAATTTTACGGATCTGCTGATTGTGATGTTGTCTGTATCGTGCAGGATTCTGTATCCTTTGCTTCGATCATCGTATCCAAGAAAGATCCCTTCGATAACTTTGCTATCCAACTTGTTTCTTTTTATCTTGGGAATATAGGCGAAGGCTTTACATCCGAATCTTTTTAGATGCTTCAGACTGGGCTTCCTGTTGGTCCATAGTTCAAAAGGAGTCTTGTCTGTAGCTTTCGAGGGTATTCGGTTGTGTAGGTAATTAGCTGTGGTAACCGCTTCCGCCCATAGAGACTGTGGGAGTCCTGAGTCAAACAGCATGCATCTTGTCATCTCCATTAGTGATCGATTTTTCCTTTCGGCTACTCCGTTCTGGGCTGGTGAGTAGGGGACTGTAAGCTGATGTTTGATTCCGTTTTGGTTCAGGAAATCTTCGACTTGTCGGTTTACGTACTCGCGACCGTTGTCTGTCCGTATGGTTTGGATATTTTTTCCAAATTCCGTGTGTGCTGAGATGACGTAGTCTTTTATTCTTTCATAGGCTTCGTCTTTTCCTTTCAGGAGGTAGGTCTTCGTGTATCTGCTGTAGTCATCAGTGAAGGTGATGAAGTATCTCTTACCGCTGAGAGAGTTAGTTGGTAATGGACCGCAGATATCACTGTGGACAAGTTGAAGCGTTTCAGTTGCTCTGTACTCTGTCTTCTTTGGAAATGGGGTTTCGGTGAGTTTTCCTTGAATGCACTGAACGCAGTCTGTGCTGTGCGAACAGTTATTTAGACTTAGTCCTCTTGCTAGGTTCTCATTTAGAATCTTCTTAATTGATTCTATATTTCTGTGTCCTAGTCTGTCGTGCCAGAGCATGAGGCAATTTTTGTTCTTGCAGTGGTTTTGTTTTGCTACATTTGCTTTGAATGTGCGAGTTTGGGGGTTGTCATCCAGGTGGAGTCGGTACATTCCATTGTCAAGTATACCGTTCGCGAGGGCTGTGTTGTCTCTTTCGATGGTACACCAATCTCTGTTGAACGTCACTTTACATCCGTTGGAGGTGGCCGCACTCACTGACAGAAGGTTGTCTGTTAGTTCCGGGATGTAGAGAACTTTTGTGAGAAGTAAGGTGTCAGTCTTTCCTTGGGGTGTGATGACTTTGATTTCTCCTTGTCCTATCCCTTTGACCTGCAGCTTATTGCCATTAGCAACCACAACATTTTGTGTTTGTTCTCTGTTAAGTTCAGTGAAGAAGCTTTCGTCGTACGCCATATGAGATGTGGCTCCAGAGTCGATGAACCAGTTGTGTACACTTGCTTCTCGTTGAGTGCAATTGAGAGCTTTTGGTTTAGGTCCTTTTGTTGTTCTCTGATTTGTAGGTTGTTCTTGGGTGACACTCGACTGATTTGTGTACTTTGGTACGTTTTCTCTTCTGAAGTTTTCATATTTGTACTCTTTGTTGCTGTTGTTTCGCTTTTGATAGTGCCAACATTCTTCTTTGGAGTGGTTTGGTTTGTGGCAGAAAGAACAGAATTTCTTCTCTTTTTCTCTTCTTTGGCTTGAAGCTCCGTGGAGGCTTTTTAAGGCTTTTGATGCGGTGCTTTCGTCTTTCGAGCTTTCTACTCTGCGTGTGTGTTCATCAAGGAGTTTGTTCTTGGTAAATTCAAGCGTTAGCTCGTCATCAGGCCTTGATTCCAACATCGTGATGAGATTGGAGTAGCTCTTTGGAAGCGAGCAAAGCAGTATAGCCGTGATGTGAGAGTCCTTTAGTGTTTCGCCAATGGTTCGCAGTTTGTCAACTAGTTCCATCATGGTAGTGATATGCTGTTGCATGTCTTTGTCTTCTTCGAGTTTTAAGCTGTATAGTTTCCTTAGCAAATAAATTTTTCCTGAGAGTGTTTTTCTTTCATAGATATTTTTAAGAGTATCCCAGGTAGCTTTGGCTGTTAGTAGGTTTTTGACATGCACTATTTGTGAGTCGGCGATGCTTAGATTAATGATAGCTCTAGCTTTTGAGTCTTTCTTTTTCCATTCGATTTTAGGTTCATCTGGAATATTTTCGGTGACAACTTCCCAAAGATCTTCCTTTTGCAAGAGCATTTCAATTTTGAAAGACCATAGTGAGTAGTTATAGCCGTCGAGCTTATTTAGGGTTACATCGTGGCTCGGGAGTGACGCCATTTTTGCTAAGCCTTTTTTCTTTGTCTTAACTCGTTAGTTGGATTTCATGCAATATTCAGTCTCATAATCTAATTGTTGTAAGATTTAGGTACTTACAGCTTGTAGGAAGGCATGAGGACGTTGAGGATTATATGATAATAATCTTTATTATCCATTTAGCAAGAAAGACAAAGTTATGGTAGCGAACAGTTATTGAAGTATAGAGAAGAAGGTAAACAAACAGTTGTGATGATGATAGGTCCAGTGTGACGCTAGCTGTCGTAGCATTCAGTTATCCAACAAATTCTTTCTAATATCACAGGTAGCAACGTGATATTATTTCATTTTCAAGAACTTACATTATTTATTCAAACATTTTAGAGAGACAAAATATTGGAAAATTTTAAAGTATGATTTTGCTAAAATACATTTGTGAAAAGTTTACATGTGATAAGTTTATTTATAGCTAAATGAGTCGATAGAGATTTCATTATAGCCATTTTTACATATTTTTATTTTAGTGAATTTGTAGTTTTATATATATAGTTGTTTAAAAACTACATGTTTATACATAAAAATAATTAAGTTCCAAAATAATTGATTAATTTTAAATTAAATGCAAGCTCTCAGAAATATTTTATTTTTAAAAGCCACCACAAAAGCGAGACGAATCACACTTTGAGTAATAAAAGCTAATATGATATGAAAAATGCTCAAGTTAGTTAAAAACAATAATCACTAAAATATTGAACTGTTTATGGGACATTGTTTTATCAACAAAGTAGATAAATATGGTATGTTATGCTGTTCTTGTATATATTTTTCTATATTAGCTATATCTTCAATTTATATATAGAATATATGTTTAAATAGATAATAGGAGAGAGTCCTTCCTTTTTCTAAGCTATTTTGAAGTATACATTTCGTAAATAAACAATCAAATTAAATAATCAAAAAGCATATAAGTATATAAATTTGACAAGAATTACGACAGAGGTTTTAAAAAATGTTGTCAAATAAAGGAATGAAGATATTATTTTAAAAAATAGCTCGCAAAATAAGCGCAAATAGGTAAATAAAACGAAAGAAGGATTGAGAAATTTCTCGAAAGGGAGAGAACAGGGGCGGAAGGAACGTCTGTGACGTCACAACTGGGTCAGCCAATCAGGGCGCGCCGAATGTTCTAGCATTTTCCGCCAGGCTTTATTATCGCTGGCTGGCGGTGCGCGAGCTACAGTTCGTCTGATCGTGCGCTACCTGCTCAACGCCCTCGCTCCAGTAACCATGAAACTGCTGCTTCACGACCTCTCCAGGCCCTGGAGGCGACTGGCGACATGTCCCTACTTCAGTCACAGCCGCAACAACCTCGCTCTAGACCTAGCGGACGAGCTTTGCGACATCTTAACCAGCACCGTTGGCCGCCGACAGAAGAGTCACCGCGGACGTTCGGAAGTGCTGAACGACTCCGAGACATTCAAGATCCAGCTGGATGTGAGCCACTACCATCCAGAAGAACTGAGTGTGAAGACGGTGGGCGATGCTGTTGTGATTCACGGCCGTCACGAAGAGAAGCCTGACGACCTGGGCGGATACGTGTCTCGGGAGTTCACGCGCCGCTACATGCTGCCGCCCGACGTGGATCCCCAGGCGGTGACATCCTCCCTAACCCCCGACGGCAAGCTCACCCTGGAAGCCCCCAAGAAGCAGCTCGACGCTCCCAACGAACGCCCCATCCCCATCACTGTGCAGCACTCGAACGGCACAGAAGTCGCGGAGAACGGTGAAGGCAAGTAGAGAGACTTCATCTTTGGTTTCTTTCCATGGACAAAATCCCGGGAAACTGTCCCTTCTCATTTCTATTTATTGCTGTAAGTAAAATAATTACTTCACATCTGTACAGAAATTCATTTAGTCATTAATAAATGTTTTTGTGTAAAATATATCCTGCGTTCTTATTAAAAATAACAATTCACACATCTACATTTTTTTTTTTTTGGCTTTAACAAACGTACGCATTTTGATTAAAACAAGCACATTCGGAGAATATGTCCAATATTGGGTTATTTGCAAAGTATTAGAGTTGTTTGAATGGAGTTATAGAGTGAGAGTAGAAGTGTACACAGATATTTAAAAACACACGTATAGATGTTCAATAAAAACACTTCAATAATATAGCAAGCAAATTGGTTTTCTAGAGCAGGTTGTTTATTTAAAAACGCCAAAAGATCCTTTAATATAGTAAATGAAAGTAGATTGAAGAGTAGTGTATATTCTGGACGACAGATGGCACCACCTAACCCACAACAAGGATTGGATGGATGGATTTGTAGATTGTCTCGAGGCTTTGTAGTCAGTGAAGGCATGTTATAGAGAGTTAGAAATATACAGAAAATTTCTAACCCTATACTTTTTAACAATTAAGAACTATTTTTACAGACTTAGGTTGTAGTGAACAAAAATATAATAGAAAGGCACGTGTCATGAATGTTGAACTCTGCCAGTGGTTTCACCAATAGAATCTTAGACGGCTCTGCTACTGGGTGGATTGTCTTAGATGGTTTATAACTTATTACGGAACACATTGGATATTTGGAGCATGACATTGGATCCTAGGAGTGCAGAAATATACGTGGGTTCGGGTAAAATATTCCCATCGTGATATAGATAACACATTTACAAATTTAAAATCCTTACGCTATATCATTTGGTAAAAAAAAAAGTTTCAAGGATAAGTATCTTGAAAATAAATTTATCATCTCCAGCTTTCAGGCTTTTACGGTCTTTAACACAGGAGTATTCTTAGGTATAATGCTGCCTCTTAGAAAAAAAAAACTATTTATACTTATGTGTGTGTGCATTTTTACATACTTAAGGATAAAACATATTTTGAAAACTTAAATGTACGTGTACTCGTATATATTGTAGCGTAGTTGATTTGTATTTCTATAATTTTAAGTTTCATATTGTGTTAGGTTAATTTGCATAGATAGGTTTATATTGTGAATGTGTTGTTACCGAAGTATAAAGTTAGTTTTTACTCACCACCTCTCCTGGCAACTATTCTTATAACACGACAATATATTTACATATGTAAAACGGCATTTGAAATTTATCCCGCATGTGTTTCTTTTGAACGAAAAATCGAAATTTATCTTTGAGGAGAAATAACGATTATTTCTAACCTTAGGGATGAAGTATGAAAAGATGAATTGTGAAGAATAATGATAAACGGAAAAATAAAAGTGTCATTACTCTTCACAATTCATCTTTTCATACTTCATCCCTGAGGTTAGACATAATCGTTATTTCTCCTTGGAATAAATTTCGATTTTTCGTTCAAAAGAAACACATGCGGGATAATTTTCAAATGCCGTTTTACAATCATAAGCCGCATTATATTGTATTATATTTACATATGTGATAAAGCGGATTGTTTTTTAAAAAATATCTTTTAAAACAAAAATCTATAAAATAAAAGATAGATATATGCTGCAATGACTATAGAAGTGATATCATTTTTATATTGCTAAGAATTAAAAAGGTAAAAACACGGTACAAAAAAAAAAGTATACATTTTATTATGATGCATTAGCGCGCCATCTGTTATGAAAATTCGAAACTATTATAGACGCGTAAGATTTTTTTAAAAAGGGCAGTAGAAATTGTTTAATTTTTAAAAGTATCATACGCTTCTATAATAGTTTCGATTTTTCATACATTTTATTATCTATGCACTATTTTAATCAGCAGGCAATATGATTTTATAAATTTCGGGGATGTCGATGGATCTATTAATGAGAATTCGACACTGTTATAGACGCGTATGATTCTTTTAAAAATTAAACAATTTCTACTGTTCTTACTGCAATGGAAAAATTATTGGGAGGACCTGCAGTAAGGGCAGTAGAATTTTATTTTTAAAAGAATCATACGCGTCTATAATAATTTCGAATTCTCATAACAAATCTATTAATGGAATTATATCTATTGGTTGCTAAAGCTTCGGAATTAGACATTTATATGGGAGTAATGCACTGGAGGGTAAAAGAAAGGCCGGTGATATGCTGATAAACATAAAGTGATCTATTGTCATGGTTTATTATGTTTATGTTCTCTAACACTTCTCCCCATTTCTCCCACTTGTACCTAACTTCACAATCTCTGCACGGTATAGAATAAATGGCTCTGTTGTTTGGGTGGTCCAGGCTATTGGGTTTAGTAAGAGAATCTCTTAATATAAATTGCCTATTTTGGGGGGATTTTCGATCACGTTTTAACACTGTATTGTTTAAGTGTTCAGGTTATGGAGACGTTTTCAGGAGAAAAAGGTAAAAGAACTGGTAGATCGACATACAGGAGTGAGGTTTGGATCATAGAAATGTCTTAGTATGAAGGATTATGGATAGGCAGATGATATGAGTTGTTCTATTACATTTTTGTTTCTATTTTTTTTTAATACTTGGATGGAGTAATGGGTGTAAATTCGTTTAGTTAATGTTTTAACTGTGTTAATTTTATGGCTGAGATAGAGGAGACACAAGGAAGAGAAATGGATGAAATTAAAATGAAAAGATTTTGTAAAATACTGTTGTATGTAAAAATGGTGTTGAGTATGAATTATAAGGTCATCTAAAAAAAGGAAGAGAGGACATTATTAATTTATTTTCATTAGTGAAGACCACAATTCTCTGTGATAACTCTTTAGCATTGTTAGGATATTATCAACTTGGTTAGAGGGTTGCATATATAAAATTCACATCATCTATATATCTACGCCATATTTGGATGTCTTAGGGGAGAAATGGGCTCCACATTGTGTTCGCAAAACTTGTATTGAATATTTGCGCTAATGGACGAATGGTAAAATAAGAAGCCTCAAGTTCGGAGTGCCAATGATTTGGAAATAACCAAGAGACCACACTAAATATTATTATATCTGTACTGTCACATTGTTGGTATCAACCGAAACAATCACCAGAAGCAACCTTCTGCAATACGTCCACTTCCTCACTCAGAGATGTACCTATCCCAACTTGTCATGGCCTTCCACAGCTCTTTGAAGATGCAGTTATTAAGTCATAATACAGAGGATAAAGACAGCGATTATGCTAGTTCTTCTTAGAGTCCACAAAAAATTGACCAAAAGGAACTACAAGAACGCAACAACTTGTAAATAATCTCATTAGTACCCAGAGCCTCTCAACTGAATCTTCTTGCTTCTCGGTTGGCTGAAAAAATCATCTCGCCTTAGGAACAAAGATAACATTTTATCGTAAGCGTGAAAAGGATTTACTTTCCGTTCTTCTCTCACGAGAACAATCTTGTATATTGCCATGATGTTTGAGGTCTACTGCTGAAAATAGATCTTCCTGTGTATTCACCAGGTGATTGGTGTCTCTTCATTGGCAGTTCAAAGCGGAGTTTAAAGTGTATGCTCCTTCACACAATGACAATAAGTATGGGTCGATTCCACTCTCTCATTAAACAGATATGAAAAAAGGGTACGAGACAATTGCATTTGTCATAGAAAAAATAAAGTTCACCGACCATCAGGGGACAGTTTGTGTTGATCTCAAAATTCTGAATTTTCTTCTTGGCCAGCAAGGTGGCTATACGAAATACCCATATTTCTTGTGTCTCTGGGATAGCAGAACTAAACATTATCACTGGATAAGAAGAGCCTGGCCTGTGAGGGAGAACATGGATGTTGGAAAAAGAGGAACATTATTCATACACCTTTCATTTATCGAGAAAAAAATCATTCTACCTCAACTACATATACAATTAGGGTTGGTGAAACAGCTTGTTAAATCCCTTAAACATGATGGGTCCTGTTTTCAATACATTGAGCGTAAATTTCATAGACTCAAGTGACGAAAAATTGAAAGCTGGTGTTTTTGATGGCTCTAAGATATGACAGCTCATAAATGTTCCCAATTTTGTCAGCTCCATGAATAAACTTGAATTCGGTGCTTGGAGCTCGTTCGTCTTGGTAGTTCGAAAATATTTTTGGTAACTACAGAGTTGAGATATATCAAAAGATAGTGAACAATATGCTTACAAACTTCGAAAATATTGGTTGCAAAATAAGTATAATATTGCATTACTCGCAAATCAACTTGCACTTCTTTCCTGACAATTTGGGTGATATGAGTGAGGAGCAAGGTGAAATATTTCACCAGGACATCAAAACTATGGAAGATCGGTACCAGGGAAGATGCGACACCCACAATATGTCAGATTACTGCTGGAACCTGCAAATAAACTGTGAGGGTAAATTTCACGCTCGGAAATTCTATAAGCGAAGCTTCCAAGACCCCGAATGACCCGACTTTCAACAATCTTTTGTGTAGGTAAATACCAACTCATTAAATAAAGTATTACTATTATTTAAAATTAGTTAACTTTTACTTACAATAAAACTTGTACAAATAACTCTGTTTTTAAAAATCTCGATCATCCAATCATCATTTGCACCACATTAAATCACAAAAAATTCAAAATTCATAATGATTGTTCCCCGCCGCTTTTTTGGTTATTGTTTAGTAGTGCTCTAGCTTAAATAGAACTATTCTCTCCTTGTTAGTGTATTTTTCATTAAACTTAGGCTCATTAATGTCAGTAAGAGTATGTATCTCTGAAACGAGAGCTGATGGAGCAAAACGGACATTTCTGGGTTCAGCACTTAAAAATCCCAAAGAAATATGTCTCAAATCTTCTGCAACAACTTATGTTTGGCCAATGTAATTTGACAGCACACCATTTTATTGTTAATTTTTAATTAAAATTAACAAGTTATATCCAATATTATTATTCTATAACCCCCCCCCCCCCCCCCCCTCTCTCTCTCTCTCACATAACCTGCATTTACTATGGAAGAGTCTTTTGGGAATCTATGGACATAAGCTTATAGGTCTGTAGAGGTGCATATATATAATCATAGGAATTTGCATCGAGAAATTCTCAGATACAAAAAACTAATCCAATACTATAGTAGAGAGAGAGCGGCTGGAGATTAATTTGGCGAAACCGCTGAGAGGGTTCGCCACTGAAGAGCCAAGCCCTCTCATTCAATGACCTTTATAATTGCAGTAAGGTCTGTAGAGATAATATTTGATATGTAAAAAGACAACACATTGATAAAAAATAATTCTTAAAAATTTTAGTGATAGATGGCAATTGAATTTTAAATAAATATATGTCGTAATATGTTTAAATATATACTAGATTTTCATATGTAAGGTAATTAAATAGTGTAACAGCTGCAAAATGTAGATACATTTAAACTCTGGTCAGCATGAAAAACAAAACAGGATATTTAGGTTTGGTTGAAAGTTCGCCGCGTCCAAGACGGGACCAAGCGTCTACGTTTGCAGAAGTCGTTAGTTTGTTTTAACCTCCTTCCCACCGACCGACAAACGGTCGGATAATAGCAGTTCATCTTTTTCTTTCGTGTAGTGCAGACACCCTCCTGCACCTTGCCGCGTCTTCGGCGCTGGCCTCTCTCTGAGGTGACATCCAACCTGCCTTTTGTGTTACCCAATGACGCCTGAAACCACTGTGGCCCCATGACTGCATAATCTGCCTACCACAACAATCAGTAGACAGGATAACTTACGGATATATGCAAAAATTCTATTTACAAATGTGCTAGAACTGAGAATGCATCGATGCATAGAAAAATAAAAATATTTTAAAATTAATTTTGTGTAAACGAAGGATAAGTTACGGGTTAAGGCAGATGTAGGGTCTGTGTGTGTCTGGGAAATCAAATTTTCTGTTGATTCAATTAAAATTTTGTGTAATAAAGACCCTTCCAGGATTAGCCATTGGGGCTTATTTCTAAAATTTCTGCACGGCTCATCCGACAATGCTCAGGCAAATTTTGGAGAAAAATTATCTCGAAACTGAAAAACAGTTTGTTATTTATTGGCCTTCACTCCCTCAGACCACGGGGTTTTATTAAAGAAAAAAAAACGGCTCTATAGTAGTAACGGCCTGAAAAACATGCCACAAGCCACAAAACAGATAGTGTCCGTTCCCAACATCTGTCTGATTGCATCCAAGCCACAAAACTGGATCTTTGGAACAATCATCAAGATTTCGACACATCAACAACTTAAGAAGCTGTTATGTCAGATTGAACAACCTCATTAGTGTGATCTTGGAATGGAAGGAAGGAAATGTAGTACTCTACCCAGTATTCCATCCTGCCAGCCGTTGTTTTGACGAGTCGCTGGGAGTGAACGATGGAAAAACTTAAATGTATGTATATTCAAACTACGGCTCTTCAACAATGGATTTCAAACAGATTTATTTTTAGATCATTTCAGAATTATAACAATCTTCAATGTGAAATTTTATATTTTTTGAAGTAGAAAAAAACTGTAAAAACAAAACTCTTAAAAACATTTTATTAAAAAAAAACATTAGTAGTCATTTATTTACAGGTTATACAAGTCTTTAAAAACACTTATTTTTATTCAACAAATTCCTCTCACATTGTGTGATAACTTTTTGGCACAGAAAGCTTTCAAGGAAAAAAAAAAAACAAAGCTATCAAGAGCCTTTAAAACCCGTCTCAAGTTAAAATTAGTTGCAACAATAAAAAAAAAAAGTTATGCAAAATTTCCACGCTCTAAATATTGATGGGGTTTGGTCTACCTTTCTCACTCACACGAACAAAATAAAAAAACATAGTTTTAATAATCAACACACAAAAAGGTTTAGGTGCCGTGGAAATAATTGCAGTGGGAGATAATTAATGCACATAGAGAAAATTAGCAAAGAATTAAATCAAATTAGTTTTTTAAAAATTTGTGAAATGTTAGCCATACAAAGTTATCAAACGATATTAGCCGAAAATTAACCTCCCAAGAGATTCTGAATTGAAAAAAAGTTTTTTTTTTTAAATTCTATTTTATGATGTGCACACAAACATAGATTTTTTTTATACTCGTATAACCAAATAATATAATCACAGACTTTGTAAACACGCAAGATTAATGAACATAAATGAAGTGAAAGTGATAATAACATTTAAAACACAAAATATTAATGTACAAAAGAATGCCTAGTCTATTGACCATTCATAAACACATGTATTGAATCCTTTTAGTATTGCTGGCAGTTTTTGTTATCTCTCTCTCACTCTATTTAAAAACGATATTATAATGAACATTTTATTGTATTTTTGGAAAACAATTTAAAAGTACTATGAAGATATTTCAACAATTTTTTATATATTTTTAAAGGTAAAATAAAATTTGGCTTATAAAAATTCGCCGTCCTTTGGTTCTAAATATCGGGCCATAGGTACTGTTGCTGAAGAAACTAACTTGGCACAGTGGGGTTGGACCTTTGGTGAAGAAGGCGTGTGAACAGCAGTTGTCTAGGACCACAGGAATGAACATGTACAAGTTATGTGGGGATCAGTAGCGATAGCTGTTTTGTCGGATGGGAATGACCACAGTGCCATTCCGCGAGGAAGAAGGCGAGGAAGACATGTGTTTGATCTGGGAGGGACTAGAGAGTGGGGAGAAGGACGGCGGGCTGTGGAGAGGCTTCCAGGATGGAGGGGAGGGTGGGGCTCGAGGAGGTGAGGGGCGTGTAGGGCTGCGAGGAACGCTATGGCGGTCAGTCTCATCCCCGTAGTAGAAGCGGCGGCTGGGTGTCGCGGAGCCGTTGGCGCTAGGCGGGCGGTGGGATGCAGCGCTGGGCGGGCGGTGAGATGCGGCGCTCGGTGGCCGCTGAGAGGCCACGCTGGGAGGACGAGACCGTGGAGATGGACTGTTCATCTGGATACGGATCAGATTGCCTCCCGCTGATGTCTCTCCAGGGAAGTGACGCTCAAGGACCTGGTCACGCTCTCGACGCATCTGCCCAGCTAGCTGGTTATACTCCCAGTCGGAACGTGGGTACTCGATGCTGCGGCTGCTTTCCGAGGACATTTCGGGGAATACGGGATCTGCGTCTTCGGCTTGGGGAACCTCGTCGTCGTGCTGCTCCATGTGCTGGTGTGTGCGGTGCGTGCGTGTGGTGAGCTCACCGCCCACCACTTCCTGGACTTCCTGTACTTCTTCACGATCCACCACCTTCTGCCCCCGGCTGGAGTAATGGGTCAGGCGTGGCTCACGTCGTTGCACTGGCACGAAGAGGCCGTCCTCTTGTGTTGCCAGCACGGCTCGCTCGTGGTAGTCCTGCCGTAAGCAACAGGACCGTGTTACAGCACAGCTCCAGTCGTGTCGATGCCACCACCTCTCTAACTACACTCAGGAAGGGAATACTCACTGAAGGAGACATGTCCTGGAAACTCTCGTCGTGCAGACGCATGTTCTCCTCCTTCACCTCCTTGCTGACCTGGTGCGTCTCCGTCTTCTCGGAGACCACTCCGGGGTCGAGGCTTCGCTTGTGCTGGAGCTGGGACCAGAGGCAGGTTTAGACTCTTTCATAATATTCCGACACGTCTCACATTTTCTTGAAATGCTTATGAATAAAACATGTATAGAATGTTTTGGCTGCGCTTGGAGCAAAAATGTAAGATTCTACAAAACTTATCTCTATAATTTCATTAAACAACATCAACAAGAACAAACCTTCAAATACAAATTTTGTATGTAAATTGAAGGCTACAGTACTTGTCTGGTGGATTAAACTGGCGAAACTCTGAGGAGGATCACCTCTGATGAGACAGGCACTTCCAATCTTTTTCCTATTCAGTTTAGCAATTGTACAAATTATAACATGATGCATTAGCGCGCCATCTGTTATCAAAATTCGAAACTATTATAGACGCATATGATTCTTTTTTAAAAAAAGAATCATACGCGTCTATAAAAGTTTCGAATTTTGATAACAAATTATATACTTTTAAAATAATGGAAGATAATTCTATATTTGACCAACCACTCGAGGCAATACTTCCAGATAAGGGGGAGAATGCAATCATGGGTGTTCTTGGAGAGACTTCAAGCATCTCACGATAGTCTGGAAGGATCGTAATGATGCCATGTCCAGCGGAGACGCAAGCTTCTAAGAGCAGTCATTGAGTTTTGGAATGCCAACATTGAGGTGACTCGTGCATCTAGTTCCTGCTACATTCTGATATATTAGCGATTTCTTTTCTCTTTATTGTTATGTAATATGTGTTTTTGTTTTACAACGCCTGGCACATAATTGTAAAGTTTGCACGATAAACAATATTTTGGTAAAAAAAAAAGGGGGCATAACTTCAAAAAGGTGAAATCTAAATTTTTCTGTTTTTTTTATATATACATGTTTTTAATTATATATATATATTCATCTCGTGACCTATAAAAATCATTTTAAAGAAAAATTAAGAGTGTTGTGTGTAGTGTAGTAAAGCATAGTGTGGTGTGTGTATGTAAAAAAAAAGATCAAATTTATTATTTCATCAGAGACTAAATAATGCATATCAATACAAGAGATCATTGTGTCAAGAACTTTCTATTCATTCCTGTCAACAAGTGTTGGAGAGTCTTGTGAAGATCGCAGTAGAGTCATCAATATTTCAAAATAAAAGACAGAATGCCTCTTTGTAAAACAAGAAATAAAATGGACTCCACTTGAAACAAGAAATCGGTTAGAATCTCCATGGAAACAAGATAAAAGGTAGAATATCTTTGTCAACAGAGGGATGATAGAAAACCTAAGTAGAATGAGAGAAAGGTAGTATCCACTGAGAACCATTGAGATGGTAGAACCGTCTTTGGAAGAAGAAAGAACATAGGAACCCACTTGGAACAAGGTGAAAGGTAGAATCTATTGAAAATAATTGAGATGGTAGAACCGTCTTTGGAAGAAGAAAGAACATAGGAACCCACTTGGAACAAGGTGAAAGGTAGAATCTCTTGAAAAGAATTGAGATGGTAGAACCGTCTTTGGAAGAAGAAAAGAACATAGGAACCCACTTGGAACAAGGTGAAAGGTAGAATCTCTTGAAAAGAATTGAGATGGTAGACCGTCTTTGGAAGAAGAAAGAACATGGAACCCACTTGGAGCAAGGTGAAAGGTAGAATCTCTTGAAAAGAATTGAGATGGTAGAACCGTCTTTGGAAGAAGAGAGGTTATAGGAAACTCACTTGAAATAAGGTTAAAGGTGAAACTTCCTCATGTATTGAAGTTTAAAATTGGAATAATACAGAGAAGATTAGCTTGGCCTCCTGCGCAAGGATGACACGCATAAGGTGAAAGGTAGAATCATCTGATAGAACAAGAGATATCGAACAAAAGAGAATGGGAAGCTTATGAAGTCGTAAACTCTTCGACATTCCCACGTGCGGGGATTGTTTTTCCTTCAGCAGAATTTATTTGTCCTATTTTACATTTCTTATTACTCTACCAATATTTAAACATTTTTTAATGCATCTCTGCCAGTGCTCAAGCAGAACTCTATTGTCATTGGCCAACTCTATCACTATTCATGCATTTATTTTTATGCATCTCAACTAGATAGTGTTTATTTAGAACAGTGTTGCCATTGGCCAATTAATTCATGGAAATCTCCCAAGGCGACCAAGTAAAATAAGTTGTAGGAACAGAACACTATAGTGTCTTATTCTCTTAAACCCCAAGAATCAGTACAGAGACTCAGATAGTTCTCCCTGGACACGCACCGTTCTGTTCTCGGACTCCTCAGTGCGGTTGTCCTCCGTGGTCTTGGTGGTCACCTGAGGTCCGGTGTCCGCGATGACCTTCCCGTCCTCCAGGATCAGCTGGCGCTGGACCCGTGTCTCCACCTGCCGACACAGCGAGACACAATGTCTCAGTACATGGGGAGTTGTGTAATCCGCCTCCACGTGGTGCACCCTGAGTAACGCTAAATGGATTACAATTTGTGTTTGGTCCTCCTGTATAGGGGCTATTTTACATCACGTGGGGTGCAAGAGTTCTTCCGTTCCTGATTTGGAAGTTACTGCCGGTAGTATGCTTGACAACACAGCTCTATACTCCAAGTGCAATCAAATCTTTAAAAATGATTGACGCTGATGTGTCGAGCACTCTCAGTACATTTGTCTTTTTGCCATCATCCATTCATCGGCGTAAGAACCTCAAATTCTGTACATTTTTATCAATATTTTAGCAATCAACAAGGTTCAAGATTGAAAATAGCACGTCATGATTGTGTGAATCATACGATCAATCTATATTTGACTGAAATACTTAAAATAATTGCAAAAGTTGAAACACAACTGTGTGTAAATAGAGTTTTAAAAATTTAATACTATTCTAGATAACTAAATTTATTTCTTATAAACTTTTACTCTGTTTAAACGCGCAATTATCCACATCGGATATAGCTCGTCTTTTGTAACTGGTAATAAAAAAATACTTATTGATTTTTAATTCTCCCAAGTACACATGGTATATACAATATAATCATGGCGAGAAGTTAGCTAGTGTGGCTACACATGTAGGAGCAGCTAGAGGTATCATGGTACAGTTTCAACACCCCAGAACATGATGGCTTCCTATCCTCACACTTACTGCCACACACCTTACTATGGTAAATTCACATGTGTGATTTTTTTATTGACACGTTATAAATAACACAATTACATTAAACCTTGTAACATGGTCGACCTCCAGTTCACATATACAACTGCTCTCAATAATCGCAATGAACCTTTGTTCAAACAATTTTGATTGGACAAACATTCCCTCATGTCTGCCAAAGCCTAATGAATAAGATAGGATTTATGGAAGTTTGTGGATGTAGCTGAAAAAGATTCATTCTTCACAAAAAAGTTGATCTTCTTGACACGTGTTGAAATTTATTATTGAAATGTACTCATTCAAAAACTTTATTATAATATAAACATATTTCTGCTAAATTCACATTTTGAGATGATATTTGAGAAACATGTTAAGTTAAAAATGTGAGAGATAACCATAAAAACTGTGAAAACCAAACGACTGAGACTTCTAAGCAATCAAAGGCTCCGACACAATGCCATGTTGTGGCTGGCGTATGTCACCCAGTGTCGAGCTGGGGTCACTGTCAACAAAGGACCTTCTTTGTCTACCGGGAACAATGGCCACGTGCAGAAACATATCGGAGGAGAAAATGTGTGAAATTCTAGTCCGTTTCCTTTTGCGCTTCAAATTCTTTTATTGTTTCATAAAGGAAAAAGATTTCGGGTAAACAAACTATACACAGACTGTATAAGAAAATCCAACAATATAGGACAGACAATACCAAATTGACGCAACCGCCGTGAAAGTTCACTGATGAGCCAAGTTTTTTCATTATTTTTCCATTTCAGCTTAGCAAACTTATAAAGTATTTATACCAGACACTTGTACAACACATATACTAGCTCATTAACAGGGGAAAATAAGTAGATAAAAGGTCAGGTGTTGATAAGAAAAGCAAAAATGCATAATTCTGATTGCTCAGAAGAGCATTTTAGATGGCAGGGCGTCATCCAGTCAACTAAACGTTGATTTAGGTTTGTCCCATGATATTTGGACAACCTATTTTCTTGATAAATCAAGAAAGGTCTACGACGAACGCGTTTCGGGCTGTTGGCTCTCGTCTACGTGGTGCAGGCTGTACCTCAACCACCAAAAATTTGATCCAAGAAGCTTCCTGAGAAATCAAGAAATGGGTATTTAAGGACAAATTTTCATATATACGCTGTTTTTTTCTTGTGAGAAAAACAAGAAAAATAAATAAATAGAAAAATGTCCAGATGTTGATATTAAAAACTATATATAGTCCTTTTGATTACGTCTAAATCACAAAATGTTAAACTTGCTCTTACAGATGTATATTTAACATTAAAAGAGATGGAATCAGGAAAGAACCAATCAGTGGACTACCACCATCCCTATATGAAGTGATTAATGCATATAAAAGGAATGTAGTAATGATGGCAATTTCTTTAACGAAAAGCAAAAAAAGAGGGATGTTTGTTGACTGTAGAAAGTGGCATCTCTATAGAGTGTGCACTTCTATACGTCAGCTGATAATGTCGATTGTGTTTTCATTGGCTAACTCCCGCCTGGCAGCAGCCAATCCGGGCAGTATGTGTCAAGCCACTTCCTTCCTTGTGCTGTTCTTGTTAAATGTACACAAGGCAAGAGTCAGAGCTGCTTTCTTAGTAGTTCTAGTATCTTAGGACTATTTCACCCAGTGTTACGCACCTAATCACGCCATTATTTCAATTGCTACAATAGAGAAAACCGGGGTTCCAACTACCCGGGCAGTCTATCTAGTGTGAGTTACAGTCACGACCTGTACAGGTTGGACCAGTTGACAAGGGAGGCGGGCCAACGATGCAGCTAAGCCAGTCCAAGCCTGTCTGCATTCTGTGCTATATAATAGTCAAGTAGTTTAGTAAGACGTGGTCCACAGTATGTTCACATATTGGATCTTATCGGGATGTCATTGTGTGAGATGCCAGAACATTGCAGTGGCCAATGAGGAGAGTAGTGACGTCATGGATCTTGGGGAAACATTTGAGTAGACGGCTTCGACCAAAATTGCCGAAAGAACCTCCGATATTACTATTCGGCAGGCTTGGCTTGGTCGAAGTGAATCTGTGACAGTATTAATACCGGTTTTCCAGTCTAATTTTAGATTTGTAGGAATGGCCTACATGCAGAACCATGCGAAAATTCCATTCTTCTATAAGTTGTACTCATGCCGAACGTCCATCATTGTTGTCACTTCATAATCTAACACTCGATCCAATCTGAAACTACTAATCCTTGCTATGGCAATTGCCTTTCTAACTTGTAGGTAATTTAACATCTTTGTTTATTTGTAGGCGACGAACAGAACACCAGTTTTAAAGCATGTAAGTTTTAAATAAAACTTTTTATCTTTCCTATCTACATGCGTCTCAAGAGTTCTCTTTTAACTACATCCGAGTATCCTCAGTATTCGCTCTCTGTAAATAGCGACCGGACTTATTCAACGCTGGTTCTTGTAACTTAGATCTGGTGGATTGTAGAAATCGCTGGGAAGGTTCACCATTAAGGAGCCAAGACTTCTCAATTCTTTCTTCATCTTCTTTCATTCATTCTTTTACTAATCGTAAAAAAATTGCCCTACTTTTTTATAGAAAAATGAGCAGCAATAAATAATTCCATTCTCAAAATTCAGGCAATACCGGCGTTGACAATGGAAGACAATGGCTAAACCGGCCAGCCAATAAAACCATAAGTTAAGGGAGTGTTGGTTAAGATAGTTCAAAGGTAATACAATAAGGTTCAATTGCGATTTTGTGAATTCTCTATCTCTTTCTTATAAAGATTATTAAGTTAAAACTTGACCAACAAATACCTTCGAAAGGATTTGTAATGGCTAAAGTTTTGTCCCTCCCCAAAAAAACATTAATTTGCTTACGGGTATTGGCTCCAATTTGAAATGAATTTATTTCGAAGAAATATATTAAGTATGAAGTGATGATTTTTCATGTTATAAACGAGTCATATTCAGATATATCATGCTAATATAGTCCATTCTCAATTTAAGACCGGGCTACGCGAGCACAACTGGCAGCTCTTAAATCTTAATTTATCATCATAAACATTGTTAATGCCAACGTAATTTAAAGTCTTCAACAATTTTCAGGATCTGAGGAGACGAAACGATGTAATATTGGGAACTTTATAATCGAAATTAGATAAATAACTATCGTTTAAATTAGAATTTAGATATAGGCTAAATATAAATAGATATACAATTTGAAAAAAAAAGGAATATATAGGGTAGTGAATATGAATGGTTTAAAAAGTCAAAATATGAAATTTGGGAACTTTAAAAACTTGTTCATAAATCCGACTCGGTCTTGATTACGATGTATTATAGAACATTCCTTGTAAAAAAATTCAAATTGTTCTTAAATTGAAAATGTACTCAAAACCAATGAGAGAAAATATCCGCTGACGATGGAGATTAAGAATGTTAGACCTTGACCCACCACCGCCTGTCTTTTGTTGACTTTCTAAATCACTGAAGGATTAAAGAATAATATTTGACCATGGACTGACCATATTTACAATCCGTATAGGCATGTCAAGATACGGTTTTTATGAATTTGCCTTTGTAGGTCTATGTAAATTTAGAAATAAAGCATTTATGGAATTCTTTAACATGTTAGGAAAACATTTCGGGAGAATATATTAAGGTAACCGATTGACCCGGCTTCGCCCGGGCTCTGCCCTAGAGGATGTTTGCCCAACGAATATTGTTTTAACAAATGTTTAGTATTTGGATTACTAGACGAATGAACCCGGGCTTTCCCACAGGGAATTCTTACCAGAGGTATATATAGGATAAAAATGATTTTTTTTTTCAAAAAGCATAATTGAATTTATTTATAAGTAAACTTATAATTAAGCCTGCAATATAGACTTATAACCTGTAACCCCAAACCACATTATTGACTGTATTGGCTCATCCACTGAAGAGCTCTACTCATCCCCAGCAGACACAATCAACAAGCTCTACAAGCTTGATACCCTGATATGATTGAGTTGAGATAAGAAAGAAGAAGAAGATAAGCTAACTTAAAGTAATTATTACCTACGATAGTTTTTCGACCCCACATATAAACTGTCCGAACAGAATTTTACTTTTATATTAATTAAGAGAGGAATTTGAATAAGGAAAAAAATTAGCTTTTGGGTAAAAAAAGTATATTTTTAAAGTTTTGCAAGCATTCGAGAAAAGTTCTCGTCTATGAGCAAATAATAAAAAAATATGACAACAAAGTGATGCAACAAAAACAAAAGAAAATAAATGACATTGAAGTGTGTACGCGCAGACCTGTATTATGCTATTATATAATAGTTAAATATAAATTAGATAATACGAAATAGGGGTGAAATATATTCTGTATTTACAATTATATAAATATTTTTGATATTTCTGTGAACAAATATATCCTTTGCCTTTAAAATATTCAAATCGATCGTGAGGTGAAGCGATATAACTATAAGTTTGTCCCAAAAGTTCGTAAACATGATTTATATTCTGCAAGTGTTTATGAACATTGGAACAATCTTGGTAATATTGGTAACCTTAGTAAAATTACAACAGAATTCTTATAGAAGAATGATCTAATCTCTGATGTTCTATATATCAAGGGTGGCCAATCAGCAGGTGGGCCAAGTTTCTGAAATATAAAGTTGTCCCAAAAGTTCTTAACACTTGCAAAATATAAATCATAATATTTAATTAAAAAGGCATATATTGGATCAAAATATAATTTATTTTACTAATTTATTTCAGTATTATTGGTAAAATAAATGATATTTTCATCCAATATATGCCTTTTTAATTAAAGATTTATTTATGGATTGCTCTATTTTCAAAAAAAAAAAATCATAATATGTTTACGAACTTTCAACCATGTATATTCTGTGAGAAAGGATGAAAAGAAAGTGATGGTATTGAGAATTTAGGTATAAGATTAATGATATTTTGTCATACTGGGTTGGAGGGTTCGTTTATATATTGATACTATTCAGTTTTGATGGGAATGACCTTTTTGTCACAGGGATCGAGAATTAGAGCTAGTCCTAAGCCCTTGCGGAGTTTCGACATAATTAATATTTCCTTCTAATTATTATTATCATCATTATATTTTTCCTTCACAGAAGGACGTAGAAATAGACTTAATAGGCGACATTTATAGATATCTACTGGCACATTAGCCCGTTTAATGAGCAGGTATAGAACGACATATGCCTTATTAAAGTTTGACCTTAAAAATCTAAACTATTTTTTAGCAAGTTATATCTAAATTATCTTCCTCTCTCTCTCTTCTGTCGTTTATATGTGTTATTTAACCTAAAAGGAATTTTGCAGAAAATTGACATGGACCCAGAGCAGCAGCTTTATACACCCAAGATATTGGACATTGCGACTGCTGTGATAGAGATGCATGGAGACATCTGAGGCATCGAGTTTCATTTTAAGTGGAAAACTTGAGCTTCAGTTCTGAGCTAAATTCTGAACACAACTTCTGCGGCCAACTACTATTGAATGGCTTCTGGAGGTAGTATCTCAAAGTCTGGTTTGGTTCTATAATGATGGCTGCTCACACAGGAAGGGTTAATGTATTGAATTTTAAATTTAATCAATGAGAAATTCTCCCATTTCTTACATGTTTGATTAATTTGCATTTTAACGTATCTGCATGTATTATTCGTTCTGACTAAATCAATAAGGAATCAAGGGTTTGGTTTCTTTTTACAATTCTTTCATTTCTTGAGCTTTCGGGCTAACATGACCTTTAACACGGATACCCAGAAGTACTACTTATAGCTAATTATAACACGCCGAAAAACTAAACTTATATATAAATTCGACGTGTTATAATTGGCTAGAAGTAGTACTTTTGGGTCTTCATGTTGAAGGTCATGTTAGGCCGAAATCTCGAGAAATAAAAGAATTGTAAAAAGAAACCAAACCCTAGATTCCTTATTGATTTAGTCAGAATGTAAAAGCAGGGAAGAACCTTTTCTATTCGTTCTATATGCTTTTGGGAAGCGAAGTTTGAGATTGAAAGGGGTCCATTGGACCATTGGTCCAAAGGACCATTGAAAGGTCATTTACAACGGTAGAAGACAAAGTAAGTACATTGGATAAATGAGGATGGGAGATTAAAAATAATTTTCCTCTCCAACTCGATCTAAAACACAATGAGACTCCATAGATCATATTCCTCGTCAAGGAAATCTTGCCTAGTGCCTGCATCTAAAAAGAACAATCGTCATAATCTTCGAGAAATATCTTAAGCCATCTTTCATTAACCAACTATAAGATTCTACTGGAAGGTCAGGCTAGTGTTTGTATTAGTCTACCACTGCTATACCGGTGTCTTTGTAATAAGGGTCTAGAGAGAGGAAAAGTTTAAACTTTTTAATAAGCCTTCTCAAAACTATATAGTCATTTTGGGAAAGTTCTATGTCTAGAAACTGCAATGTATTTGTAAATATTGTGGAAATTTTTTATCAAATACAATATGGTTAATTTTGACCTTTCATAATTCTCTTATTTTAATTTGGCCTTTGTGCTCTTTTGTGCTGAAGGTTGTTTTTTATAACTAGACGTATGACCCGGGCAATATTCAGTAATATTTGTGAAAAGGATTTTCCCTCCATATAAACAATAAACCCGACAGAATTCTACTTCTGAATAGATAAAAGAATGCTCGTTCTACGAACGAATCTATAACTATAGCAAAGGAAGTTTTTCCTTATAATAATGATATTTATTATCATCACACACAGAGTGTGTGTGTCATCGCATCAAAATTATTTTAGATTTTAGACGGATGTGAGTTACCACACAATTATATATAGGGATAGCAAGATAGAGACTCCGGTCAAGTTTAGCAGGTCTATTTTGCCTGTCACATGTGAGACAGATGATGCTCAAGTCTGAAAAATATAAATTTTAAAGTATACAAGGAGTCAAGTTGGAAAACTTCACCATCTGACATGACATTTCACAATTATTCGATATCTAGGAAGTGACAGTAGGGTTCCAATGCCAGAACGTGACTTGCCTGTTTGGTCTTGTGGTTGACAACTTTCCGGGATGTCGTCCATTCCTCTGCCACACACATTCAGCGATGTGATCTTAGTGGGTGATGGTACATGTGGAGGTAGAACGGACACTGGGTAGCGGGGAAATAAGTGTCCATCATTCAGCAATAGTACAGTAAAGGTTATCAGCCTATGATTCAATTTGACCTTAAATATGATTAAGAAAAAGGCCCTTCTCTCTCTCTAAGGAACTCTCTCTCTCTCTCTCTCTGAGGCGAAGGCTACCATCTACAAGTACCATTTTGGTCTTGAGGTGGGCAACGCCAGCCATCACCTCGACCTGCCCACTCTGTGGGAGAGAACTCTCGCAGTCCACCGGTGGCGGAGTCTTTCCCGCGGTGGGCGCTACCAATGAAGACCTTGTATATACGTATTTATATGTATGTATATTTATCAATTATTTTATATATTTACATTTATTTATTCATATATTTATCATTACATAATCTTACTTACTCATATTTATGTATTTAACCGTATATAATCTTATATGAACATTGTAATAAATCAGTTTCAATCTCAATCTCTCTGAGAAACTCTCTCCTAGAAGTAAGTTCATCTGCACGAATTCCTAAACATAGCAATTGAGAGTGTTGAGGACAAAAACTCAGTTATAAGCAAGGGCCTGTACAAACTCAGGGAGACTTGTAACATTTGATATAGTCCAGACGTCCCTTCAAGAGAAGGCTTCATCTGATGTGAATATATGTTTTTTTTTTTTCTAATTATTTTTATTTACTTTGCTGTTGACTAGAAGTCAATAAATTTGTTAATTGTCTCTCTCTGATCATGGCTTGCGCCATCTGTTGGAATAAATATCAACTAATCATTGAAAATATCAACAATTAATTGATATACATGATTTTCCTTGAAGAAATAACGACACGAATACTGTCCTTTCTGCAAGTTCCTTCCCTTATATCTTACTCCATGTGCGCACGAGAGCTGCGCAATTTACATCATTTGCATAACTCGGTTAGGCGCGTCTACCCTGAAATTTGCATAATTTTCTGGACACTATTTCTTGGTGTTCCATTTTCAATGTCACGCAGTGTATATTACGAAATCCATCAACAACTTTTAATTTCTCGATCAGGAGATGCCTTTTTCTCAATTTATCCACCTGATATCAGTACAATTTCACTTTTGTACTATTTTTTTTCACTTAAATATTGTAGCGAAGTATTTATTATTTTACACTAGTATTAACAGAGTATCATTTTTTATGTTTATATTTTACTACTCTGTAAACTTCCCTCATTTTTGTCCAGGGCGGGATGTGACATCATACCAGACGACCATCAGTGGAATTCTCTAATGAAATATTTGATTTGACTTTTTTTCCTCCTATTTTAACCCTATATAATCTTATATGTAAAATTAATTAATAAGTATATTCAATCTCAATCTCTTTCTCTCTCTTCTGTCGTTTATATGTGTTATTTGAACTAACAGGGACTTTTGAACACTCCTGATTTTTATATAACCTTACAGTTCTTTAAACTAAAATTTGTTCTTGCCTTAAATAAATTGCTGTCTCATCCTGAAGTTTGTCTTCCCTAATTTTCCACGTGGCAATATGACGTTTTTCATCATCATCAAATGCCATCTCCGAACAAAACAAAGTTCTGTGAGGTGGGAATATAACCTGCATGTACCAGGCCAATTAGTGTAGTTAATGATAGTTAGCACGGTTCTATCTCCAACTAGGTCAAGTCTCCGTCACTGAAGATTGTGTCATCAGTCAGCTGACATTGCAACACCCCACCGTGTCCCGATATAAACTGTTAGCTGTCAACATAACAGCGGGAATTGCTTGTTTTTTTTTTGTACGATTGTTTTTTTAAATAATTATGTTTAGCCCCGTCTTTCTATTTTCAGCCTTCCATCTTTGTTCTTTCATAATACAGTATGACGTGCCAATTGCATTCACTACAACTCTCAAGTACGAAAAAATACTTTTTATTTACATATTTTACTACTGTGTATTTAAATAAGTACATTTTCCCCATTAAAATATTCGAGAAATAAACAAAATATTTAACCACACAATAAATTTATAAATTTAATTGTCATCTATATCGATAAAATTTGTAACAAATATATTTACTGGCAATGTGTATTATCTCTGTAGAGATAATATTTGATGCTATTATTGAAAAAAAAAACACATTTCCAGTAAATATATTTGTAACATACAATATAAATTCAATTAAATAAACCCTTGCATCAATATTAAGTGGAATAATTAATTTTACTCAATACAATATAAATGTTAAGAGAGAGATTGGAATTCTTATAGAATTTGGATAGTATGGAGAGATGATGAATTGATCATTACAATTGATCGTAATCCCCATACAGCACCGAATGTACTGGATATACAGCAATGGTCCGACTGTTGTTTTTGTGTTGCTGGATTCTCTGAAGCCACAAGTCAAAGAAACCAAGTTTTGAAAATATTTGTTTATGTTACTGAGAAAATTTGAGGAGCGTCATTCATGCTTAAATACATGACGGAAAAGCAAAATTTGACAAATGAAGCTATTGTTGAGAGTATAGTTGATGTGTCAATTTCAATTCAGTATTTTAGACCTCATAAATTATTTCTAGAGTGATTGATTACTCTTTGAAACACTTCCGCGTTGGTTTTTGATTTATTAAAATACGTAATTGTCCAATTTCGCTATTTAAAATTGCAAGGCAGCTTGATTTTTAGCTTTTCTATCTCATACAAATATATTTATGAAAAGTCCTATTAAAAATATTACTGTCAAAAAGACGTCAAAAACTTTACACTTAACTCTGCGTCATCTACTGACCGTTTTGGTAATTTGAAAGATTCGGGTTAGTTGAAAGTGGGTGTTTTGTTTCTTTGTCACCGACCCTGGTTTGCTAGTTTGTGGATTTTTTTTTTAAATGACGCTTAGTTTCAGCGTCTTTCTTGACGGTAGATGTCCGTTCTTTCTTTATAAAAAGTTTTATCAGTCGTGCGAATCCCTTTAGAGAGAAGTTTATTATACCTGCAGACTTATTAGCTTATCCTTCACATATAGAAAGTTTTTAAAGAGAAATTTTTATAAAGGTATTGAGCCAAACTGTGAAAATGTATTTTACTACATCAAGGAAGTATGGAGTAAGATCAATCGGAAGCAACATTCCAAGAATCCGAAGAAAAGCCTCGGAGTGTTCAATACAACGAGGTGGCCAAGAACGACCTCGATTGATGTTGTTGTCGTGTCCAATGAAGAGCCTCAGATGTCTCCATGCATCTCTATCACAGCAGTCACAATGTCCACTATCTTGGGTGAGTAAAGCTGCTTCTCTAGGTCCATGTCCATTTTATGCAAGGCTGCGGCCATAGCTGCGCATGAGAATATGTGGATAGGTGTTAGTTCCACACCAGGACAGTTGTTACATGTCCTATAGGTTCTTGTGGCACCTGGATGTATTTTCATTCCTTTATAGTGCTTCGTTCTGAGTCTTATTATTGTTTTTGCAATTCTTCTCTCAGAGTTTTTTTTTTTTTGCATACTTTATATTTTCTTCTTTTTTTTTTATGTGTAATTATCTTGTATTTTTTGCCAAAGCATCAGCGTCAAATACTGCCATTTTTCTTTCATTTGGTTAAACTTTCTGGCTTCCTTTGCTAATTCTTCTGCCATCTCATTACCACCGATCCCAGTTGGGTAAGTAACGAATGTAACCTCGATTGTTAACATCAAGAAATGAACGAAATCATATTCTCAAATTACTAAAGACACAATGTCACCCAATACAACAATGTTGACATTCTCATGGTCCTAAGTGGTGATATAGGCTTGTGTGTATCAATGTTAGGTGTTGATGTAAACTTATGTCTTTCTGCCTTAGACAATGATATGGTATAATATAACTAAGAGAACACTCACCATGGTTTCCATCTGGGTTCCGCTCCTGCACAAAGCCAAACTTAGTAATTGTCTAACATCTTCAAATACATATTAATTTATGAGTGAATGAAAGCATCCCTCTACATGAACTTGTAGAAATCATAAATGAATGACATATAAAACTTCGTAATACTCTAACATGGAGTATTTTACAGTACCGGGCGTGCCCAACAAGTCGGCTTGCAGTTTCCTACAAAACCGTTTAAACAAACATATTGGTCTTCAACATTCAATGGTATACGAGGACTCTGGGAGACACACCATTTATATATCGTATATAATAGATCTTTGGTTAATAAAATAACTGTGTTCTCTATCTCTTTATATATATCTCTGATTCGAGTTGAATGCACGCTGACTTTTGGGACGACATTCATCTGAAAGGTATAATTATATCTTAGAAACTATTTCTAAAATAGATATCGATTAAAGTAAGGCTAAGCTAGGGATACATTGCTAAAATGCGATTCATTCTCAAAGCAACAAACAAGGAGAAGAATGTGAGGAAGTAAGAATCTGTACCGCCAAGGCCGTGGACTGGGCTGGCCTCAAGGCTCTGTCATACCGCCCGCTCATCTGTACACAGTCAACATCTATTTAGAACATTCACACATCGGAAACTTGAGAATATATCAGAAATATGCTACAGTATGTGGTGTATTCGTATTAGCGAATTCTTAACATTCTACACTCATTGACAAAACTTAAGGAAATGTAAAGTCTTTTTTGGAGGAAACAGAGGCAATTTTGCTCACACCTGGTTATCCCGAGTGTCTTCAATAAATGTCAAGGTGTATCAAATATCATCCAGAGTTGTTGTCTGAGAAAAAACGTCCGATATACATGCTAAGAGGTACAGCTTTTTAAGTTTTGTACGCGAGTGTACTTACCATGGTTGATTTGACATTGTTCAATATAGATGACTTTCTCTAGAGATAAGTCAACCAAGCATATGTCTTACAATTTGGAGGATTACACCAGAAATCCTGCAAAGGATGCACTTCCCCATCGTGATTTAGAAGGATTTCATTAAAATTGATGGTCAAGTTGAGAGTAGATCTTTCCTAACTTGAGCCTATGATAATTAAAATGATGATAGAGATCCTACTTCGTTTATAGCTGATTCTGTTGATACACCGTCAGGAGAAACTGGGTGAATATCTATTGGTGAATACTTATGATTCTTTAAGGTAGCCAAAGGCTTTGCTATCTAATTGTGGAGAATTCTTTAGTGTAATTATCAAGAATTCTAAAATAACGGTCCTACATTCCACACCTGACTCCATAATGTGGATATTGGAAGATTATTTTCCACTGGAATGTCGACAGCCCGTCGTTGAACGAACGAGTCTTGAGCCAGTCGTTTACCTAATCATGAAGTATAAGAATATTAAAACGTCCTTCAGGGTTATCTAGACTCATGGACAAAACTTAAGGAAGTTATACCTTTTAACATATATATCGGGATTCAGACAATAACTCTGAAAGATATTTGATACACAGTGACCTTTATTGAAGACACACGAGATAACTTAGTGTAAACAAAATTGTTTCTGTCTCCGAAAAAAAAAAAATAGACAACCAGCGACATTAGAAACTTTCCACTTCCTTAAGTTTTGTCCATGAGTGTATATTTCTCTCTTTCTCACACACACGAATAGATTTGTTTTAAAAACGAATTCTCTTGGATTCGAACTTGGAACAAAAACATACTACAAATCCAAACATTTAGCAATCAATATGTCATCGGTTTCTTTATAGAGTAATAGAGTTAAGGACAAAGTTGTTGGTGTTTGGCTTATAACTACAAAGTGGCTTGAGATCTGACGTTCTAATTTAGACGTCCCTTGAGCTGACAAACCATCCATCCCTTCCACTTCCAACGAGTGAACCCCACGTAACCGAATCAACGCGGGATAGTGAACATTTGAGGATTGAAACCATTTGTATAAATACGGTCCCCATTACTAATGACCTGGAAGTTCTGGAAAGTTTTAATCAAAAATACCAAGACCATAAAAAAAGTTCGCTAGAACTATTATCTAATTTTGTTCCTTTTAGTTGCAAGGTCGTGACCATTTAGAGCAAAATAAATAGGCAGTCTACGAATTGAACAGTTGAAATTATAATAAATTTGAGCAATTCCAGCACACGATTCGATGAAAATGATAAATTAAAAATATAATGTATGTTACGAGGTGGCATGCTACGTAATGACGGATCCAATCTACGCGGGAATACAGGCTACCAAGTGGGTAAAAAAAGGCTAGTTGCATAAACACGGTTGAAAGGAACTTCGTCAAGAAAACAATGACTCCTTGTGAAACGATCAATGCAGGTCAGTCAGTCAGTATCTGGGCACGCACGCACAGACACGGATGGAACCAGTCAGATTACACTCTAGGAATGATATTCGACCTGTAGAGGGGGAGTTGTTTGCAGAAGGGGCGT
The DNA here is from genome assembly GCA_030710605.1 of Cordylochernes scorpioides. NCBI lineage: Eukaryota > Metazoa > Arthropoda > Arachnida > Pseudoscorpiones > Chernetidae > Cordylochernes > Cordylochernes scorpioides. The sequence continues at coordinate 117,398,198 of CP092867.1, forward strand.
TGTGTACAGGGGTCAAGAAAGTGACAACAACAATACTGGGTGCAGCTCATTAGCCTATATTCTGCTAGACGAGGTGTCAGGGCCCTTCCTGGCATTGTCCGATCTCGCAATCTCTCACCTTCCATGGACCTCTCGACGTAATGGCTTCTTCTAATTCCCCCCACCTAGCTGGAATAGGGTTGGTGGAACAACCCGTTGAAATATTGAATTATTCAAATAGAACGTTTTATAATGGATCCTCTTAAACACAATTTATATTTCAACTAAATCAATAAGGAATCTAGGGCTTGATTTCTTTTCATAATTCTTTTAAGGCTAACATGCCCTTCAACATGGAGGCACACCAGAAGTACCACTTTTATCTAATGTATCGACGTGTTATAATTAAACAGAGGTAGTACTTCTGGTGTGTCTGTGTTGAAGGGCATGTTAGCCCGAAAGCTCGAGAAATAATAGAATTATGAAAAGAAACCAAGCCCTAGTTTCCTTATTGATTTGGTTGAAATGTAGAGGCAGGGAAGAATCTTTATTATATATCACAATTTATATAAAAAAAATAGAAGATGACTGAATCAGTAGACTATATTACTTGAGCATTTGCGCATATATGTATATTATATAATCTAAAATACAAATATTTTATTTTTTTATAAACATATATTTCATTTTCATTCATTGACTGTTATATATTTTTTGACCATGGATTCGTAACATACCACTTTTAATTATTATTTGTTATAAATATGTATAGTTAACCCTACCTTTTTTTAAATCACGATTATAGAATTCATTCTATAAATTCTATATTGCTGTGATAAATAATTTTATGTGTAATTTTACTTCAAGTAATTCAAAATAAAATCTACTTGAAAGGTAAATAATTATCCTTACTTTTCTACGACTACACCTCTTCTCAACAACAAAACACAAAAAAATTCTAACACAATATGTACATACATGGAATCCTGTATGGATCCCATGGAATGAAGTCCGCTCTAGGCGAACGAGGGCCATTAGCCCGAAACCATGGTCTCTAGTTGGACGCTTCTCAGTTTACCAAAGTTGGTGTTGTGGCTTTGTCACCGACCCGACTAGTTTGCGGCGATGGTCAATAGATGGTGTCTAGTTTTGAAGTTTATGTTGACGGGAGAGGCGTCCTGTGCTTCTATATATGTACATCTGTCATCTCCCGAGAGTGCCCTCTCTCTAGACTAGATTTACAGTTCAGACAATATATCCCGTGAACTGGTAGACACTATCTCTATCTATATACATGTATATAAACTCTGGACTGATCATCCAGAAGAAGCATTAGCTTGAATAGAAAACGATGGCTAAAATATCTCTATGGTAATGATAAAATGATTGAATACATAACAGGAATATTTTTAGGGAAAGAAAGATGCAGGGAAAACGCGAATATTAGCTTACATTGTAAATTCAATTGCTATCTATCGATATAATATTAATTATTATTTTGTGCCAATATATATTTCTTATATATTATCAAATATTATTCCTACAGACCTTACTGTATTGATGAAATTGATAATATATTTTCAAAAATAATAAACGCATATTTTAACTATAGATGGCAATTGAATTTATAATTTTAATTCAATAATAATAGCTTTAGTATGAAATACTATTTGCGGAAGACATGTTCGATGCATTTTATTGTAATTATATGTACGCACCTATTCGTATCTAAAGGTCTATGACCATAGGTTCCCTAAACATTCCAAAGCTGCCATCTTTAGTGAATGCAGGATATATAAGAAAAACAATCCAATTAAAAACAAAACACAAGTCGGTGGATAACACCCTCGATTCCCGACAGTCATGAACTGGGATTGAATCCCGCGTTAAAATTTGGTTTAATATGTGAATAACCTTCACCTATTATTCACTGTCTCAATTATCATAAACTAGGTTGCTCTTGTTGAGCGGTACCTAATAAAGTGATTTTGAACCCAACAATCCAATTCAATAGTAGAGCGGTCTGGAGATTAATTTGACGAAACCGCTGAGAAGGTTTTACCACAGATAAACCAAGCCCTCTCATTTAATAATTTTTATCATTGCAGTAGGGTCTCTATAGAGATAATATTTGATAATAAATATCATATAAGAAACATATTTACAAAATAATAATTACATATTTTATTAGAAAAAGGAATAATAAATGAAATTAAGGTAGTTTTTTTATTTCATTTATTCTTCCTTTTTCAAAATAATTTCTAGGTAACGATGACTCACATATTTTATTAGCTTGTATAAAAAAGGTAAATATATAAAAATAATATAAATAGAGATAAATAAAAGCAATAAAGATTTTAAAACTGATAATAATAAGACTTGAGCATTTCAACTAGTTTATCCAGGTCCGGAGTTGACGTCACTGGAAGCCTAGGTGAGAAATGCTTTAATCGTAGAACAAAAATCACTGAAAAGCTTAGAACTATCAGATATTGGTGGATGGAGGTGAACTGATGTTTGGTGTGCTGCTTCTCATTAGATAATGTGGAGAGAAACAAAGGTGTAAAATAAAAAGAATAAACTATTATAGATAGTATTAATGCAAGAAACTTCAATATAGAATATTTATTATTATTTTATTTCAATTTAAAGCGCTATGTCCCCTTAAGGACACTTGCGCTGTCATACATGTATGCCTTTAGATTTGTCTATACATATATATCTATATATATATACAATACAATATAGAATGCGATGTGAACACGCCATAATATAGTGTATGATGCTAAGAAACTATAGATATAGTATGATGGGGAGAATCCACAAAGAAGATTGAAGGTGACAAATCACATGATGTATTAAAGATAAGGTAATCTTAAAATTGGTTAAAGATGGGAATAAACCTTACAAGAAAGAATATTGTGAAGAAACCATAATATACTCATAGACAAAACTTAAGGAAGTGAAAAATCTTTGAAGGTCGCCGGTCGTCTATTTTTTTTTTTTTTTTTCAAGGAGACAAAGGAAATTTTGTTCACACTTGGTTATCTTGCGTATCTTCAATAAAGGTACTGTGTATCAAATATTTTTAAGATTTATTGTCTGAATACCGATAACCATGCTAAAAGATACAAATACCTTAATTTTGCCTATGAGTGTATATAGAATAACTGGAATGGTGTAAAAAAAAAGATCAATGTGAAGACAAGAATCTATAAACTACATTGAGCTTGTGTGTGGTGTGTGTGTGTGAAACACTGAATATAAGATAGAACATAATATAGCTACCATACAATACTAGAATAACACACTATGACAATAAATAATTGAAGACTACAAAGTAAACATTAAAAGAAATAGAATAGAAGCCAGCTAACATAGAGCAAGATGAACTGAACGCTGAGAGAAGAAATCTAAGGGAATGCATCCGTCAAATAATAATCAAACCACTGAATCATCCTGGAGTGTTGAATCATGTCAGGACGGATGGAGCTCCGATCGCCACGTTGGACACACACGATGACACTGTTCTAATCATTCTGATTACCTTCTAATAACATTCTTGTATAGAAAATATGTGCGCATTGCCATCTCGCTAGTGATATGTACAAATACATACGAGATTTCACACAATTCATTGAAGATATTAAATCAATACATACGTGTCAAAAATGAAGCTGAAAATGTTTTAAAAGTTTCTATCTATTATTTAAAGAGATCTGTTTGTCATATGTGAATGAATGAGATAGAGAAAGGCCTCCGTGAGATATACCTGTCTTTCTATACCAGACGTAATAAATATGGCAAACACAACAAAACTCTTGATTTTCTCACCAAACAAGACACATATCTGAGGATTTATCTAATGGATGCCAAAAAGTTGCCACAATGTACAAAATATGTTTTCCAAAATATGTACGAGAAAATATAACCGACTCTCTCTCTCTCTCTCTCTCTCTTTACGTCCCATTTTACCCTTTCTTAAATATAAAATACGGATAGCGCTCTTGGTATAATTATTTGGTTTTTGAATTGAATAAATGATGCAAATTTATATGAGTTTATTCAGGTATAAATTCTAAATAATTATGTGTTTTCGCGAAGACTTTTAATCAATAATTTAGAAACCACTTTTCTGTGTCCAAAGGATGCTTAATGGACTTTTCTACATTCCCATCAGACATTACGGAACAGTTGGCGTTGAGAATCAGATCCAAACAGGAGAATTTATGGAGAGTTAAGAGGATTTAGCTTGAATTCTCCTAAAAATATATCTTTATCAAAATTATATGTATGTATTTTTTTCCAAAATGTCACTAGGGGCAGATATACGAAGCCTTTGCCTAATTATATATTTTAGAATTGCTACTATATTTATATGATGTGAGTCTGTAAGTTCTTCAATGGAAGGATAAAACGAGACATTCTTATTGATGCGGTTTTGATGAGGCCCAAGACAGAATTGAGATGGAGAATATTTAGAGCGATATACAGGGTCCATTATGAAAGTAATGAGCATAATGTTATTGTGACGCGACGATAGATAGCAGCACGGTAAAACCGTGGGAAATGTGGTGGAGGGATATGCCCTTTCAATCCATGCAGCCGTCAGTTGAGTTCGAGAAGTGTGAGGGGAGATACATGCCTCCGCTTAAAGTGTGTTTTCAACTTTCGTAACACAGCGCGATGAAGCGTTCGCTTGAACAACGATACGCCATAAAGTTTTGTGTGAGGCTTGGAAAAAATGCAACCGAAACATTCCAGATGCTGCAAAAAGCCTTCAAGGACGATTGCATTTCAAGATCACAGTCTAGGAAGTGACACAAGGCGTTCAAGGAGGGCCGGGAGGAGGTCGCCGACGAACCCCGTTCAGGACGCCCAACAACGGCCAGAACTGACGAGAACGTGGATCGTGTGCTTGAAGTTTTGCGTACCGACCGTCGATTAAGCATACAGCAAATTGCTGACACATTACACATGTCCACATTTGTGGTACATAGGATAGTGACCGAGGATCTGCAAATGCGTAAGGTCTGTGCGAAGCTTGTGCCGAAAGTGTTGACGCAAGACCAGAAAGAACTTAGAGTTTTGCGCTGTCAAGAATTGTTGGATTTGATTCAAAATGAACCGGGCTTTCTGACCTCTGTAGTAACCGGAGACGAATCCTGGATGTTTGAATACAACCCAGAGTCGAAAAGGCAGAGCTGTGCATGGCAAACAAAATCATCCCCACGCCCCAAGAAAGCGCGAATGAGCAAGTCGCGCATCAAAACGATGATCATTGTCTTCTTTGACATCCGAGGAATAGTCCATTGTGAGTTTGTACCGCAAGGGACAAACTGTAAACTCAGCCTTTTACCTGGAGGTGCTCAGGAGATTGAAACGCCGGATCGCACGCGTGAGGACTGACATTAAAGACACGGTCAAGCTCCACCATGACAATGCCACCAGTCACACAGCCTTCATCATTACCAACTTCCTGGCCCGGAGCAAAACCCCTAGTGATCCCTCACTCCCCTTACAGTCTCGACTTAGCTCCATGTGACTTCTTTTTGTTTCCGCGACTCAAGAGAGAGATGAAAGGAAAACATTGGGAAACCGTGGAAAACATCCAACACCATGTTACAACGTTCTTGAGAAGCATTCCTGTCGAGGAGTTTCAGGGTGCCTTTCAGGCGTGGCAAACGCGTCTCCGCAAGTGTATTGATGCAGGAGGAATGTATTTTGAAGAAAATTGAACATTCGCACAAATTACGATCAATAAATGTATTTTGCCAGTATATGCTCATTACTTTCATAATGGACCCTGTACAAGATGGCGGGCAGCCCAGCACCTGGAAAGGAGGTGTTTTCATCAATAATTGTCGGTGTTTTCCCGAGTCTTATATCATGCCCAGCTCACCAGTGAGTACGAGGGATTAAACACGGTTCAAGCACAGTAACTGGAAAGTCTGACTCTTTCATTATACGTATTGGGAGTAATTACGATATAAGCACACTATTAGAGTCAGGAAAACAGATGGAAACTATCTTAAGACTTTAATTTTCCATGTATGATGGGCATGGTAGACCAAGGAACTGATGAATGAAAGACTTCCCAACCTTCACCAATGGTAATTAGACCCACCTTCAGATTTAAAATAACAGATCTTGGGAAATCGGTCTGCAATTATATCACGGCCAGGGATAAAATGGATTTGAATCGTTGACAGATATTTGTCTAGAGAGCTAAAGATTTTCAATGAACTAAATGGCTTATCATCTCCTGTGAGGTCAATGTCTGGGGATATAAGCTATGGCCCCACTTCAGTAGGATGATCTGAGCCTCTATCCACCAGAAGTGTTTACTTAACCCTCACATCGCAGAAAAATTTCTAACAGACGAACACGTAAATCTCCTTCCAAGCCATCGTCAGGTCGTTAACGGGAACACCGATGACTCAGGCGGCTTGTTAGAGCCCCCCAATCCTTGTTCGGGCTGTTTCTGGGACATTCTTTTGTCTTTCACGTCTCCCTTCCTTGTTCCCATTAGACACGTGCGTGTCTCACACCGCGAGAATTCGCCCATTTCTACCCTTCGATTCTTTTTGAAGTTTCGAGTTCTCAATATTTGGCGATTTCAAACAACAAATCTGTATCCGTTGTCTACATATCTTACTCTCTCTAGCCATGCCTGAACTTGGCTCATCTCATGATAAACAAATGATGATATAATTCACACAAGTCTTACAAAATATTCTCCTATAAGAATTTTTAAAAGGCGGAAAGGTATTGATTCATACTATATACATATCTATTAACCTAAATGCGACTATGTCTCTCTGTGATGCACGATTTCAATCCAGAAAGCGTTCAGAGTTGAGGCTTGATTTTTTTTGAGCGATTGTTTATGACTTTATAGGAGAATGAAATCAGAAAATGTAGGTTCCTTCTTATAAAACCATCTTGGAATTACAAGCGCAAAAATTGTTTTAAAATCAATTGAAAGTTTAATTGATCTGTTAGTATTATTAGTCTGTTTCAAATATCATTTTATGTATTTTAATTTTTATGATAATAATATGAATAGATAGATATCAAAGGTGTTTGAGAAAATATCTTTATTTACGGGCTACTAACCAAAAGTTATGATTTTTGAGCCCAAAATCGATGTCAGGTGGCAAGGGACCCTAGGATGTGGAAGCAGGAGATGTCTCGCAGGGGTGGTAGAAACGTTGGGCAAGCAGGGAATCCAGCGGGGGAAAGGTGTTTGAAAATTCAACACTTATTTATAAATAAGTTCTAATCAACATCAAGTGATTATATATCTTTTAAATCGAATAATTCAATATATAAAATAATCCAATAAATTCAGAATAATAACAGTGTCATCGTGAGTGTGCAAATAAAGTTTAAATGTTGAAATATATATATATTTAAAAACATTCAATAGAAATGTATTCAATACACAAAAAATCAAAAAGCGGAGGAGGCTGAGAGTATAAAAGACACAATTATTATCCAATATATTGGGGAAAAGGTAAAATTGCTCTGTGACAAATTATGAAAGACTTGATAATCGTCTATTTATGTCAAGTTGATTTCAAAATATTAAGGGGACATCACACACAGCGTTTAAGACTGGTTGTCGTTCAAGACACGTTCGTTGAACGAGCTGCGGAATAACATAAATGGAATATTTAAAATATCTGTTTATTTGAAAATATAACATAGAGACGTGTAAAGAACCCTAGTTCACAACTTCTCTTGAGAAACGGTGTTTCATTTTTAACGTTATTACAAACTTGTAGGACTGGACATATTGGAAACTAAATATTTGAATGCTATGGCTGATCGTAAGTGTTGATATATCTGTAGGGTCTCGTGTTTTAGTAGGTATAAATTATGTATAACGCACTCCTTAATTTAATATTTTAATAAAATTACGTTATTTTAACAGATGGGGTTCGGTGGAAGGAGAGATGGTTTAAACTGTTTGTTTTCGACCGCTACGACCCGGGTTCGATTCCCGCATTGGCCACTTTTTTATGATTTAAAAAAATAATGCTCCAATGGCCCCCGATTCTTGAAAAAGTCCAACCCCACCAGCAAGTGCAAGTAACCAAAACGGGGCTCTGGAACATTTATAAGTGCAAAGTCGAACTGCTTTTCATATGTGTATACATGTGGTGTACTTACAGTAAAAGTAGTCACCTACTTCTACCCACCATGATTCCCATGGCCTGTACCACGTGTACTAGGGATAAGAAAAAAAAAAAATTCTGACAAATATATTTACTTTTAATATCAGAACAATATTGAATCTAAAATCTTACTCTTGTGGCGTTTCTAACTTGTAATACACGAGAACACAAAGCCAAATGTTTTAATTATAACTCTAGCTTGCCTGAGTTATTCAATAATATGTATTATCAACCATTGAGTAGGGGCTTAATATATAGTGTATATGTATTGGTATATCGTATATATATATATATATATATATATATAGAGAGAGAGAGAGTGTGTATATACATAGTGTATATGTATAATACTTTAAACTCACTGCATAGATACTTGATCCTTGTTGTTTTGTGTGTTCTGGGTGTTAATACCCAATTTAATTTTACAGTATCTACCTATAAAAAGGGAGATATCTCGTCAAAATAGACGTAACAACTATTCACAATATATTGACAGTTTCTAAGACCATCGGATTAGGGTCAGTGACACAACCGATCACAACAGCTTTAGAAATTTCAGAAAGCCCGTCTATGTAACATGGTTTTGGGCTAATGACTCACGTCAGTTCAGGGTGAGCTTTGATTTCATGAGATCTACAAGTTATCAAGAATGAAATCTTCAGAATTTGACAAAAAGCTATTTGACTGCAGAAATGTGGCTAGGTCAATTCTCTAGCCGAAGTATCAATGGAGATATTGCCGGGATGATAGTGATTGATATAAAAAGAATATATATTTACAGTATTTTTAAATTATTAATTTCTTTAGAGAAATTTACACAGAGAAAATATATCTTGAGTACATCATTAATCATAGTTTCCTTGTTCATAAAAGAATGACCTGCTCGGCAGGTAATTAAGTGAGTGAATGCAGATAGAGAGAACTGTCCATTAGATGGTGATTAGCATAGCCGCCCAACCAACCCAGATCCTTCACAATGCTAATGACACGTTTCCGTGCTGGGGTTGAAAGCCAACCTCACAATGTAAGCATATATTGTACCGATTGATACCTGTGGATATCCGTTGTGTGATCAGGAAATGCCTTTGTTTTCATTTTTTCTTTCTCACTTAATCATTTCAACACACAAAATCCCCGATAGGGATAATTACATCAATTTACAAATTTTCTTCAGAATCTGAAAAGCTTGTGACATGAACAACATCACAAAAGATGAAATTGGTAAACTCCCTCGTCTTTTCCATTGCGACATATGACTGCGAATCACTGAGGCAAGTGCCATAAAGATCAACGCTATTGAAATGTGGTGCTGAAAGAGGCTTTCTCTTAAAATTCTTTCGGACTGGAATGCTAGGAGAACTAATTTGACAATCATCTCCGAATTTGACCCTATCAGGTGGCTTAATAACATGATAAAAAAACCAAGATGTCTTAAATACTATGGCCATGTCACGCGAAGAGACGAAGGACAGGAAAGCAAATTCTACAGGGCAGGATAGACGGAATAAGACCTAGGAAAGGGCAAGATGGTACCATCAAAGATCTTGTTAGGCAAACTACCGACTAATTTGCAAGTCTAAGACAATCTACGACGGACCAACAATGACTGTATATATTGATAAAAGTTCATTTTCATCTTCAAAACATCACTTTTCTTTGAAAGTTTTAAAACTATGCAAAGTTTTTACCAAGTTTTTTTTTTGTCAAAAGCATCTGTCCTACTAAATTATATGATTCGACTCCTCGCGATTATTCAACCTCTCGAGAAACTGACAATTTACCTAAAAGCAGATATGGGATTTAGCATATGTCCGGGATAATGTACGATAATGTTCCTTGAAGGTATAAATAATAATTCGTTGTTTTAGTTTTGAAATTTTAAAAATTAACAAAACATTTTATCTGAATTTTCACAGAGAAAATAATTTATCCTTTTTAAAAGGAAATGTGGTCAAATCTACAGACATCTCGTAAACCTCCAATTTGTAACTACCGCCCACAGTTGCAGAATCAGAAATGATTTGAGATGGCCTACATAATCTTTATAGATACTACACTACACATACACATATAACCTCCATAGAGAGACCAGGTGTATCCATGGTGGTCTGTAATGGGAGGTTCTATTATACACTATCTGTACACGCACTACCATAATGTGTCTATTCAGTTAACTCGAAGATGTTCACTCAAAAAGACCTGCGAAGGTTCTGGTCGAAATGTTGACGGCCAAAGGTGGCCAGCCAGGGCGAGTGAGGGATAGACAGGTAGATTAAACTAGCCAAACTGCTGGGAAGATTCACCACTGATAAGAAAAAAAAAGGCTCTCCCAATATTTTTTTTTATCGCGGCAAAGACAGTTAGACCTTTCCTGTAAAAAGGAAAATTCGCACTAAATAGTTCCAATTTTCATACATAGATGGCGCGTTGTTTCCTTATATTTAAGGGTATAAATAACAAAGCAAATATACTCAACGACATCGAGCTTATTTGTCAAAAAAAAAAATTATGGGCTCCTGGACATAAAATGTGCAAGTGCTAATGTTGAACTGCCTCTTCATGGCTACCATGGCAACTTATTATACCTTGGCTGAGCGAATAAGAACCATATCATTACCCCCATATTCTTGCTATATAAAATGTTGCTAAACTAGCACCTCTCATTTAGCCGTAAAACGAATAAAAAGCTACATTATAATGTGTATTTGATATTTTTCTCTATTTAAAAGCTCTTTCTAAACGTCTATCGATGTATAAAGAAGAAAATTATTGATGGTTAAACGTAAGTTCTATTATAATATTAATATTTGACTGCCGCAGTAGAAGAGCCAGGTTCCAGGTGTTCTGAGGTTACGCCTGTGCCATTTCCTCTATTGTACAACTTCCGGAAATATTTCGGAACGAGCGAGCGAGTGCAGATTGCGTCGTCTTCGTAAAGACAAGGCCAGGACATGCGTCATTTCCCGGGGTGCGCTCTCCTAGGATAACTCCTTTAGACAACTCGACTGACCATCCAGTACAAGCAGGTAGTGGAAGCTGGATTAAGGCAGTTCAAAGGTCAAGGATAGGTTCGGATCAAGGTGATGGCAGCAATAAAAGTTGCTGAAAAGAGAAAATATATTTTAAAAGTGAGCAGGTTCTCCAGTATATGTGTCAAACTCTATAAGCATGGAGATAGAGAATCGGTATTATTATAACATAGTTTGAAATGGTTTATGGTTAGAAGAACTGCGTGAACTAAAACTATTTTTTTAAATTATCCTAAGGATCAGGATATAAGACTCGTGGTGGATAGAGTCGACTCCTCTTTGTAAGTACATGCTTTCATACGTAGAAAGCTGTTCCAATTTTGCACTCACAAGGTGCCAGAGTCTTATTACTTGGACTCTCCCTGATGTTGGGCCATTACTGGGGAGACAATCACATACGTGAAGATTGAAAAGTCCTATTCTCCTGCTGGTGTGGCTGTGTGTAAGATAGAACCATTAGCTGCAAAGTTGCGTGGATTCAACTCCACCACTTTTATAACATTTTAGAACAACAGCATAAAAAGTTGAGTTTGGAGAAAGTTATTTTTCTACGTCAAGGCATCCGTTACCAGGTGACCGCCGCGTGTTGATTTTTCTTATATTAGAGTATATATTTATACACCCACTCAAGTTTACGGGCCAACAGCTGCAGCTTTACACACCCAAGATAATGACATAGCGACCGCTGTGATAGAAATGCATGGAGACATCTGAGGCTCTTCATTGGACACGACAAAAACATACAAATGAAATATTTCCAACAGGCTTGCTCTGCTATCTCCCTCAGATATCCGTATTTTTCAGAATATTGGATCGAGGTGTAAGAATAAGGCGTGGCACTAAATCTAGGATAGGTGGAGAGGCAACTTTCAGGAACATCATACTATAGCTTTGAAGCATGATAAGAAAAAACTCTAAAAGTGATTTCATTAGAGCCTAAAAACTCCTTATTGAAACGCGTACGTGGTTAGCTTTTCTTGATTAATTAAGAAAGGATATTTGGCCAATTCTTGAATGATTAAAAATCAACTATTAGTTGTTATTTATTCAGACAGATGGCGCAAGCTATCAACAACTATTAGTTGCATGATCAGGAGATGCCCTTTTTACCTCGGTATGATTTTTTCAAAAGCGAATGGTGCTTTTTGCACAAGACTCCTCGCGTAAATTAACATGTATTTGACCTAAAATTGAGCCACTTTTTGAGCAGCTGAAACATCTTTTAGTTTATTTGGCCGACTCTTCCAGTAGGGTGCCACCACTAAAACATGGCCATCATTTTACTTATTAAGGTTCAGAGCCTGAGATTGGCTTCTCTTTAAGTGACAATTTTAAGCATTTTTAAAAGGGAGAGATGCCCTTTTTGCACCTATCCTTATAAAACTACTTACAAACTCAATTTAATTCAAAGACTAAAAAGTATGTAATTAACGGGAGAAGCTTACTAGAAAGTATCTAGGCTGTGTGCTAGCTGATTCAACAGAATGTCTTCCAGTTGGTTTGGCAATGCCCCAGAGCTGCCATAAACCAACTCTGTAATGGGGTGGCGAAGGAACCAGACCACCTTGAAATACTTTGGTGTGATGGCTGAGAGAATTCCGGCGGGAAACTGTTGGTGGAGGGGCTAACCTTTTGGTAGGAGAGTTTTGGCGGGAAACGTTTTTTTTAGAGAGAGTTTTGGCGGGAATATTTTGATAAGGGAGATTTGGGAGGAAAACCTTTTGAAGTAGGAGAGGTTTGCCCGGACCATTTTTTTTTTTTGGAAAATTTTCAGCGGAATAAAACCTTTTTTGGAATTCTAGTGTTCTGAAATTGGAGGAGGGTTTTAGTGATAATATCTTTTGGAAGATTAATTTTGGCGGTAAACCCTTGGCGAATGAGGAGATATTGGCTAATCAAATTTCAACATCCTTTCTACACTCAAATTTTTAAACAATATTTCAAATTGAAAAACAGAAATTTGTATGAGGTATTGAATACTGATTTAAAATTAATTTTGACTAGGTCTAGGAGTGACTAGGTTTAAGCCTTTTCCACGTGATATTCAAACACAATGATCAAGCTATGTGTACATACATTCAATATTCGTTCCTGAAGTGATAATCTTGAATGAAGTCATATTGCCCATTTTATTAATATCTGATAAAGTGGCTAGAGAGAGAGGCATTACAAAAGGGTTTCTAAGACATTCATTAGTTTGATAACCGTTATTGATAGCTAAAGATATCTGCAAAAGAAGAGAAAATGATTAAAAAACTTGACAATGTTACATAGTGTTCGAAGAAATGAGTAAAGAGGTTCAATGAAAAAATATTGTACATATGTAGGAGATAAAATCAAATTTTTACAGACAATAATAATAATATGGGACAAAAAGATGGGATACATTTATATTTAAATGCGTCCCATATTTTCGCCCAACTTATTATTGTGTGCTAAATTTGATTTTATCGCCTACAAATGTACATTATATTTATCATTGATTCCTTTTACTCATTCTTCTTCGTAAACTATGTAACATTACAATTTGTAACAATTGTTTTTTAACGATAGATGACAATTATATTTATAACGACTATGTTCCATTGTCAAGTTATCTTTATAATCCTTTTCTCTTTTTTGCATATATCTTTAGCCATCAATAATGATTAAGAGGTTATAGAGCTAATAAACCATTTATATATACATTTATAAATGTGTCTCATCTATTTGACCAATCCTATATAAGGCATTTTAAATGTAAATGTGAAGCTTTATTTTTCTGTATATGCAAAGATGGATTACGCCTATCTATAAGATCAAAATAAAGGTCAGCTATTTACAAGAAAACTCTTGGAGTGACCCTTGTATTTTACGATTTCTCAGGAAACTATAATTTTAAGCGAAAACTTTTAACCAAATTTTTAACCAAAAACCTTTGGAGTGACCTTTGTATTTCTCGATTTCTCAGGTCAAATATCAGTTTAAGTAAAATAAATCCTGGATGTGCTGACAGCTATATAGGATGAGGACCCACAACCGGGAAGGCATGGAATCGCCATTTATTCTTCTAAATGTATCTGGAAATTATTTTGTCTAAAGTCCTAAAATATTCTTAGGAATATAAATTGAATAATTTTAAAATTTAATTCGAATATAGAGGCGTTTTTCGTCCATATATATACCTGATTAAATAATTATTCTCCCCGGAAAAGGATAAATATCTTCAATTGGATGCATTTATAAATGTGTTTCTATCTTTTTTATTTTTAAAGTATTTGACAGAGTTGATGTGTGGAAATACTTCTTGTAGAGCGAGTTAAATATTGAAGGAATCGAAGTAGATCACACTGATACGTTCTGCCAAGTTATCTATCTTCCTGTTCATATTGCTATGTGCGGCCTTGTACGCATCCATAGCTTGGCCGCTTCTTGTGTAATAAATATCTAGGTACAAAGACATCAATATTTGTCTTTGTACCAGGACCTGATCAAGAGCAAAGAAAATTTATCAAAGTAAATGAATCAGACCTCGATGGAAGGAATACGCCTCTCTACACACAATTGTCTGGTGTTTACTAGCACCTACTCATTATTTGATAAGCAAGTTTCAAAATTTGAAAAATAAACGTCTTTGTTCTAAATTCGAACAATTCAAAAAAATAATTTGACTTATAGACTTTAAAATCTTGATCTTGCATGTAATATATCTCATATTCATTCCCATAAAGGATATTTAAATGAGATCTGCTTTAAATCGAACCCCGACTATAGAGTCCAGTATGTGACCACACGAGCAATGTGTACTTCGAGCCAATGCATGTGGATCCAGGTCACTCGACGCCCTACAAAGAAGAGAAGTTTTCCCGTTTTCCATTAGTTGACACACAACAAAAGATCTCAATTATCCTTTGTCAGCGAGAAGGAAGAACCTTGGTCAGAAATAATTAATTGCAATTAATGGCAAGACAATTTTTCCCCCAAATTGACAAGGTTGACGGCCAAGTTTTCCTTAGCTTCACACTATAATGTAACTTCTACAGAGATAGTGGGTTGTCCTGCAATTGTTTGATAACAAGACTTTTCTAAGTGTTTTATTTCGACAATTTGTAAAGACTATTTCAAAGATTAATTTTGGAAAAAAAATTATTTAAATACACACTCTCATATACAAAACTTAGGAAGGGGTATTTAATGTCGCCGGTCGTCTATTTTTTTTTGAAGGAGACAGAGGTAAATTTGTTGTTCACACTTGGTTATCTCGTATGTCTTCAATAAAGGTATCAAATAAATTTCAGAGTTATTGTCTGAATCCCGATATACATGCTAAAAAGTACAACTTCCTTAAATGTTGTCCATGATATTGTAATTTTTGGGAAGGATGATATCTGTGTTTAAAAAAGGCAACTTTTCATTATAAAAACCTAATCCATTTTGTCGATCATCGCAGCGGGTATTTAGATATGTACAAGATGTATGTATGGCTTCAGGAACGAAAGAGATGTTAGCTGAATCTTGGTAGAGGTTGCCTGACCAGCATTTATTTTTATTAAATAAGAGACACATCGGCCAGAAAAAGTTTTATTTTCTCAACGTTTCGACAAAAATATTTTGTTCTCGTAAGGAAAAATTAAAATAAAGCATTTGACAAGGCGTTAAAAATTATTTTGATTGTGTCTTGTTAATTAGTCAAATGTGAAGCGTGCTCTCGAGATGGCATTTCTAACAATAAAAATAAGACGCTTTATAGAAATTTGGGGACAATTATAGGTGTATTAGTTACAAATTCAAGTTAGGTATATACTGAATATATTTTCTATCAAATTTATAATATATATATTTTTTTTTGTGTTAGAGGTGATAAAAGATAAAAATGAAAAATAACAGAAAATTAAACTGAAACCGTTCCCTAGTTTCGATCTTCCAGGTATTATACATGGACTTGTGATTCTGGAATCCAGTGGTTTCTATGGTACACACTTGTTACTACAATTGGAACGATACAGAGAAGATTAGCATGGCCCCTGCGCAAGGATGACACGCAAAATCATGAAGCGTTTCAATTGTTCCTTTCCTCCTGGGTCTTCATACATCTAGTGATGCCGTGTTAGACATGGACGGAAGTTTTATTTTGTTTCACGTTTTCTTAATCCTTAATGTACTCCTTATGCCATTGTACCACATGTCTGTTGAGGAATTTTCAGGGTACGATCGTACTTCCCGACGTGGAAGTTGGGACCTGGCTCTCATTGTGTACTATGGGGAAGAACTAAGATGAGTACACAAAGTGATAGTTATCATCATAAATTATATATATATACTTTCTGTATATATATGTTATAGTAAAGTCAAAATAAAAAGGTGTTTTGTTAAAATAAAAACATAAGCCTTCAGGGAAAAGTTTCTTTTAAAAGAAAATTTTCCCTGAAGGCTTATGTTTTTATTTTAATTATAATTCCTGGGATTATTTGATCGAAGATGTTTTGTATTAAAATTGTGGTGGTAGTGATGCTTATCTCCATGGTTAAACCAATTCCTGAAGTCCACTCCTCTCCAATTTTGCGATGGTAGTTATAGGCCTGAAAATAGGTATAATACAATATAATGCGGCTTATGATTGTGTGTGTGTGTTTATAACGAAATTTGACAATTATACCGCAAATGTTTCTTTTGAACGAAAAATCAAAATTTATTTTAAGGAGAAATAACGATTATTTCTAACCTTAGGGATGAAGTATGATAGAATGAATTGTGAAGAGTAATGATAAACGGAAAAATAAAGTGTCCAGGAATGGGAAATAGGTCCTCTATTGTCAGTTCTGAGCATGATAAGATATGTTTCGGAGAAGCTTCCGCACTATTGCATTTCAAGCAGTTATTGAAGGTTTTTTTTTGTCCATTTAGAAATTTTAAGGTTTTTATATGGCCACTTCTTAGTCTTGCTAAAGCTGTTTGTTGATTTCTATTGAGTTTTGTAGTTTGTGATGATTTGGATAAGCTGTCAGTTTAAACTGTAATTAAATTGTATAGATTATGTTGATACAAGGGGTGAGGGGGGGGGGGTTGTTAGAAGTAATGCCCGCTTGAAAATAAAACTTAAACATTATAAATATTCATCAAACAACTGCTATAGGTTTCTGGAGATGAGATTCTTTAGCTTTATTAAACGTAATAATAATAATGGAGAAACTCTCGTCTTCAGAAACCTGTAGCAGTTGTTTGATTAATATCCAGGAGATTTAAATCAGTTGATTATAAATATTAACAATCAATATATATGTACCTTACAACACATCAAAGCACGCAGTGAATAAAAAAAATGGCAGAACAACCAAAGTCCGAAGTTAAACAGCGTTGTGTCACAGAGTGTCTTTACCATTCAGACGACACAAATGTCCCTTCCGTTCATTACAAAGTATCGGAACTCAGATAGAAAAAGTAGTGTTGGGCGACGGATTAGACATTTCTCAAATAGAAACAACTTCGCGATTCTGGAAGTCAAAAAGCGGATGACCAAGTGTGAATGAAGTAAGTCATCACTGATTCAAAACGACCGACATTTGAAGGTCGGAGAATTTTTTTATTTATTGGCAATACGAAGTGTAGTTTCAATTATTGATGACCTAGAATAGCGAAAGTTGTTCTTATGAGTTGAACAAAGGAAATGAAAACTTTGAGAAAGAAAATATGCGATTTTTTTTACGAATATGGGTATGCTCCGAGTTGTTTTATAAACATAAATACACACACAAAGCTTTATTAAGATCACCGGTCTTATATAGATTCACCACAGGAAGAAAGGAAGCATAGATGAAGCTCCTGTACTCCAGTCAGCGCAGCACCCAACAACAGCCTCCAGGTCCGAAGTATGTACAGTGGCTTTAAAGACATAATAACGGGTGGTGCTATTCCGCTACTATCCCGTGTATAATCTACAAAAGAAGGGAATGACAAAGAGAGACAATTTCACAGAAAAGAAAAATAAAGGTCAAGTAAAAAATGACCATGACTACCTTTTTCTGGCATTAAAAATACATCTTTTTGATAGATTGACCGCAAGGACAGATATTGTCTGACCACAAGCTAGCTTAAAAAATCAATTTGTGATATAAAAAATTAGAATATAAAAAGATTAAAAACCACATGATTACACTACCTAATAGAAACCATTGCCAGTTATATCAACCTGTCTAGAGACCAGACCTAGTACCATCGGATTATTTGGTCACCTGAAGATACTTCCACGTGGGCTAATCTTCAATAATTTCGAGAAAGAATGAAGAAAATAACGAATGATGTGTGAATTACAAGAACTCTCCTTTTACGAAATCATCTACAGACGGTGGAAAGAAAGATGGGGAGAATGTGTGATCGAAGATAATGTATATTGAATAGGTTTGTTCTGCAGGCTTTTGATATTTAAAATATTTTAAAAGTTTCTCTTCAATAATAAAAAAATGACCTCCGAGGATAAGTTTCTTGCTTTATTTATACATTCTCTCAAGCTTTCGAGAATTATAAATCCTTCTACAGGATTATACGACATTGTCTTGTTTATATACTTTTTTATTATCCAAATAGGGGGGTATTAATATTTGGGCAGGCCTTGTATATGTGATACTTTTAAAACGTTTTAGCAATTTTCCTACCGCTAAGAATTGAGACCTTAGCTAAATTTGCAAAACAATAGCAGGAGAATACAAGTGGTGAAAAGAAAATGGCTACCGTTCCATATTCAAGCCTCACCTTGAACCGAAGGTTTATATGACCTTGAATATGGCGATGACCAAAGAAGTCAGAGAGAACGCCCTCTACTGAGTTTTTTAAAATTTGACCACCGCTCTGTAGCCACTTCATAGATTTCTGCCCAGCACAGTATTGTGGGCCGATACGAATTTGGTGACCAATTGTGCCAGACTTATCGAGAATAAGTGGTATTTTCAGAATGTAGAACGAAATTTGACAATTATACCGCAAATGTTTCTTTTGAACGAAAAATCGAAATTTATTTTAAGGAGAAATAACGATTCCTTAGGGATGAAGTATGATAGGATGAATTGTGAAGAGTAATGATAAACGGAAAAATAAGTGTCCAGGGATGGAAATCGAACCCAATCAGAATGGTTGCACCTTTCGGGAATTACCCCAGATTTTTTTTTGCTTCATTTGATTTCGAAAACATTTTTTTCGACCTACTCGTCCTATAGGTTGGTGGCTGGCAATATTCCTGTTCTCTCAAAGCTTCCTTTCTATGGCTAAGTACTTTGATGGTATTGTAAGGTCCAAAAATGTTCCAGAGAGATTCCATTCTTGTCTATAATCATCCTAGTTTTCCTTTCATACATCCATTCAGCAATTCCTTCATCCACTCCGAGTGTCGGGCAAGCTGTCCAAACATGCTCTTCCTCTCAATCGTCTCCAGTAGACCCTATCGATGAGTAAAAAATATTTGCTGTGTTATATGATTTTTTGTATTTTGTAATTTGTCCAAATCCGCGATCCTGCAATAATGAATACCAACGCTAATTACGCTTTCGATTATTTACTCTACTTCGTACAGCTGAAGAGAGCATGGATAAAAGAATTGCGGTGTTATATGATTTTTGTAATTTGTCAAAATCCGCGATCCTTCAATGATGAAAATCTTCATTGTTTTTGGCATTCCCAACACTCGGTGACATATCTAGAAAGTTTTCAGTTTTCCCTAAATGTGATATTTGATGATAGACCTGAAGAACTTTATGGACCCATTTGCGTGTTGTCACAATCTTCCCCTAGGGAGTCACAGCTGTAAAGGATCGCTTGGTTAAGTTTAGTTTTGGATCCGTTAATTGAATCTTTCCTAGCTCAATCTCTAAGTCTCAATCAAAGTAATTTTATTGTAAAAGTGCAGTAGGATAGTGTTCATGTGCAAAAACGCATTCTCCATTTTAATAAATACACAAAAACAATACTTGAGAGATGCCTTTTATAAAAAGTCGGTGGCCGGCGGTATGAACCATCAATTTCCGACAGCCATGAACTGGGATCGAATCTCGCATTGGACACTTTTAATATGTGAAGAACCTATTCTTTTTATTCATTGTAAATAACCTAAGCTAGGTTGCTCTTTTTGAGTTGTACCTAATAAAGTTATTTTGGAACAAATATGCTTTTTTTGCATATGATCTTCATACTTTTACAATGTTATACTCTGGCCTAAGATCGACACTGCTAATTCACCAGCTAAATCACCTCTTTGTCAGATTTGGCCGAGTTCATAGCTCTTCTCGTAGCTAGTGACTGTACTGATGAGGGTCAAAGTACCGGAACAATGGATACAGGTTGGCTTTTGTCTGAATTTGCACAAATTAGAGTTGTGGCACATTCTTGTCATCTGAATCTGAGTTCTGCGCAGAGTTAATAAACAAAACGCATTGTTTCGATGCCTTTAATGAATGTATTGCTTTAATGTATTCATTAAAAGGGGAAAAGGTGCTGTTTTGTATTTAGAAAAAAAAAAACATATATATTGAGATTTTAACTTTACTATGGTGACTTCTTGCATACAGTGGAGAGAAGCGTATTTATATGTAATTCTATTTTCTCCTAGATTACTTTATTAACACAAATTTCTTTATCTATACAACAAGGGTCGTCCCATAGATATAATCGTTATACAGTTGATTTTTAGATTAAAATTTGGCCTCAATTAGAGCACACAATAATTTATTATCTTCATCCGATAAAATAATTAACCTACCGTGACCAACAAAAATTATTATAAAAATTCAGAGAAAAAAACACAGCCACATCAACCAATAGTTTATTTCAACTCCCGATGTTTTAGTGACTTCCTGTCACTCTCTTCAGGGGACATTCCCCTGGAAGTAACTGAAACGTCGAGAGTTGAAATAAACTATAGATTGATATAGCTGTGTTTTTTTCTCTGAATCAACTTCCAACCAACAAATGATCTTCATAAATATTATAAAAAGTGATAAAAGTCGCGTGTGTTTTTGTTGTAGGCACAAGAGTGGTAATAAAATATATAAATATCAAAAGTCGAACAATAATAAAAATTTATAATGATATTGTAAAACCAAATATATAAAAAAAAGAATGGTGTTTGTGGTTAGAATGAGCAGAATTACTATCACGTCAGTGCCACACTGCGGCTATTTTTGAAGAAACAGAAATGTGGCTCATTTAAGAAGACGACCATTCCGTCGTCCACATCGCTATAGACCAGCACCATTGGAAACTATTGCGCCTATGCTATGTGCCCAACGACGGTCTTCTTCCTAACATACGAGTGCAGGTCACTAGCAATGGGAAATGTTTCTGGTCGAGATGTGGACATCAAGATTGTCCTGAACATGCTGCAAAATGGCGGCAGAAGTGGTTTGTGGGACCGCCACTGTGTCAACGGATTTGTAGATCCACGCGTGCTGACGTCACTCTGGCCACACCAGCATCTCTCAAACTTATCACATTTGCATGTTCCATTGATATTTACCACAGCCGGTGCACCGTCTACTAACGAGTAGGCTGCATTTTGACGTATGGACCAACCGGCCTTTCTCAACCCGATCATCATGTCCCTCCTAAAATTGTCTGTTTGCTGCAACAGACTCCTTTGGTGGCATCCTTACATTCCATGCATCCTCTGATACCAGAAACAAATGTCTGCCATGACTCTTCTGATTACAATTACAGCATGCCTTAAGTCCATACTGCAGGTTCTTTTATTTATATCGTACTCTATGTGTGCGTCATTGCTGCGTATTTGTCAAAATTTGCGTAACTCAGTGATAATTTGTCCGTGCCAATCCTTCTTGGTGCTGAATTTCAATGTCAGGTATTTGCGTATGTGGCGTCGTGTAGAGAAATAATCGCTGAAATTGATATAACTTGTAAAGTCATGCATTAGAATATTTGATGGTACAATATCTAGATAACATACACGAAGCGGTCTAAAGAGACCTGTGAAAACAAGTTTCTAGGCAATTATTTTATTTTGAAAATGGAACATCCGTGAAAATTATTTGTATTCTTATAGGATTTTTACAACAGTGGTAAATGGACACGACAACAACAACAGTGGTAAATGTTTGTGACAAAAAGAGAGCATATGAATGATAATTTATATATAATACTAGAAAAAAAAAGATAAGTGGGTCAGGTGTTGATATCTATATATATAAAAATGAATGTTTGTATGTTTGTTGGTCTGTTGGTCTGTTGGTATGTCCGGTATACAAATTCGCAGTAGTTCACTAATTCAAACCAAAATTTCCATACATAGGTAAAAAATAACGGGGATGACGATAGGCTATTTTAAAAAATATATAAATTAATTATTAAAACTATATATTCAAATTATTCTACTTAGCTCACGAGCAGCGCCCTCTAGAACGCGTGGCGGACTGACGGCGGGGGGCGCCCATTGGCTGCCGGCGAGCACGTGACTTCCCTGCCCCCGCCCCCCCCCCCTCCGAGAAAATGGAATCGTCCGGCTGCCGGCCGATTGGCCAGTTCACGTTCCCACCGCGCGCGGTCCTGGCGTTGGTGACACAGCTGTGCCAAGTGCCAAAAAAGCCTCGCGGATGACCTCTGGGAACTACGTCCATCTTCCATATGTAAAATACATTTAATCGTGTAAACCCGGGCGTTGCCCGGGTCATTCGTCTAGTTAAAAATAAAGAAGGCATCTCCTGACCACGAGCACATGTGCTTTTTAGATGGCAGAGCGCCATCTAGTGGAGCAAAAATAAACTAAACGTTTATTTAGCTTGCTCCGTGATATTTTGCCAACCAAATTTCTTGATAAATCAAGAAAAGCCATCCACGAACGCGTTTCGCGCTGTTGGCGCTCGTCAGCGTGGAGTAGGCTGTAACCACTGCGACCAAAAATATTTTTTGGTCCCAATGGCTTCTTGAGAAATCAAGAAATGGGTATTTAAGGCCAAATTTGCGTAAAGACGCTTTACACATGAAAAAACAATAGAAAAAAAAGATAAGTGGGTCAGGTGTTGATATTAAAAATAAAGAAGGCATCTCCTGACTACGAGATGGCGCTCTGCCATCTAAAAAGCACATGTGCTCGTGGTCAGGAGATGCCTTCTTTATTTTTAATAATACTATATATAACGTAAAAGTATATATTTCATTTAATCCTCAGATTTAAATATTTTGCTTATCAGCAAAATTATCTTATTCCTTATCGTTCGTATAAATAAAGTCAATGGTTTTGATCAAAATAAATTACCTAGTTATATCTCTCATTTTAATGTGCGGACATTTTGGTGGAGATGCTAAATGAATAAGGAAGACAAAATCAAAATCGCTACGACGTCCTTCAGGCCATGGGTGCTGTGGGTTTCTGCGACTGACTCCAGAATTCCACCATTTGTTGAAGCCAAGACTTCTCTCCAAGAATATGTCATTTCTATAGATGCTACGTCGACAATATTCACACCACAAGAAAAAGAACGCAAAGTTACAATAGACAAACGAGAGAATCCGTGACAGAAACACGTCAGATTCATGTCAAGAGCAACAAGAGGTGCGAGCAGTGAGGTACAATTCCCAGAAGGAAGGAGCTTTGTAACACAGAAAGAGAGAGTGTGTTTATTATTTAATAAAAATATAATTATTTTGAATATTTGGTTACTCAGCAAATTTAGCTCATTGACTCTCAGTTCTTTCGTGTAAATAAGGTTGACTTGTTTTGATAAAAATAAATCTTGTCATCCTCATATTCGACTATCCTCATTTTTCTATGTGATAATAAGCGTTTATATATCAGATAAAGTTGAAATACGATAAAACTATACGCCATCCTTGTAAATAGTAAAATCCAGCTACAATACCAATAGAAGCAAACTCAATAAAAACAACAGAGATTCGGGAGGATTGCAGAATGCCAGCCTATCATGGAACCTGTAAAGACACACACACAGTCTTCGATTATAAACGAGACATTGCAGACTGTACTCCACTCGACAATGTTAGTGAATTTGGGTGACGCATATTCCCTGGTCTGTTCGGAATTAATTTAATTGCATCCATACACAGTCAACAAATCTTAAAATCCAGAATCTCTGTCGAATCATGGAGCAACTCGCTTGCTCCAAAATTAACAATTTACACTAAAATCTCTTTATGACGCTTCTCCGCTTACTGCGAACTTTTTGCTGGTACAAGTTCCAGATAGTCTTTTTTGATTTTCCGTATATAACGCTTTCCTGCGTATAGTGTGTTTTTGGCCAAAGAGCCCAGAAGATCCTGGTAAAAACGAAGCTCTACAGTACGTATTTCAGTTTGGGCTTGATAAAATACGTACAATTTGCCTAGTCCAAGCACCAATGCTGTTTATTATCGCTAATTGTGTGGGCTTTATAAGAAATTGCTTCAAAATAGTGTCTTCAATTATATTTTCAGGATATATTTAGTGTAAAATTATAAGAAATCATAGAGATGGAACAGAAATATAAAAATGAAAAGATAAAAGAGATGTCGAATGTCTTTCCTCTAACAATTCAAAACGGGGAAACAATGTTATCAAAGGTATTTTCAAAATGTCATCAGGAAAAGTAGTGGTTTCAATGGATTTCAATAAATAACGTTTAAGTACTTTGAAATACTCGTCCTTTTATATACCCTGGAGTATTTTTTATCCTATTAGAACGTTGGCGACGGAGGAACTCAGAACTACTAAGATTGTTTTAAGTTTCCACGTAACATTTTCAAAATAAAAATAATTATCTACTAATAAAATATCCAAAGCTGTTGGACTCCACACTCCCTTCCTCAAAGTACACAACGACGGTAGAAGGATGCGCCTGCGTCACTATGTTGCGTGAAGCAGAAGAGAACCAATCAACTGACACCATATTAAAATAAACGTGTGTGTTAATGGGGAATATACACTCATGGCTTAAGGAAGGGGTCGGTGGAAGGATGGTCTAAACCGTTGGTTTTCGACCGCTACGACCCAGGATCGAATCCTGCATTGGGCACTTTTTTCTAATAAAAAAAGTGCTCTAATGTCCCCCGCTTATTGCAAAGGTCCAACTACACCAGTGAATGCAAGTAACCAAACGGGGCTCTGGCACATCTGTAAGTGCAAAGTCGAACTGCTTTTCACATGTGTAGACATGTGGTGCACTTACAGTAAAAGCAGTCGCCAACTTTACCCACCATGCCTATCATGGCCTGTACCACGTGTACTAGGGATAATAAAAAAGGAAGTTATACCTCTTAGCATGTATATCGGGATTTAGGAAATAACTGAAAGATATTTGATATACAGTGATCTTTATTGAAGACACACGAAATAACCATGTGTGAACAAAATTGCCTCTGTCTTCTTCTTAAAAAAAAAAAAAAAAAATACTGGAGACATCAAAGACTTTCTATTCCCATAAGTTTTTTCCGTGAGTGCATTATATTGTGATGTTTGTATTGTGCTCACTAGATCTTATTGTCACGTAGAATATTGGAGAAACAAACTTCAGGATGACACAGCAATTTATATATATTTAAGGTAAGAACAAATCAACATTTATCAAAAACTAAAGATGCAATGAGAACTATTTATAGAGTAACCAAAAATAAATATCAAAATTGATAATCTGTTAATAAAGTAATTAATATTTTGCTACCTAGCTCCTTCCCTATGGGAGCTGTGACTCACAGCTTGCAAATCTTGTCGCTACTGACATGGAGCTGACGTGTTTCTGTCAAGGATTTCTTCGGAGCTTGGAAGTTTGTCCCTAGTACCTTTGCGTCAACTTTCTTGTTCGTGAAGAGCGGCTTATCATCTAGATGACATCTTTTTTTAAAATGAAGTCTTGGCTTTGACACGGTGGTGGAATCCTAGAGTCAGTCATAGAGAAATGAAGACCACAGAAACCATGGCCTCAAGGTCTGCTCGGCATCTCCATCAAAATATCACAAAGAAAATTAGGAAAGATAAACATCACAATGACCGGGAAATTTATTTAAGGCAAGAATAAAAATCGACAAATATAAAATACCATAGAGGCAATGAGGAAATTTTACATATTGTAGATTTATGATAATAAATCTGTTTTATTTCGTTGAATTATGGAAGACTTCTCCTCAATAGAAAATATATTTTGACAGATTTTCAAAGAAGAACAAGGTATAATAAATAGAATAATGAAAGGACACTTCGTTATCGTGAAACTGAATGTTGCTGATGACCCACTGCCATCTATCGGTAAAATATCAACGTCTATATAAATAAAATCAACATTCAATTGATCGTTTTCCCGATAGATGGTAGTGCTCCATCAGCAACATTCAGTTCCAGGATAAGAAAAAATATCCTTTCATCATATTAATGGAAAATTATTATTCGCAGGTTAGAATTGATGTTTCCTTGAAAAGGGCGACAGTAGGTGACTGAACGAAAGTTCAGAAAAAAACTTATGATGGGAAATGTTTTATGTAATCAATACAGTATGTCTAATCTGCTTAGCGACGTTCCGTTTAGCGACATGTTCATACTCAAGTTGGATTAAGATGACAAAATCGAGGATGGGAGTAAAGACCTTCCAATTAAAAAAAGAACTAAATTCAATATAAAGTTGATCTTCGAATTGTAGTCTAAATGACACGTTCTTTTCGATTTGAACACACACAAAGAGAGACTGTTCATAAATGTAAATGGTATTTCTTGTGTATGTATAAATGAAATGCCAAATAGATCCATGCTTGTTACTCTTATCCACCAAACCTACTGAATCATTCATTGGGAAGTTTTACCTGATATAGCCTATTCAAAAACTTTAAAATTCTCTGTGGTAATTTAATAAATAAATCAAAAATCAAATTTCTGTAATTCTGATGTTTTACCACTAGGGACAGGGCTGATTGGACTAATAAATAAATTTGTTTTTTTTTTTTCACAATATTTTTGAAACTAAAGTTATTAAACTTTTTAGACGTTTTAGCAAAGTATGTGTGAAACGTGGCACCTGGAAATGGACCGGTTGGGTCCATTCGGCTCACTTGTTCACTATATATTCTTGTTTTTAATGGCGGTAAACGATCTTTTAAAAGGAATCATTAAAATGTTACCACGTGTTACCAAATACGGTGTGTATATGGTACGGTCTTGACGTAGGTTCTTATAAGCTCAGCCTCTATATTTTCAATCAAAGTCTCTATCCGCTTTCCAAAACAAAAATATAAATATTATTTTCGGTTTAGAAAAATGGTCGAATAGAAGTGTGTTGTAGAAAGCACGCGCTTACATTTTCTTTTATTACAGATGATAGATATGATTTTGTTTTTTGGGATTCTTGTACCAACCCAAAATGACAATAGGTTTCTGTAACAGGTGGTAGTTTAACTGGAGTATTTGTACCTCCTAACATTCACCAAAGGCTGATGGCCAACCAACATTGGTACGGACAGAACCCTGTGAGGCGGGGTGTGGCGGTACGGCTGCCGGTAGGGCTGACCTTGACGTTCGCCCACTAGGGCGCCATACCTGGAGTCGCCCACGGTCGCCGGGGTTTCACCACGGCTGTGGGCGGACAGGGCACGGAGCCCTGCGCCGCCTGGCTTGTCTGGACGTCGGTCAAAATATCTTCTTTGGCACATCCTTCCTCTTCTCCTTCACTATCACATCCTTCCACTTCTTTTTCACTATCACATCCTTCCTCTTCTTTTTCACTATCACATCCTTCCACTTCTTCACTGTCACATCCTTCATGTTCTCCCTCACTGTCACATCCTTCCACTTCTTCACTGTCACATCCTTCATGTTCTCCCTCACTGTCACATCTTTCCTCTTCTTCACTGTCACATCCTTCATGTTCTCCCTCACTGTCACATCCTTCCTCTTCTTCACTGTCACATCCTTCATGTTCTCCCTCACTGTCACATCCTTCCACTTCTTCACTGTCACATCCTTCATGTTCTCCTTCACTATCACATCCTTCCACTTCTTCACTGCCACATCCTTCATGTTCTCCCTCACTGTCACATCCTTCCTCTTCTTCACTGTCACATCCTTCATGTTCTCCCTCACTGTCACATCCTTCCACTTCTTCACTGTCACATCCTTCATGTTCTCCCTCACTGTCACATCTTTCCTCTTCTTCACTGTCACATCCTTCATGTTCTCCCTCACTGTCACATCCTTCCTCTTCTTCACTGTCACATCCTTCATGTTCTCCTTCACTGTCACATCCTTCCACTTCTTCACTGTCACATCCTTCATGTTCTCCCTCACTGTCACATCCTTCCACTTCTTCACTGCCACATCCTTCATGTTCTCCTTCACTATCACATCCTTCATGTTCTCCCTCACTGTCACATCCTACATGTTCTCCTTCACTATCACATCCTTCCACTTCTTCACTGTCACATCCTTCATGTTCTCCTTCACTATCACATCCTTCCACTTCTTCACTGTCACATCCTTCCACTTCTTCACTGTCACATCCTTCATGTTCTCCTTCCCTATCACATCCTTCCTCTTCTTCACTGTCACATCCTTCATGTTCTCCTTCACTGTCACATCCTTCCTCTTCTTCACTGTCACATCCTTCATGTTCTCCTTCACTGTCACATCCTTCCACTTCTTCACTGTCACATCCTTCATGTTCTCCTCCACTGTCACATCCTTCCACTTCTTCACTGTCACATCCTTCATGTTCTCCCTCACTGTCACATCCTTCCTCTTCTTCACTGTCACATCCTTCATGTTTTCCTTCACTATCACATCCTTCCACTTCTTCACTGTCACATCCTTCATGTTCTCCTTCACTATCACATCCTTCCACTTCTTCACTGTCACATCCTTCATGTTCTCCCTCACTGTCACATCCTTCATGTTCTCCCTCACTGTCACATCCTTCCTCTTCTTCACTGTCACATCCTTCATGTTCTCCTTCACTGTCACATCCTTCCACTTCTTCACTGTCACATCCTTCATGTTCTCCCTCACTGTCACATCCTTCCTCTTCTTCACTGTCACATCCTTCATGTTCTCCCTCACTGTCACATCCTTCCTCTTCTTCACTGTCACATCCTTCATGTTCTCCTTCACTATCACATCCTTCCACTTCTTCACTGTCACATCCTTCATGTTCTCCTTCACTATCACATCCTTCCACTTCTTCACTGTCACATCCTTCCACTTCTTCACTGTCACATCCTTCATGTTCTCCTTCCCTATCACATCCTTCCTCTTCTTCACTGCCACATCCTTCATGTTCTCCCTAACTGTCACATCCTTCCTCTTCTTCACTGTCACATCCTTCCTCTTCTTCACTGCCACATCCATCATGTTCTCCTTCACTATCACATCCTTCCACTTCTTCACTGTCACATCCTTCTTCTTTTTCTTCACTGTCGCAATCCTTCTTCTTTTTCTTCACAGACACATCCTTCAGGTTCTTCTTCTTAAACAGCCATATCCTTCATGTTCTACTTCACTGGCACATCTTTCCTGTTCTTCTTTACTACCTGACACCTCTCCTTACTCTACGCGACAAATATGCAACTTTCTTTCAGTTTAAAATCAGTGGGGCATTTTCTTATAG
Organism: Cordylochernes scorpioides; assembly: GCA_030710605.1. Taxonomy (NCBI): domain Eukaryota; kingdom Metazoa; phylum Arthropoda; class Arachnida; order Pseudoscorpiones; family Chernetidae; genus Cordylochernes; species Cordylochernes scorpioides. The sequence goes on from CP092867.1 coordinate 117,427,937, forward strand.
TATAGTTTTGGAATCGGGAACGTGAGAACTTTTTTGTTAGTATAGTTATTTTACGCAAATTTCAATGAAGAAAGATGGTAAAAGGAAATATTTGTCTGCCAATGAACTCGGTTATAGATTGGCGCATTTCTAAAATATCACATGCCCTCATGACATTTGGAAAATTGAGTCAAAATTAAATTGAAATACACTACAGCATTGGGACAATTTCTATTTTAAAGGTGATAAGTATGTCCATTATCTCTACCACACACATATCAAACACATTTCCAAACATTTCTCGGTTTAAGACCAAATCGGGATATTCAGGTCCTGAGTTTAAATTTTTGAAAATTCGTTTTAATGAATACGATATTCTTTCTTAGCCGTAATCCTACCATACTGTTCTTCTGTAAATATATCACATTCTGTAGACCCGTTTTCAGAACAAATAGAGTACCTGTGTAACAATATAACTGGATTTGTAGTAAATCCTTTAAGTCAAGATATTTCCAGAACTCCAAAACAATCTTTACACAACAAATTCTCCATAAGCAATATAATAAGGGAAAGCACAACAACAATAAGTTGTAATGTAGCTTATCGGAAAAAAATCCGGGAAAAAGTTTAAACGCCTTATTTTTAAAACGATCCTATTCATCGATACATACACAAATTCTAAGTCACGTTACTAAAGAAAAAAATCTTCAATAGCAAAGGTAGATTGCATTATTAACAGGAAAGCCTCCTTCGTGTGTCAATTTAATCATTGCGTGCGATCAAGGTCGCAGGGCTCCTATATCTTATCCTCTGTTTCTACAAGACCACGGTGTGTGGAATTCCGACCCCAACCCTACGGTGGAACGGCCCTCCCTGTTCTGGTGGAACGGCACTCCTTGGTTCAACTGGGTATTTTGTTATCTAAAATAGAGGAGAATGAATTTGAAATAGCTCCCCATTCCAATTAATTTTTACCTTTTCAAAGCAAGTTTGCCGTCATAGCAGAATCGTGTTCCAATAATAAAGTCCCATGAAAAGTTTCTTTGACTTTCCTGACCCTAATTTTCGTGACTATTAAATGTGGAATTTGAATTTAAAATGTTCTCTCCTGGTTGGTTAAAGTCGTTGATATAAACCCAACGAGTGTCATGGTAAACTGGATAAAACTTTCCAGCCGTCTCCTCCTCTAGGCAATGTGATTCGGACCACGACCTATGTCCGACCTTGATTGCACGTAATGATTAAATTGACAGTCGAAATGGGCTTTCCTTTCAATAATGCCATCTACCTTTGAGAATTTTCCTTGTGAGACGCGAGTTCTCTACAGCGTCGCGCCAAGTCAATTTTTTTAACTCTATAATTAAGGCAAACCAGAGGAGGATTACTTTGGCCTTATTCTAAAGTGGTTCTTGGAGTTAACCAATACCTTACCAATAGTTTCCTCATTTTAAAATTGGTTTCAAGAAAATGGCGTAAATTTTCAATCCTATTACCATGAATATACACGCTTATATGAAAATAATATGCAAATATTCACCTCTTCATGTGCAAATATTCACCTCTTTATGCGCGTGATATGAAGTTCTGTCGGCTGAATACAGAAGCTGCCAATAGGAATTGGGAATGCTCAGTTTTGCTTGGTAATTAACAAATGACATATTTGAACTGAGGAGATATCTTTATATTTCATTACGCCACTTTGTTAAGAAGATGTGGAGCAAATTTTTAGAAAAATATAACAAGTAATGCCTGATATAAAATGTTTCTAAATTATTTTCAAAACGCGTTTCCACAAAAACTAATTGCTTTTTAAAACAACCAGAACGTGATTCCATATGTATAAAACACAAATATATTAAAATAAATGCTGCTATTTTATAATTATGATAACCATGGGAGACTAAAATATTAAAGTATTTTAAACATTTATTATAACTAACGGATAAACACATTAAGACGCGAATGTTTCCCTTCACAAATAAATCAAACTTCTACTGTCCTTACTGTGATGAAAAAATATTGGGAGGGCTTTTGCCTCATCAATGGTGAACCCTCCCAGCGGTTTTGCCAATTTAATCCACCAGACCGTTTCTTTAGAGCTTTAATACTGTATTGGATAATTCTGCTTTTATATCCTCCACTGAAGGGCAGAATCTTAGAAATGGTATTTAAGCAAACTATGGATATAAGCTTTTAGGACAGTAGAAATACATATAATATTTTTCATCGCAGTAAGGACAGTAGAAGTTTGATTTATTTGTGAAGGGAAACATTCGCGTCTCAATGTCTTCATTCGTTATATATAGATGTCGCGTCATTCCTTATTTATTGTAACTATAATATCAACAGAAATTATTTATAAACAATATCTTGGAACCCTACGACCCATTCTACATCGTTGGATTCGTTCCTGATGTCTCGCATCTCCAAGGACGGAGTTGAGCTAAGACTGAAGGATAGGGGGGTAGGATATTCAGCTCTGAACATTCTACGACCATTGTACATTTATCTGCGTAAATAAAGTAATTGTTTCTGATAAATGCGCTAACACGGGGACGAGTTTCTTCATTGGAAAGGTAAAAGCTTCGCGATCTTTCGGACAACGTCCTTCAACAGGCTGAATACAAGAAACTAGAGGAGAAAGAAAATATTTCTACTTATGCATAAAAATTACTACATATATATATATAATAAAAATTGCATATCCTGGCCAGGAGCCCATGTGCTTTTCAGAAGACAGAGCGCTATCTGGTGGAACAGAAATCCACTAAACATTGTTCAGCCTGTTCCCTGATATTTGGCCAACCCAATTTCTTGATAAATCAAGAAAAGCCATCCACGAACTCGTTTCGCGCTGTTGGCGCTCGTCAGCGTGGAGCAGGCTTACCACTGGAACCAAAAATATTGTTAGTCCCAGTGGCTTCCTGAGGAACCAAGAAATGGGTATTTAAGGCCAAACTATGCGAATTATAATGTATATATGTTATGAATTATTTTGTTTTGTTGTTCAAAAAGATAGAGAATTGAAGGTGCAGTCGTGAAAAAAGAAAGATAGTTATTTACCCATCAAATAGTTTTTATTTTGAATTACTTGAAGTAAATTACACATAAAATTATTTATCAGAGTAATATAGAATTTATAAAATGAATTCTATATTCGTGAATTTAAAAAATAGGTAGGTTAACTATACATATTTAGAACAATATTCAAAGTGGTATCTTCTAAATCTACGGTCAAAAAATGTAGAACAGTCAATGAATGAAAATAAAATATGTTTAAATATATATATATATATTTGCATTTTATATTATATTATATATGTACATATAGTAATTATTTTTGCATATGTAGAAATATTTCGTAAGATAATTTATTATTATAGGACGTTGTGTGTTGTTTGAAAGCTCGCCAAGCTTATACCTTTTCGACAAAGAAACTTGTCGCTGTTAGGTTTTATCTCTTATAAATGATACCTAGCGATTCCTCCTATTATTGTGTAATTATAAGATATTTCCATCTAGTATATTTCTAACCTAGAGGTTTACCAAATCCTGTACCGCTACAGTGTGGTAAGTGACGAAGAGAATGTACCAACAATATCAGAAAGTCTAACGGTACACAGCTCTGGCTCGGCGCCAAGGTTACGCCGACCCTGAAATTTCTGTTGTGTTGACGACAGGCAGCACGGCTTCCATTTCTTCTGTGAGGTAGAGAGAGGTTAACACCATAGAACAAGATTGGAGATAAAAATTCAAAGAGAGAGAGTCTGAAGCCATCTGTTCTCTCACAATGCTGCTACACACTTGTTCCTTGTTCCAAAATCACTTTATTATAATAGTACAAGTTTCTAGAGATGAGTTTCTTTTATATTTATTTTAAGGTAATCTCGAGCTTTCGGGCATCTCTGCCCTTCTACGGGAGTACAGTACTCTTGTTGAAGGCAGAAATGCCCGAAAACTCGAGATTACGTTAATAAAGACAAAAGAAACTCATATCCAGAAACATGTGGCATTATATAATTAACGAATATGTATTCTCGATATATCGTGAGACCAGCTCGGCGACCATGTGTTTATTTTCAGTGTGTTCCACGACGCGAGCAACTCCCCAAAAGATGAAGATCCCAAGCCATCCTTCAGAAGATCTCAGACAACCTGACGAGGCCACCGAATCCATTTGTACCAACCCACCCACATTCTCAAACAAATTGTCCCCTTTCAATGGCTCTCCGCGGCTTTTTGTTTCAACAATTCTTTCTTTCGAAATTAATTTGGTTTCTAACTAAAAATTGTTTTACCCTCACCACATAGTAGCAATAAATAAAATCCTTGTCTCAATCCGATAGTCAATAAATATATAATTGGATGAGTACAATGATGTTTGAGTAAGGTCTTTTATTTGGTTTATATAAATTCTACACGTCACAGTCACACTGTTCGGAGGAGATTAATAGAATCGCCAAATGTCGTGGTCCATTTGGATGCGGAAAGCGAAGACTAAAACGTGGCTGATTCCATACTCGTCTTTTCAGTGATACTCTAACCCAGGGGTCGGCAAAATTTTAAGTCGGAAGAGTCAAAAATTATAATTTAAAAATTTCAAAGTTTTTAAAGAGCCACAAAATGTTTTCTTGCCAACAATAAATAGTACTCACATAAATAATATTTGCGTATGGAACTATATAAAGAGCCGCAGTTTCACATCCAAAGAGCCGCAGTTTGCCGACCTCTGTTCTAACCTATGCACGGTGAATTCTGTGACCACTGGACATGTGTCAGACCTGGAGGCTGTTGGGTTCTGCGCTACCTGGAGTATAGGAGCTCCATCTATGCTTCCTTCCTGTGGTGAATCTGTATAAGACCGGTGGTCTTAATAAAGCTGAATGTGTGTGTCTGATATCACCAATAAATAAAACGCCATTATATTCAGTTTCTCAAATAAACGTTTAAATATTTTTCCTAATTGTGTCTTTTTATGTTTGTCTCCTTCACTTCCACACATATCACTGCCCTAGATGCACCCACGTGTGTTTCTCTTCACACAAAGTTGTATTCTATTTACCCTGCGCCAGTGTCAACATCTACCTTTCCCATTGACTCTCTCAATAGTCATCCGGTGTTCTCTATTTTCCCAGAGAATATAACGTTGGTCACCTTCCTTCCTTCCTGACCATTAACCTTGTCCACTTCCCACCATTTTCCTGAACCTTCCCTCTTTCAAACAGATAGAGTCTTTTTTTTGAAGCTATTCTTGCCTAGTTACTATCGTGTGTTATGGTACAATTTGTTTATATTTTAAATCTTTGTATGTGATAGCATGCAGAACACACATGCCTAGGGAATGGTACGATCGACCGAGACAAGACCGAGAACTCAGAATAACACACCCAAGTATTACCTTTGAGAAATTTGTCCTTTGAAAATAAAATATTAAGCGTTGATAAAGAATTGCTATTTCAACTCGATGGCCGAATTTACCAAACCTGCGGCCACACCCGGAGATGTAGGCGAGAGTCGGCAGCTAGGCCGGTGTTGGGCGGTGTCTAACTTTATCCCGTCCATTGAAGAATCCGGTGGAGTAAAAATAAATCTGTGAATGAATCGAGCGTGTGTGATTGCCTTTCCATATATGGAGGTGGAAGGTGACCACTCATCAAGGTCACCTGTCACTTAAAATATCCCTCCCTGATTACACTTCATCTCTGTACTCCGTCAAACAACACTCGAGTCTTTCACCGTCCCAAGTCCACCTGGATTGAGTCCACGTGGCCGCAACGTCGAGACATTTAGACCTGAGGCAGGTGTCTAAAACAAATATATTCACATATAGATGATATATAAGGTGTGCCGAATAAATTTGCTGAAAATGGTCAAATTTTATTAAATAATGTTAGGCCAATCAGAATAATTTTTTAGAAATTTTCAAAATTTCCCTCTCCCAACTCTACGCCATCGTTTCTTCCAGAATTTCCAAAATATTAGAAAGTCTTAAAAAGCTCTTCAACACCTTTTTGATTCCGCTATGATGCTCTATGTACAGTCAACATACTTCATTTTAAGACTAGTTATCCAAATTGTTTTGAGTTCAGTCTGGAGAACGCTGAAGTATTGGGGTGCCCAAAAACTTCAGTACATAGCGGCGGTGTACATTCTCATGATGAATAACCCCGTTTTTGGAAGTCGACATTTCTTTCCAGGCGAATCACATAACTGTCTTAAAATATTCAAATTAATTTATTAAATTCCATTCATCGAGGTGTAGTGCCCATTCCCTTTTAAATGCCAAAGAATGTAAGCTACTTTTCGGCTTGCATCCTCAGGCTCTCTTTTTTTAAAATTCAAATATCTATTTGGGCCGTGAACTCATCCCATATATGGATGATCTCCCCATTGTATCCAACCATCGAAGAGCTGTCCCTGCGAGGAAGAAGTAAGTATTATCACACAGGACGAAGGGTTCCATCCCAATGATTATGCCTTACTACACGTTCATACATCTTTATCCAGTTGTGGGGTCCTTCATCATGCTCCCTAGAAAACAGAGAGGGGTTCCTTTGAACAAACAAAGAACCTACATGAGTTGCTGCTAGGTTTTAACATTTATTGTTGTTTCTTTTTCAGTTACTTCACTTATTTTCGTTTTTTTTTTCCCGAGAGTGAATCTGTATGGCACTTCCAGCTTCTCCACTTGTTGTAGCGTAGCAGGCAGATTATATGGCTTAGGAGAATTAATATGTTTATTGGCGACGTCAGCACGCCAGGCTAGGCGAACAAAAAATTATATAAACTCACTGAATAACTTCAACTTACAACTTTAAAGAGGTGATGGGTAAGATGTATAATGATATATTTTATTCAGTTGCATAAAAATACACACTCGATTATGACCATTATGTTGTTGTTGTTTCTTATCCCCTTGTGTAAAGATTACACGAATTCCATGAGTTCATGATCTCATGGAATGCGGTATAGGGGTGCAGCTTTCGTTGATCATGGCACCATGATCCAGGCACATTTATGACCATTATAAAAGTACAAATACCTAATCATTTCGTGACAATTTGCATTTTATTTACCATTCATCAAATTTCTTGGACACACAATGTACGAGGTGTGTTCAAAAGGTATCGCGACTTTTGAATTTTCGCGGGTTACGTATATTCGAATTTCGATCTTTTTGTGGCTTTATGTTGGTACTCATGTCTCTCACTTATGCCGACAAGCTCGGCCATTTTGAATGTTCACTTAATTGTTGACAGCTGCTTTGCTTGCAGGTGTTTTGGATCGTCTTAGATTTTTACCTATTTAAAAAATGGATCAAAGAACCTGTATCAAATTTTGTGTGAAAAACGAAATTAAGTGCGCGGATGCATTCCGAATGTTGACTGTGGTATACGGAGAAGCTACCTTGGACCGAAGCAACGTTTATCGGTGGTACAAAATGTTCTCAGAAGGCCGAGAAGATGTGAACGACGAAGAGCGTGCCGGACGCCCGAGCACTTCAACAACAGACGAAAAAATTAATGAAGTGGAGAAAATGATATTGGCCAATCGTCGAATCACCGTTAGAGAAGTTGCTGAGGACCTAAACATATCGATTGGCTCGTGCCATTCGATTTTTATCAATGATTTGGGCATGAGACGGGTCGCCGCGAAATTCGTACCAAAATTGCTCAATTGCGACCAAAATAAGCATCGCATGAACATTACTAATGAGATGTTGGACTCTGTCCGCGACGACCCAAATTTGCTCCAGAGGGTCATAACTGGTGACGAAGCGTGGGTTTATGGTTATGACGTGGAAACCAAAGCTCAATCATCTCAATGGAAGCTGCCGCACGAACCAAGACCGAAAAAAGCGCGCCAAGTTCGGTCGAATGTGAAAGTTTTGCTGACAGTTTTCTTCGATTGCAGGGGCGTGGTGCATCATGAGTTCTTGCCACAGGGTAGAACGGTCAATAAGGAATATTACCTGCAAGTTATGCGCAATTTGCGCGAAGCAATCCGCCAGAAACGCCCGGATTTGTGGAAGAACAAAAATTGGCTTTTGCACCACGATAACGCCCCTGCTCACACATCGTTGCTTGTGCGCGACTTTTTGGCCAAAAACAACACACTAATGATGCCGCAGCCACCGTATTCCCCAGATCTGGCCCCCTGTGACTTTTTCTTGTTCCCTAAACTGAAGAGGCCCATGAAAGGACGACGTTACGCTACGCTTGACGAGATAAAGACGGCATCGAAGGAGGAGCTGAAAAAGATTTTTTTTAAATGATTTTTTGAAGTGCTTCGAAGATTGGAAAACCCGTTGGCACAAGTGTATAATATCTCATGGGGATTACTTTGAAGGGGACAAAATAGGTACTCATGAATAAATAAATAATTTTTTAAAAAACACAAAAGTCGCGATACCTTTTGAACACACCTCGTATGCAATGGGAAATAAACATCTCCCTTTTCCCAACTTCTTTCTCCTTTAATTCTATATTTTTTCGGAAGCTTTAATATTTGGAGCAATAAAAAACAATATGCATCAACCCGCCCTGGATTGAAACTCCGCCCAATTCCATGGTGCTGATTATTATAATTATGTTGGGTGGTTTGTTAGAACGGTTTATGGAAAACGTTTAGAGGTAATACGACTTCTATAGTTATAAGATGTCAAAGATCCATTTGTTTAACTGAATTCTCTTTCGAAGACCATTTGTTGATTTAAAGTTGATTCAGAAAAAAACAGCCATATCAAACAATGATTTATTCAACCCCCGACGTTTCAATGACCTGCTGTCAATCATTCCCCTGAGTAGAGTGACCTGCTGTCTAACTGAAACTTCGGAAGTTAAATAAATCATTGTTTGATCTTGCTATATAGTTTTCTGCATTCTCTTTGTTTGACTTGAGGAACCACTGGGATAATTGAGCGTTTTGAACAACGACTTCAACGGACGCTGGCCCCCAGTTACATCTAGGTTCCCAACTTTCCTGCTGACCAACTTTAAATAGATCCCACTCAGGATTTATAGGCTTGACTTTGAGATAAACTCGCAAGTTTTATTTGATTCCAGGTCAGACTGGTTTACCTCCAAGACCAGAGTTTCGTTGGCTGGCAACAAATTGATATTTTCGTGGATTGAAGATTCTCGTGGGGAGAATTGTGGTGTTCCATATGACCAGGTGATAGGTTTATCCGCCTCTAGGAGGCAACCTAAATGTCGAGAGTGTGCGATAGTATGTAGGGGATATAGACGTATTCTATGGTCCAGAATGATTTACAGCATTAATACTAAAAGAGATATTGTTTAATATTATTAATATTGCTGTAATTGAACTGCTTTTTAATCCATATATTACTATTTTACAAAAACCACTATTGTTCCCTCTCTGTTCTTTTACGTGATTAAGAATGTTTGGACCGAAATATAAACTGTTTCGTCATCCTGACGTCTGCTGGTTTCCCTCAGATTTCTACGCGACAATAGAGGCGACTGTGTATGGGTTCTTGCGTGGAGCATTAAAGCCTCTTATTTAATTGACTAGCCTTTTTGTGAGTAGTTTGCAAAATAGCATTTCTCGAACCATATATTTATATTTTCTACAGGTAAACTCCGTACAAATGGTATAAGTGTATAACGAATCAAAAGTTTTTTACGAAGGAGTATCTTTTATTATATTTGTGCAAGCTTTCGAACTTTGCAGTTCTTCCACAGAAATACTACCAATTTTTTTTTTTTTTTTTTACGAAGGAGTATTTTTTATTATATTTGTGCAAGCTTTCGAACTTTGCAGTTCTTCCACAGAAATACTACCAATTTTTCAAAATATTTTGAGCCATAATTGAGCCATATTTCTGTGCTATCCATGCCTGTGGAAGAACTGCAAAGTTCGAAAGCTTGCACAAATATAATAAAAGATACTCCTTCGTAAAAAACTTTCGATTCGTTATACACATATATTTATATTTTCCAAAATAAGCATCTCTCCCTTCAATTATACATCAGAACGATGCACTTGCTCATCATCCTAGTAAAAAACATTACTAGTGATGATAAATAACGAGCCACAACACCAGTTTGGGAAAATTCAGACAAAAGGCCAACCTGTATACCATGGTTTCAGGCTTTGGCCCTCACCAGTACAGGGACGGCTTCAATTTCATAACATCCTACGAGAGGGTTATGTAATAGGTCGAATTTACCAAACAGGTGTTTAACCTGGTGAAGTGGCAAAAACCTATTTTTAGTCAAGATGATGAGGCAATATCTATCAATATATGATACATATATCAGACAAGATATACCAAAATTTTAACTAGGGTGATGAACAAGTGCATCGCTCTGATGTATAATTAAAAGGAGAGATGCCTCTTTTGATACATGAATATCATCCTCCCACAACTTTCTATTATAAATATATATGGTTCAAAATCACATTAATAGGTACCGCTCAGCAAAACAACCTAGTTCATGATAATTGAAACAGTGAATAATATGTGAAGGTTATTTACATATTAGATAAATTTTAACGTGGGATCCAATCCCGGTTCATGACTGTCGGGAATCGAGCGTGTTACCCTCTCATCCACCGACTTGTTATAAATATATATAGTTATACGGAAACTCACGTCCATAGGTCTCTAGATAACTTTCGCCAAGAATTCCACTAAAGTACCGATGGCGATATTAGAGCGGTCTGGTGGGAGAAACTGGCTGGGAGAGTTACCCATTGAAGAGAGCGAGCCAGGCCCTCCCAATATTTTATCATTATAATAAAGGAAGTAAAAAGTGTTTAACTTTAAAAAGAAAAATTCACGCTAAAACAGTCTTACATTTATTAACACAGGATAATGTACATAGATGTTAAAATACATTTTTTTCAAGATTCCAACAGAAATTTCACACAAGCAGGGCAAAAGAAAATTGGTTGGTATATATTAAGAGAGAAGAGGGCGTGTATTGATAAAGATAGTTCTGTAGGGTAAAATGATTTTAAAATAAAGGAAGGGAAGATTGAAGTGATAGAAATGTTTGGGTAAATAAATAGAATACATATATTGGATCAAAATATCATTTATTTTACCTTTTATTTTCAAAACGATTTCAACCAGTTTTGGTTATGACGCTCTACGCCTTGCAAGAAAAATGGAAAGGCTTCGACTTTCTATCAACAGTTGGAAGTTACATTTCAACCACAGATGTCTTTCAGCGGGAATTATTCCACCTTCCTTAATTCTTAAAGATCCTATTCGCACGAAATTTTCTAGGAAAATATTATTAGGTAAAATAAATGATATTTCGATCCAATATATGCCTTTTTAATTAAAGATTTATTTATGGATTGCTCTATTTTCGAAATAAATAGAATAGTTCTCAAGCTAGAGCAGCGTGGTACCGCCGGAGACCAGGACAAGAGCAGAGAAGATGAAGCTGGACATATTTATCACAGATTGGACGGGAGAACTCGGAGAATAGAGATGTTGTGTGGGACTGCTTGAACTTGAAGTACTGGCTTTACATGTCAGTAGTGTCAGTAGTGTCATGTTGTGTTCTTATTGGATGTCATTATGGTAGTGCTTGCCTTGTTCAAGTAATGTATCGGCTTTCTATTTAAATATTTCTAGAGTAGTTTAGACAATAGCATCCTAATATCGGCTAACATGTTTGGCAGGTAGGATTAATTGTCAAATGAATACATATATAATATATATGTGATCATATATGATCATAAAATAATTTAAAATTCAGATATAAAATCTTCGATATTAGCTCAATCACAATTTTTTTTTACGAGAGAACTACCAAAAAAAATCAATTTCTAAATATAGATTATAGCAATTTGATGAATTGGCGGCCACCTGAGCTCCCTCAATACTGATTATCATCTCCAGTATTTCAACCTTTTTGGACTTTCACACCGGAAAATGTGAGAGAAAAATGGAGTTTTTAATTTAAAAAAATTACTATATAAATATTCATATATATGTGTGTGTGAGGTGACGTAGGCAGTCGGGGTCACCGAAGTGTTTCAGCTCACAGGAACAAAGAAGAGAAAACTCAAGACTCCAAATTAAGACATCGCAGATGACAACGGAGGTAATCGGTGTGTCCGCTAACTACATACGGGAACTAACTAATCTGTTTCTCAAGACGGCAGCTGTTTCTATGACGAAAATTGCCGTCGTCCAGGGAGACTGATAGTGACCTGGGAAATAGTGACACCCTCAGTTAACTATTTAAATATATACATATTTTATATATAATTTCATTTATAATTTTTAAATATAGATATACGAGTATATTGGAATATACGTAAAATGTCATAAATAAAATTTTATTCTTATTCTCTTAAATATTTTTTTTTTTGTATTCATTGGGTAAAATTCTGAAAATTTATTCAAAATAATAAAAAAAACCTTACTATATATTATAACAATATATTGCTTAATAGAGAGAGAACTTTGATGTTGTTTTCAAAAGAAACGGATTGCAAATTTTTAATTAATTTTGAAGATATTTTTGTATGTTGACAAGTAAAAATCTCCGAGACCCGATCACTACCTGGTGTGCCAGGCAATCTCAGATTCCACGTTGGGAACCTCTAGTTCACCATCAACCCATTCTCTAAATGTTCTTCTACATTATCTCTGTGTGCACATCTTGATACCATGTTTCACTTCTCAGGGTTTGTTTCTATATCAGGGTGATCTCCCGGAGTGTGTCCAGTAAGTTGTAGAAAACAAACTCTGGAGTGGCCCTGAGTGTACGCACCCTGGAATGTCAAGGGCACCATGTCCAGCTGACATAAAAGGACCTATCAAGGACAGACGCCCGACATTTTTGTCGCGCTGGAATCTGACACAATCTCAGCTTCCTATTCTGTGAGCCGCGACCTTGAGGTCTCCGAACCTTTGGAGATAACCCTTTTTTGGAGTAGTTGCTTTAGCCAAATTCTTTCACCTATATAGTCACACCTATTTAATACATAATTTATGCTGTTTTTTAATATTTAGCATTTTTGCATATAATTTAGGTTGTCTGTTTTTATGTGATCCCCTCAATGAAAGGACGTATAAGTAAAACATTCTTTAACGCAATCCCGCTTATTGCGCTCTTTTTTTCCAGGTCCCGCCCCGAATTACCGTTGATATTTTTCTATTAAATAGCATTTTACCACTATAGTTGACGTTTGGAACGACCTCAGTATAGCCTGCTGGTTTTAACAAAGTTGTATTGGATATAGTGGACTTTACCTAGGCCTCAGTATAGCTTGGTAATTGTAACAAACTTGTATTGGATATAGTGGAATTTGGCCCAGACCTCAGTATAGCCTGATGATTGTATCAAAGCTGTATTGGATATAGTTGACGTTTGGAACGAGCCTCAGTATAGCCTACTGGTTGTAACAAAGATGTATAGGATATAGTGCACTTGGCCCGGGCAGTGCCCGAGTGAACAAAGACCCATTGTAATTATTGGTAGTGAGATATTCTCATCATTATAATACCTACTGGAGTAACAATCATGACAGGAACTCATGTTTTCCAGACCTAACTCTATAGAGTCAAATATTCTGGAAACAGAATGAAGACACTACAAAATCCACATTTCTTTTAAAACTATATAGAGGGTTTGAGGTCATATAATGACATGTATAAATGTATTTTATAGAACATTCTTCTAATGTCCACGACACATCTCTATAATTAGGTGATGTTGACTTTGCTTAGAGTTTTTTATTAAACTGATTCCAAGAAGATAAATCAAACATTATATTTATTTATTTACAAGAGAGAGAACAAAATATAAAATGGAAACTAATATTGAACAAAGAAACTTTTTTTCTCTTACGGTTAGCGCCTTTTTACTTGTGATCTTACATACACTCTGTGGAAACAATTAATTAATTAAAATAATATATACAACAGGTGATAGGTAGGTGAACTAATAGGCCATAAATACACCCACACAAAAGCCTTTATTAGAAACTTCGACTCCCTAATCCGGAAAGCAAAATTATCGTGGAAAGAACAAATAATATTTAGAGATAGTTACCACTGTTTCTAGATACTTCACACATATTCTTTTTAAAACTATTTCTAATAGTTATTTTTTATTTGGTAAAGTTAAATGGAGAGATTGTTAAAATGGAAAGTTTAGTATTTCGTAGAGATCTCCGAATTGCTCATTCGCTGGTGTCCGTAACACTTGCCATAATCCTTAGAGGTAATCTTGGCACAACTAAAGATATTTTTAACCTAAAGCTTTCAAAGCTAGTAGAATATATTCTATCAGCATAAAAGCATATTCTCTAAAAGAGGGTCCATTCAAATTCACCATAAGGCTTTAAATTAGAATTGTGTTCGAAGCAATTGATAAGTGTCTGGTGTAAAAAGAAATGTTGTTGCAGGTGATCCTTTGTTGTCCTTCTCACAGAGAGAGAGTCCTCGGATGTAAACAACCTTGTGCAACAATCCAACCTGCTGCTTTCCCAACCTCAGCCAGCCGGGGATGTTTGTACAATCCCCGCCAAGATAATATACCTACACTTCTCTTAGTTTATCCTGTCTAGGTGTGCCTCTCTGTCTGCTTGTTTCTTTATTCTTCTATTCCAATTATTGATCCGCGAGACACTTAATGTCAATGTTATTGCAGAGCTTCGTTTGAACAGAAAAAATTATTACAATATGCTCTTCTTCAAGCACACAATAAGCTTTCAATTCGTGTAACTCTTTCACAGACCATTGAAATACACCAAAAGGGAGGACAATGGTTCCTGTAGTATACAATATTTTATGTTTTTATATAATTATTGAGTCTTAGCTTTTTTTGGTCTTGCTAGTCTGTATAAGTGTTAGAATTTTTAGATCATTACATAAATTTTTGTAAGCTTCTTAATTATAAAAAGATCGAAAGTGTTTGTGCTATCTTGTAATCCTACTCTTAGGTTACAGAATCTCATTTGATCATGTGATACATACAGGTAGCGATATTTGGATTGACTGAACTTAGAATCCCTCACTGACGCCCCAATAACCGCCGTAAAGAAGATGTAAGTGCAGGAAACAGTGTGGAATGGGGTCCATCTAGAAGAACAAGGTGCACAGAAACTGGCTGCAGGACGGGACCTAGTTAGCCGTGATGAATAATTCACCACACCGGTGTGAGGCAACTTCCGCCTGAATGTACCACGCTAAATGGTTCGGTACGGTACGTACCGGCCCTTCTTGCCCAACACCCATGTCGCAAGTACCACGGACGTTCCACGTTAGAACCACCATGTTGATCACATTCATTGCAGGAAAAAAACATTCTATCTTCCCCAATACCCAAATTTAGCAGTTACTTCTTAGTGAAACAACGGTCTAGCCATTATAGCAGCTACAAGTATGACGGTATAGCGCACATTCCTCACGGATTCGATCCATCTGGCATCTACAGTACTGACCTAGATGACGACATTGCCATCAGCCCATGCGTTCCTTTCCTCCTCCTTCATACCATATTGGACGTCTGAAGACGCTGCACGTCATGTTCAACTTTCCTTACATGTCTGAAACTTTTCTACACCTTGTATATATACATGTAGAGCCACTTATAATATTTAAAATATCCGTTTTAATTAATATATTACTATAAGATGGTTTTAACTTTATTTCTTGATTCTTGCCTCCTCAAGTTTGGTTAAAGTATATAAACATCCACTTGAATTCTATATTGAAAAATATGGGAGTAAATTGCTTATAAAATTATTATTAATTTTTAAAAATTTTGATATAGTGCCACAAAAAAAAAAAAACGATATTATAAAAATACTGAGGTATTCGGAGGGGATATTCATTAGACTTTATAAATTCCTATGGAAATAAGTCGCATAGATTTGCATAGTAAGGTCCTATTGTAATCACAGAGGCGGTAGTAAATCATCAACGTGATAAGGAATACAGGTGGTTTACGAAATACTTATCAGGAATGTTTAGGAAAATTCTGATGAACACAACATAGGTACGGTCTGTTGTACGCGATATATTGATCAACAGAATCAAGAGAAGTTGAGAGGGTTTTACGGCCTGAACCACTAGCCAAATTTAACAAAGGTCTGTTGATGATATGGTGTGGAATGGAAACAACGTGTCGGTAAAATGCTTCGTTAGACGACCGATGGACAAGGTATTCTAGGTTAGCTTTATTTGATAACTGAAGGTTGTGAGGTTCCACAGTGAGTAAGTATGTAAGTAAGTGTATGTATATCGGGTATCCCAGCCAGCTAGACTTACCTCTGGTTGTCCGGGCGTAACCTGTCTGACAACTGCCGCCATACCGCCGCGCCGCCTGCCGACACTTTCTCTAACTAACCTTGACGACCTCGTCCACTTTCTTCTGCGCCATGTGCCGCCGTTTTCACGCACCTTTCACTCACGCTCTTTTAAGAAGACATTTTGTTCAATTGGGTGCACTGAGATTTGGGAATTCTTTTTACAACAATTCTATTCGATAGAATCTTGGAACCCTCCTCCCCCTCACTTAACGTTATGAAACCATCGATGTAGAAAAGTTATTCTATTTTCCCGTTACTCTTTTTTTCACAGCTCTATTCATGTAAAAATCCAAATTTGTCTACATGCCAGTCTGTTTTATCAATAAACTACTGTACCAAATGTTCACATAAACCCTATTGACCCTTGAGAAGTATTCAAAGAATTAGACAATTGAAACACTTTTATTGACATTCAAAGAGATAGAATAAAATAATGTTGCCTATAAAACATCAAACAAGTAGACAGGATTGATAAACATTTACAATGGTTGTAATGACATGTATTGAGCAGGACAGTGAGGGAAAGGGTAGATACAGTAGAGCTTCCGTTAAGTTGATGTCGAAAAACGTGGCTTAACCGGTTTTTCCAAGAAGTGGTCTTTTATCAGAGATTCTACCATGTCTATCGGAGATTCACGTCAGTCTGAATCTCCAATGAGAGACCACCTCCAGAAGAGACAAATTTAGCCATGTTTTTAGGCTCTATGGTCGCTATTGAGACCATCTATTGCTATATATTGAAATCTCTATTTCTATTATTATAAAAATATCAAAATGTTGCCTACTGTGGCAATTATTTATTTTCCATATAACTTCTTTTGACTCTGGGGATGTTTTTAGGCTAACTTTATTAAAACTGCTTTCGCTTCAATTTTATATCCAAATAAATCAAGTAAAAATGTTAATATCTAAACAAGTTTATTTTCTAAAATTTATAAATTTAATTATATAGCCACTTTCCATGTGATGGTTTAGAATCTTGTGTGAAAATTTAAGGCTGTTTTTTTTTTCACTAAAATTTTATTATCAAAACATAATAAAAAATATATAATGCGCCATCTTTATTACAAAGCAGTTTTATCTTTCACATCATTATATACAGTATGCACCACGCTGACGAGGGCCAACAGCCCGAAACGCGTTCATGGTTGACTTTTCTTGATTTATTAAGAAATTGGGTTGGTCAAATATCACGGAACAAGTTAAATAAACGTTTAGTTTATTTTTGTTTCACTAGATGGCGCTCTGCTATCTAGAAAGGTTCATGTGAACGCGGTCAAGATATGCTTTTTTGTTTTTAACATCATTATATTTATATTCATGTTATTAATAAAAAGATTTTTAACATAGATAACAAAGTGTGTCTCAAAGCAATTGTAGAGGTTTTATTAACCCAGATTCCTGGAGTATACGTATGTTGGCAGCTATCTAAAGACATGGGGTAAAACTAAATATTTCCATACATAAAATTCTAATTTGTACGTCTGTCGATAAAATCCTAAATTTACTATACAATTCTCTCCAAATTCTTGATTTAACACATTTTGACCTTGGCACACAATGATTTTTTTTTTCTAAATGATTTTTTTTTTATTTTGTTAACAAAAATAGAGTAAAAAATGTTATAAACTAAATCATTTTGAAATATTCACCTATATCTAGTTTATCTATATCTCTATTTATTAAGACATTTTTTCATGTGAATTTTTAGAAACATTGGAAATGTTTTAGGGTTATTTTTGGTGAAAATTCTTTTCTATACAATTTTTTTTAATCCTAGTAAATGATAAATAGAAATTATTATTTTCACAAAGAAGGTTTTCTTGAATCATTATTTATATTTATATAATCAATAAAAAGTTTGAAAATACGACACTATGTTAAAGATAAGATACTAGTCTCGGACAATGCCCGGGTTTTCCCTCGAGTGGAATTTCACCTGAGCACAAATAGAATAAAAATATGTTTTAAAAATATTCTATCTATTATAAATTATATTTTAAGAGATGAAAATCTAATAAGAATCAAATTTCAAGATTTCGGTACAAAATACAAAATACTTGTATGTGCCGCCTTAAAAGAAACACAATTCCAATTTGATTAGTTCCAGAATTTCGTTTATTTGAATTTTATATATTAAATTTTATGCTGCTTCGTGTAGAACTCACTTGGATTTTACTTCATTTTGGTTGGATGATTATTCTACTTTGCTGCTTCTTACTTAAATATACCCAACTTTTTTTTTTCTGTTTAATCAAATGTTATTATAAGGCAATAACATGCCATCTTAATATAAGAAATGGAAACATTAAAGCACGACTGTTTCTTTTTAGATATAAAACAAACTTCTACTGTCCTTACTGATGTTTTAAAATATTGGAAGGGCTTGTCTCATCAGTGGTGAACCCTCCCAGCGGTTTAGCCAATTTAACCTACCAGACCGCTCTAATACTGTATTGGACGATTCTGCTTATATATGTTGCAATGAAGGGTGGAATCTTTGAAATGATTTTCAAGCAAACTATGGACATGAACTTTTAGGACAGTAGAATTACATATAAATGTTTGTATCGATCAATGCTCTTCAGCAAACAATAAGTACGAGGCATAATTAATTATAAGGTGATAGATAACATGCTAACTATATATAACATATTGAAGCATTGAAGAACGAATGTTTCTTTTTAGATTTAAAACAAACTTCTACAATATTTACTGCTGTCCCTACTTTGTGCTGTAATATGTTTCAGAC
>CP092867.1:117447078-117471257 GCA_030710605.1 Cordylochernes scorpioides
GTCGTCTTATCATCTAGATGAACATCTTTTTTAATGAAAGTCTTGGCTTTGACACGGCGGTGGAATCCTAGAGTCAGTCATAGAGAAATGAAGATCACAGAAACCATGGCTTCAAGGTCTGCTCGGCATCTCCATCAAAATTTCCTGTAGAAAATTAGGAAAGATAAACATTACAATGACCGGGATATTTATTTAAGGCAAGAATAAAAATCAACATATATAAAATACCAGAGAGGCAATGAGGAAATTTTACATATTGTATATTTATGATAATAAATATGTTTTATTTCGTTGAAATATGGAAGAATTCTCCTCAATAGAAAATATACTTTGAAAGATTTTCAAAGAAGAACAAGGTGACGTGTGTGTCATATAAGGAAAGGACATCTCGTTATCGTGAGACTGAATGTTGTTGATGACCCACTGCCATCTATCGGTAAAATATCAACGTCTATATAAAAATCAACATTCAATTGATCGTTTTCCCGATAGATGGTAGTGAGCCATCAGCAACATTCAGTTTCAGGATTTAAAAAAATACCCTTTCGTCATATTAAAGGAAAATTATTATTCGCAGGTTAGAATTGATGTTTCCTTGAAAAGGGCGACAATAGGAGACTGAACGAAAGTCCAGAAAAACCTTATGATGGGAAATGTTTTATGTAATCAATACAGTATGTCTAATCTGCTTAGCGACGTTCCGTATAACGACATGTTCATACTTAAGATGTATTAAGATGACAAAATCGACATGGGAGTAAAGACCTTCCAATTAAAAAAGAACTAAATTCAATATAAAGTTTATCTTCGAATTGTAGTCTAAATGACACTTTATTTTCGATTTGAACACACACAAAGAGAGACTGTTCATAAATGTAAATGGTAAATTTTCTGTATGTATACATGAAATTCCAAGTAGATCAATGTTTGTTACTTTTATTCACCAAACCTACTGGGAAGTTTTACCTGATATAGCCTATTCAAAAACTTTAAAATTCTCTGTGGTAATTTTAAAATAAATCAAAAAATCAACCTTCTGGAGTTTTTATTTTACCTATAGGAACAATAATGGTTGGGCTTATAAATAAATTTGTTTTTCCACAATATTTTTTGAAACAAAAATAATAAACTTTTGACGTGACAACGTCTTAAATTAGGTTGCGGCTGGGAGTCACTTATGAAAAAGTGTAACGCCCGGTAACGTTACGATGAGTCATCGAACGAGAGTGCTGCGCGCGCAGCTGCGCGCGCAGCGCTAGAGAATTAGGCGCATTGAATCGGCGCATGCTTGTCTCTGTCTTTGTCTTTCTCGAACGTTCTTGGCGTTGGAAAAACAAGAAAGCGTCATAATACAAGTTCACACGTGTGGTTAAAGTATCGTCAGCTGTGTCTGTAGTGAAAATGTGGAGTGCTTAGATTCGTCATTTACAACAACTACAACAATAAAGGTAAATAATTGTACACTGATATTTCATTATCGTAAACTATGATTGATTGATTAATTGTTAGATTGACACAAAAGTTGAGAAACTGAGTTTATAGGTTATGTCATACTATTGATAAATGTTGATAGTGTTAAGTAAATTATTAGTTTAAAATTAATTAATTAATTAATTATTATTTTACAAATTTTAAATAGTTTCAAATTTATTTAGCAAAATTTGAACCTTCGATCTGAATAAATGTTTTGATTTTCGAATTGATTCTTTAAAATTACAAATATTAAGAAAAAGTGGCAGATATAAGAAAACTTTATTTAAACTGTGTTGAGCAAGAATTTTAACATCTAATTTAAGTAAATGTTTTAATTTTCAACTTCATAATTTACAATTACAAATTTTATTTAATTTCAAATTTATTTAGCAAAAATTTGAACCTTCGATCTGAATAAGTGTTTTGATTTTCAAATACCAACGCGGCTGGTGGAGTGGCGATCTATCGTAAATTATCATCGACATCTACGGCGGAAGTGTTCCAAGTTGCGATTACAGACGTAACTCGTGTCATTAAAACCAAGGGTGACATGTGCATGACTGAAGTTACTTGCTTCGCCGCTAATACTAGCTTCAAGTTTATACTCGGTGCTGTATATATTCATCCAGGAGCTAGTATGCAGGATATTGGAATGTTACTATGGCAAGGACTCGGTCCGTACATTCACAACAGCCAGTACGTGCCACCGTTCGTGCAAGTTGATTCTAGTATACCGATTCTTCTGTGTGGTGATTTTAACAAAAACGTAAAGCCTGACAACTCGTTTCTTAAATTCATGAAAAATACGTATAATCTTGATTGCGTATCAAACGTTTCTAAGTCAACTACGTTAAAAGGAACAACTATCGACTTGACTTTCGCAAGACACATTACAGCAGAAACACTTCCTTTCATTTCATATTTCTCCTATCATCGTCCTATCCTCAACAAAATCACTCAAATAGGAATTAGTTAAGTTTAAGTTTACATGTACAAAGTTTTAGTAAACAAAATATATTTCTATAGTTAAAATTTGTGCAATTCTTATTTTCATTCAATTCCTTGTTCCTATTGTGCAATTTAATTATATTCATATCAATAAATATTCTACCGTTGTCACGTAAAATCTTCGCCCGTAAAACCGACTTTACAGGCAACCATTTTTTATGCTAAATGTGTCTGAAATGTGGCACCTGCAAAATACCCGGGTGGATCCATTCGGCTCATTTGTACGCTATATATTGCCACGTGGAAAATTAGGGAAGGCCAACTTCGGGATAAGACAGCAATTTATTTCAGGCAAGAACAAACTATGAATGGTAAACAAAATATAAGTCACGAGGGAAATTTACAGAGTAGCAAGATATAAACATAAAAATGACCACTCTGTTAATAAAAACAATAAAATTAATAAATACTTTGTTACATAGCTTCTTCCCTATGGGAGCTGTGACCCACAGCTAGCAATTATTGTAGATACTGACATGGATCTGACGTGCTTCTGCCAAGGATTCCATCGAAGTCTTCGAACTTTGTCCCTAGTACCTTTGCGTGCGTCCTTTTTCTTGCGGCGTGAAGAGCGGCTTTGTCGTCGTATCGTCTATAGGGGCATCGTCATCTTCGAGGGAAGTTTTGGCTTTGACACGGCGGTGGAATCCTGGAGTCAGTCCCCGAAAATGTAGATCACAGCACCCATGGCTTCAAATTCTTCTCGGCGGTCTTCAGTTTGTCTTCCCTAACTTACCCAGCATCTCCACTAAAATGCCACGTGGAAAATTAGGGAAGACCAACTTCGGGATAAGACAGCAATTTATTTCAGGCAAGAACAAACTATGAATGGTAAACAAAAGATAAGTCACGGGGGGAAATTTACAGAGTAGCAAGATATAAACATAAAAATGACCACTCTGTTAATAAAATTAATAAATACTTTGTTACAATTTTATTGAATTTAATAGCGGTAAACGATCTTTTAAAAGGAATCATTAAAATGTTACCACGTGTTACCAAATACGGTGTATATGGTACGGTCTTGACGTAGGTTCTTATAAGCTCAGCTTCTATATTTTCAGTCAAAGTCTCTATTCGCGTTCCAAAACAAAAAATAAATAATTATTTTAGATCGAGAAAAATGGCCGAATGGATGTATGTTGTAGAAAGCACTCGCTTACGTTTTCTTTTACTACAGATGATAGATATGATTTTTTGGGAGGGGGAGGATTCTTGTACACCTCCAAAATGACAATATGTTTCTGTAACAGGTGGTAGTTGTACTGGAGTATTTGTACCTCCTAACATTCACCAAAGGCTGATGGCCAACCAACATTGGTACGGACAGAACCCTGTGAGGCGGGGGTGTGGCGGTACGGCCGCCGGTAGGGCTGACCTTGACGTTCGCCCACTAGGGCGCCATACCTGGAGTCGCCCACGGTCGCCAGGGTTTCACCACGGCTGTGGGCGGACAGGGCACGGAGCCCTGCGCCGCCTGGCTTGTCTGGACGTCGGTCAAAATATCTTCTTAACTACATCCTTCTTCTTCTTCACTGTCACATCCTTCTTCTTCTTCACTGTCACATCCATCCTCTTTTTCACTGTCACATCCTTCATGTTCTCCTTCACTGTCACATCCTTCCTTTTTTTCACTGTCACATCCTTCATGTTCTCCTTCACTGTCACATCCTTCCACTTCTTCACTGTCACATCCTTCATGTTCTCCTCCACTGTCACATCCTTCCTTTTTTTCACTTTCACATCCTTCAGGTTCTTCTTCATAGACACATCCTTCATGTTCTTCTTCATAGACACATCCTTCAGGTTCTTCTTCTTCACAACCACATCCTTCATGTTAAATTTCACTGGCACATCTCTCCTGTTCTTCTTTACTACCTGACACCTCTCCTTACTATACGCGACAAATATGCAACTTTCTTTCAGTTTAAAATCAGTGGGGCCTTTTTCTAATAGTATAGTTTTGGAATCGGGAACGTGAGAACACACTTTTTTGTTAGTAAAGTTATTTTACGCAAATTTTAATGAAGAAAGATGGTGAAAGGAAATATTTGTCTGCCAATGAACTCGGTTGTATATTGGCGCATTTCTAAAATATCACATGCCCTCATGACATTTCAAAATTGAGTCAAATTTGAATTAAAATAAATACACTATAGCATTGGGACAATTTCTATGTTAAAGGTGATAAGTATGTCCATTATCTACCACATACATATCAAACACATTTCCAAATAATTCTCGGTTTAAGACCAAATCGGGATATTCCGGTCCTGAGTTTAACTTTTTGAAAATTCGTTTTAATGAATACGATATTCTTTCTTAGGCGTAATTCTATCATTCTGTTCTTCTGTAAATACAAAACATTCTGTAGACCCGTTTTCAGAACAAAATATAGTGCCTGTGTAACAATATAACTGGATTTAATAAACCTTTGAAGTCAAGATATGTCCAGAACTCCAAAACAATCTTTACATAACAAATTCTCCATATGTACGAGTAATATAAAAAGGGAAAGCAACAACAACAAGAAGTTGTAATGTAGCTTATCGGAAAAAAATCCGGGAAAACGTTAAAACGCCAAATTGTGAAAACGATCCTATTCATTGATACATACACAAATTCTAAGTCACATTACTAAGGGAAAAATTCTTCAATAGCAAAGGTAGATTGCATTATTAACAGGAAAGCCTCTTTCGTGTGTCAATTTAATCATTGCGTGCGATCAAGGTCGCAGGGCTCCTATATCTTATCCTCTGTTTCTACAAGACCACGGTGTGTGGAATTCCGGCCCCAACCCTACGGTGGAACGGCACTCCCTGTTCTGGTGGAGATATACCTTGGTTAAATTGGGTATTTTGTTATCTAAAATAGAGGAGAATGAATTTGAAATAGCTCCCCATTCCAATTAATTTTTACCTTTTCCAAGAAAGTTTGCCGTCATAGCAGAATCCTGTTCCAATAATAAAGTCCCGTGAAAAGTTTCTTTGACTTTCCTAACCCACAATTTAGGTCTCTGTTAAATATGGAATTTGAACAAAAATAGTTCTCTCTTGGCTGGTTAAAGTCGCTGAGATAAACCCAACGATTGCCACGGTGAACTGGATAAAACCTTTCAGTCGTCTCCTCCTCTAGGCAATGTGATTCGGACCACGACCTATGTCCGACCTTGATTGCACGTAATGATTAAATTGACAGTCGAAATGGGCTTTCCTTTCAATAATGCCATCTACCTTTGAGAATTTTCCTTGTGAGACGCGAGCTTGCTACAGCGTTGCGCCAAGTCAATTTTTTTAACTCTATAATTCAGGCAAACCAGAGGAGGATTACTTTGGCTTTATTCTAAAGTGGTTCTTGGAGAGTTAACCTCTATAATACACCCTATCCCATTAATAGTTTCCTCATTTGAAAATTGGGTTCAAGAAAATTGCGTAAATTCAATCCTATTACCATGAATATTCACGCTTATATGAAAATAATATGCTAATATTCACCTCTCTATGTGCAAATATTCACCTTTATGTGCAAATATTCACCTTTATGCGCGTGATATGAAGTTCTATCGGCTAAATACAGAAGCTGCCAATAGGAATTGGGAATGCTCAGTTTTGCTTTGTAATTAACAAATGACATATTTGAACTGATGAGATATCTTTATATTTCATTGACACTTTGTTAAGAGGTTGTGGAGAATATTTTAAAAATATAACAAGTAATGCCTGATATAAAATGTTTCTAAATTATTTTCACAACGCTTCCACAAAAATTGATTACTCTTTAAAACAACCATAACGTGATTACATATGTATAAAACACAAATATATTAAAATAAACGCTGTTTTAAACATATAACTAACGAATGAAGAGACATTAAGACGTGAAAGTTTCCCTTCACAAATAATTCAAACTTGTACTGTCCTTACTGCGATGAAAAAATATTGGGAGGGCTTGCCTCATAAATGATGAACCTTCCCAGCGGTTTTGCCAATTTTTTTAATCTACCAGACCGCTTCTTTAGAGCTTTAATACTGTATTGGATAATTCTGCTTTTATATGCTGCACTGAAGAGTGGAATCTTAGTAATGGTATTTAAGCAAACTATGGATATAAGCTTTTAGGGGACAGTAGAAATACATATAATATTTTTCATCGCAGTAAGGATAGTGGAAGTTTGATTTATTTGTAAAAGGGAAACATTGGCGTCTTAATGTCTTCATTCGTTATATAGAGATGTCGCGTCATTGCTTTGTATATTGTAACTATAATATCAACAGAAATTATTTTTAAACAATATCTTGGAACCCTACGACCCATTCTATATCGTTGGATTCGTTCCTAATGTCTCGCAACTCCAAGGACGAAGTTGAGCTAAGACTGAAGGATGAAGGGTAGGATATTCAATTCTGAACATTCTACGACCATTGTAAATCTATCTACGTAAATAAAGTAATTGTTTCTGATAAAAGATAACGGTGACATATTTCTTCATTGCGAAAGAAATAAGCTTCGCGATCTTTCGGACAACGTCCTTCAACAGGCTGAATACAAGAAACTAGAGGATACAGAAAATATTTCTACTTATCCAAAATAAAATTACAACATGCATATATATAAAAAAACAATAGAAAAAAATAAAAGATCAGGTGTTGATATTAAAAACAAAGTAGGCATATCCTGACCAGGAGCACATGTGCTTTTCAGAAGGCAGAGCGCTATCTGGTGGAACAGAAATCCACTAAACATTGTTTAGCTTGTTCCCTGATATTTGGCCAACTCAATTTCTTGATAAATCAAGAAAAGCCATCCACGAACGCGTTTCGCGCTGTTGGCGCTCGTCAGCGTTGAGCAGGCTGTACCACTGAGACCAAAAATAGTTTTGGTCCCAGTGGCTTCCTGAGAAACCAAGAAATGAGATTTAAAGCCAAAATATACAAATTACACATTATAATGCATATATATGTACATGTAGTTTTTTTTTTTTTGCAAACGTAGCAATATTTCGTTATATTATTTATTATTATAGGACGTTGTGTGTTGTTCGAAAGCTCGCCAAGCTTATACCTTTTCAACAAAGAAACTTGTCGCTGTTAGGTTTTATTTCTTATAAATGATACCTAGCGATTCCTCCTATTATTGTGTAATTATAAGATATTTCCATCTAGTACATTCCTAAGCTAGAGGTTCACCAAGTGAAATCCTGTACCGCTACAATGTGTTAAGTGACGAAGAGAATGTACCCACAAAACATCAGAAAGTCTAACGGTACACAGCTCTGGCTCGGCGCCAAGGTTACGCCGACCCTGAAATTTCTGTTGTGTTGACGACAGGCAGCACGGCTTCCATTTCTTCTGTAAGGTAGAGGTTAACACCATAGAACAAGATTGGAGATAAAAATTCAAAGAGAGAGAGAGAGATGAAGCCATCTGTTCTGTCAATGCTGCTACACACTTGTTCCTTGTTCCAAAATCACTTTATTATAATGGTACAGGTTTCTAGAGATGAGTTTTTTTTATCTTTATTTTAAGGTAATCTCGAGTTTTCGGGCATCTCTGCCCTTCTACAGAAGTACAGTACTCTTGTTGAAGGGCAGAGATCCCGAAAGCTTACGTTAATAAAGATAAAAGAAACTCATCTCCAGAAACATGTGGCATTATATAATTAACGAATATGTATTCTCAATTAAACGATTAGGAACTCTTAATAATTGGTTTATACGAATAAAAATAAAACGATAAGAGGAGCTTCTTTTATAAATTTTAATGCGCAAGCTTTCGGACCTAACGTCCTTCTACAGGCATGGATAGTGGTATTACCACTATCCATGCCTGTAGAAGGACGTTAGGTCCGAAAGCTTGCGCATTAAAATTTATAAAAGAAGCTCCTCTTATCGTTTTATTTTTATTTTTATATGTATTCTCAATATATCGTGAGACGAGCTCGGCGACCATGTGTTTATTTTTAGTGTGTTCCAGGACGCCAGCACCCTCCTAAAAGATGAAGATCCCAAGCCATCTTTCAGGAGATCTCAGACAACCTGACGAGGCAACCGAACCCAACTTTATTTCCGCTCAGAAAGAGCAACCTAGTTTATGAAATTTTCAACAATAAAGTATATGTGAAGGTTATTCACATATTAAACAAAATGTTAACGCGGGATTCAATCCCGGTTCATGGCTGTCGGGAATCGAGGGTGTTACCCACTCGTCCACCGACTCTCTTATGCTGCTACCTACAAATGACACCTACAGTATCTATATACTTACGTATTATGAGATTTGTTCTTCTTATTATTTTTTATTATTGATTTTGATATGGAGAAAGTGTCAACTCTATCCTGACACAAATTGTGTTGCTAAGGCATTCTTAGTTTTGTCGCCTAAATATTATCATTCAAAAACAAAAATGGCATTTTCTGACCGCTCACATGAACATTGTTAAATGGCAGAGCACCATCTAGTGGAACAAAAATCAATTTAACATTGATTTAACTTGTTCCAATGATATTTGGACAACCAAATTTCTTGATGAATCAAGAAAAGTCAACCACGTACGTAATTTATATATTTAAATATTTAGAAAGATCTATCTTAAATATTTTCACAATTGATCATTTTTTAAAATGCTGAAAATTTCATTATTTCGAAGAGTAAATTCTCATCTACATACTTCTGGCACGAATTCAGCTCACATTTGCGGCCAAAAGCATCGGGTTGTTAACTTTTAAGTTGCGCTGCTGAAGAACATTTCGACATTTTTGGACGCAGTATCTCAACAGTACTTTAGCTTAAGTTCCCAGTCGAGACTTGGCTCTCAGAAGTTACCAAGCTCTGCCTAGACGGGACACGACCATAGAACATTCTAGCGAAGCCAGAGAACTAAGCTTGATGTAGCAGTCGTCCTATGTCCAGGACAGAAAGAAGAATCGGGCTGCCAGCTTGCATCAAATAAAAATTGCTGGGATTCGACGTTTCGTCAACGGCCGCATGGAATTAAATATAGGTAAATTGTTCATTTATTTTTCCACGAATATGTATTCAATTGATTTAAATCTCCTGGATATTAATTAAACTAGCCGAATGACCCGGGCAACGCCCGGGTTTTACCCGATTAAATGCTTTTATTCAAATACTATTCGTTACAATTATAAATTGGCGCCGTGGATGTCATTCTTGTATAATATATAAATGAGTTTTAAAAATTGTAAAAAAAAAAAAATGCATCAGCCGGGAATCGAACCCGGGCCCGCCCGCGTGGCAGGCGAGCATTCTACCACTGAACCAACGATGGATATGAGAAATGGCCATATTTGGGTATTTATTCCATTCGCAAAGCAAACAGTGACAGAATTGATAAAGAATTGTTGCTTGATTATGACGCTGATAACTGTATATATTAATAATGATACATGTTTCTGGAGATGAGTTTCTTTTAGCTTTATTAAACGTAATCTCGAGCTTTCGGGCATTTCTGCCCTTCTACGGGAGTACAGTACTCTTGTAGAAGGGCAGAGATCCCGAAAGCTCGAGATTACGTTAATAAAGACAATAGAAACTCATATCCAGAAACATGTGGCATTATTTAATTAACGAATGTATATTCTCAATATATCGTGAGTCCAGCTCGGCGACCATGTGTTTATTTTCAGTGTGTTCCACGACGAGAGCACCTTCCCAAAAGATGAAGATCCCAAGCCATCCTCAGGAGATCTCAGACAACCTGACGAGACCACCGAACCCAATTGTACCAACCCACCCACATTCTCAAACAAATTGTCCCCTTTCAATGTATCCCCGCGGCTTTTTGTTTCAACAATTCTTTCTTTCGAAATTAATTTGGTTTCTAACTAAAAATTGTTTTACCCTCACCACATAGTGGCAATAAATAAAATCTTTGTCTCAATCCGATAGTGAACAAATATATAATTGGATGAGTACAATGATGTTTGAGTAAGGTCTTCTCTTTGGTTTATATAAATTCTACACGTCACAGTCATACTGTTCGGAGGAGATTAATAGAATCGTCAAATGTCGTGGTCCATTTGGATGTGGAAAGCGAAGACTAGAACGCGGCTGATTCCATACTCGTCTTTTCAGTGATACGCTAACCCGGGGGTCGGCAAAATTTTAAGTCGGAAGAGTCAAAAATTATAATTTAAAAATTTCAAAGTTTTTAAAGAGCCACAAAATGTTTTCTTGCCAACAATAAATAGTACTCACATAAATAATATTTACGTATGAAACTATATAAATAGCTTCACATCCAAAGAACCGCATGTAGCTCGCGAGCCGCAGTTTGCCGACCCCTGCTCTAACCTATGCACGGTGAATTCTGTGACCACTGGACATACGTCAGACCTGGAGGCTGTTGGACTCTACGCTACCTGGAGTATAGGAACTCCATCTATGCTTCCTTCCTGTGGTGAATCTGTATAAGACCGGTGGTCTTAATAAAGCTGAATGTGTGTGTCTGATAACACCAATAAATAAAACGCCATTATATTCAGTTTCTCAAATAAACGTTTAAATATTTTTCCTAATTGTGTCTTCATATGTTTGTCTCCTTCCCTTCCACACATACCACTGCCCTAGATGCACACCTGTGTGTTTCTCTTCACACAAAGTTGTATTCTATTTACCCTGCGCCAGTGTCAACATCTACCTTTCCCATTGACTCTCTCAATAGCCATCCGGTGTTCTCTATTTTCCCAGAGAATATAACGTTGGTCACCTTCCTTCCTTCCTGACCATTAACCTTGTCCACTTCCCACCATTTTCCTGAACCTTCCCTCTTTCAAACAGATAGAGTCTTTTTTTGAAGCTATTCTTGCCTAGTTACTATCGTGTGTTATGGTACAATTTGTTTATATTTTAAATCTTTGTATGTGATAGCATGCAGAACACACATGCCTAGGGAATGGTAAGATCGACCGAGACAAGACCGATAACTCAGAATAACACACCCAAGTATTACCTTTGAGAAATTTGTCCTTTGAAAATTAAGCGTTGATAAAGAATTCCTATTTCAACTCGATGGCCGAATTTACCAAACCTGCGACCACACCCTGAGATGTAGGCGAGAGTCGGCAGCTAGGCCGGTGTTGGGCGGTGTCTAACTTGATCCCGTCCATTGAAGAATCCGGTGGAGTAAAAATAAATCTGTGAATGAATCGGGCGTGTGTGATTGCCCTTCCATATATGGATGTGGAAGGTGACCACTCATCAAGGTCATCTGTCACTTAAAATATCCCTCCCTGATTCCACTTCATCTCTGTACTCCGTCAAACAACACTCGAGTCTTTTACCGTCCCAAGTCCACCTGGATTGAGTCCACGAGGCCGCAACGTATATACCTGAGGCAGGTGTCTAAAACAATATATTCACATATAAATGATATATAAGGTGTGCCGAATAAATTCGCTTAAAATGGTCAAATTTTATTAAATAATTGTAAGCCAATCAGAATAATTTATAAGAATTTTTCAAAATTTCCCTCTCCCAACTCTACATCATCGTTTCTCCCAGGGTTCCAAACATATTAGAAAATCTTAGAAAGCTCTTCAGCACCTTTTAGATTCTGCTACGATGTCCTATGTACTGGCAGTCTATTTCATTTTAAGACTCTTTTGAGTCTTGGAGGAGAAAAAGTTGTTTTGAGTTCAGTCTGGAGAACGCTGAAGTATTGGGGTGCCCCGAAACTTCAGTACATAGCGGCGGTGTACATTCTCATGATGAATAACCCCGTTTTTGGAAGTCGACATTTCTTTCCAGGCGAATCACATAACTGTCTTAAAATATTCAAATTAATTTATTAAATTCCATTCATCGAGGTGTAGTGCCCATTCCCTTTTAAATGCCAAAGAATGTAAGCTACTTTTCGGCTTGCATCCTCAGGCTCTCTTTTTTTAAAATTCAAATATTTATTTGGGCCGTGAACTCATCCCATATATGGATGATCTCCCCATTGTATCCAACCATCGAAGAGCTGTCCCTGCGAGGAAGAAGTAAGTATTATCACACAGGACGAAGGGTTCCATCCCAATGATTATGCCTTACTACACGTTCATACATCTTTATCCAGTTGTGGGGTCCTTCATCATACTCCTAGAAAACAGAGAGGGGTTCCTTTGAACAAACAAAGAGCCTACATGAGTTGCTGCCTAGGTTTTAACATTTATTGTTGTTTCTTTTTCAGTTACTTCACTTATTTTCGTTTTTTTTTTTCTCGAGAGTGAATCTGTATGGCACTTCCAGCTTCTCCACTTGTTGTAGCGTAGCAGGCAGATTATATGGCTTAGGAGAATTAATATGTTTATTGGCGACGTCAGCACGCCAGGCTAGGCGAACAAAAAATTATATAAACTCACTGAATAACTTCAACTTACAACTTTAAAGAGGTGATGGGTAAGATGTATAATGATATATTTTATTCAGTTGTATAAAAATACACACTCGATTATGACCATTATGTTGTTGTTGTTTCTTATCCCCTTGTGTAAAGATTACACGAATTCCATGAGTTCATGATCTCA
The DNA here is from genome assembly GCA_030710605.1 of Cordylochernes scorpioides. Classification (NCBI taxonomy): domain Eukaryota; kingdom Metazoa; phylum Arthropoda; class Arachnida; order Pseudoscorpiones; family Chernetidae; genus Cordylochernes; species Cordylochernes scorpioides. The sequence goes on from CP092867.1 coordinate 117,460,088, forward strand.
TGGAATGCGGTATAGGGGTGCAGCTTTCGTTGATCATGGCACCATGATCCAGGCACATTTATGACCATTATAAAAGTACAAATACCTAGTCATTTCGTGACAATTTGCATTTTATTTACCATTCATCAAATTTCTTGGACACACAATGTACGAAGTGTGTTCAAAAGGTATCGCGACTTTTGAATTTTCGCGGGTTACGTATATTCGAATTTCGATCTTTTTGTGGCTTTATGTTGGTACTCATGTATCTCACTTATGCCGACAAGCTCGGCCATTTTGAATGTTCACTTAATTGTTGACAGCTGCTTTGCTTGCAGGTGTTTTGGATCGTCTTAGATTTTTACCTATTTAAAAAAATGGATCAAAGAACCTGTATCAAATTTTGTGTGAAAAACGAAATTAAGTGCGCGGATGCATTCCGAATGTTGACTGTGGTATACGGAGAAGCTACCTTGGACCGAAGCAACGTTTATCGGTGGTACAAAATGTTCTCAGAAGGCCGAGAAGATGTGAACGACGAAGAGCGTGCCGGACGCCCGAGAACTTCAACAACAGACGAAAAAATTAATGAAGTGGAGAAAATGATATTGGCCAATCGTCGAATCACCGTTAGAGAAGTTGCTGAGGACCTAAACATATCGATTGGCTCGTGCCATTCGATTTTTATCAATGATTTGGGCATGAGACGGGTCGCCGCGAAATTCGTACCAAAATTGCTCAATTGCGACCAAAAACAGCATCGCATGAACATTGCTAATGAGGTGCTGGACTCTGTCCGCGACGACCCAAATTTGCTCCAGAGGGTCATAACTGGTGACGAAGCGTGGGTTTATGGTTATGACGTGGAAACCAAAGCTCAATCATCTCAATGGAAGCTGCCGCACGAACCAAGACCGAAAAAAGCGCGCCAAGTTCGGTCGAATGTGAAAGTTTTGCTGACAGTTTTCTTCGATTGCAGGGGCGTGGTGCATCATGAGTTCTTGCCACAGGGTAGAACGGTCAATAAGGAATATTACCTGCAAGTTATGCGCAATTTGCGCGAAGCAATCCGCCAGAAACGCCCGGATTTGGGGAAGAACAAAAATTGACTTTTGCACCACGATAACGCCCCTGCTCACACATCGTTGCTTGTGCGCGACTTTTTGGCCAAAAACAACACACTAATGATGCCGCAGCCACCGTATTCCCCAGATCTGGCCCCCTGTGACTTTTTCTTGTTCCCTAAACTGAAGAGGCCCATGAAAGGACGACGTTACGCTACGCTTGACGAGATAAAGACGGCATCGAAGGAGGAGCTGAAAAAGATTTTTTAAAATGATTTTTTGAAGTGCTTCGAAGATTGGAAAACCCGTTGGCACAAGTGTATAATATCTCATGGGGATTACTTTGAAGGGGACAAAATAGGTACTCATGAATAAATAAATAATTTTTTAAAAAACACAAAAGTCGCGATACCTTTTGAACACACCTCGTATGCAATGGGAAATAAACATCTCCCTTTTCCCAACTTCTTTCTCCTTTAATTCTATATTTTTTCGGAAGCTTTAATATTTGGAGCAATAAAAAACAATATGCATCAACCCGCCCTGGATTGAAACTCCGCCCAATTCCATGGTGCTGATTATTATAATTATGTTGGGTGGTTTGTTAGAACGGTTTATGGAAAACGTTTAGAGGTAATACGACTTCTATAGTTAAAAGATGTCAAAGATCCATTTGTTTAACTGAATTCTCTTTCGAAGACCATTTGTGTTGATTGGAAGTTGATTCAGAAAAACCACAGCCACATCAAACAATGATTTATTCAACCCCCGACGTTTCAATGACCTGCTGTCAATCATTCCCCTGAGTAGAGTGACCTGCTGTCTAACTGAAACTTCGGAAGTTAAATAAATCATTGTTTGATCTTGCTATATAGTTTTCTCTTTGTTTGACTTGAGGAACCACTGGGATAATTGAGCGTTTTGAACAACGACTTCAATGGACGCTGGCCTCCAGTTACATCTAGGTCCCCAAATTTCCTGCTGACCAACTTTAAATAGATCCCACTCAGGATTTATAGGCTGAACTTTGAGATAAACTCGCAAGTTTTATTTGATTCCAGGTCAGACTGGTTTACCTCCAAGACCAGAGTTTCATTGGCTGGCAACAAATTGATATTTTCGTGGATTGAAGATTCTCGTGGGGAGAATTGTGGTGTTCCATATGACCAGGTGATAGGTTTATCCGCCTCTAGGAGGCAACCTAAATGTCGAGAGTGTGCGATAGTATGTAGGATAGAGACGTATTCTATGGTCCAGAATGACTTACAGCATTAATACTAAAAGAGATATCGTTTAATATTATTAATATTGCTGTAATTGAACTGTTTTCTAATCCATATATTACTATTTTACAAACCACTATTGTTCCCTCTCTGTTCTTTTACGTGATTAAGAATGTTTGGACCAAAATATAAACTGTTTCGTCATCCTGACGTCTGCTGGTTTCCCTCAGATTTCTACGCGACAATAGAGGCGACTGTGTATGGGTTCTTGCGTGGAGCATTAAAGCCTCTTATTTAATTGACTAGCCTTTTTGTGAGTAGTTTGCAAAATAGCATTTCTCGAACCATATATTTATATTTTCTACAGGTAAACTCCGTACAAATGGTATAAGTGTATAACGAATCAAAAGTTTTTTACGAAGGAGTATCTTTTATTATATTTGTGCAAGCTTTCGAACTTTGCAGTTCTTCCACAGGCATGGATAGCACAGAAATACTACCAATTTTTCAAATATTTTGAGCCATAATTGAGACATATTTCTGTGCTATCCATGCCTGTGGAAGAACTGCAAAGTTCGAAAGCTTGCACAAATATAATAAAAGATACTCCTTCGTAAAAAACCTTTGATTCGTTATACACATATATTTATATGTTCCAAAAGAAGCATCTCTCCCTTCAATTATACATCAGAACGATGCACTTGCTCATCATCCTAGTAAAAAACATTACTAGTGATGATAAATAACGAGCCACTACACCAGTTTTGTCAAATTCAGACAAAAAGGCCAACCTGTATACCATGGTTTCAGGCTATGACCCTCATCAGTACAGGGGACAGCTTCAATTTCATAACATCCTACGAGAAGGGTTATGTAATAGGTCGAATTTCCCAAACAGGTGTTTAACCTGGTGAAGTGGCAAAAACCTATTTTTAGTCAAGATGATGAGGCAATATCTATCAATATATGATACATATATCAGACAAGATATACCAAAATTTTAACTAGGGTGATGAACAAGTGCATCGCTCTGATGTATAATTAAAAGGAGAGATGCCTCTTTTGATACATGAATATCATCTTCCCACAACTTTCTATTATAAATATATATGGTTCAAAATCACATTAATAGGTACCGCTCAGCAAAACAACCTAGTTCATGATAATTGAAACAGTGAATAATATGTGAAGGTTATTTACATATTAGATAAATTTTAACGTGGGATCCAATCCCGGTTCATGACTGTCGGGAATCGAGCGTGTTACCCTCTCATCCACCGACTTGTTATAAATATATATAGTTATACGGAAACTCACTTCCATAGGTCTCTAGATAAATTTTTCCAAGAATTCCACTAAAGTACCGGTGGCTATGTAAGAGCGGTCTGGTGGGATAAACTGGCTGGGAGAGTTGCCCATTGAAGAGAGCGAGCCAGGCCTTCCCATTATTTTTATCATTATAATAAAGGAAGTAAAAGTTTTTTTTATGTTAAAAATAAAAATTCGCGATAAAACAACCTTACATTTATTAACACAGGATAATGTGCATAGATGTTAAAATACATTTTTTCAAGATTCCAACAGAAATTTCACACAAGCAGGGCAAAAAAAATTGGTTGGTATATATTAAGAGAAAAGAGGACGTGTATTGATAAAGCTAGTTCTGTAGGGTAAAATGATTTTAAAATAAAGGAAGGGAAGATTGAAGTGATAGAAATGTTTGGGTAAATAAATAGAATACATATATTGGATCAAAATATCATTTATTTTACCTTTTATTTTCAAAACGATTTCAACCAGTTTTGGTTATGACGCTCTACGCCTTGCAAGAAAAATGAAAAGGCTTCGACTTTCTATCAACAGTTGGAAATTACACTTACATTTCAACCACAGATGTCTTTCAGCGGGAATTATTCCACCTTCCTTAATTCTTAAAGATCCTATTCGCACGAAATTTTCTAGGAAAATATTATTAGGTAAAATAAATGATATTTTGATCCAATATATGCCTTTTTAATTAAAGATTAATTTATGGATTGCTCTATTTTCAAAATAAATAGAATAGTTCTCAAGCTAGAGCAGCGTGGTACCGCCGGAGACCAGGACAAGAGCAGAGAAGATGAAGCTGGACATATTTATCACAGATTGGACGGGAGAACTCGGAGAATAGAGATGTTGTGTGGGACTGCTTGAACTTTAAGTACTGGCTGTACATGTCAGTAGTGTCATGTTGTGTTCTTATTGGATGTCATTGTGGTAGTGCTTGCCTTGTTCAAGTAATGTATCGGCTTTCTATTTAAATATTTCTAGAGTAGTTTAGACAATAGCATCCTAATATCGGCTAACATGTTTGGCAGATAGGATTAATTGTCAAATGAATACATATATAATATATATGTGATCATATATGATCATAAAATAATTTAAAATTCAGATATAAAATATTCGATATTAGCTCAATCACAATTTTTTTTTTACGAGAGAAAACTACCAAAAAAAAAATTAATTTCTAAATATAGATTATAGCAATTTGATGAATTGGCGGCCACCTGAGCTCCCTCAATACTGATTATCATCTCCAGTATTTCAACCTTTTTGGACTTTCACACCGGAAAAATGTGAGAGAAAAATAGAGTTTTTAATTTTAAAAAAATACTATATAAATATTCATATATGTGTGTGTGTGAAGTGACGTAGGCAGTCGGGGTCACCGAAGTGTTTCAGCTCACAGGAAAAAGAAGAGAGAACTCAAGACTCCAAATTAAGACATCGCAGCTGACAACGGAGGTAATCGGTGTGTCCGCTAACTACATACGGGAACTAACTGATCTGTGTCTGAAGACGGCAGCTGTTTCTATGACGAAAATTGCCGTCGTCCAGGGAGAACAAGGGCTGATAGTGACCTGTGACACCCTCAGTTAACTATTTAAATATACATCTTTTATATATTTTTTCATTTAAAATTTTCAAATATAGATTTAGGAATACACGTGAAATGTCATAAATAAAATTTTATTCTTATTCTCTTAAATAAAGATTTTTTGTATTCATTGGGTAAAATTCTGAAAATTTATTCAAAATTTAAAAAAAAAAACTTACTATATATTGTAACAATATATTGCTTAATAGAGAGAGAACTTTGATGTTGTTTTCAAAAGAAACGGATTGCAAATTTTTAATTAATTTTGAAGATATTTTTGTATGTTGACAGGTAAAAATCTCCGAGACCCGATCACTACCTGGTGTGCCAGGTAATCTCAGCTCCCACGTTGGGAACCTCTAGTTCACCATCAACCCATTCTCTGAATGTTCTTCTACATTATCTCTGTGTGCACATCTTGATACCATGTTTCACTTCTCAGGGTTTGTTTCTATATCAGGGTGATCTCACTTAGTGTGTCCAGTAAGTTGTAGAAAACAAACTCTGGAGTGGCCCTGAGTGTACGCACCCTGGAATGTCAAGGGCACCATGTCCAGCTGACATAAAAGGACCTATCAAGGACAGACGCCCGACATTTTTGTCGCGCTGGAATCTGACACAATCTCAGCTTCCTATTCTGTGAGCCGCGACCTTGAGGTCTCCGAACCTTTGGAGATAACCCTTTTTTGGAGTAGTTGCTTTAGCCAAATTCTTTCACCTATATAGTCACACCTATTTAATACATAATTTATGCTGTTTTTTAATATTTAGCATTTTTGCATATAATTTAGGTTGTCTGTTTTTATGTGCCCCAATCAATGAAAGGACGTATAAGTAAAACATTTTTTAACGCAATCCCGCTTATTGCGCTCTTTTTTTCCAGGTCCCGCCCCGAATTACAGTTGATATTTTTCTAGTAAATAGCATTTTACCACTATCGTTGACGTTTGGAACGACCTCAGTATAGCCTGCTGGTTTTAACAAAGTTGTATTGGATATAGTGGACTTTATCTAGGCCTCAGTATAGCTTGCTAATTGTAACAAAGTTGTATTGGATATAGTGGAATTTGGCCCAGACCTCAGTATAGCCTGATGATTGTATCAAAGCTGTATTGGATATAGTTGACGTTTGGAACGAGCCTCAGTATAGCCTACTGGTTGTAACAAAGATGTATAGGATATAGTGCACTTGGCCCGGGCAGTGCCCGAGTGAACAAAGACCCATTGTAATTATTGGTAGTGAGATATTCTCATCATTATAATACCTACTGGAGTAGAAATTATGACATGAACTCATGTTTTCCAGACCTAACTCTATAGAGTCAAATATTCTGGAAACGGAACGAAGACACTACAAAAATCCATATTTCTTTTAAAACTATATAGAGGGTTTGAGGTCATATAATGACATGTATAAATGTATTTTATAGAACATTCTTCTAATGTCCACGACACATCTCTATAATTAGGTGATGTTGACTTTGCTTAGAGTTTTTAATGAAACTGATTCCAAGAAGATAAATCAAACATTATATTTATTTATTTACAAGAGAGAGAACAAAATATAAAATGGAAACTAATGTTAAACAAAGGAACTTTTTTTCTCTTACGGTTAGCGCCTATTTACTTGTGATCTTACATACACTCTGTGGAAACAATTAATTAATTAAAATAATATATACAACAGGTGATAGGTAGGTGAACTAATGGGCCATAAATACACCCACACACAAAAGCCTTTATTAGGGACTTGCCCCATACAGATTCTCCCAATTGGGTAAGGTAATAATCATCTTGCGTTATTTACATAGAAATTGAACTGGCTTTACTATTCGTCTCAAAGTCATTTACTTGTTGACTTGTCCTTACATAATGATGATCTAAAAAATTTATAGTAAGCTATTGTCTTAGATTTGTTTGCTGATATTTTTGAAAGCAATACGTAGGGTGATAGGATATAGGTAATAGGCCATAAATACATGGAACCAATGATAAATGACATTTGACCTATGGTGTCACATTATGAGAATATTGATAATATAAATGTTTACTTCTGTGTATCTAGCTTAATGTCTCAGCAAGAGTTTTGTGTGAGAAGTATTAAGTAACTGGAATATTCTATACTTGGCCATTTTATAACTAATCAATTTACATTCTCATAGACAGACAACTAGCTCTTTCTCGGATGAATAAATAACAACTTAATATTTAAAAAACAAAGTTTTATTATCAATAGTAGTATAGTGCTTTATAAAAGACTTTATTATTTCATCATTTATTCCAACTCCGCCTTTGCCGGTCCCAAGCCCGGATGAAAAAGGAGGAGGGGGAGCAGTAACAAGCTCGGTAAAAAAACCTGGGCTCAGCTGGCCCGGCTAATAGTACCCTGTAAGGGCTCCTAATCCAGGGATACATGATGAGCAGCGTTTGTACTCCATGTTAGGAGCGGCTGCACATGGCGTCTGTTCCTCATGTCAGAGGCGGCCATTTCATATTGGAGCTAAGTTGGCCTGCCACTGAGTAGTGCTCCCAGTCTTAATGACAAAGGCAGGCGCATTCTACTTCACCCAGTCATGATGGTTGTTAAGTCTCAAAATCTACAAGCTTGATACCCTAATATGATTGAGTGGAGATAAGAAAGAAGAAGAAGAAGATTATTTATTCCTGGGGTTTAAAACTTTGACTCTCTAATCCGGACAGCAAAATTGTGGAAATAAAACACAATATTTAGATATGGTTCCCCCTGTTCCTACCTACATCCCCACTTCTCAGCTGTCTTAAATCTGCCTTTAATAGTTATTTTTCATTTTAATAAAGTTAAATAGAGAGATTGTTAAAAATGGAAAGTGTCGTATTTCGTAGTTATCTCCGAATTGCTCATTCGCTGGTGTTCCTAACACTTGCCATAATCCTTAGAGGTAATCTTGGCACAACTAAAGATATTTTGAAACTAAACTTTCAAAGCTAGTAGAATATATTCTTTCAGCCTAAAAGCATATTCTCTAAAAGAGGGTCCATCCAAATTCACCATAAGGCTATAAATTAGAATTGTGTTCGAATCAATTGATATGTGTCTGGTGTAAAAAGAAATGTTGTTGCAGGTGATCCTTTGTTGTCCTTCTCACAGAGAGTCCTCGGATGTAAACAACCTTGTGCAGCAATCCAACCTGCTGCTTTCCCAACCTCAGCCAGCCGGGGATGTTTGTACAATTCCCGTCAAGATAATATACCTACACTTCTCTTAGTTTATCCCGTCTAGGTGTGTCTGTTCGCTTGTTTCTTTATTCCAATTATTGGTCCGCGAAACACTTGTGTCAATCAATGTCATTGCAGAGCTTCGTTTAAACAGAAAAATGTTATTACAATGCGCTCTTCTTCTTTAAGCATACGATAAGAGAGAGAGAGAGCTTTAAATTCGTGTAACTCTTTCACAGACCAAAGAAATACACCAAAAAGGAGGGAATAGTTACTGTGTATAATCTACAATATTTATATATTGTGATATATTTTTCGAGTCTTACCTTTTTTTATGTCTTACCGGTGTGTATAAGTGTTATAATTTTTTAGCTCATTACATAAAGTTTTAAGCTTTGTTTATATGATAAAAAAGATAGAAAGAGTGTGTGTGCTATATTACAATCCTACTGTTAGGTTACAAAATCTCATTTGATTATGTGATACATACAGGTAGCGATATTTGGATTGACTGAACTTAGAATCCCTCACTGACGCCCCAATAACCGCCGTAAAGAAGATGTAAGTGCAGGAAACAGTGTGGAATGGGGTCCATCTAGAAGAACAAGGTGCACAGAAACTGGCTGCAGGACGGGACCTAGTTAGCCGTGATGAATAATTCACCACACCGGTGTGAGGCAACTTCCGCCTGAATGTACCACGCTAAATGGTTCGGTACGGTACGTACCGGCCCTTCTTGCCCAACACCCATGTCGCAAGTACCACGGACGTTCACGTTAGAACCACCACGTTGATCACATTTCATTGCAGGAAAAAAACATTCTATCTTCCCCAATACCCAAATTTAGCAGTTACTTCTTAGTGAAACAACGGTCTAGCCATTATAGCAGCTACAAGTATGACGGTATAGCGCACATTCCTCACGGATTCGATCCATCTGGCATCTACAGTACTGACCTAGATGACGACATTGCCATCAGCCCATGCGTTCCTTTCCTCCTCCTTCATACCATATTGGACGTCTGAAGGCGCTGCACGTCATGTTCGACTTTCCTTACATTTCTGAAACTTTTCTACACCTTGTATATATACATGTAGAGCCACTTATAATATTTAAAATCTTTTTTTTTTTTATAAATATATGACTATAAGATGGTTTTAACTTTATTTCTTGATTCTTGCCTCCTCAAGTTTGGTTTAAGTATATAAACATCCACATGAATTCTATATTGAAAAATATGGGAGTAAATTGCTTATAAAATTATTATTAATTTTTAAAAATTTTGATATAGTGCCACAAAAAAAAAAACAATATTATAAAAATACCGAGATATTCGGAAGAGATATTCATTAGACTTAAAAATTCTTATGGAAAAAAGTCGCATAGATTTGCATAGTAAGATCCTATTGTAATCACAGAGGCGCTAGTAAATCATCAACGTGATAAGGAATACAGGTGGTTTACGAAATACTTATCAGGAATGTTTAGGAAAATTCTGATGAACACAACATAGGTACAGTCTGTTTTACGCGACATATTGATCAACAGAATCAAGAGAAGTTGAGAGGGTTTTACGGCCTGAACCACTAGCCAAATTTAACAAAGGTCTGTTGATGAAAACAACGTGTCGGTAAAATGCTTCGTTAGACGACCGATGGACAAGGTATTCTAGGTTAGCGTTATTTGTTAACTGAAGGTTGTGAGGTTCCACAGTAAGTATGTAAGTAAAGTGTATGTATATCGGGTATCCCAGCAAGCTAGACTTACCTCTGGTTGTCCGGGCGTAACCTGTCTGACAACTGCCGCCATACCGCTGCGCCGCCTGCCGACACTTTCTCTAACTAACCTTGACGACCTCGTCCACTTTCTTCTGCGCCATGTGCCGCCGTTTTCACGCACCTTTCACTCACGCTCTTTTAAGAAGACATTTTGTTCAATTGGGTGCACTGAGATTTGGGAATTCTTTTTACAACAATTCTATTCGATAGAATCTTGGAACCCTCCTCCCCCTCACTTAACGTTACGAAATCATCGATGCAGAAAAGTTATTCTATTTTCCAGTTACTCTTTTTTTCACAGCTCTATTCATGTAAAAATCAAAATTTGTCTACATGCCAGTCTGTTTTATCAATAAACTACTGTACCAAATGTTCACATAAACCCTATTGACCCTTGAGAAGTATTCAAAGAATTAGGCAATTGAAACACTTTTATTGGCATTCAAAGAGATAGAATACAATAATGTTGCCTATAACACATCAAACAAGTAGACAGGATTGATAAACATTTACAATGGTTGTAATGACATATATTGAACAGGACAGTGAGGAAAAGGGTAGATACAGTAGAGCTTCCGTTAAGTAGATGTCGAAAAACGTGGCTTAACCGGTTTTTCCAAGAAGTGGTCTTTTATCAGAGATTCTACCATGTCTATCGGAGATTCACGTCAGTCTGAATCTCCAATGACAGACCACATCCAGGAGAGACAAGTTTAGCCATGTTATTAGGCGCTATGGTCGCTATTGAGACCATCTATTACTATATATTGAAATCTCTATTTCTATTATTATAAAAAATATCAAAATGTTGCCTACTGTGGCATATTATTTATTTTTCATATAACTTATTTTGACTCTGGGAATGGTTTTAGGCTAACTTTATTAAAACTGCTTTCGCTTCAATTTTATTTCCAAATAAATCAAGTAAAAATGTTAATATCTAAACAAGTTTATTTTCTAAAATTTATAAATTTAATTATTTAGCCATTTTCCATGTTATTGTTTAGAAC
>CP092867.1:117471357-117524068 GCA_030710605.1 Cordylochernes scorpioides
AGAGTCAAAAATTAAAATTTAGAAAATTTCTAATTTTTTAAAGAGCCACAAAAAATTTTTATTGCCAAAAATAAATAGTACTCACATAAATAATATTTGCGTATGAAACTATATAAAGAGCTTCACATCCAAAGAACCGCATGTAGCTCGCGAGCCGCAGTTTGCAGACCCCTGCTCTAACCTATGCACGGTGAATTCTGTGACCACTGGACATGCGTCAGACCTGGAGGCTGTTGGACTCTGCGCTACCTGGAGTATAGGAACTCCATCTTTGCTTCCTTCCTGTGGTGAATCTGTATAAGACTGGTGGTCTTAATAAAGCTGAATGTGTGTGTCTGATATCACCAATAAATAAAACGCCATTATATTCAGTTTCTCAAATATACGTTTAAATATTTTTCCTAATTGTGTCTTTTTATGTTTGTCTCCTTCGCTTCCACACATATCACTGCCCTAGATGCACCCACGTGTGCTTCTCTTCACACAAAGTTGTATTCTATTTACCCTGCGCCAGTGTCAACATCTACCTTTCCCATTGACTCTCTCAATAGCCATCCGGTGTTCTCTATTTTCCCAGAATATAACGTTGGTCACCTTCCTTCCTTCCTGACCATTAACCTTGTCCACTTCCCACCATTTCCTGAACCATCCCTCTTTCAAACAGATATAGTATTTTTGAAGCTATTCTCCACTAGCTACGATCGTGTGTTATGGTACAATTTTTTCATTTTAAATCTTTGTGTGTGATAGCATTTACTTGTATAGAAAACAAATGTCCCCAAGGACCTGAGAATCCGGACCCAACGACATCAATATAAATTAATATAAATTATAATTGTAAATGAACCCCTGTACATAACCATCCCCTACAGTATATTGTAAATATGATGATCTAGGTTGCTCTTTTTGAGCGGCACCTAATAAAGTTATTTGGAACCCCTAAATAAAATGCCTAGGGAATGGTACGATCGACCGAGACAAGACCGATAACTCAGAATAACACACCCAAGTATTACCTTTGAGAATTTGTCCCTTTGAAAATAAAATATTAAGCGTTGATAAAGAATTCCTATTTCAACTCGATGGCCGAATTTCCAAAACCTGCGGCCACACCCGGAGATGTAGGCGAGAGTCGGCAGCTAGGCCGGTGTTGGGCGGTGTCTAACTTTATCCCGTCCATTGAAGAATCCGGTGGAGTAAAAATAAATCTGTGAATGAATCGGGCGTGTGTGATTGCCCTTCCATATATGGAGGTGGAAGGTGACCACTCATCAAGGTCACCTGTCACTTAAAATATCCCTCCCTGATTACACTTCATCTCTGTACTCCGTCAAACAACACTTGAGTCTTTTACCGTCCCAAGTCCACCTGGATTGAGTCCACGTGGCCGCAACGTCGAGACATTTAGACCTGAGGCAGGTGTCTAAAACAAAAAATTCACATATAGATGACTAGCGGATGTACCCGGCTTCGCCCAGGTTGTTCTCGAGGGAATGTTTGTAGTCTAGTAATAAGAAAATATACTACACCTAAAAACTATCAGAGAAAAGAGAAACCACGGAAGGTGAACAGAAAAATGCTTACAATGGATGTTATGTTTACGATATCAAGTTAAATAAAAACAAAGATAAAATTTGCATATGTTGGTCACTATAAATTTGTATATTTGTTAGTCGAAATTAGAAACATGATAAAACAATTGGGTATTTAAAAACAAATGTAGAAATAAAAGTTGAAGTATAATAAACAATGTTAAAGATTAGTTTTAATTATTAATCAAGATTGTGTGTGAATATGTGAGAAAGATGTAATATCGTTGTTGTTTTCTTGGCCGACTGTTTTACATATGGTGTTATCTTAAAATTGCTTGTTTTGAATATTTTTTAGATTGAGATTATTAGCAAGTATGTAAAAAAAATTAACTCTGTTGAAATTTAATTTTGTATTTATATATAAATAAAATTAACTCTGTTGATTTTTTTTTTGTATTTAATCGATAACAGCGAAGTTACGCATGTTAATGTTAGGAAATATATTTTGATGTTAAGCAAAACCTGCTCCATCTCGTTTTACATAAATGTTGAAAATTTGGCTGAAATTGATGCATTGTAACGAAAGTTTTTAGTGATGTCCACTTATGAAATTTCCATTTATTAATATAGATATATAAGGTGTGCCGAATAAATTCGCTGAAAATGGTCAAATTTTATTAAATAATTGTAAGCCAATCAGAATAATTTATAAGAATTTTTCAAAATTTCCCTCTCCCAACTCTAAATCATCGTTTCTCCCAGGGTTCCAAACATATTAGAAAATCTTAGAAAGCTCTTCAGCACCTTTTTAGATTCTGCTACGATGTCCTATGTAGTGGCAGTCTATTTCATTTTAAGACTCTTTTGAGTCTTGGGAGGAGAAAAAGTTGTTTTGAGTTCAGTCTGGAGAACGCTGAAGTATTGGGGTGCCCCGAAACTTCAATACATAGCGGCGGTGTACATTGTCATGATGAATAATCCCGTTTTTGGAAGTCGACATTTCTTTCCAGGCGAATCACATAACTGTCTCAGGATGTTCAAATTCATTTATTAATTGCCATTCATCGAGGTTTGGTGTACATTCCCTTTTATATGTCAAAGAATCTTCTTTTGGCTTGCAGTCTCAGGTTCTCTTTTTTTAAATTCAAATATTTATTTGGGCCGTGAACTCCTCCCAAGTATGGATGATCTCCCCATTGTATCCAACCATCGGAGAGCTGTCCCTGCGAGGTAGAAGTAAGCATTAGCAAGGGGCTAAGGGTTCCATCCCAATGATTATGCCTTACTACACGTTCATACATCTTTATCCAGTTGTGGGACCTCCCTAGAAAACAGGGAGGGGTTCCTTGGTAGGTGTTAAACAAACATAGAACCTACATGAGTTTCTGCCTAGGTTTTAACATATATTGTTGTTTCTTCTTCAATTACTTCACTTATTTCCGGTTTTTTTTTTATGAGAGTGAATCTGTGTGGGACGTCCCGCTTCTCCATTTGTTGTAGCGTAGCAGGCAGATTAAATGGCTAGGGAGAATTAATATTGGCGACGTCAGCACGCCCGGCTAGGCGAATAAAAATTAAGCTCACTAAATAACTTAAATTTACAATTTTAAAGACATGATGGGTAAGATGTATGATGATCATTTATGATCATTCTTAAAATACAAATACATAGTCATTTCGTCACAATTTGCATTTTATTTACCATTCTTAAAATTTCTTGGGAGACAGCATGTATTTAATGGGAAATAAACATCTCCCTTTTCCCATCTTCTTTCTCGTTTAATTCTACCCTTATTTTTGCGAATTCCATAATAATTTGGAGAAATAAAAAACAATATCGTCAACCCGCCATGGATTGAAACTCCGCCCAATTCTATGAATCAGTTTATGATAATCATGCTGAGTGGTTTGTTAGAACGGTTTATAGAACACGTTTAGAATAAATACGACTTTTTTAGTTATAAGATGTCAAAGATCCATTTGTTTAACTGAATTCTCTTTCGAAGACCATTTGTTGATTGGAAGTTGATTCAGAAAAAATAGCCATATCAAACAATGATTTATTCAACTCTCGGCGTTTCAATGACCTGCTGTCACTCATTCCCCTGAGTATAGTGAACTGCTGTCTAACTGAAACTTCGGAAGTTAAATAAATCATTGTTTGATCTTGCTATATATTTTTCTGCATTCTCTTTGTTTGACTTGAGGAACCAATGGGATAATTGAGCGTTTTGAACAACGACTTCAACGGGACGCTGGCCCCCAGTTACATCTAGGTTCCCAACTTTCCTGCTGACCAACTTTAAATAGATCCCACTCAGGATTTATAGGCTTGACTTTGAGATAAACTCACAGGTTTTATTTGATTCCAGGTCAGACTGGTTTGCCTCCAAGACCAGAGTTTCGTTGGCTGGCAACAAATTGATATTTTCGTGGATTGAAGATCCTCGTGGGGAGAATTGTGGTGTTCCATATGACCAGGTGATAGGTTTATCCGCCTCTAGGAGGCTACCTCAATGTCGAGAGTGTGTGATAGTATGTAGGGTAGAGACGTATTCTATGGTCCAGCATGACTTACAGCATTAATACTAAAAGAGATATCGTTTAATATTATTAATATTGTTGTAATTGAACTGTTTTCTAATCCATATATTACTATTTTACAAACCACTATTGTTCCCTCTCTGTTCTTTTACGTGATTAAGAATGTTTGGACCAAAATATAAACTGTTTCGTCATCCTGACGTCTGCTGGTTTCCCTCAGATTTCTACGCGACAATAGAGGCGACTGTGTATGGGTTCTTGCGTGGAGCATTAAAGCCTCTTATTTAATTGACCAGCCTTTTTGTGAGTAGTTTGCAAAAGAGCATTTCTCGAACCATATATTTATATTTTCTACAGGTAAACTCCGTACAAATGGTATAAGTGTATAACGAATCAAAAGTTTTTACGAAGGAGTATCTTTTATTATATTTGTGCAAGCTTTCGAACTTTGCAGTTCTTCCACAGGCATGGATAGTACAGAAATACTACCAATTTTTCAAAATATTTTGAGCCATAATTGAGCCATATTTCTGTGCTATCCATGCCTGTGGAAGAACTGCAAAGTTCGAAAGCTTGCACAAATATAATAAAAGATACTCCTTCGTAAAAAACTTTTGATTCGTTATACACATATATTTATATGTTCCAAAAGAAGCATCTCTCCCTTCAATTATACATCAGAACGATGCACTTGCTCATCATCCTAGTAAAAAACATTACTAGTGATGATAAATAACGAGCCACAACACCAGTTTGGGAAAATTTAGAAAAAAGGCCAACCTGTATACCATGGTTTCAGGCTTTGGTCTTCATCAGTACAGGGGACGGCTTCGTTTTCATAACATCCTACGAGAGGGTTATGTAATCGGTCGAATTTACCAAACAGGTGTTTAAACTGGTGAAGTGGCAAAAACCTATTTTTAGTCAAGATGATGAGGCAATATCTATCAATATATGATACATATATCAGACAAGATATACCAAAATTTTACTAGGGTGATGAACAAGTGCATCGCTCTGATGCATAATTAAAAGGAGATATGCCTCTTTTGATGCATGAATATCATCCTCCCGAAACTATCTATTATATTTATATGTATTTATACTGATCAAACGTCCATAGGTCTCTAGATAACTTTTGCCAAGAATTCCACTGAAGTACCGGTGGCTATATTAGAGCGGTCTGGTGGGATAAACTGACTGGGAGGGTTGCCCATTGAAGAGAATGAGCCAGGCCCTCCCAATATTTTTATCATTATAATAGGGAAGTTTTGAAAATAGAGCAATCCATATATACATCTTTAATTAAAAAGGCATATATTGAATCAAAATATCATTTATTTTACCAATATTCCAGTTGGCTGAACGCCAACCTTTATCAAGGTGTTATAACATATAAGTGTTATATCATATTTAACACCTTGATAAAGGTTGGCGTTCAGCCAACTGAAATATTGCTAAAGATAAATGATATTTTGATTCAATATATGCCTTTTTAATTAAATAAGGGAAGTAAAAAAAGTATTTAACTTTAAAAAGAAAAATGTGGGCTAAAATAATCTTACATTTATTAACACAGGATAATTTGCATAAGTGTTAAAATACATTTTTTCAAGATTCCAACAGAAATTTCACACAAGCAGGGCAAAAGAAATTTGGTTGGTATGTATATTAAGAATAGGAAATGAATTGATAAAGATAGTTCTGTAGGGTAAAATGAATTGAAAATAAAGGATAGACTGATAGAAATGTGTAAATAAATAGAATAGGTCTCAAGCTAGGGCAGAGTGGCTTCCCCGGAGACAAGGACAAGAGAAGATGAAGCTGGACATATTTATCACAGATTGGACGGGAGAACTCGGAGAATAGAGATGTTGTGTGGGACTGCTTGAACTTTAAGTCCTGGCTGTACATGTCAGTTCAACTTGTGTTCTTATTGGATATCATTGTGGTAGTGCTTGACTTGTTCAAGTAATGTATCGGCTTTCTATTTAAATATTTCTAAAGTAGTTTTTAGACAATAGCATCCTAATATCGGCTTACATGTTTGGCAGGTAGGATTAATTGTCAAATGAATACATATATAATATATGTGATCATATATGATCATAAAATAATTTAAAATTCAGATATAAAATCTTCGATATTAGCTCAATCACTTTTTTTTTTTTTTTTTACGAGAGAACTACCAAAAAAAAAAATCAATTTCTAAATATAGATTATAGCAATTTGATGAATTGGCAGCCACCTGAACTCCCTCAATACTGATTATCATCTCCAGTATTTCAACCTTTTTGGATTTTCACACCGGAAAATGTGAGCGAAAAATGGAGTTTTTAATTTAAAAAAATACTATATAAATATTCATATATGTGTGTGTGTGAAGTGACGTAGGCAGTCGGGGTCACCGAAGTGTTTCAGCTCACAGGAACAAAGAAGAGAAAACTCAAGACTCCAAATTAAGACATCGCAGCTGACAACGGAGGTAATCGGTGTGTCCGCTAACTACATACGGGAACTAACTGATCTGTTTCTCAAGACGGCAGCTGTTTCTAGGACGAAAATTGCCGTCGTCCAGGGAGACTGATAGTGACCTGGGACACCCTCGGTAACTATTTAAATATATACATCTTTTATATATAATTTCATTCATAATTTTTAAATATAGATATACGAGTATATTGGAATATACGTAAAATGTCATAAATAAAATTTTATTCTTATTCTCTTAAATATTTTTTTTTTTTGTATTCATTGGGTAAAATTCTGAAAATTTATTCAAAATAATAAAAAAAAACCTTACTATATATTATAACAATATATTGCTTAATAGAGAGAGAACTTTGATGTTGTTTTCAAAAGAAACGGATTGCAAATTTTTAATTAATTTTGAAGATATTTTTGTATGTTGACAAGTAAAAATCTCCGAGACCCGATCACTACCTGGTGTGCCAGGCAATCTCAGATTCCACGTTGGGAACCTCTAGTTCACCATCAACCCATTCTCTAAATGTTCTTCTACATTATCTCTGTGTGCACATCTTGATACCATGTTTCACTTCTCAGGGTTTGTTTCTATATCAGGGTGATCTCCCGGAGTGTGTCCAGTAAGTTGTAGAAAACAAACTCTGGAGTGGCCCTGAGTGTACGCACCCTGGAATGTCAAGGGCACCATGTCCAGCTGACATAAAAGGACCTATCAAGGACAGACGCCCGACATTTTTGTCGCGCTGGAATCTGACACAATCTCAGCTTCCTATTCTGTGAGCCGCGACCTTGAGGTCTCCGAACCTTTGGAGATAACCCTTTTTTGGAGTAGTTGCTTTAGCCAAATTCTTTCACCTATATAGTCACACCTATTTAATACATAATTTATGCTGTTTTTTAATATTTAGCATTTTTGCATATAATTTAGGTTGTCTGTTTTTATGTGATCCCCTCAATGAAAGGACGTATAAGTAAAACATTCTTTAACGCAATCCCGCTTATTGCGCTCTTTTTTTCCAGGTCCCGCCCCGAATTACCGTTGATATTTTTCTATTAAATAGCATTTTACCACTATAGTTGACGTTTGGAACGACCTCAGTATAGCCTGCTGGTTTTAACAAAGTTGTATTGGATATAGTGGACTTTACCTAGGCCTCAGTATAGCTTGGTAATTGTAACAAACTTGTATTGGATATAGTGGAATTTGGCCCAGACCTCAGTATAGCCTGATGATTGTATCAAAGCTGTATTGGATATAGTTGACGTTTGGAACGAGCCTCAGTATAGCCTACTGGTTGTAACAAAGATGTATAGGATATAGTGCACTTGGCCCGGGCAGTGCCCGAGTGAACAAAGACCCATTGTAATTATTGGTAGTGAGATATTCTCATCATTATAATACCTACTGGAGTAACAATCATGACAGGAACTCATGTTTTCCAGACCTAACTCTATAGAGTCAAATATTCTGGAAACAGAATGAAGACACTACAAAATCCACATTTCTTTTAAAACTATATAGAGGGTTTGAGGTCATATAATGACATGTATAAATGTATTTTATAGAACATTCTTCTAATGTCCACGACACATCTCTATAATTAGGTGATGTTGACTTTGCTTAGAGTTTTTAATGAAACTGATTCCAAGAAGATAAATCAAACATTATATTTATTTATTTACAAGAGAGAGAACAAAATATAAAATGGAAACTAATATTAAACAAAGGAACTTTTTTCTCTTAGGTTAGCGCCTATTTACTTGTGATCTTACATACACTCTGTGGAAACAATTAATTAATTAAAATAATATATACAACAGGTGATAGGTAGGTGAACTAATAGGCCATAAATACACCCACACAAAAGCCTTTATTAGAAACTTCGACTCCCTAATCCGGAAAGCAAAATTATCGTGGAAAGAACAAATAATATTTAGAGATAGTTACCACTGTTTCTAGATACTTCACACATATTCTTTTTAAAACTATTTCTAATAGTTATTTTTTATTTGGTAAAGTTAAATGGAGAGATTGTTAAAATGGAAAGTTTAGTATTTCGTAGAGATCTCCGAATTGCTCATTCGCTGGTGTCCGTAACACTTGCCATAATCCTTAGAGGTAATCTTGGCACAACTAAAGATATTTTTAACCTAAAGCTTTCAAAGCTAGTAGAATATATTCTATCAGCATAAAAGCATATTCTCTAAAAGAGGGTCCATTCAAATTCACCATAAGGCTTTAAATTAGAATTGTGTTCGAAGCAATTGATAAGTGTCTGGTGTAAAAAGAAATGTTGTTGCAGGTGATCCTTTGTTGTCCTTCTCACAGAGAGAGAGTCCTCGGATGTAAACAACCTTGTGCAACAATCCAACCTGCTGCTTTCCCAACCTCAGCCAGCCGGGGATGTTTGTACAATCCCCGCCAAGATAATATACCTACACTTCTCTTAGTTTATCCTGTCTAGGTGTGCCTCTCTGTCTGCTTGTTTCTTTATTCTTCTATTCCAATTATTGATCCGCGAGACACTTAATGTCAATGTTATTGCAGAGCTTCGTTTGAACAGAAAAAATTATTACAATATGCTCTTCTTCAAGCACACAATAAGCTTTCAATTCGTGTAACTCTTTCACAGACCATTGAAATACACCAAAAGGGAGGACAATGGTTCCTGTAGTATACAATATTTTATGTTTTTATATAATTATTGAGTCTTAGCTTTTTTTGGTCTTGCTAGTCTGTATAAGTGTTAGAATTTTTAGATCATTACATAAATTTTTGTAAGCTTCTTAATTATAAAAAGATCGAAAGTGTTTGTGCTATCTTGTAATCCTACTCTTAGGTTACAGAATCTCATTTGATCATGTGATACATACAGGTAGCGATATTTGGATTGACTGAACTTAGAATCCCTCACTGACGCCCCAATAACCGCCGTAAAGAAGATGTAAGTGCAGGAAACAGTGTGGAATGGGGTCCATCTAGAAGAACAAGGTGCACAGAAACTGGCTGCAGGACGGGACCTAGTTAGCCGTGATGAATAATTCACCACACCGGTGTGAGGCAACTTCCGCCTGAATGTACCACGCTAAATGGTTCGGTACGGTACGTACCGGCCCTTCTTGCCCAACACCCATGTCGCAAGTACCACGGACGTTCCACGTTAGAACCACCATGTTGATCACATTCATTGCAGGAAAAAAACATTCTATCTTCCCCAATACCCAAATTTAGCAGTTACTTCTTAGTGAAACAACGGTCTAGCCATTATAGCAGCTACAAGTATGACGGTATAGCGCACATTCCTCACGGATTCGATCCATCTGGCATCTACAGTACTGACCTAGATGACGACATTGCCATCAGCCCATGCGTTCCTTTCCTCCTCCTTCATACCATATTGGACGTCTGAAGACGCTGCACGTCATGTTCAACTTTCCTTACATGTCTGAAACTTTTCTACACCTTGTATATATACATGTAGAGCCACTTATAATATTTAAAATATCCGTTTTAATTAATATATTACTATAAGATGGTTTTAACTTTATTTCTTGATTCTTGCCTCCTCAAGTTTGGTTAAAGTATATAAACATCCACTTGAATTCTATATTGAAAAATATGGGAGTAAATTGCTTATAAAATTATTATTAATTTTTAAAAATTTTGATATAGTGCCACAAAAAAAAAAACGATATTATAAAAATACTGAGGTATTCGGAGGGGATATTCATTAGACTTTATAAATTCCTATGGAAATAAGTCGCATAGATTTGCATAGTAAGGTCCTATTGTAATCACAGAGGCGGTAGTAAATCATCAACGTGATAAGGAATACAGGTGGTTTACGAAATACTTATCAGGAATGTTTAGGAAAATTCTGATGAACACAACATAGGTACGGTCTGTTGTACGCGATATATTGATCAACAGAATCAAGAGAAGTTGAGAGGGTTTTACGGCCTGAACCACTAGCCAAATTTAACAAAGGTCTGTTGATGATATGGTGTGGAATGGAAACAACGTGTCGGTAAAATGCTTCGTTAGACGACCGATGGACAAGGTATTCTAGGTTAGCTTTATTTGATAACTGAAGGTTTTGAGGTTCCACAGTGAGTAAGTATGTAAGTAAGTGTATGTATATCGGGTATCCCAGCCAGCTAGACTTACCTCTGGTTGTCCGGGCGTAACCTGTCTGACAACTGCTGCCATACCGCTGCGCCGCCTGCCGACACTTTCTCTAACTAACCTTGACGACCTCGTCCACTTTCTTCTGCGCCATGTGCCGCCGTTTTCACGCACCTTTCACTCACATTCTTTTAAGACGACATTTTGTTCAATTGGGTGCACTGCGATTTGGGAATTCTTTTTACAACAATTCTATTCGATAGAATCTTGGAACCCTCCTCCCCCTCACTTAACGTTACGAAATCATCGATGCAGAAAAGTTATTCTATTTTCCCGTTACTCTTTTTTTCACAGCTCTATTCATGTAAAAATCAAAATTTGTCTACATGCCAGTCTGTTTTATCAATAAACTCCTAAACTACTGTACCAAATGTTCACATAAACCCTATTGACCCTTGAGAAGTATTCAAAGAATTAGACAATTGAAACACTTTTATTGACTTCCAAAGAGATAGAATACAATAATGTTGCCTATAAAACATCAAACAAGTAGACAGGATTGATAAACATTTACAATGGTTGTAATGACATGTATTGAGCAGGACAGTGAGGAAAAGGGTAGATACAGTAGAGCTTCCGTTAAGTAGATGTCGAAAAACGTGGCTTAACCGGTTTTTCCAAGAAGTGGTGTCTTATCAGAGATTCTGTCATGTCTATCAGAGAATCACGTCAGTCTGAATCTCCAATGACAGACCAGCTCCAGGAGAGACAAGTTTAGCCATGTTTTTAGGCTCTATGGTCGCTATTGAGACCATCTATTACTATATATTGAAATCTCTATTTCTATTATTATAAAAATATCAAAATGTTGCCTACTGTGCATATTATTCATTTTCCATATAACTTCTTTTGACTCTGGGAATGGTTTTAGGCTAACTTTATTAAAACTGCTTTCGCTTCAATTTTATTTCCAAATAAATCAAGTAAAAATGTTAATATCTAAACAAGTTTATTTTCTAAAATTTATAAATTTAATTATATAGCCATTTTCCATGTGATGGTTTAGAATCTTGTGTGAAAATTTAAGGCTGTTTTTTTCACTAAAATTTTATTATCAAAACATAATAAAAAATATATAATGCGCCATCTTTATTACAAAGCAGTTTTATCTTTCACATCATTATATACAGTCTGCACCACGCTGACGAGGGCCAACAGCCCGAAACGCGTTCATGGTTGACTTTTCTTGATTTATTAAGAAATTGGGTTGGCCAAATATCACGGAACAAGTTAAATAAACGTTTAGTTTATTTTTGTTTCACTAGATGGCGCTCTGCTATCTAGAAAGGTTCATGTGAACGCGGTCAAGATATGCTTTTTTGTTTTTAACATCATTATATTTATATTCATGTTATTAATAAAAAGATTTTTAACATAGATAACAAAGTGTGTCTCAAAGCAATTGTAGAGGTTTTATTAACCCAGGTTCCTGGAGTATACATATGTTGGCAGCTATCTAAAGACATGGGGTAAAACTAAATATTTCCATACATAAAATTCTAATTTGTACGTCTGTCGATAAAATCCTAAATTTACAATACAATTCTCTCCAAATTCTTGATTTAACACATTTTGACCTTGGCACACAATGATTTTTTTTTTTCTAAATGATTTTTTTAAAATTTTGTTAACAAAAATCGAGTAAAAAATGTTATAAACTAAATCATTTTGAAATATTCACCTATATCTAGTTTATCTATATCTCTATTTATTAAGACATTTTTTCATGTGAATTTTTAAAAACATTGGAAATGTTTTAGGGTTATTTTTGGTGAAAATTCTTTTCTATACAATTTTTTTTAATCCAAGTAAATGATAAATAGAAATTATTATTTTCACAAAGAAGGTTTTCTTGAATCATTATTTATATTTATATAATCAGTAAAAAGTTTGAAAATACGACACTATGTTAAAGATAAGATACTAGTCTCGGACAATGCCCGGGTTTTCCCTCGAGTGGAATTTCACCTGAGCACAAATAGAATAAAAATATGTTTTAAAAATATTCTATTTATTATAAATTATATTTTAAGAGATGAAAATCTCTCTCTCTCTAATAAGAATCAAATTTCAAGATTTCGCTACAAAATACAAAATACTTGTATATGCCACCTTAAAAGAAACACAATTCCAATTTGATTAGTTCCAGAATTTCGTTTATTTGAATTTTATATATTAAATTTTATGCTGCTTCGTGTAGAACTCACTTGGATTTTACTTCATTTTGGTTGAATGATTATTCTACTTTTCCGCTTCTTACTTAAATATACCCAACATTTTTTTTTTTCTGTTTAATCAAATATTATTATAAGGCGATAACATGCCATCTAAGTATAAGAAATGGAAACATTAAAGCACGACTGTTTCTTTTTAGATATAAAACAAACATCTACTGTCCTTACTGATGTTTTAAAATATTGGAAGGGCTTGTCTCATCAGTGGTGAACCCTCCCAGCGGTTTAGCCAATTTAACCTACCAGACCGCTTCTTAGAGCTCTAATACTGTATTGGACGATTCTGCTTATATATATTGCAATGAAGGGTGGAATCTTGGAAATGATTTTCAAGCAAACTATGGACATGAACTTTTAGGACAGTAGAATTACATATAAATGTTTGTATCGATCAATGCTCTTCAGCAAACAATAAGTACGAGGCAAAATTAATTATAAGGTGATAGATAACATGCTAACTATATATAACATATTGAAGCATTAAAGAACGAATGTTACTTTTTAGATTTAAAACAAACTTCTACAATATTTACTGCTGTCCCTACTTTGTGCTGCAATATGTTTCAGACTGATAGCTGTAAATACAGATGAAAAAGCGATCATCAATAAATATAAAATATAAAGAAAGTGGAATCTTTTTACTATAAATCATCTTCATAATCGCGCCTACGTATATAAAAGTCAGTTCCTTAAAAGCAGATAATCGCTTTGAAGGAAAAATTGAAAAAATGCACTGAACTAATCATTTATTACAGTATTTTGTCAATATATTATAATAATTATTAATCAATTTTGTTTAGAAGCAATATTATCAAACTTTTAAAGACCTCAAATTTTTGTTTTGTCAAATTTTCGTGTTAAAATTTATACGTGGTAATAAAATATAGATGATATTGACTTTTATAAAAAATTATATTGTAAAAGCCTTTATATATTTTTATTTATTGGATATTATATTTGAATTGAGATGCTCAAAACGTGGTATTTTTACTGTAGAAAAAGTCTATTTTCGATCTTTTTATGCCATTAATTGCAACACAAATCCTCTTTACTTCAATGATACACATATTATATATTTTACAAACAGAAATAATGTAATATATTTTTCTCTCAATATATAATAAGTATTTAAAATAGGTTTATAATAATGTGTATATAAAAATTGTATTTATTATTAATTTGTTAAAGTGATAATCCTGTTGAAGGACTGACAAGTCCGAAAGCTTGAAAATAAAAAGTTACACAAGAAACTTAACCCTGGAAGCTTAATTTATTTTATAACATATTGTATATTCATTTTTATTTGGGTGTAGCTTACCTTCTAATACATCATCAAGAACGTGTTTATATTGTTATATAAGTTTATATAAAAGTTTATAAAGGCCAACCAATACAGGGGCGGCTTAGATTTCCTAACTTTAAAGGATCGGTACCTCTTCTGGTACATGAATGACATCCTCCCGCCTAACTTATATAACTTTATGTAGGCTAAACATTTTCTTGTATTTATATTGAATATAAAATAATAATCATAAGGCGATAACGTGCCATATGTATATAACAAATGGAATCTTTAAAGCACGAATGTTTTTTTGTTTTGTTTTGTTTTTTAATACACTGAAGGGTGGAATCTTAGAAATGGGTTTCAAGCAAACTATGGACATAAGCTTTTAGGACACTTTATATTTTATAGGATACTACGCTTATGAGGTGATACAGCAGCGTATTTACAATTAGAGAGGAGACAAAATGAATAATGTAGCTGCTGTATTGTCCGTGAGGTCAAGAGACGTACGGACCTCTGTGGTGTTGATCTCTTGGCGGAACGACTTGGAAGTCGGACTCGGGCCCCCCCACTACGGCAAAGTGGATCAACTTCGGGGGGGATTTTATAGGAGCATTGCATCGAGCAATGCTCTTCCGCAAACAATAAGTACAAGGACAGTTAGGTATAATTAATTATAAGGCGATAACATGCCATCTATATAACAAATGGAAGCTTTAAATATAAAAGAAACTTCTACTGTCCTTACTGCGATGAAAAATATTGGGAGGGCTTGGCTCATCAGTGGTGAACCTCCCAGCGGTTTCTCCAATTTAATCTATCATACTGCTTCTTAATGCTCTAATACTGTATTGAACGATTCTGCTTATATATGGTGCAGTAAGGACAGTAGAAGTTTGTTTCACATTTAAAAAGGAACATTCATGTTTTAAAGCTTATATTTTTCTTATATAATATATAAATAACATTACAGTTTATATTGTGGAAGTTAAGACCTAGATTTCAGGTGCTAAAATTTTCCTGGCTAACGATGACATGTGTCCAATATGTGCGACAGGACCGAGATACAGCTGTCGTCGCAACGACTGGCCTTTCCTGGTAGAGTGACCGCAACAACGATGGTCCTACAGATTTCACCTCGGGGGGAGTCTTCTCCTGAACCTCAGGTAACGCATCGAGCTAGATTGTCAGACGTACGAGTACGTCGAGTACACCGTTCTGGTTAAATTTCATACCTGGAACATCGGACGTCTTGTTGACAAGATCGCAATCACCACGAAATAGAAGGCACCGTTGGCCATATCATCTCCACTGACTCCACTTTCAACTAAGTGGACCGTGCATTGCTGGCTACTCAATTGCTCACCATTGGCCTTCTGCCGGATTTCGTGAGTGGTTTGAGATACTCTATGGGGGCTGAAGCGACGGTCAGTATCGAAGGTAACTACACCTGTCCGTTCACACTGCACAGAGGGCTATGGCAAGGTTGTACCTCTATTGCAACCTTCTTCTCTCATTTCAGGAGTCAATTATTACGCCATCTTGAGATAGTTCTCGATAGCGGGAAGGTCCTGGAATACGTCGATCAGTGCCTGAAGGTCACTGGTAAATCCACCTTCTTGGGATATCTTCATGGTGCCTTGGCTTGCGCGTAGGAGTCCTGGTAGACCTTGCTCCGACTCTTAACCAACGGCCAACACGAGTCATCCTTGAAGACGCCACATCTTCGAGCGTTCGGTCAACGTCTCTGGTGTTAGAGCATGCACGCAAGGAATACCAGGTTGGAAGTAACTGTAGGACAATATGTGCACACATACTGCTTGCTGGAGCGGTCCAGATTGGCCGCTATTAGTCGGTATGTCTATCAATGGCGTAGGGTTATCATCTCTCCGTCGCTTCTCCTCCGGGAATCATGCAGATAGAATTCCGGCTGGACTTGCTTAATCCGGTGCACCCGGCGTCAGCCATCGCCTGTGGCTTTACCTACAGACAACTCCCCCACTGGCACTGTAGTGCCTGCCGTCCGTCCTCTCATTCGAACGGCGTCGTCAGGCCATCGCAGAATCTTCACTCCTGAATATTCTTGGTGGATATTGAATCTCTAATGGAAAAAGTAGTGAAAAGCAAACCCAATGCACTAGATTTTCACAAATTTTGGAAAACAACGAAAAAAATAAACGCAACACAAATGTTAGAACCAACTTGAAGAAAGGTCGATGTTAATCTCCAATTTCTGTAGAAAACTTCTATGTTTACTTTTGTTCATCCATCTGGAAGAATCCTGTATGGGACGATTAATGTAAATAAAGTATTTTTGTTGTTGTTGATATTGAATCAAGCCAACATCTTGTCAGCGGTCTACGTCGTCAAATGGGAAATGAGAGTGTCGCTGGAGACCAGCTTCAAAAAGACCTCTTCGCCATTGGGAGAAGTCATTGTACATAGCAATGTCTATTTCATTCAAATTTTCATTTATTAATTTCGATTAGGACTTTGGATTTTTTTGTTTGTCTATTTATTAAGGTCGATATATGTGTCTTGTCATTATTTATCTGCATCGCGTATTCCAAAGCGTTTGTTCACAGCTATCCCTTAGGTCTAGAGGTGAGGATAGTCTAGAGGGCTCTCTGTTAGTGGGGCGCCTTCTAGGCGAATATATGTACAAGAGTATTGCACAACTCTTTTACACATGTTTAGATATTCCTATAGGAGCACATGTGCAGGAGTTCACATCGATATGTACCAACGTTACATTACCTGTTTATTGCGTTTTGTTGTTTATATGAGAGAGAGATATTTGTGATCAGGAATTAAGTTAATAATGGTGTTTATAAATCGGTTATTAATGGTATTTAAAATAAGGCAGAGTCACGCTTATAGTGAATGGCAAGGAGTGTTTTTTGGTCGAATTTATATTTGATTCCCTTATTACTGAAAGAGACTATGAATTGTTTCCAATTATCTCCAAGATCATTTGATTTTAATTGTAATATTAAGTACTAGCCGAGTGACCCGGGCAACGCCCCGGGTTTACCCGAAGGACCCGCAGGTGAGAAACTATAGAAGAAAAATTTTAACAAATCAGAAAATGAAATTGCAAACAACAGAACTACACTTCTTTAAGGACATGAGAGCACATGCACTGTATCACCATACGTGTACCATTTTCAAAGACCCTGCTTAGGATTAAAACTTCTCAGAAGCATAACAATAGTACCAACCTAGAGGTTAACTGGTGTGGATGCATTCCTCTGGGAGTAAGACTATTGAGAAATTCAGTAGGGAGTTATTTTGCTTCTCCGCATTCTAACACTCCAACTGTTAACACTGTGGAAACACTGACTCATGTTTGGTAAGCAATTTCAGGGAAGAAACTATAGACATTGGATTAAATAAATTATTAATTAAATTGCATTAAATAAAAATTATTAGATTTAAATAAATATTATTAGAGTGAAAAAAAAAGAAAAAATTAACAAATTAGAAAATAAAATTTCGAAAAATACAACTATATTGCAGATAAGATAAGAGGACCTTATTAAAAAATAAATAAACAAACTGTAATTCGACACTATCGATAATTCGACACTTTCGATAATTCGACACTTTCGATAATTCGACCATTTTAAAAATCAAATTAAGGTTGATTGTTGTTTGAATACAACTTTGATTTTGCATGCATAAACACAGGCTCTTGTAGCAAGAACCCAAATATTATTTATAGTCATAGCAAAAGCCAACTTTAGTGAAAACTGATGCCTCTTCAGAATGAATGGAAGACTGAAATCTGAAGGAGCAGAAGATATGGGTCATCTTTACATGTATGCTATCCAATGTTCGCACACTTGAAAAAGCCACATATAAAGTTGTCCGTGCGTAAACACAGGCTCTTGTAGCCAAGGTTTGGCCTTGAGCCTTATTTATAGTCATAGCAAAAGCCAACCTTAGTGAAAACTAACGCCTCTCTAGAATGAAGCGAAGGTTGGTATCCGAAGGGGGCCAAAGATATTTCAGACACTATACAGTGTGTTCAACTTTGGGCACTGTCAGTATATGTGCTTCAAGGACATGAGAGCACATGCGCTGAAACACCATACGTGTTCCATCGCAAAGATCCTAAAGGCATTGGTGAAAGTATAAATAAATATTTTGGAAATGAAAAAAAAATACATATATATATAAGAAAATAAATTGGAATAAAAATTTACAAACTATATTTCAGAGTGGATACATATTTGAAAGGAAAAAAAAAAGAAAATTGCAAACAACAAAACTATATTACAGATATGACATGAAAACTAACGCCTCTCTAGAATGAAGCGAAGGTTGGTATCCGAAGGGGCCAAAGATATTTCAGACACTATACAGTGTGTTCAACTTTGGGCACTGTCAGTATATGTGCTTCAAGGACATGAGAGCACATGCGCTGAAACACCATACGCGTTCCATCGCAAAGATCCTAAAGGCATTGGTGAAAGTATAAATGACCCATATCTTCTGCTCCTTCAGATTTCAGTCTTCCATTCATTCTGAAGAGGCATCAGTTTTCACTAAAGTTGGCTTTTGCTATGACTATAAATAATATTTGGGTTCTTGCTACAAGAGCCTGTGTTTATGCATGCAAAAGCAAAGTTGTATTTAAACAACAATCAACCTTGTAAATTTGATTTTTAAAATGGTCGAATTATCGAAAGTGTCGAATTATCGAAAGTGTCGAATTATCGAGTGTCGAATTACAGTTTGTTTATGTATTTTTTAATAAGGTCCTCTTATCTTATCTGCAATATAGTTGTATTTTTCGAAATTTTATTTTCTAATTTGTTAATTTCTTTCTTTTTTTTTCACTCTAATAATATTTATTTAAATCTAATAATTTTTATTTAATGCAATTTAATTAATAATTTATTTAATCCAATGTCTATAGTTTCTTCCCTGAAATTGCTTACCAAACATGAGTCAGTGTTTCCACAGTGTTAACAGTTGGAGTGTTAGAATGCGGAGAAGCAAAATAACTCCCTACTGAATTTCTCAATAGTCTCACTCCCAGAGAATTGCATCCACACCAGTTAACCTCTAGGTTGGTACTATTGTTATGCTTCTGAGAAGTTTTAATCCTAAGCAGGGTCTTTGAAAATGGTACACGTATGGTGATACAGTGCATGTGCTCTCATGTCCTTAAAGTAGTGTAGTTCTGTTGTTTGCAATTTCATTTTCTGATTTGTTAAAATTTTTCTTCTATAGTTTCTCACCTGCGGGTCCTTCGGGTAAACCCGGGGCGTTGCCCGGGTCACTCGGCTAGTATGTATATAAAAAAGCAAAGCCCAATTCTAAACCCAAATATTTTTTTTATGAGAAGAACATCAACATATTGCATGATTACGGCAGTCCATAGCTTCCCTGACAAAAATTCACCAAGAAAGTAAAATATTCCAAAATTTTTCTGTGTGTAAATTGCTAAATATGTAAAAAACATGTATACAAAAAAGCAAAGCCCAATTCCAAACCCAAATATTTTTTTTATGAGAAGAACATCAACATAATGCATGATTACGGCAGTCCATAGCTTCCCTGACAAAAATTCACCAAAAAAGTTAAATATTCCAAAAATATTTCTGTGTATATATTGCTAAATGTGTAAATAACATGTATATAAAAAAGCAAAGCTTAATTTTAAATTTCATTATCCTTTTTACAGGAAAAGCATCAAAATACTGCATAAGTACGGCACTTTTGCAGCCGCATGATTACGGCAGTCCATAGCTTCCCTGACAAAAATTCACCAAGAGTGTTAAATATTCCAAAATTTTTCTGTGTGTAAATTGCTAAATATGTAAAAAACATGTATACAAAAAGCAAAGCCCAATTCCAAACCCAAATATTTTTTTTATGAGAAGAACATCAACATAATGCATGATTACGGCAGTCCATAGCTTCCCTGACAAAAATTCACCAAAAAAGTTAAATATTCCAAAAATATTTCTGTGTATATATTGCTAAATGTGTAAATAACATGTATATAAAAAAGCAAAGCTTAATTTTAAATTTCATTATCCTTTTCACAGGAAAAGCATCAAAATACTGCATAAGTACGGCACTTTTGCAGCCCCCTGACAAAAATTCACTAAAAGAGGTAAGTATTCAAAAAAATATTTTGGTATATATATTGCTAAATGTGTAACAAACATGTATATAAAAAAGCAAAGCTTAATTCTAAGTTCTAATATTTTTTTATAAGAAAAGCTACAAAAGCAAATAGGGAGAAGTGAAGCCATTTAGCCATTTTCAAAATCTGATTGTGAAAGAGTAAAAAAATGAGTAAATAAGAGCAAATATAAAGAAAAAGTATTGCTAAATGTGTAAATAACATGTATATAAAAAAGCAAAGCTTAATTTTAAATTTCATTATCCTTTCCACAGGAAAAGCATCAAAATACTGCATAAGTACGGCACTTTTGCAGCCGCATGATTACGGCAGTCCATAGCTTCCCTGACAAAAATTCACCAAGAAAGTTAAATATTCCAAAATTTTTCTGTGTGTAAATTGCTAAATATGTAAAAAACATGTATACAAAAAAGCAAAGCCCAATTCCAAACCCAAATATTTTTTTTATGAGAAGAACATCAACATAAGGCATGATTACGGCAGTCCATAGCTTCCCTGACAAAAATTCACCAAAAAAGTTAAATATTCCAAAAATATTTCTGTGTATATATTGCTAAATGTGTAAATAACATGTATATAAAAAAGCAAAGCTTAATTTTAAATTTCATTATCCTTTTCACAGGAAAAGCATCAAAATACTGCATAAGTACGGCACTTTTGCAGCCGCATGATTACGGCAGTCCATAGCTTCCCTGACAAAAATTCACCAAGAAAGTTAAATATTCCAAAATTTTTCTGTGTGTAAATTGCTAAATATGTAAAAAACATGTATACAAAAAGCAAAGCCCAATTCCAAACCCAAATATTTTTTTATGAGAAGAACATCAACATAATGCATGATTACGGCAGTCCATAGCTTCCCTGACAAAAATTCACCAAAAAAGTTAAATATTCCAAAAGTATTTCTGTGTATATATTGCTAAATGTGTAAATAACATGTATATAAAAAAAGCAAAGCTTAATTTTAAATTTCATTATCCTTTTCACAGGAAAAGCATCAAAATACTGCATAAGTACGGCACTTTTGCAGCCCCCCTGACAAAAATTCACTAAAAGAGGTAAGTATTCAAAAAAATATTTTGATATATATATTGCTAAATGTTTAACAAACATGTATATAAAAAAGCAAAGCTTAATTCTAAGTTCTAATATTTTTTTTATAAGAAAAGCTACAAAAGCAAATAGGGAGAAGTGAAGCCATTTAGCCATTTTCAAAATCTGATTGTGAAAGAGTAAAAAAATGAGTAAATAAGAGCAAATATAAAGAAAAAGTATTGCTAAATGTGTAATAAACATGTATATAAAAAAGCAAAGCTTAATTCTAAGTTTTAATATAAAGAAGAAATAAGACACAAAAATGGAGCTAAATTCAAATGAAAAACTATAACAAATTAATAAAAAAAAAATAAGACCTAATCCAAATGCCACCATCATCAGACAAAAGAAAAAATGAGATTTTATTCTTTAGTTCATTTATTCTTCTGTCTGATGCTGTTGCTGAAACGTCACACACTATTAAATTATTTGGATTAGGTCTTATTAATGAGAAAAAAAAAGATGCCAAAGAGAGATGAAAAGATGCCAAAAAAGATAACCAGATACAAAAATTGTGCTAAATTCAAATGAAAAACTATAACAAACACTTATAAAAGATAATTATTATAGAATAAAAGTAATAATTCAATCTACAATTCGAAAAATTTATATATTTAAATGAAAAACTATAACAAAGTACTTACATAATCAAATGAATCAGAAATAAATATTATTTCAAAACACATTTTTACGCATTTCAAAACAAATGAATTGATGATGATAAATGCAAAAAATCTACGATTGTAAAATAGATTAAATTAAAAAATAAAAATAACTGTTAACATTAGGAAAATAAAAACAGGCCTATCATACGAAGAAAAAATAACGAAAATTTTGGTATATAGATTGTTATGTGTAGTTCAGAATCTTCGGAGGAGATAGCTCAGGACTTTACAATGGAAAACTCTGTTACGGTATTATCTATATAGACTATTGTAATTGAGGGAGTCAAGTTTGAATTATTTCTCTGAAAATAAAACATCTCACATCTCAATTTTGCAAGGTATTTGATTTAGTTTCTGTTTAACACAACTCCAGCAGCCGCCATATTAAGTATATAGGTATACTACTATAAGTAGAGAGAACAGATGGTATTTGATATATATATTTGACAGCAGGAAAATGTGAGCTGGATGTCACCATGTTTAAAATTCTAATTTATATTTCCACTGGACTCTGGTTTCTATGGAGCTCCCAGAATTCACACATTGAAGAAATCCCAGACGTTAAGCAACGCGATAACAATCTAGCTCTATTGAATCCCAAGCGAATAATTAAAAGTGAGTCCATTTCTCTTTGAGAACCTTGGTCCGAATTATTCAATGGATTGATCAAATTAAGTTGATTTTACAAAGTAAAAAACATTCAAAAAAACAAATTTCGTTGAAATTTATTATCTGATATTATGGATCAACATCTCAGGTTCTCAGCCACTACATGGCTAAACTGGAAGTTTCCCAGATGGAAGTCCAGCTATTGGCAGCTCATAACATTGAATAGCTCGGTCTTTACTCTGATGTCAATGACACTAATTTAGATTTATTTATTTTTTCTGGAATCAACATTGCAGCTCAATTCTCAAAAATTGATATTTTAATAACCAAATCTCGCGCGGAATTGAATTCCAATAAGTCTAAATACTACTTCTCTTCATATTTTCTAATCCCAAGTTTTTCTAAAGATCTGTAGATTGGAATGGGATCCAAATTATTTTCGCCCTAATTTTTACAACATTCAATTTGTATCCAACCAGGGTATAAGGTTGTCTCAAAAATTCATGTTTTTCTTTAAACTTTGTTTTCTTATTACTTGGCTAATAATATTATTACGGCGAATACATAATAATACATAATACAATTACTTTATACATAATATAAAGACATTACACATAGCGGCGAATAT
Source organism: Cordylochernes scorpioides (assembly GCA_030710605.1). NCBI lineage: Eukaryota > Metazoa > Arthropoda > Arachnida > Pseudoscorpiones > Chernetidae > Cordylochernes > Cordylochernes scorpioides. Next base: position 117,494,786 of record CP092867.1, read on the forward strand.
TATCGGTATTTAATTTTTTTGCAAGTTTTTACGGACTTTTAGGACAACCTTGTAATCTCAAGAGTTTTCTGGAAAGAATTCACGCAGTGGAGGATCCAAGCTGTGGCTGTAACATTCAGGATTCTACTCCTCTTTTACTCAAGTGTCCAGCATTTCAATACTACAGACAGAGTAATACTGATCCAAGAAGACTCATATATCTAAAAAAGTTTCATACATTAAATTCAATAGATTTTATAAATATATATCAGAACTTTTAAATAATAATAATTTTTAAGTATAATGGATTGTATAATATATATGCCATATTATATAGTTCATTATTTTGATTTAAGCTTAAATTAAAAATTATTCATATAGATGCTAATCACGATTTATTTTTCAAAAATATATTTTTGAATTAATTAAGTTGTATATATTCGTATGAATTGACATTTAGAAAATATTTTATGGATATTAAACATATAACTGTATAGATGTAAAATAAAACTGTTTAACGCGATTCTTTTTTAAATAAAACAAATGTCATTACTAAGAATGAAGAATATTGAGAGGGCCTGCTCTCATCAGTGATGAACCCTGCCAGTAGTTTCGCTAGTTAATTCACCAGATAATGTTGTATATTGGGCTGTATGCATCAGACAGAACATTAACAGCGCCGTCTATTATTGACTGGTTTTAAAATTTCGCCAATAATAGTAGAAGTTGTTAAAGCTATAAATAGCATTGTATTTATAACACTACATAAACCTCTATCCCAGAGCAGCAGCTTTACACACCCAAGATAGTGGATATTGCTGCTGCTGTGATGGAGATGCATGGAGACATCTGAGACTCTTCTTTGGACACGACAACAACAACAACAACCTCTTGATTTCTTTAATATATGAATTTCCTAAAAATAAGAATCGAATGCTCAGATGGTTTCAGGTCACACACAGGGTCATTTCTTTTCATTCAAACATATTCCTGTAATAATATGCTCTCTTTATACATATGTAGTTTGTTCTCTCTCGGACCTACAAGTTGTGTCTGGAAAGTAGTGAGGAATTACTCTGAAGATAAATTTGCAAAATAGATTAGCAAATAATAAATATGATCACTATTATTTAATGAAGTGATTGTGTATCTTTAAAAATGGAACAGAAAATATATTTATTATAAACTAATTTGAAAACCTATATCTATTAGAGTAAGGAATAATTAAACATGGCTCAAAAGAAGCCATCTATGTCAGCAACTAACTCAAAATAGCATTTTAACATTATTTTAGAAGTTTATATGAAACCAAATATTTCCAGATATATTTTGAACATAATATCAAATTATGTTTCATATATAAAGCACATAATTTTTATACACATTTCTATTTATTAGGTAAAATAAAAGGTTAAAAAAATAAATTGATGTTGAGACAAAATTATCCATTGATCAATCTTTTTCTTCATCCGTTGTAATGGCTATTAAAACACAGATGTATGAACATGGCTATTATATAAGAACCCATTGGTAAAAACAAATCAAATTTATCAAATTCCTAGATTTGCTGATAGACAATGGTTTATATTTTCACACCACACGATATTTCTTGATAAAATTGTATATGTCCAAATTTTTCCAGGCTAAGATATGAAGTAAGAATTTTTGAATTCAGAGAAAACACACTTAAAACATTTAATAATTATAACAATAAACGGGGTGAAAAGTTTTAAATCTTAATCGTTACACAAATATATGGAATTAGGCTCAAATAGAGGGAGATATGGTTCCGAAAAACTTTTATAAAACATCCCTTACAATGATAGCATGTGCAGGCGAAATAATGGATCCTCTAATTGAGGGCTTAAACGACTTTTCTAAAAAGTTGTACCACGAGATGGTCAAGAACCAACTCCTCCTGGACGAGTTGGACGCCAAAGTAAGTTGTCCTCCATCTTACTGTCGTAGTCAGTCAGCTAACCTGGTCGGTGCAGATGGCGGAGGTCAAGGTGCGGCTGAGCCAGGAGGTAAGAACAACACTCCTTCTGTATAAGACATGTCTTCTTCAACTGGCGTATGGTGGGTGCAGCCCATCTTCAAGAAGATGTCCAAGGAGGCGGTGGAGAGGTACCTTTCTTCACTTTTAAAAAATTCTCGAATGTTTTTATGGCAATATTTATTATCAGTATATCCATAAATATTCAATCATGTTAATGATATTATTTGGTGACAATATGCTTAAAAACACTTTCCCTGAACCGCTATGGGAATTTAAATATTTCACTCTTTTCGTAGAAGGTCCATGAAGTAACTTGACTGGAAACATTGACGGAAGAAAGGGAGCAATAAAAGCCTAATAGACTCTATGTGTTTTCCACTTGGTCTCTCAATCTAATGACCTCTAAGCGCCATTAATTAAAATTTAATAACAATGGTGTACACAAAATGAAAAATGAATTTTTCCCACCCTCAAATATTAAAAAAAAAAATTCTAGGTTAACATTTTACGCTGATTAAAATAGGTTTTATTTTTTCTGATCAGCTATTATATCAAAATAAATATCACAAATTATGGGCATTAAGCCCTTTACTAATGATATTCATTTGTTGGAGAAAATTGATGAGAATGAAATTATTACTATATAAATAAATAAGTCAAAGATAGTTAAAATGAAGAAACAATAATATAAACCTATGTATGTATCCACTTTAATAACTATATGTCTATAAATATATATTTATCAAACTACTTTTACAAATCATATAAAGAGAATTGTTTTATTTAAAATGAAGTCTTAACAAATAACTCTATGTGAACCAACATTTTATTTGGTTTTTTGAGCATTATTTATATAAATATTCAGTAATATTTTTTAAAAAGTAGTTAAAATAATTACATTTATAGATATAACTCTCTTTTTATGGAAAGTCTATTAATTTTTGCTCTTGCTTGTCATCCTCTGCATCAGATTCAAACAATAACCCCCCACCATTTGTTGAATCCAAAAACCATTATATCGTTGCTCAATGATTTTAATATCTTGGTGGAAATGCCCACCTTGTTCTTCGCTCTCTGCACCGAGATTATCAAAGGAATGGTTTAAATGTGAATCCATGAAGTTCAATTTCAGATTTATCAGGCACCTGAGCTTATGTAATTTGGAAATCATATTTTCTACGATTATTACATAAATCGGTTACTTATTATTGCCTTAAAAGGTGGTTAACAACGTCGATGAACGCAAGAGACTAGAATTTTTTAAATCAATTTCAAAGTTTGTATGGGAGGAAATACAATACCATAGTGCAGCAAACAAACCTTCAAATTTCGTTTAGAGGAATCAATAAAGAGTCTACACTCTGTAGCATTGTAATTAATATACAGAGTTCCAAAAACGTCGTAAATATCTTTGCAGTATACTATTCCTTATTCTTTAGTAAAAAATGGTAAAACCATTGTTTTCTATTACAATAAACAGAGATTTTGGTTTGTGGAAACAAAGGTTCAATTGCTTCAATCTTGATCCAAAAATGTCTGCTCCTTTTCTTTTGATACCTTAATTTCCTAACTAGATCAATTAACGATGCCTGGTTTAATAAATGTGGAATGCCATATCTATTTGAATCGAGGTATCCTATTGGATATAGGATTCTGAACCGTTTTAGGAATCAGCATGGGATTGTCGAGGGCGTGAATTGTGTGGTCTAGCTGATGAAATATCAGGATAAAAGTGTGTTTCTTTTTGCTGTTAAGGCCTGTGATTTTTCAGACAAAAAAAATAACAATCGTAATGAGATTTTTCGGTTCCTGCCAAACTATTGGCATACCAAAGGGAGCACCTTTTGATTTCCCTAATTTCCATTGCAAAAGCCTTCGATAGCACGTTCCATACACACTATGGGGATACCATCACTTGTCTTAATCATCTAAGAACACACCAAAATATTCTTTATAGTATTCTTTTATCTTTGGGTGATACGCTTCATCTGTGTGGGAATTGTTAATTTTCCAACAAATATTGAAGAACTTCTCTGGATTAGCTTCACATTTGCGCGGCGTATTATTTATATATTTATAAATATTTCTGAAAATTAATATATATTTTTGAACATTTTTTTAATATAAAATAATTACTGAATATTTTTCAAAACTCTTTTTAAAAAAGAGTTAATTTCCAATAAAATGAAGGTTATATTCATGATTGACATGCTAGAAAATTCACCAAAATCAACTTTCAAATAGTCAGAGATATGTCTACTACTTTAACCAAATACCACACAGAGAAATACACTGAAAAATAAACAAATGTATAATTGAATCAAACTGGCCTCTCATTGCTATTTCACGGAACTGTTTATAATTTGCGGCTTGTATAAACAATGTTGTGTTGATGTGGCAGGCTGAGGGCACCAACAAAGCGTTGGTGGTAAACCCTCTCCTCGTCACCAGCCCATCTGACCTGTGACTGCACCGAACGTGACCAACCGAATGTGACTGCACCGACCATGACCTACCGACCATGACCTACCAACCATGACCACCAAATATGACCTACCAACCATGACCTACCAACCATGACCTTCCAACCATGACCTATCAACCATGACTAACCAACCATGACCTACCGACCATGACCTACCAACCATGACCTACCAACCATGACCACCAAATATGACCTACCAACCATGACCACCAAATATGACCTACCAACCATGACCACCAAATATGACCTACCAATCATGACCTACCAACCATGACCTTCCAACCATGACCTACCAACCATGACTTACCAACCATGACCTACCGACCATGACCTACCGACCATGACCTACCAACCATGACCACCAAATATGACCTACCAACCATGACCTACCAACCATGACCTTCCAACCATGACCTACCAACCATGACTTACCAACCATGACTTACCAAATATGACCTACCGACCATGACCTACCAACCATGACCTACCAACCATGACCTACCAACCATGACCTACCGACCATGACCAACCGAATATGACCTACCGAACGTGCGCAATAACATCAGGGTAGTGCTCCTCCACCCCGTGCCCAATAACATCAGGGCAGTGCTCCTCCACCCCGTGCACAATAACATCAGGGCAATGCTCCTCCATTCCATGCCCAATAACATCAGGACAGCGCTCCTCCATCCCATGCCCAGTAACATCAGGGCTGTACTCCTCCATCTCATGCCCGGTAACATCAGGGAAGTTTTCCTCCATCCCATGCCCAAGTAACATCAGGGCAGTGCTCCTCCATCCCATGCCCAGTAGTATCAGGGCAGTGCTCCTCCATCCCATGCCCAGTAACATCAGGGCAGTGCTCCTCCATCCCATGCCCAAGTAACATCAGGGCAGTGCTCCTCCATCCCATGCCCAGTAATATCAGGGCAGTTGTCCTCCATCCCATGCCCAATAACATCAGGGCAATTTTTCTCCATCCCATGCCCAGTAACATCAGGGCAGTGCTCCTCCATCCCTTGCCCAGTAACATCAGGGCAGCGCTTCTCCATCCCATGCCCAGTAACATCAGGGCAGTGCTCCTCCATCCCTTGCCCAGTAACATCAGGGCAGTGCTCCTACATCCTTCGCCCAGTAACATCAGGGCAGCGCTCCTCCATCCCTTGCCCAGTTACATCAGGGCAGCGCTCCGCCATCCCTTTCCAGTAAAATCAGGGCAGTGTTCCTCCATCCCATGCCCAGTAACGTCAGGGCAGTTCTCCTCCATCCCTTGCCCAGTAATATCAGGGCAGTGCTCCTCCATCCCTTGCCCAGTAACATCAGGGAAGTTCTCCTCCATCCCTTGTCCAGTAACATCAGGGCAGTGTTTTCCATCACATGCCCAGTAACATCAGGGCAGTGCTCCTCCATCCCATGCCCAATAACATCAAGGCAATTATTCTCCATCCCATGCCCAGTAACATCAGGGCAGTGCTCCTCCATCCATGCCCAATAACATCAGGGAAATTCTTCTCCATCCCCTGCCCAGTAACATCAGGGCAATGCTTATCCATCCCACGCCCAGTAACATCAGGGCAGCGCTCCTCCATCCCATGCCCAGTAACATCAGGGCTGTACTCCTCCATCTCATGCCCGGTAACATCAGGGAAGTTTTCCTCCATCCCTTGCCGAGTAACATCAGGGCAGTGCTCCTCCATCCCTTGCCCAGTAACATCAGGGCAGCGCTTCTCCATCCCATGCCCAGTAACATCAGGGCAGTGCTCCTCCATCCCTTGCCCAGTAACATCAGGGCAGTGCTCCTCCGTCCTTTGCCCAGTAACATCAGGGAAGTTCTCCTCCATCTCATGCCCAGTAACATCAGGGCAGTGTTCCTCCATCCCATGCCCAATAACATCAGGGCAGTTCTCCTCCATCCCTTGTCCAGTAACATCAGGACATAGCTCCTCCATCCCATGCCCAGTAACATCAGGGCAGTGCTCCTCCATTTCGTGCCAGTAACATCAGAGCAGTGCTTCTCCATCCCATTCTCAGTAACATCAGGGCAGTGCTCCTTCATCCCAATCCCAATAAAATAATAGCAGAGATTTCTCAATCTCGTGTTTTAGCGATATTGATGTATTCACCCCCTTTCATGACATGAAGGCATTTTTTTCGCTTTCGTGCCATCACTATCAGGCTATGCTTCATTAATCTCAATGCAAACCAAGATCAAAGCAATGCTTCCCTTCTTCCATTGTCAGCAATGACAAAGATGTTCTCACTTCTCTCACGTCTGCCAACACCACAGCTTTGCCCTCTTCCTTCCACTTCACTACTACCACAGCATGGCTTTCTTCCACACCACTATCAGGCCTCCTTCCTTCAAAGCCTACCAATGTCAATGTGCGCCAGCTGCCTCAACTAACGATACCTCCAGGGAAGAAGCTCCGCCGCTTCAGCTAGTTATCATGTTCAACTGAATGAGTATCGACATCAATTAGTGAATTTTGGCAAATTGTTGCCCTCTTTTAAATGAATAAAATTTGAAATATAATATTTAGTATATTTCCATAACTCCATCGCCCATTTCGCTTTTATATTGGCAAAGATTGTCAGCCAGGACCAAATAAACAAACATATTTGAGGCACCTCGATACAGGTTTAGTATAGGCTCAATGCTTTGTTTTTCTTTTGCCTCTACTAATCCATTTCTATTCAACTAGATCCTTATTTAAAACTTCTACGTATTCTATCACGATGCCGTTTATTGTCTACCCTCTTTTAGAAGCTAAAATTCTTTCCAAAATCCATATTATTAAAAGGTTTTTTTAATTGAGTATAATATATATCTCTTCTCTCCTTTCTCTATCTCTCTCTTTTCAAAAATATCTAACTTACAGAGTTGCAGCGTCTTCATTTGACAAATTTGTAAATTACTATAGAGTTTAAATGTAGTGTGAAAAAATATTTTTAGATTATTTAATGCCTACATTATGTGTAAAAACACAATATGTTGTTAACGCTTCCACTGAGGTATATTGATTTGATAAACTCGGTGTCTCTTCTATAACTCAATATCAAGTATATAGTGCTGCGATAATGCCCGAATGAAAGCTTTGACATCGCCGTAGTGGCAAGAGGGTTATTTCGACGACATGTGTTCACCCCCAGGGGGGGGGGGGACCAACGGACCAGTCAACAAGGAAGAAGCCCATCTGGTGGCCAAGAGTGAAGTCGTCCTCCCTGTTGTTGAAGGCGACTGTTAGATGATGCTCACTGCATGTTGCTTGCTATGTTCTCCATGAGAATGCACGAATGTAAATAAAGAAAAGCTAAATAGAGATCCTTAACGATCCTACGTGCTTATTTGGCCATCATAAATGGTGTCAGAAGTGGGATCTCCGCGAAGACTATAATAGAACCAGTGAAACCAAAAAATAACGACGGAGCAATCAGACATCATTCAAGCTCTCCTTTCACCAATGGAAGGGTTCAGCGAAATCTTTGAAAAGAGCGAGCAGCTATATGCAGTGTTGAAGGTCGTCCGATGCCAGGACGCCGTGCTTTGCAATATGGAAAACGCCCTACAGAAGTTAGATGGTGTGATAGAGCTCAATATAAATGGTGGCATGGCGAAAATAATTAACCAGACCGGGTGTGTAGCAGAGGAGAGCGAACAGATATACCCCGTCAACGGCTGTTGCAAGAGTTATCTTTAAACCAAGTCAAGTGTAAGGAAGGAGAATGTCCCTCAGAAGTGCCGTGCGGAAATTTTACCCCGGGATCCCATCTGAAAATCTCCGCGAGATCATTGGCAGTAATGGTGAGCTGAAATACGACGGCATGACGGACTGCTACGATAAGGTCAGACTGTCTGGCACAACAGAGGCGATTCAACTGGCAAGGCGAATCTGGGCGCTCCGTAAAGTGCGACGAGATTGGATGGTCAAAGCACACCGCAGCTGGAGACTGTGGATCATTATGCGCTCCAGGAAATTCTTTCGACCATGTCTGCGAATAGAACCTTATGTAATGTGACAGCTCTGTTGTCTGCATTCCATTATTAGGTAAGCCATCGAAATTTGTACACCATATTCGCTCGTTCATCCGACAAGGTGCAAAGCAAACAGCATCTCCTAAAAATAGTTCTGCTGTAATTGAGACTACCACGCAGCCCGCGACCTCTTCAACAGTTAGGAAGCGCCCATCGTTCAGTGCAAGCTTGGCACGAAAAGACCCAAGTCTAGAGCCCTTATAAGGAGAAAACATCTATAGAAAGAAAAAAGGAAGGCCGACAGAAGACTTAATTTAGCAAGGAATCTGCCTCGACAATCTCAGGGGGCCTGGCATTTAGAAGAATATGTGCTGGCCATGCACGAGATGGAGAGCCTGGGTTGGAAAGACACTACCACTGTAAAGAAAGACCACCTACAGCGCCTTCACGGGCAGAAAAGACGGGAGCGCAAATATAGAAAGTCCTAACGTTACAGAATTGAGACCGCGGCTACAGGATATGCTCAAGGAGAAAAACAATCTACAAACGACATCTTCGAAAGAAGTAAACTTGTGTTTCAGATATCATCAAAATTCCTGTCTTTCACGTCTTAAAGACCAATAACCATCACCATTTTTTTAGTATATTTACCGTCACACAAAAATATCTCCTGAACCCATAAACACAAAGTTAGTAGCAATTTACACATTTAAAGTTTGAAATTAATTTAAAATAAAAAATTCAGATTCTATCACATAGTTGTGATTACAAATGGTTTTAATTTAAACGATATGGTGTTCCCATAAAAAAATCTCTACTCTATATTTCACATTTCTGAAAAATCGATTTCTGCCTCCCAGCGTCATTTCTCTCTTAATAACCAGCTTTATCCACTTCTAGAAATGTCTAGCAATATTTTCTTCTGTTATTATTTGTTTTTGAAGAGACAGAAAACAAGTGTTACACCAAAGGCAGGTGTGGTTAGGTAAAATGTTGAATATGTTCCTCACATATACCTTATTAATTCTCCAACATCTCATGTAAGAGCCAAAATAATATATAGAGGACAAATAAATATCACCAATCAGTTTATAATCTTACTATTCCCACATATGAACATATGTGCACATTTATTTAAAATAAAATAGTGAATGGAGACTACAAGCCAGTCATTTATGGTGCTATTATCCTCAAATTTCTATATGCGATGGCGTAATGTTATCGACTCTAAATAGTATCATTCAGTGTATAAAATAGAAGAGTATATGAGATGGTATTACTGTGGGACATATTGTACAGACAGGAAAATGATAGACACACTGTTCGTTATTATATAGCGAGATTTCACACGTGTTTAGATATTCTTATATGAGCACATCGATATGTAGCAACGTTACATTACCTATTCATTATTTATATGAGAGATATTTGTGTTAAGGATAAAATTATTGATGTTTTTTTATATTCGATATGGTATTTAATATATGACAGTTACGCTTATAGTGAATGGCAAAGAATGTTTTATGTGAATTTATATTTGAATCCTATAACTGAAAGGTTATGAATTGCTTCCAATTATCTTAGAGAGCATTTGATTAATTGTAATAATAAGTACTATGTAATTAAACGAAGTAAAGTATGATTTGTTTCTCTGATATTAAGCATCTCACATCTTAACTTTGATTGAGTTTCTGTGTAACACAACTCTAGTAGCCGCCATATTAAGTAGAGAGAACAGATGGTGTTTGAAATCTCTATTTAACAGCAGGAAAATGTGAGCTGGATCTCACCATGTTTAAAATTCTAATAAATATTTCCACTGGACTCTAGTTTCTATGGAGCTCCCAGAATTCACACATTGAAGAATTCCCAGACGTTAAGCAACGCGATAACAATCTAGCTATATTGAATCCCAAGCGAATAATTAAAAGTGAGTCCATTTCTCTTTGAGAACCTTGGTCCGAATTAATCAATGCTATGATCAAATTAAGTTAATTTCCCAAAGTACAAAATATTTTTCTCAAAAACAATTATTGAAAATGTTATTATTTGATATTATGGATCAACATTTCAAGTTCTCAGCCACTACATGGCTAAACTGGAAGTTTCCCAGATGGAAGTCCAGCTATTGGCAGCTCATAACATTGAATAACTCGATCTCTACTCTGAGTATTGAATATCACTAATTTAGATTTATTTTTCTCTGGTAACAACATTGCAGCTCAATTATCAAAAATTGATATTTTAATAAACCAAATCTCAGAATTAAGTTGAAAGAAATCTAAATACTACTTCCCTTTATATTTTCTAATCCCAAGTTTCTCTAAAGGTCCGCAGACAGGAATGGGATTGGATAGAAGAGGAATTTACCGGGTAGTAGGAGAACTTTGAAAACGAGCCAGGAGGCCACCATAGGTTACTTCTAAATTTTACTTGATATATTTCCAAAAAAATATTCTACATATCATAGTCAAAATATACTGTATTAACCAAAGAAAATTGTTTCAAGCGGCCAAAGATAAAAAAATATCAACGATTTAATTAGTTTTAAAGAGCGATACCTTACTTTATTTAAATTTTAAGATATGCAAATACGATTCATATGCAAATCCAATATTTATATTATATCCCATATAGCAATATATATATATATTTTTTACGGGAGAGGCGACCCTTGTCTCTTTATATATATACAGGGTGCCTCAAAAAAATGTATACACACTTTGAACTTCCATAGAAAATTTATTTACCGTTCTACAAAGTTAAATTTCAGGAAAATAGAAAACTGAAAGTCCAATATAAATGAAACATAAATAACAAATGTTAATACTGTTCAAATTGGTGACCTGCAGCATCAATACAATTCTGAGTACGAGTCACCACAGATTCTGTACATCGTATCAAAACGTCCAATGAGATTTCTCTACACACTGCTTGAATCTCATTCCAAAGAATGTCTAGGTTACGTGGTTTACGTTTGTACACCCCATCTTTTACTGTGCCCCACAAGAAGAAATCCAGTGGTGTAAGGTCTGGAGAGCGTGCTGGAAACTCGATTGGCCCCCTGCGTCCTATCCACTGGCCCGACAAATTTTGATCCAGGTAAGCTCGTACGTCCCTGTGATAGTGCGGCGGAGCACCATCTAGTTGAAAATAAAAATCATCATTACCGTATAATGCACGAATGGCAGGAAATATGGAATCAGCAAGCATTGTTAGGTAATTAATACCAGTTACAGTGCCTTCAAATCGAAAAGGTCCAATGAGTCCCCTTGAAGACAAACCGCACCACACATTTACACCAGGCAAATTTACAGCTTTTTCAATTGTAATGTGAGGATTTTCTTCACACCAGTAAACACAATTGTGCCTATTGACAGTTCCATCAAGTTAGAATTGGGCTTCATCCGACCAAATGATGCTACCCATAAATCCCGGTTCACGTATCACCATCTCTTGAATCCATTCACAAAATTGCAACCTTCGATCTGGATCGTCGTCATTTAGCTGTTGCACCAGCCTTGGAATGTAAACACGATACTTGCCTCTCTTCAGAATGCGTAGCACGCTGCTAGCACTTACATCACTTTCACGTGCCCCTTGCCTTGAAGATTTGTTAGGAGAGCGTTGAAACAGTTCCGAGACTGCCGTTGATGACTCATCACTTGTAGCTGTTCGAGTCCGACCTGAATGACCTTTATGCACATCACACACTGTTCCATGAACTTCGAATTTGTCTCGTATGCGTGTAATTGTTAATCTTGAAGGTGGTTCTGTATCATACTCCCTTCTACACTGTCTTTGAACTTCATTTACATTCTCAAACTTCCAGTACCACTTTATAATCTGTTAGTGAAAGGCACGCCCGCGCGAGAAGAAAGAAAACAGTTTTGGCCGTGAAGACATGTTGGTGGAAGTGTACGTAAGGGATTTGATTGCTATCACTTTGGAAAATGCTCATGGAAGGAACACGACACCTTTTTCGACTGTATACGTTCGGTTATCATCACAACTACGAGCGTTGGGATCTTTAGGAGTCACAACAGATAAATGCGCTGCTATTCTGTACCCCATGGTGGAATCAGCTTTACCTGAAGATCTCTTCGTCGCGTGGGAAAGGACTCGTCATCATCACAAGCCTGATGAAGATGGAAAGCATAAATCAAGTGAAGTCCTCCTGGAGAAGCTTATGGAATTCTTAAAACACGAAGTTGAGGGAAGTACAAGACTGCTCAACGATTTGTAGTGCAATGCCTTCCGCTCAACCTACCGAATGGATGACGGAACTTCGATCAAAGGGAATTGACTTGGATGTCTATAGGTCGAACACGGAGATTGAACTACTACTAGGAGCAGACTTATACGCCAAGCTACTAACAGGAAAGAAAATAGAATTGGAATCTGGTCCTGTCGCTCTCGAAACGAAGCTGGGCTGGACTGTTAGTGGAAAGGTTTTGGAAAATGTTCAAACAACTAAATCTCAATCATCAGTTCTGTCATGCTTAGTCCGTGATGCAACAATACAAGATCTTCGGAGATTAGATGTTATCGGTATCATGGAACCCATGAAGGAAAAGAGCAAAGAAGAGTTGTCAGTTGCAGCGTTGGAACATTTCAACCAAACAGTGAAACAGAATGAAGATGGTCGATATTCTGTCAATTTACCTTGGATAGGAGAACACCCACCACTCCCTAATTACAAGCTAATTTCGGAGAAGAAACTTGAATCTACTACTGCTTTAGCAGGGATTAAACGTGATATGAACAGGTCAGTGTTTGTCGCGGGAAAAGTAAAGAAGATTCGACAAAATTCAAGCATAACTGATTGGAGGCACGTTCCTGGTAAAGAAAATCCTGCAGACATCCCCTCACGTGGAGCTTCAATCTCACAATTGATTACTACTAGATGGTGGGAGGGACCTTTACCGAAGGACAGAGTGGAGTGGGACACTGCAGACTTTTTATTTTCAACTAGATGGTGCTCCGCCGCACTATCACAGGGACGTACGAGCTTACCTGGATCAAAATTTGTCGGGCCAGTGGATAGGACGCAGGGGGCCAATCGAGTTTCCAGCACGCTCTCCAGACTTTACACCACTGGATTTCTTCTTGTGGGGCACAGTAAAAGATGGGGTGTACAAACGTAAACCACGTAACCTAGACATTCTTTGGAATGAGATTCAAGCAGTGTGTAGAGAAATCTCATTGGACGTTTTGATACGATGTACAGAATCTGTGGTGACTCGTACTCAGAATTGTATTGATGCTGCAGGTCACCAATTTGAACAGTATTAACATTTGTTATTTATGTTTCATTTATATTGGACTTTCAGTTTTCTATTTTCCTGAAATTTAACTTTGTAGAACGGTAAATAAATTTTCTATGGAAGTTCAAAGTGTGTATACATTTTTTTGAGGCACCCTGTATATATGTCAGAAAATCTCAGTCTTTTATAGAAACGTTAGTTATTACAAGGCAACTGTTGAAGGGGGACACTCGGTTCGGAAGACAGCCAAGTATAATTTAATTGAATTTTATATTCAAAACAATCTGTTAAGCCCGAGGCAGCATGGATTTATCGAGTCGAAGTCAACTAACACTGCTTTGAATACTATAATCGAGGTATTAATGCAGCATAAACAAAAATAATTGTCTGCCTTAGTTACAATAGATATCTTAGGAGCTTTTGACAATGCATAGTGGCCAGCGATCATCAAAAAATTACATAGATTTTTATTAGAAATATTTATCAAAATTCTACAATCCTATTTAAACTCCAGGATTATATCTATCAATTACGACAATAAAACAACTTTAAATCCAATTACTAAGATAAGGCCTCAGAATGGTCCGCTTTCTCGACTTCTATGGACAATTTTGTTGAATGATTTGCTGATGGATTTTCAGGTGTAATATTGTGTGTTGATTTGTTATGCGGATGATATATCATTATTATGCTGTAATAAATATCTTACAGCACCAAAAATAGCAATTGAAAAAGCATTAGATACTATCGAATTATGTAGTATAAAGAATATATTGTAAATCAGTTCTGAAAAAACTAACATTTTCTATTTGCATAATAAATAGAATATCCCAGAGTGTTGAATTGAAAATGAAATAATAACCCCAGTACAAAAAAGTCACAAAATAGGACTAACAATTGCAAATCGTTGAAGAAAAAATAAATTGAATTTTGCTTCATATAGAGGAAATAGCATAACTCATATATTCAAAAATGTTTATTTCCTCTTTGCGGTAAATCTTAGGGTTTGAGCTCCCAAAAAAAATACATTTTATAAATATCTGTTCAGACCGATTTTAAAGTACGGTTCTTATATAAATATGGTTTAAATTTGTTAATAAAAAATCTCTATACACAAAAATTAACTGCAATACAATATCAGATATTACTATGGGTATAAAAGCTTACAAGACCACTTCGTACAATCGTTTTCACTGTTTGGCCAAAACTTCTTTGATAACAGATTATATTGAATTAAAAAATATAAAAATCGACCTAGCTAATTTATCGTTCGAGGATAAGCAAAAATACGATATTGATCTTCCTTTTTTAATAACATCTTATATTAACTCAAGAATGCCGTGTTCCTATTGAATGATACAAATAATACATTTAAAAGATTTTTCAGCCGAAGAATTCCCATTTTTTTCCACTTAATTTCTAAAACATACAATTTATCCGCTCGTGATAATTTCAAGAGTTTTCTGGAAAGAATTCACGCAGTGAACGATACAAGCTGTTTTTGTGGATGTAAAGTTTAGGATTCTATTAATCTTTTACTCAAGTACCCATCATTTCATGACTTCAGACATAGTAACGGCATTATCTGTACTTATCCAAGAAGGCTCATATCTAGCAAAGTCTCTTCTTTAACGCTTTACTGCCGTTCTACTTTAATGTTATATTCTGCCCTGTTTCACCGTCCCCTCTACAATTTCTGCTCGGCTTCGAACAGTTCATATCACACCACTCCTCATGCCGCTGGAGGCCCTTTAATTTCCTTGATGTCTCTGGTAACATGAGGCCTGGCAGTCGTCCTAAAGTGCAACTACAGATAAAGGATCACACCTTGTTTGAGCAACCACTTCCCAATTTGGGCTTTCCCTCCACCTTCCATCTGTGCCGACGCCAGGCTGTCGTCTTGCTGTCGAACGACCGACCTAGCGTAGGGCGGTGGTTTTCTACATGATGGTGGCCGAGCCTTACTGCCTTCGATGCTGCAGCCCGAGGTTTGGATTTCTCCTTGGAAGCACCTTATAGCCGTGATGTATATTTCCAAAGGGTTGGGATCTTTTGTATTGCGCTTTCGCCGCTTCCTTCCGAGTCAGAGCAGTAGATCGTCGATCTTTTCTAGGATGCGCCCAACTGATCTACTCTGTTCATATCGGGGCCGTCCGGCACCTAATCGACCTTGTCAGTCTCGCAGAGGTTGTCGATGCAATTTTCTTGAAGGACCAAGTCATCATCAGCTTCCCATTTATTCGCAACTGAAGATTTCTTCTTCTACGACCTCTAGACCTAAACTTATTTGCATTTATTCTGCACTGGGCTGTCAACTCCTCAAACCTGCTGGAGGTGTCGGACCCCGTGGTAGTCTCAACATCGGAAGAACTTTTTCTAGGCGGTGGCTGTTTAATCTGCACCTTGTCAGGCGAAAAAACGAAGATGATAGGTACACATTTTTGGAACATCTTTTTAGTTTATATTGCAGACGAGGGCCCTGACACATTGAACGCTACTTCCGTGTCCCAGACATTGTTGTCGGACTCCCACAGAGCGTCTTATACTCTATCCCGTTCAGTCGGATCGCCGGCTCCAACTTCGGGGTGCTTCGACCATCTAGCCATGTCGCACTTCCACGGAGCACCTGTCTCCTTCCCGTCCAGTTGAATCGCCGCTGTAGTCCCTGACAGTCTGTCACTGTCGCAGAAGTCAGCTACGCACTCCCATTGAAGCTCTCCAAGATAGTTGGTGTCTTAACAGAGATATTCAGAAGGATCCAGGGAGACGAACTTTCGCACGACATATCATCTGGAGAGCATTCTACCTTCGTATGTTTTCCTTGGTCCAAAGCATTCATGCCGTTGTCAGTTTCGATCAGTCTGTCTTCTTTCTCTACAATACCTGTCTGGGTTATTTTTTTTCCTCGATGCCACTATTTCCGTGTAGTTCATTCAAACATCTTGATCCTGCTGAAGAAACTGAGTCCTTAGTGACAATAGTCTTGCCGAAGGCCTCGTCGACTAAATCCAGTTTGTATTTGATTAATCGGACGGGATTATCACATGAATTATTTATTAAACAAATTTCTTAAACAAAAGCTTCTAAAATATAGTTTTGAGAGAAACATCGGCGTAATCCCTCTAAATAATTTATTCAAGAATATATGGTCATACATAATATTTATGATTATAGAAAAAAAAACAGAAAAGTTATCTTTCCAATATCTTGTTCCTGAATATTTATTAGGTAAAATAAAAGGTTGGAAAAATAAGATGATGTTGAGACAAAAATTCTCCATTGTTCCATTGATCAATCTTCAGCTGCTTTAATGGCTATTAAAACACAGATGTATAAACAAGGGTATTCTATCAGAAGCTATTGGTACAAACAAAAAAATTTGCAAAATTCCTAGATTTGCCGATTGTACCTTGATCTTCCAAACAAATATACAGGGTTATGTTACAATAAAGGAAGATATTTTGTCAATTAAATTTAATAAAACATCCCTTACAATGGTAGCATGTGCAGTCGGAACGATGGATCCTCTTATTGAGGGCTTAAACGACTTTTCCAAAAGGTTGTACCACGAGATGGTCAAGAACCAACTCCTCCTGGACGAGTTGGACGCCAAAGTAAGTTGTCCTCCATCTTGATGTCGTAGTCAGTCAGCTAACCTGGTCGGCGCAGATGGCGGAGGTCAAGGTGCGGCTGAGCCAGGAGGTAAGAACAACACTCCTTCTGTATAAGAAATGTCTCCTTCAACTTGCGTATGGTGGGTGCAGCCCATCTTCAAGAAGATGTCCAAGGAGGCGGTGGCGAGGTAACTTTCTTCACTTTTACAAATATGTCGAATATTTTTATAGAAATATTTATTATCATAATATCCATATATATTTTATAATATTAATAATTTTAATATACACTGCGTGACATTGAAAATGGAACACCAAGAAATAGTGGCCAGAAAGTGATGAAACTCGGCAGACAGAGAGAGACAGGGACGAACAATAAGTGATCTTTATTTCAAAATGATAGTCATAATACAGAGCGAGAACGGCGTCGGCTTAGTAGCAAGTAGAACCACCGCGGACGGCGATGCACGCAGCAACACGTCTAGGTAGAGAGTCAATCAGAGTACGGATGGCGTCCTGAGGGATGGCTCTCCATTCCCTCTCAACCATTTGCCACAGTTCGTCTTCTGAACGCGGCTGTGGCAAGGCATGCAAACGGCGTCCAATGATGTCCCAGACGTGCTCGATTGGTGAGAGATCAGGAGAGTACGGTGGCCAGGAAAGCATCTGTACATCTTGCAGAGCTTGTTGGCTAATGCGAGCAGTGTGCGGTCGGGCGTTATCCTGCTGATAAAGGGCATTGGGTACCCCCTGAGTGTCACCGGTCGCAGCACATTATCAACGTATCGTTGGGCCGTCATAGTGCCCTGAATACGAAGAAAAGGTGACCTGGAATCATACGCGATTGCGCCCCAAACCATGATTCCACGTTGTCGCACGGTGGGGCGTTCCACAATTGCTGCCGGATTGGACCTTTCTCCACGTCGACGCCACACGCGTACACGGCGACTATCACTGGACAAGCAGAAACGCGACTCATCTGAAAACACGACCCTGTGCCATTCCGCCATCCACGTCGATCTAGCCCGGCACCATTCCAAACGTTGGCGCCTATTCGGTGGGGTCAATGGCTGTCTTCTTAGCGGACGGCATGAGTGCAAGCCATTAGCAACCAATCGAAGGGAAATGGTTCTGGTCGAGATGGAATGATCTAGGGTGTCTTGCACATGTTGCAGGATGGCGGTACAAGTGGCTTGTGGGGCCGCCACTGCTTGTCGAAGGATACGCCGATCCACACGTGCTGACGTCACTCTGGTTGCACCGACATTCCTTTAAATTGCCACATTTCCTTGTTCCAACCATCTTCTCCACAGTCGGTGCACCGTGGACGCACCAAGGTGTGTATCAGCTGCGATTTGACGTATGGACCAACCTGCCCTTTTCAGTCCGATCACCATGCCCCTCGTAAAAGCGTCTGTCTGCTTGAACTGCCTCCGTTTACGATGACCTGGCATTCTCTGTTATTACACGTGTCTTTTGACACAAGAACAAAATTTCTACAATGATTTTCCTTGAAGAAATAACGACACGAATACTGTCCTTTCTGCAAGTTCCTTCCCTTATATCTTACTCCATGTGCGCACGAGAGCTGCGCATTTTACATCATTTGCATAACTCGGTTAGGCGCGTCTACCCTGAAATTTGCATAATTTTCTGGCCACTATTTCTTGGTGTTCCATTTTCAATGTCACGCAGTGTATAAGATTCTTAAAAATACCTTCTCTGAAACGCTATGGAAATTGAAATATTTTCCTCTTATCATAGAAGGTCCATGAATGCTTCACTGGAAACATTTCTGGAGGAAATATAGTAATAAGAGCCTAATATACTCTATTGTGTTTTCTCCACCTATAGACTGATGATCTTAGCGATTTTAAATTCAATAAGACTAGTACAACCCAGTACACACACAAAATGAAATATAAATATTTCTTTCTCTCTCTCTCTCACCCTCAAATAAACAAAACATTTTCTGGTTTAACAATTTATTGCTGATTAACATGCGATTATCTCAAGTTCTCAAAATTATGGACATAAAGACCTTTTTAATGATATTTTTTGTTGGAGGAAAAGTGATGAGATTGAATTAACTACTATATAAATAAATAAGCCAAAGATAATGAAAATGAAGAAACAATATTATAAACACGTATATGCATATGTAAATATTCAATTCAATCGCTATATGTCCTTAAATATATATATATATATATAACTACTCTTTCTAATCATATATATTTTAATTTAAAATTCTGATTTATTTTCCTTGATATATATTTTCAAAACTCTCAGGAGAATTGCTTTTATTTGAATTGGAACGTTTTAACAAAAAACTCTGTATGTGCGAAACAACATTTTATTTGGTTCTTTAAACATTATTTATAATGTGATTCAGCAATATATATTTAAAAAGTAATAAAATTATTACATTTATGGATTTAATCTTTTTTTTTTTCTGGAAAGTCTATTATATTTAACTTGCTTGTCATCGCGCATCAGTTTCAAACAATATCCCTCCACCATATTTTGATTCCAAAGACCATTGTATCGTTGTTCAATGATTTTAATATCTTGGTGGAAGTGTTCATCTTCGCTCTCTGCACCGAGATTTTCAGGTTAAAGTTTAATGTGAATCCATAAAATTCAATTTTAGAATTATCAGGCACCCGAGCTTATGTGTCGTGATGACATATCAGGATAAAAGTGGTTTCTTTTTGCTATTGAGCTCTTTGATTTTTCAGACACAGATATAACAATCGTCATGAGATTTTCGTTTGTTGCCAACCATTGGTATAACAAAGGACACACCTTTTGATTTCTCTAATTTCCATTACAAAAGCCTTCGATAGCACGTTCCGTACACACAATGGGGGTGCTACCACTTGTCTTGATCACCTAAGGACACACCAAAGTATGCTTTATAGTATTATTTTATCTTTGGTGATACGATTCCTCTTTCAGGGAATTGTTAACTTTCCACAAATTTTGCAGAACTTCTCTGGATTAGCTTTACATATACGCGGCATATAATATTTATATATTTATAAATAGTTCTGAAAATTAGTATATATTTTAACATTTGCTTAATATAAAATAATTACTGAATATTTTACACGACAACAGCAACTGAATATTTTTCAAAACTCTTTTTAAAATAGAGATAATTTTCAATAAAATGAAGGTTATATTCGTGAGATCGACAAGCTAGAAAATTCACCAGAACCAACTTTCAAATAGTCAGAGGTATGTCTATTACTTTAAATACCACACCCACGCAAACACTGAAAAAATGAACTAATATATAATTGAATCAAACTGGCCTCTCATTGCTATTTCACGGAACTGTTTATAATTTTGCGGCTTGTATAAACAATGTTGTGTTGATGTGGCAGGCTGAGGGCACCAACAAAGCGTTGGTGGTAAACCCTCTCCTCGTCACCAGCCCAACTGACCTGTGACTGCACGTACCATGACCAACCGAATGTGACTGCACCGACCATGACTTACCAAATATGACCTACCGACCATACCTACCAAATATGACCTACCGAACGTGACCTACCAAATTTGACCTACCGAACGTGACCTACCGACCATGACCTACCGACCATGACCTACCAAATATGACCTACCGACCATGACCTACCAAATATGACCTACCGAACGTGACCTACCAAATATGACCTACCGACCATGACCTACCGAATATGACCTACCGAACGTGACCTACCGACCATGACCTACCGACCATGACCTACCAAATATGACCTACCGAACGTGACCTACCAAATATGACCTACCGAACGTGACCTACCAAATATGACCTACCAAACGTGACCAACCGAATATGACCTACCAAACGTACCCAGTAACATCAGAGCAATGCTCCTCCACCCCGTGCCCAGTAACATCAGGGCAATGATTCTCCATCACATGCCCAATAACATCAGGGCAATGCTTCTCCATCCCATGCCCAGTAACATCAGGGTAGTGCTCCTCCATTCCATGCCCAATAACATCAGGGCAATGCTCCTCCATCTCATGCCCAGCAACATCAGGGCAGTGCTACTCCATTCCTTGCCCAGTAACATCAGGGCAGTGCTCCTCCATCCCATGCCGAGTAAAATCAGGGCAACGCTCCTCCATCCCTTGCCCAGTAACATCAGGGCAGCGCTTCTCTATCCCTTGCCCAGTAACATCAGGGCAATGCTCCTCCACCCCCGTGCCCAGTAACATCAAGGCAATGATTCTCCATCACATGCCCAATAACATCAGGGCAATGCTTTTCCATCCCATGCCCAGTAACATCGGGGTAGTGCTCCTCCATTCCATGCCCAGCAACATCAGGGCAGTGCTACTACATTCCTTGCCCAGTAACATCAGGGCAGCGCTCCTCCATCCCTTGCCCAGTAACATCAGGGCAGTGATCCTCCATCCCTTTCCCAGTAACATCAGGGCAGCAGTCCTCCATCCCTTGCCCAGTAACATCAGGGCAAGCCCTCCTCCATCCCTTTCCCAGTAACATCAGGGCAGCAGTCCTCCATCCCTTGCCCAGTATACATCAGGGCAGCGCTTCTCTATCCCTTGCCCAGTAACACCAGGGCAATGCTCCTCCACCCCGTGCCCAGTAACATCAGGGCAGTGCTCCTCCACCCCATGCCCAATAACATCAGGGCATGCTCCCCACCCCATGCCCAATAAAACTCAGGGCAGTGCTCCTCATCCCTTGCCCATAACATCAGCAGTGCTCCACCATCCCGTGCCCAGTAACATCAGTCAGTGCTCCTCCACCCCATCCCAATAAACTCAGGGCGTGCTCCTCCATCCCTTGCCCAGTAACATCAGGGCAGCGCTCCTCCATCCCTTGCCCAGTAACATTAGGGCAGTGCTCCTCCATCCCGTGACAGTAACATCAGGGCAGTGCTCCCTCAATCCTGTGACAGTAACATCAGGGCAGTGCTCCTCCATCCCATTCCCAGTAACAACAGGGCAGTGCTCCTCATCCCATTCCAAATAAAATAAGGGCAGAAAATTCTCAATCTCATGTCTTAGCGATATTGTCGTATCACCCCCCTTTCATGACATCAAAGCATTTTTTTTTCGCTTTCATGCCATCACCATCAGGCTATGCTTCATTAATCTCAATGCAAACCAAGATCAAAGCAATGTCTTTTTCCTTCCATTGTCAGCAATGACAAAGATGTTCTCACTTCTCTCACTTCTGCCACACACAGCTTTGCCCTCTTCCTTCCACTTCACTACTACCACAGAATGGCTTTCTCCCACACCTCTATCAGGCCTCCTTTCTTCAAAGCCTACCAATGTCATTGTGCCGCCAGCTGCCCCAACTAACGATATCTCCAGGGAAGAGACTTCTCCTCTTCAGCTAGTTATCATGTTCAACTGATTGAGTATCGACATCAATTAGTGAATTTTGGAGAATTGTTGCACTCTTTAAAATGAATAAAATTTGAAAGAACAATATTTAGTGTGTTTCCATAACTCTATCGCCCATTCCGCTTTTATATTGGCAAAGATTGTCAGCCAGGACCAAATAAACAAACATATTTGAGGCAGGTCGATGCAGGAATTAGTATAGGCTCAATGCTCTGTTTCTCTCTTACTCTACTAATCCCTTTTTATTCTAGATCCTTACTTCAAACTTCTACGTATTCTATCACGATGCCCTTTATTGCCCACCCCTTTATTCTTAGAAGCTAAAATTATTTCCAAAATCCATATTAGAAAAAGGTTTTTCTAATTTAGTATAATATTGTAGCATGGGCTGACTTCATGGAATTGTAAGCTCGTGCCAGCGCCGGGTTGTTCCAGGCGAGCCCTCGCGCGAACGCACGCGCCGCGCCAGTGATTCTTTTCCCCCTCGCGCTAGTGCTTCTTTTTTTTTTTTTTTGCTCTCATAAAACAACCTGTATAAACTTCATATAAATTTCTCTCGCTTATTAAATTGTTCTTAATTGCCATACGACTTGCTAATTATTTCATCACTACATTTGGTCGAGAAGCCGGGTACGATTCCGACAAGATAATTTAATCTGGACGGCGTTTTGAGAAGAAGCCGACGTTTGCAAAGCTTGCCGCCGCTCGACATCGGTATGAGTGAAGTAGAAGAAAAGCCACGTGTGCAAGCTACCACTTTCACATGTCTTCAACACCCATGAAGCCCTCCTAATTTTTCAGGTAAGGCCACTGAATTTGCTCACCTATGGTTAAAAGATTTCAACCGTGTTGCTCTTTATAATGGTTGGGACGAAACAATGTGTTTGGCCAACGTTGTCTTCTTTTTGTAAGGGACAGCTAAATGTTGGTTCGATAACATTGAGGATGACCTTACATCTTGGGATATTTTTAAAGAAAATTTTTCAGAAATGTTTGGTGACAAAGAGGATTACTCCAGAAAAATTGAGTCAGCGCTAAAAGTAAGAGCACAAAAGCCTGACGAGTCCATAGAATTCTATATTCAGGATGTGCTGAACCTATGTCGCCAGCTAAACTCAAACATGTCTGAAGAAGACAGGGTAGGCCACCTCATGAAGGGAGTTTCTGACGACATTTACCGGATCCTCCTCACAATTGAGGTAGCTACAACTGTGGACTTCACCAACCACTGCCGTCGGATTGAGAAACTAAATAAAAAAGAATCAGTAGTGTGAGGTTCGAGAGGATTCCCTCCGTTGCCACAATTAAAAATGAAGAGGCGGGTTACACTTTAAAGGATCTGATCAGGGAGATTGTCAAGGAAGAGCTCCGATTAATTCCAAATGAACAAGCGAATTCCATTTCTTCAAAATCTTTAGAAGAAAAGGTTTTGCAGCGAGCAGAACAATCCTTGTCGCCGATTGAAAAAACACCTGTGGTCTATTCCAAGAAGGCTTTCCAGAATTTTCGCCGTGACAAACAAGAAATGGGTGAAGCGACAAGGAGGAAAAACAGACCAGTTCCGAACGGAGGATAACATCCCGATATGTTTCTATTGCAATCGGCCAGGACACGTCCCGAAACATTGTTGGGAAAGACCCTGTAACTACCAAGAAAGAGAACCAAGTATAATCCAGGACAGTTATTATAGTCGTTGAAGACCTGGACCTATCTATATGTCAGACTTTATAACGCCGCAATTGGATGATTTTGAACGAAGCAACTCTCCCCGCCGTAATTTACCTAGAAGCTCCTCTCCCTACCCAGAACGTGGGAGATCGACAACAGGATGATACCAATCTAGATCGCCAGTCCGGATCCCCAGCCGTTCTCCCCACACAGAAAGGTACAGGGAAACTAGGAAACACGACCTGTAAGGGTGGTAAGGTCGGACGTTGCTTAAAACCTCCACAGACGCGAGCTGACTTAGACGAAAACTATATTTGTATAAACATCAATGGACGTCATGTCGAGACGCTAATTGACACAGGGGCGTCATACTCTGTTATCTCAGCTAACTTCAGAGAGTCGCTAAAGGTTGTGATGATTAAGAACACCAATATAACTTTAAAAGTCGCAAACAATCGTTTTGTTTCCCCACTTGTAAAATGTCTCCTGAGAGTAGGAATAAATGACTTTCAGCGGACTGCCGAGTTTCTCGTCCTTCCCAGTTGCAGCCACGATGTCATCTTGGGCTGGGATTTCCTCGAGTCGTCAAGTGCCATTATGGACTGTGGTCAATCTGAAATTTCGTTTTCATAAATGCCTAATGAGGACCCATCCGTGGCACGGCTTTACCTAGCATCGGACGACATTATTCCCCCAAAATCCATCAAGAGGGTAGTTGCCCGGACACCCAACGTGGTAGGAATTAGGAATTGTGTTATTGAGGGTTCGAGGAAACTTCTTTTGGAAAAAGAGCTTTTTATCCCCTCCTCTTATGTCACCATATGGCATGGCCGGGCCAATATTTGGGTGACTAATTTTAGCAAAAATCAAATACCAATCCCTTCTGGAATGTGCCTAGCTCAGTTTATTAAAAATCCAGCCGCAAGAAATTTGCCCAATCGTGGAAGCTAACGAAAACTATGTGTCTAAAGGCGTTGAGTCAACCTACAAGATGAGTAAGTTAGAAGGTTCAATAGAAAATCTTACTAATATCGATAATGCTGAGCGGCCTGTGGGAATGGAAAATATCTCACCATGTATCTCCCCCGAGCTTCCTCCGAGTCACAAGATCGAACTTTTGGAACTTCTTGAAAGATTTTCGGAATTATTCAATCCGATTACTAAAAGTCCATCTGAACATATCACTAAGCATAAGATAGCTACAGGCGACGCCAGACCATTAAAAAGGAGGCCATATCGGGTTTCACCTTCTGAAAGGAAAGTTATTCAAGAAGAAGTTGACAGAATGATGGAAATTGGAGCCGTCCAACCTTCGAAAAGTCCTTGGGCTTCACCGGTCGTTTTTGGTAAGAAAAAGAGACGGATCGGTGCGCTTTTGTGTGGATTGTCGAGGCTTAAATAAAGTGACAAAAAATGACGTTTATCCACTCCCACGAGTTGACGACGCTCTTGATTGTTTAAAAGGGGCGAAGATATACTCCACGATGGATCTTAAGTCGGGATATTGGCAGATTAGCGTCGATGAAGCCGATCGTGAAAAACTGCCTTCATCACTCCAGATGGCCTTTTTGAATTTAAGGGCATGCCTTTCGGGCTTTGCAACGCCCCCGCCACGTTCGAAAGGATGATGGATGGTCTCCTGAAGGGCCTACGGTGGACAATATGTCTGTGCTATCTGGACGATGTCCTTGTGTTCGCAGATAATTTTTCGGACCATCTAGCACGAATAGAGGCGGTTTTGAACTGTTTCAAGAAAGTTGGACTAAGGCTAAATCCCAGCAAGTGTTCTTTTGGTGCCAGTAAAATAAAGATCCTTGGGCATCAGGTAGACCAGAATGGGATCCGACGACGACGAGAAGATTAAGGCAATCACCGAATTTCCAGCCCCATAATAACTTGCAGCAGGTCAGAAGCTTCCTCGGCTTATCATCTTATTATAGACGCTTCATTAGGAACTATGCGGATATCGCACGCCCCCTTAACGCCCTACTCTCTAAGGGGACAAAGTTCGAGTGGAACACAGCCCAAGAGGGAGCGTTTCGGAATTTAAAGATTGCCTTGACGTCAAAACCAGTGTTGGGACATTTTGATGATGACGCTCCAACTGAACTACATACTGATGCCAGTGGATATGGAATAGGTGCCGTGCTTGCGCAAAAACAAGGGAGTGATGAAAAGGTAATTGCTTATGCTTCGCGCACCCTTTTAAGGGCAGAACAAAATTATTCAACAACAGAGAGTGAATGCCTGGCCATAATATGGGCGATTGGAAAATTTAGGCCTTAGTTGTTCGGACGTCACTTTAGAGTTGTAACCGACCACCATTCCTTATGTTGGTTGACCAACTTGAAAGATCCTGCAGGCAGATTGGCGAGGTGGGCGCTGAGGCTACAGGAGTATGACGTCTCTATTGTCTACAAGACTGGGAGAATGCACCAAGACGCTGACTGCCTATCGAGAAATCCCCTAAAACATACCGAGGAGAATTTTAATGATGATATTCCCATATTATTCCTTCTAAGTGACATCGGTAGAGAACAAGAAAATGACCCTTACATTGCGGAAATAATCAGAAATATATCTCAGCCTTCACTTACCAAGCAAGACGAGAAGTTCAAATTTGTTAAAGGGATTCTCTATAGAAAAAATTATGACCCAACTGGACAACCTTTACTATTGGTGGTCCGAAGGCACCTTCGAATGGAAATCCTGAGCGACCTGCATGACGCACCTACCGCTGGACATCTGGGTTTCGCTAAAACCTACGACAGAGTCAAGAGAAGGTTCTACTGGCCAGGGCTGTACAGAAGCGTGAAGAGGTGCGTGGGCCATTGTCAGGACTGCCAGCGTCGTAAAGGTGTACCTCAATTGCCCCCTGGCTATCTGAAGCCCATTCCGCCTCCGGACAGCCCCTTTCAAAAGGTCGGAATAGATTTATTGGGACGCTTCCCCATATCTCAAGGAAAGAAAAAATAGATAGTCGTTTGTACCGACTACCTCACTAAATACGCCGTAACTCAAAGCCTAGGATCAGGTGAAGCCCAGGAAATCGCGAAATTTCTTTTAGAAGAAGTCATACTGAAACATGGAGCACCTCGAGAAATAGTAATGGATCGAGGTCGAAATTTCCAATCAAAACTCCTTCAGGAGCTGACTAATAAATGTGGCATCAAAAAGAAGACAACAACGGCGTACCATCCCCAAACCAACGGCTTAACAGAAAGATTAAATAGAACAATTGCCGACATGCTATCAATGTATATGGACCCTGACCAGAAGAACTGGGACGAGATGTTGCCCTTTATCACGTTTGCCTACAATACGGCCAAACAAGAATCGACTGGCTTCACGCCATTCTTCCTGATCCATGGAAGGGAGGCCGAGACGACCCTCGACGCTATCTTCCCCTACAGTAGCTCGTCCGAGGGAGAGGCATTCATTCAGAATTTGGGAACCAGAGCCGAAGAGGCAAGACAAATAGCCCGTCATCACATCTTCAAGGCTCAAGAGACGAATAAAACTAACTACGACGCTCGACATACAGGAAAGATCTACGAACCAGGAGTCCTGGTCTGGATCTTCATTCCTATTCGACGTGTTGGATTTCTGAAAAACTCCTAAGACGATACGTCGGTCCCTTCAGGGTTACAAAGAAAATATCGGACGTGACCTACGAGGTCGAAGCAGTCAGTGAACAAGGTAGAAGACAAAAGAAGCGCGACACCGTCCATATCCTCAGGATGAAGCCGTACTATGACCCATCAAGACAGGAAGATTCGTCGAGTGTAGATAACTCTACGTCTGGAGAAGAGGAGGATAATAAAGCTGTAGAACAGCTTCTCATGGGAGAGGGAGTAGTGTAGCATGGGCCGACTTCATGGAACAGTAAGCTCGTGCCAGCGCCGGGTTGTTCCAGGAGCCCTCGCGCGAACGCACGCGCCGCGCCAGTGATTCTTTTCCCCCGCTCGCGCTAGTGCTTCTTTTTTTTTTTTTTGCACTCATATAAACAACCTGTATAAACTTCATATAAATTTCTCTCGCTTATTAAATTGTTCTTAATTGTCATACGACTTGCTAATTATTTCATCACTACATTTTATATATCTTCTTTCTCTCTCTCTCTCTCTCTTTTCAAAAATATCTAACTTACAGAGTTGCAGCGTTTTCATTTGACAAACTTGTAAATTACTATAGTGTGGTGTTAAAGGTTGGGTGAAAAAAATATTTTTAGATTATTTAATGCCTACATTATGTGCAAAAACACAATATGTTGTTAACGCTTCCACTGAGTTATATTGATTTGATAAACACGGTGTCTCTTCTATAACTCAATATAGTGCTGCGATAATGGCCGAATGAAAGCTTCGAAATCGTCGTAGTGGAAAGAGGGTCAGTTCGACCATATGTGTTCACCCCCTGAGTGGACCGACGGCCCAGTCAACAAGGAAGAAGCCTATCTGGTGGCCAAAAGTGATGTCATCTTCCTTGTTGTTGACTCGGCTGTTGGTGATGCTCACTGCATGTTACTTGCTTTTTCTCCATGAGAATGCAGAAAGGTAAAAAAGAAAAGTTGAACAGAGATCCTCAACGATCCTACGTGCTCATTTGGCCATCTTTGACGCGGCGGTCACGCAACAAATGGTGTCAGAAGTGGGATCTCCGTTAAGTCATTTCTGGATACGAGTGAAACCAGAAAATAACGACGCAGCAATCAGACATCATTCAAGCTCTCCTCTCAGCAATGAAAGAGTTCAGTGAAATCTGTGTGAAGAGTAAGCCGGGATATGCAGTGTTGAAGGTCGCCCGATGCAGGACGCCGTGCTTGGCAATATGGAAAACGCCCTACGGAAGATAGATGGTGTGATAGAGCTCACTAGAAATGGTTACATGGAGAGAAAAAA
>CP092867.1:117524168-117596183 GCA_030710605.1 Cordylochernes scorpioides
TGATAGCTGTAAATACAGATGACGTGAAAAAGCGATCATCAATAAATATAAAATATAAAGAAAGTGGGATCTTTTTACTATAAATCATCTTCATAATCGCGCCTACGTATATAAAAGTCAGTTCCTTAAAAACAGATAATCGCTTTGAAGGAAAAATAGAAAATTTGAAAAAATGCACTGAACTAATAATTTATTACAGTATTTTGTTAATATATTATAATAATTATTAATCAATTTTGTTTAGAAGCAATATTATCAAACTTTTAAAGACCTCAAATTTTTGTTTTGTCAAATTTTCGTGTTAAAATTTATACGTGTTAATAAAATATAGATGATATTGACCTTTATAAAAAATTATATTGTAAAAGCCTTTATATTTTTTTATTTATTGAATATTATTTGAATTGAGATGCTCAAAACGTGCTATTTTTACTGTAGAAAAAGTCTATTTTCGATCTTTTTATGCCATTAATTGCAACACAAATCCTCTTTACTTCAATGATACACATTATTATATATTTTACAAACAGAAATAATTTAATATATTTTTATCTCAATTTATGATAAGTATTTAAAATAGGTTTATAATAATATATGTATATAAACATTGTATTTATTATTAAATTGTTAAAGTGATAATCCTGTTAAAGGACTGACAAGTCCGAAAGCTTGAAAATAAAAAGTTACACAAGAAACTTAACCCTGGAAGCTTAATTTATTTTATAACATATTGTATATATTATTATTTTTATTTGGGTGTAGCTTACCTTCTAATACATCATCAAGAACGTGTTTATATTGTTATATAAGGTTATATAAAAGTTTATAAAGGCCAACCAATACAGGGGCGGCTTAGATTTCCCAACTTTAAAGGATCGGTGCCTCTTCTGGTACATGAATGGCATCCTCTCCCGTCTAACTTATATAACTTTATGTAGGCTAAACATTTTGTTGTATTTATATTGAATATAAAATAATATTCATAAGGAGATAACGTGCCATCTGTATATAATAAATGGAATCTTTAAAGCACGACTGTTTTTTGTTTTGTTTTTTAATACACTGAAGGGTGGAAACTATGGACATAAGCTTCTTGGACACTTTATATTTTATAGGAGCATTACATCGAGCAATGCTCTTCCGCAAACAATAAGTACAAGGACAGTTAGGTATAATTAATTATAAGGCGATTACATGCCATCTATATAACAGATGGAAGCTTTAAATATAAAAGAAACTTCTACTATCCTTACTGCGATGAAAAAATATTGGGAGGGCTTGGCTCATCAGTGGTGAACCTCCCAGCGGTTTCTCCAATTTAATCTATCATACTGCTTCTTAATGCTCTAATACTGTATTGAACGATTCTGCTTATATATGATGCAGTAAGGACAGTTTGTTTCACATTTAAAAAGGAACATTCATGTTTTAAAGCTTATATTTTTCTTATAATAAATAACATTACAGTTTATATTGTGGAAGTTACTGCCTAGATTTTAGGTGCAAATATTTTCCTGGCTAACGATGACATGTGTCCAATATGTGCGACAGGACCGAGATACAGTTGTCGTCGCAACGACTGGCTTTCCTGGTAGAGTGACCGCAACAACGATGGTCCTACAGATTTCACCTCGGGGGGAGTCTTCTCCTGAACCTCAGGTAACGCATCGAGCTAGATTGTCAGACGTACGAGTACGTCGAGTACACCGTTCTGGTTAAATTTCATACCTGGAACATCGGACGTCTTGTTGACAAGATCGCAATCACCACGAAATAGAAGGCACCGTTGGCCATATCATCTCCACTGACTCCACTTTCAACTAAGTGGACCGTGCATTGCTAGCTACTCAATTGCTCACCATTGGCCTTCTGCCGGATTTCGTGAGTGGTTTGAGATACTCTATGGGGGCTGAAGCGACGGTCAGTATCGAAGGTAACTACACCTGTCCGTTCACACTGCACAGAGGGCTATGGCAAGGTTGTACCTCTATTGCAACCTTCTTCTCTCATTTCAGGAGTCAATTATTACGCCATCTTGAGATAGTTCTCGATAGCGGGAAGGTCCTGGCATACGTCGATCAGTGCCTGAAGGTTACTGGTAAATCCACCTTCTTGGGATATCTTCACGGTGCCTTGGCTTGCGCGTAGGAGTCCTGGTAGACCTTGCTCCGACTCTTAACCAACGGCCAACACGAGTCATCCTTGAAGACGCCACATCTTCGAGCGTTCGGTCAACGTCTCTGGTGTTAGAGCATGCACGCAAGGAATAACAGGTGGGAAGTAACTGTAGGACAATATGTGCACACATACTGCTTGCTGGAGCGGTCCAGATTGGCCGCTATTAGTCGGTATGTCTATCAATGGCGTAGGGTTATCATCTCTCCGTCGCTTCTCCTTCGGGAATCATGCAGATAGAACTCCTGCTGGACTTGCTTAATCCGGTGCACCCGGCGTCAGCCATCGCCTGTGGCTTTACCTACAGACAACTCCCCCACTGGCACTGTAGTGCCTGCCGTCCGTCCTCTCATTCGAACGGCGTCGTCAGGCCATCGCAGAATCTTCACTCCTGAATCTTCTTGGTGGATATTGAATCTCTAATGGAAAAAGTAGTGAAAAGCAAACCCAATGCACTAGATTTTCACAAATTTTGGAAAACAACGAAAAAAATAAACGCAACACAAATGTTAGATCCAACTTGAAGAAAGGTCGATGTTAATCTCCAATTTCTGTAGAAAACTTCTATGTTTACTTTTGTTCATCCATCTGGAAGAATCCTGTATGGGACGATTAATGTAAATAAGTATTTTTGTTGTTGTTGATATTGAATCAAGCCAACATCTTGTCAGCGGTCTACGTCGTCAAATGGGAAATGAGAGTGTCGCTGGAGACCAGCTTCAAAAAAAACCTCTTCGCCATTGGGAGAAGTCATTGTACATAGCAATGTTTATTTCATTCAAATTTTCATTTATTAATTTCGATTAGGACTTTGGATTTTTTTTGTTTGTCTATTTATTAAGGTCGATATATGGATGTGTCTTGTCATTATTTATCTGCATCGCGTATTCCAAAGCGTTTGTTCACAGCTATCTCTTAGGTCTAAAGGTGAGAATAGTCTAGAGGGCTCTCTGTTAGTGGGGCGCCTTCTAGGCGAATATATGTACAAGAGTATTGCACAACTCTTTTACACATGTTTAGATATTCCTATAGGAGCACATGTGCGGGAGATTACATCGATATGGTACTGGCATTACATTACCTATTTATTAGGTTTTGTTAGTTATATGAGCGATATTTGTGATTAGTAATTAAGTTATTAATTCTGTTTATAAATCGGTTATTAATGGTATTTAAAATAAGGCAGAGTCACGCTTATAGTGAATGGCAAGGAGTGTTTTTGTTAAAATTTATATTTGATTCTCCTATAACTGAAATAGACTATGAATTGTTTCCAATTATCTTCGACAGCATTTGCTTTTAATTGTAATATTAAGTACTATTGTAATTGAAGGAGTCAAGTTTGAATTATTTCTCTGAAAAATAAAACATCTCACATCTCAATTTTGCAAGGTATTTGATTTAGTTTCTGTTTAACACAACTCCAGTAGCCGCCATATTAAGTATATAGGTAAACTACTATAAGTAGAGAGAACAGATGGTATTTGATATATCCATTTGACAGCTTGAAAATGTGAGCTGGATGTCACCATGTTTAAAATTCTAATTTATATTTCCACTGGACTCCGGTTTCTATGGAGCTCCCAGAATTCACACATTAAAGAAATCCCAGACGTTAATCAACGCGATAACAATCTAGCTCTATTGAATCCCAAGCGAATAATTAAAAGTGAGTCCATTTCTCTTTGAGAACCTTGGTCCGAATTATTCAATGGATTGATCAAATTAAGTTGATTTTACAAAGTAAAAAACATTCAAAAAACAAATTTCGTTGAAATTTATTATCTGATATTATGGATCAACATCTCAGGTTCTCAGCCACTACATGGCTAAACTGGAAGTTTCCCAGATGGAAGTCCAGCTATTGGCAGCTCATAACATTGAATAGCTCGGTCTTTACTCTGATGTCAATTACACTAATTTAGATTTATTTATTTTTTCTGGAATCAACATTGCAGCTCAATTCTCAAAAATTGATATTTTAATAAGCCAAAGCGCGCGCGGAATTGAATTCCAATATGTCTAAATACTACTTCTCTTCATATTTTCTAATCCCAAGTTTTTCTAAAGATCTGTAGATTGGAATGGGATCCAAATTATTTTCGCCCTAATTTTTAGAACATTCAATTTGTATCCAACCATGGTATAAGGTTGTCCCAAAAATTCATGTTTTTCTTATTACTTGGCGAATATTATTATTACTCGCGGCGAATACATATTAATACATAATACAATTACTTTATACATAATACAAAGACATTATACATAACGGCGAATATTATCGGTATTTTTGCAAGTTTTTACGGACTTTTAGGACAACCTTGTAATCTCAAGAGTTTTCTGGAAAGAATTCACGCAGTGGAGGATCCAAGCTGTGGCTGTAACATTCAGGATTGTACTCCTCTTTTACTCAAATTTCCAGCATTTCAAGACTACAGATACAGTAATACTGATCCAAGAAGACTCATATATCTGGCAAAGTTTCATACAGTAAATTCAATAGATTTTATAAATATATATCAGTAAATTTAAATAATTTTAATTTTTAAGTATAATGGATTGTATAATATATATGCCATATTATATAGTTCAATATTTTGATTTAAGCTTAAATTGAAAATCATATATATATTAAGCTTATATTAGAAACCTTTTTCAAGCATATTGTAATTTGCAGAATGTTTGTTTAGATATATAAATATGTAAATAGATATTTTTCTTTCTCTCTTTATCTTTTATATTTCTCTTTCATTGGGCGCCAGTGTTCTTAGCGGGACATCGCGTTTTTTTTTTTGTTATAGTTTACTAAAGTTTAATAAAGTAACTTGTCGCTGTAAAAGTTATTGAAACGTTGATGTTTTGATCTTTGGCCGCTTAGTGAATTCTAATAAGGATTTATTTTTTCAGAAATATATTTTTAAAATAATCAAGTTAGCGTATGAATTGACATTTCGGGAATATTTTATGGATATAAAACCCAAAATAACTGTATAGATGATAAATGAAACTGTTTGACGCTATTGCTTTTCAAATAAAACAACTGTCATTACTAAGGATGGAGAATATTGGGAGGGCCTGGCTCATCAGTGACGAACCCTGCCAGTAGTTTCGCTAGTTAATTCACCAGATAATGTTGTATATTGGACTGTATACATCCGACAGAAGAATCTAAGACATTAACAGCGCCGTCTATTATTGGTGACTGGTTTCAAAATTTCACCAAGGATAGTAGAAGTTATTGAAGCTATAAATAGCTTTGTATTTCTAACACTATATAAACCTCTTGATTTCTTTAAAATAAAAATTTCTTAAAAATAAGAATCGAATGTTCAGATGGTTTCATGTCTCACACAGGGTCATTTTTCATTCAAACATATTCCTGTAATAATATTCTATCTTTATACATATGTAGTTTGTTTTCTCTCGGACTTACAAGGTGTGTCTGGAAAATAGTGAGGAATTTCTTTAAAGATAAATTTGTAAAATAGGTTAGCAATAATAAATATGTTCACTATTATTCAATGAAGTGATTGTGTAACTTTAAAAATGGAAACACCAAAATCTCTATTGATTATAGACTAATTTAAAAACCTACATCTATGAGAATAATTAAACATGGCTTAAATACGCTATCTATGTCAACAACTAACTAGAAAAAGCATTTTTTTAATATTTTAAAATTTAATTTAAAATCGGATATTTTCAGATGTATTTGAACATAATATATAAAGCACGAGAAATTTATTGGATTAAACAAAAGGTTGTAAAAATAAGATGATGTTGGGACAAAAATTCTCCTTTTTCTCCATTGATCAATTTTCAGCTGCTTTAATGGCTATTAAAACACAGATGTAGGAACATGGCTTTTATATCAGAACCCATTGGTACAAACAAATTCTGAAAGACAAGTTTTCATATTCTGACCACATAGGTCTGTGGCCTGCAGTATAAACTGTTAGTTTCTGGAAGCCATGTACCAGGATCGAATCCCGCATTGTACACTTCGTTTTTATGTGAAGAACCCATTCATTTTATTCATTGTAAATAACATAATATAGGTTGCTCTTTTTGAGCGGTACCTAATAAAGTTATTTTGGAACAGGAAATTCTGACCACACGATATTTCTTGATAAAATTGTATATGCTCAATTTTTTTTTTCAGGATAAGATATAAAGTAAGAATTTTCAAATTCAGAGAATTTGTGAAACTTATTGATAATTATAAAAATAAATGGTTTAAGAGTTCAAACCTTAATATTCACACAAATATATGTGATTACGCTACAATAAATAAATATATTTTATCAATATAATTTTATAAAACGTCCCTTACAATGATAACATGTGCAGGTGAAATAATGGATCCTCTTATTGAGGGATTAAACGACTTTTCCAAAAGGTTGTACCACGAGATGGTCAAGAACCAACTCCTCCTGGACAAGTTGGACGCCAAAGTAAGTTGTCCTCCATCTTGTTGTCGTAGTCAGCCAGCTAACCTTGTCGGTGCAGATGGCGGAGGTCAAGGTGCGGCTGAGCCAGGAGGTAAGAACAACACTCCTTCTGTATAAGACATGTCTTCTTCAACTGGCGTATGGTGGGTGCAGCCCATCTTCAAGAAGATGTCCAAGAAGACGGTGGCGAGGTAACTTTCTTCACTTTTACAAATATGTCGAATGTTTTTATAGCAATATTTATTGTCAGAATATCCATAAATATTCAATCGTGTTAATGATTTTAATAAATAACAACACGCTTCAAAGCATCTCCTCTAAAACGCTATGGGAATTTAAATATTTCACTCTTTTCTTAAAAGGTCCATGAAGTAACTTGACTGGAAACATTGACGGAAGAAAGGGAGCAATAAGTGCCTAATAGACTCTATTTGTTTTCCACTTGGTCTCTCAATCTAATGATCTCTCAGCGAAATTAATTAAAATTTAATAACAATAGTGTGCACAAAATGAAAATTAATTTTTCTCACCCTCAAATAAACAAAAAATGTCTGTGTTAACATTTTAGGTTGATTAAAATAGGTTTTATTTTTCCAATTATCTATTATATCACAATAAATATCACAATTTTTGGACATAAAGCCTTTTACTAATGATATTAATTTGTTGGAGAAAAAGTGATAAGATTAAACTTATTGTACTATATAAATAAATAAGCCAAAGATAGTTAAAATGAAGAAACAATTTTATACACATATGTATGTATCCACTTTAATAACTATATGTCCATAAAAATATATATTTATCAAACTACTTTTACAAATCATATATAGAGAATTTTTTAAAAAACGAAGTCTTAACAAATAACTGTATGTGAAACAACATTTTATATGGTTTGTTAAACATTATTTATAAAGATTCAGTGATAATTTTTAAGAAGTAGTAAAAATAATTACATTTATGGATCTAACTATATATTTTTTGGGAAGTCTATTATATTTTGCTCTTGCTTGTCATCCCGCATCAGATTCAAAGAATAACCCTCCACCATTTGTTGAATCCAAAGACCATTGTATCGTTGCTCAATGATTTTAATATATTTGTGGAAGTGTCCACCTTGTTCTTCGCTCTCTGCACCGAGATTATCAGAGGAATGGTTTGAATATGAATCCATAAAGTTCAATTTTAGATTCATCAGGTACCCGAGCTTATGGAATTGGTAAATCATATTTTTACAATTCTCACTTAAATAGATCACTTATTATTATTGCCTTGAAAGATATTTGACAACGTCGATGAACGCAAGAGCCAAGATTTTTTTAGTCATATTTAAATGTTTGTATGGGAGGAAATACAATACTATAGCGCAGCAAACAATCCTTCAAATTTCGTTTAGAGAAATCAATAAAGAGTCCATACTCTGTAGCATTGTAATTAATTTGCAGAGTTTCTAAAACGCAGTAAATATCATTTTGCAATATACTAATCCTTGTTCTTTAGTAAAAATGGTAAAACAATGTTTTCTATTACAATAGACAGAGATTTTGGTTTGTGGAAACAAAGGTTCAATTGTTTCAATCTTGATCCAAAATTTCTGCTCCTTCTTTTGATACCTTAAATTCCTAACTAGATCAATTAACGATGTCTGATATAATAAATGTGGAATGCAACTTCTTTTTGAATTGACGTTCATCTACAAATGCTGTACATCGATCATCCTATTGGATATAGGATTCTGAGCCGTTTTAAGAATCAGCATGGGATCATCGAGGGCGTGAATTGTTTGTCTAGCTGATGATATAGCAGATAAAAGTTTGTTTCTTTTTGCAATTAAGGCCTGTGATTTTTCAGACAAAGAAAACCAATCGTAATGAGATTTTTCGGGTCCTGCCAAACCATTGGTAAACCAAAGGAAACACCTTTTGATTTCCCTAATTTCCATTTCAAAAGCCTTCGATAGTACGTTCTACACACACTTTGTCTGGGAATTGTTAATTTTCCCCAAATGTTGCAGAACTTCTCTGGATTAGCTTTACATTTCAGCGGCATATAATATTTATATATTTATAAATAGTTCTGAAAATTAGTATATATTTTTAAACATTTGCTTAATATAAAATAATAACTGAATATTTTTCAAAACTCTTTTTAAAATAGAGCTAATTTTCAATAAATTGAAGGTTATATTCATGAGAGAGAGAGAGATCGACAAGCTAGAAAATTCACCAGTACCAACTTTCAAATAGTCACAGGTATATCTACTACTTTAACCAAATACCACACGCAGAAATACACTAAAAAAACTAATATATAATTGAATCAAACTGGCCTCTCATTGCTATTTCACGGAACTGTTTATAATTTGCGGCTTGTATAAACAATGTTGTGTTGATGTGGCAGGCTGAGGGCACCAACAAAGCGTTGGTGGTAAACCCTCTCCTCGTCACCAGCCCATCTGACCTGTCACTGCACGTACCATGACCAACCGAATGTGACTACACCGACCATGACTTACCAAATATGACCTACCGACCATGACCTACCAAATATGACCTACCGAACGTGACCTACCAAATTTGACCTACCGAACGTGACCTACCGACCATGACCTACCAAATATGACCTACCGACCATGACCTACCAAATATGACCTACCGAACGTGACCTACCAAATATGACCTACCGAACGTGACCTACCGAACGTGACCTACCAAATATGACCTACCGAACGTGACCTACCGACCATGACCTACCAAATATGACCAACCGGTAATGACCTACCAAATATGACCTACCGAACGTGACTTACCGACCATGACCTACCAAATATGACCAACCGGTAATGACCTACCAAATATGACCTACCGAACGTGACCTACCGACCATGACCTACCAAATATGACCTACCAAACGTGACCAACGGAATATGACCTACCAAACGTACCCAGTAACATCAGGGCAATGCTCCTCCACCCCGTGCCCAGTAACATCAGGGCAATGATTCTCCATCCCATGCCCAGTAACATCAGGGTAGTGCTCCTCCATTCCATGCCCAAGAACATCAGGGCAGTGCTCCTCCATCCCATGCCCAGCAACATCAGGGCAGTGCTCCTCCATCCCATGCCCAGCAACATCAGGGCAGTGCTACTCCATTCCTTGCCCAGTATCATCAGGGCAGTGCTCCTCCATCCCATGCCGAGTAAAATCGGGGCAGCGCTCCTCCATCCCTTGCCCAGTAACATCAGGGCAGCGCTTCTCTATCCCTTGCCCAGTAACATCAGGGCAATGCTCCTCCACCCCGTGCCCAGTAACATCAGGGCAATGATTCTCCATCACATGCCCAATAACATCAGGGAAGTGCTTCTCCATCCCATGCCCAGTAACATCGGGGTAGTGCTCCTCCATTCCATGCCCAGCAACATCAGGGCAGTGCTACTCCATTTCTTGCCCAGTAACATCAGGGCAGCGCTCCTCCATCCCTTGCCCAGTAACATCAGGGCAGTGCTCCTCCATCCATTTCCCAGTAACATCAGGGCAGCAGTCCTCCATCCCTTGCCCAGTAACATCAGGGCAGCCCTCCTCCATCCCTTTCCCAGTAACATCAGGGCAGCAGTCCTCCATCCCTTGCCCAGTAACATCAGGGCAGCGCTTCTCTATCCCTTGCCCAGTAACATCAGGGCAGCGCTTCTCCATCCCTTGCCCAGTAACATCAGGGCAGTGCTCCTCCATCCATTTCCCAGTAACATCAGGGCAGTGCTCCTCCATTCCGTGCCCAGTAACATCAGGGCAGCAGTCCTCCATCCCTTGCCCAGTAACATCAGGGCAGCCCTCCTCCATCCCTTTCCCAGTAACATCAGGGCAGCAGTCCTCCATCCCTTGCCCAGTAACATCAGGGCAGTGCTCCTCCACCCCGTGCCCAGTAACATCAGGGCAGTGCTACTCCACCCCATGCCCAATAACATCAGGGCAGTGCTCCTCCATCCCGTGCCCAGTAACATCAGGGCAGTGCTCCTCCACCCCATGCCCAATAACATCAGGGCAGTGCTCCTCCATTCCGTGCCCAGTAACATCAGGGCAGCGCTCCTCCATTCCATTCCCAATAACATCAGGGCAGTGCTCCTCCATTCCATTCCCAATAACATCAGGGCAGCAGTCCTCCATCCCTCGCCCAGTAACATCAGGGCAGTGCTCCTCCATCCCTCGCCCAGTAACATCAGGGCAGTGCTCCTCCATCCCATGCCCAGTAACATCAGGGCAGTGCTGCTCCATCCTATGCCCTGTAACATCAGGGAAGTACTCCTCCATCCCATGCCCAGTAACATCAGGGCAGTGCTTCTCCATCCTGTTGGCTTCCGTAGGCGTTTCTTACTGGGAAAAAGAAAGAGAGAATCCAATGAAATAATTTAGTAGTGTTTATTAAAACAAAATCATGATAGTGAACAACACATATAACAGAGAGTACCGTCGTCTTCCGGGTATTCCTTCTACTGGGGAGCTCGGATTCTATATTCTGTGCGTTTATAATCTGTTTATCTGTGGCTCTCTGGTCGGGATGGCGCCTACATTCGGCCATTCCTGGATTTCAATCGTCCTCGATTGAACCTTGCGTTGCAGGAACGTCGTGGGTTGCGTCGGGGGGTATCTTCTACTTCTGGCTCCTCGTCCGGACTTTCTTCTGTAGCTGAATCATCTTCTTCACTGTGCCAAGACTTCAGTTGACTGATATGGGCCGTTGTCGTGTAGAACCGTCCACTGGTTCTTTCGCTTAACTGAGTCACTCTATACGTGTCGCTTGGC
Organism: Cordylochernes scorpioides; assembly: GCA_030710605.1. Taxonomy (NCBI): domain Eukaryota; kingdom Metazoa; phylum Arthropoda; class Arachnida; order Pseudoscorpiones; family Chernetidae; genus Cordylochernes; species Cordylochernes scorpioides. The sequence goes on from CP092867.1 coordinate 117,535,592, forward strand.
AGAACCTCGGTAATTATCAAAGGTCCTCGATATTTGGGTTGTGCCTTGGTTGGTTCACCCGTCATTTTGGGTACATGCCTCATCACTACAATTTCTCCTACTTCGAATTGGATTGTACGGCACTTCTTCTTATCGTAGTATGTCTTCATAATTTCTTGTTTATTCTCAATTTGGGTTCTCACACTCTCTTGAATTCTATCCGGCTCGGTCCATGGGTCCACGTCTTCGTCGGCTAATCTTCTAAGTATCCCATCGTGGAATCGAGGGGAATAGCCGTGGAGTGTTTCGAACGGTGTTTTATTCGTCGTCTTGTTCACCGCATTGTTCAGGTCTCGCTCTACCTCCTTGATCTTCAGGTCCCAATCCTTCCGTCGCGGATCCTCGATACTGGTTGCTATAGTGGACAATACTGTTCGGTTCACTCTTTCGACCATCCCGTTCCCTTGCGGATGTTTCGTAGAGTTCAGAGTATGATGTATTCCATTTCCTCGACAGAATTCTTCAAATTGCCTTGAGGTAAAACATGACCCTCTGTCGCTGATGATCTTGTCGGGTAGTCCGAAATCATTCACAAAACTTTTCATTACCTTCAGGACGTTCTGCGTCGATGTATTCCTTACAGGGCTTAATCGGACAAATCTTGTCAGATTATCGACAATCACTAAAAGTTCCTGGTTACCTTTTGTACTTCTTACGAAGGGGCCTACGTGGTCCATGTGTACGATGGAAAACGGTCTCTTGCCTGACTTAATGGGATGTAGGAAGCCTTGTTGTTTTCCACCGGGAACTTTGTTAAATAGACACTCGAGACACATAGCCACATGGCGTCGAACGTACCTCTTCATTGAAGGAAACCAGTACAATTCCTTAATTTTGTTGACAGTCCTATCAGTCGCAAAATGTCCCATTAGATCATGGAATTTGACAACTAAGCTTTTCCTCATACTTTTGGGTATAACATACAGGGCTCGTTCCTCTTCTCCATTTTTCACCATGCGGAAAAGTCTGCCTCCTTTGTAGCTGTAGTCGTTAATTATATTTTGTTCTCCTACTGTCCTATCCCACGGGTCCTTTCGAAAGATCTGGATCAGGTCTCTCAATTCAGGGTCGGAATGCTGAATCATCAAGATTTGTTCTTCCAGTGTGATTGTGAGGCACACTTCAAGGTTTTTCTCCACGATTTCCTCCATCGTGTCTCTAGGGTCGTCGACTGGAGCTCTACTCATTCCGTCTACGTGGGCCATCTTCTCCCCTGGTTTATGTCGAATTTCGAAATCGTATTCCTGAATCAGATTGTACCATCGCGCTATCTGAGGATTTGTAGTCTTCTTCGCGTTCATGTAGACCAGTGCTTGGCAATCTGTAACCACTGTAAACTTGATTCCTACGAGGAACTGACGTAGTCGATCCAAGGTCCACACTATCGCCATCAGCTCCAATTTGCTTGAGTGGTACATCTTCTCGGCCTCTGTTGTCTTCTTGCTCACACAGTAGACCAAGCGCCATTTGCAGTCTTCGTCCATCTGTAGCACCATTCCTGCTAATCCCTCAGCGCTCGCATCGCAATGTACTTCTGTCTTGAGTTCAGGGTTGTAATGAGCTAGTACCGGATATTCGACCAGATCCTTTCGTAGTCCTCCAAATGACCTTCGCTGTTCTTCCTTCCATTCAAATTGTGAACCTTTCTTCGTAAGTCTGCTTAGCGGTTCTGCTTTCCTCGCGAAGTCCTTTACAAATCGTCTGAAGAAGTTCGTCAGTCCCAGAAAGCGTCGTATGTCGTGGACATTCTTGGGTTCTGGAAATTCTTCTATCGCCTTGATCTTTCTTGGGCCTGGCTTAAGTCCGCCTGTACTGATGACATACCCTAAGAACTCAACTTCCCTCCTTCCGAACTCACATTTGGAGGGTTTCAGTGTCAACTTCGCTGATCTTATTCTTTCGAGGACTTCCCTCAACCTTTCGATCATCTCCCGCCAATCCTTTGCCGGGATAATCACGTCGTCGAGATAGCAGAATGCCTTCTTGTTCAGCAGCGGACCTAGGACAGTGTGCATCAGTCTTTGGAATTCAGCTGGTGCGTTGGCGAGTCCAAAAATCATCCTTTCGAATTGACCTGTATCATCTGGGGTGATGAATGCTGTCTTTAATTTTGCCTTATCGGTCAGTGGTATCTGCAGATATCCATGCGCCAGATCCAGAGTGGTGAAGAATTTCGCATTCCTTAGGCCTTCCAGAAGGTCGTCTATCCTTGGTAATGGGAACTTGTCCTTAACTGTTTGAATGTTGAGTCTCCTATAATCTACCACCAGACGATGATCTCCAGTTTTCTTCCTCACAAGTAGGACGGGACTAGCGTAGGGTGATCTAGTTTCCGTGACTATTCCATTGTCCTTCCACTCTCTGACAATCTCCCTGATTGCTTCGCGTTCACTTGCAGTCGTCTTATACGGTCTCAGACAGACTGGCTTGCTTCCATCAACCTCCTTAATGTCCATCTTGGTGACATCGGTGCACCCTAATTCCTCCATGCCAAGAGCGAAACAGTCTCTATACTCGTTTACTACACTAGGATTTCTTGTCTCTCTTTCGAAGTCAGAGAATGATTGACGTTGATGTCCTCAGGCAGTATGGGGCGCTTACGTTTCATTTGGTCTTGTCCTTCCCTCTTCTCTTCATTTTTAGTCTGAAACGAATCCTCTGCGACGTCCAGGTTAACAACAATATCATCAAGGTTCAGTAGTTCAACTCGCCCTACACATTGGTTCTTCCTTACTCTCAACTTGCCCTTGCCAGCTGAGATGATGGGTACGGTCGTCTTTCCATCGACCACTTCCAATAGGGAATCGACACAGGCGTCATCTACTCCTGTGAACAATACATATCCGTCCTTTACCTCGTCTGTGATTGCACTTGTAAAGTTAATGGAGTCGCTCTCCAACTGAACAGTTTCCGTTGCTCTCAGTTCGATGCGACGCGACTTGATTTCTTCTTGCAGATTAGCAAACGGAAATTCGGATGAATAGCCAATATGCAAGTTTTTACCAATTCTGGCGAAGGATACGTAGGGCAGATCTGTCCATGTTCTTCCAATTAATAGGTCATAGGGTTGGGCATCATCGTTGACAATGAATACAGTGATTTCCCTTCCGACGATGCCATCAATCTCCAGGTCGACTGTCGTCTTCCCAACGGTCCTGGCAGCTGGTGCAGTCTGGTTACCGATGCCGTACAGACTAGTCGAGTCTGGTTCGATGTCGACGCTGATCCTCCTTGCGACCGATTCTCTCATTAGACAACTGCTGCTCCCGGTGTCTATCATTGCCTTCACGGTTTCCTTGTTGTCGATCTTGACATCCTTCAAATATACATCTGGCGGGACAGTCTCCAGTCCTTCGACTTCCAGGTTGGCTACTTTTAGTCCTTCTTTGGGTCTTGTGCAATTCCTTTCCTTGTGTCCCGTTTGACCGCATCCTCGGCATGTCAACGTAGTCCTGGGTGCTGGGCAGTCTCTGGCAATGTGTCCAAACTGATTGCAGTTGAAGCACTTCGGTTCTCCCTTGTCGTTTCTGATCGTACGGTTGACCATTCTCCTCAAGGTGTTAGGGTACGTTTCACTGATTTCGTTCCTTGCAGCGTCTTGACCCGAAACATTCGTTCCTTGTTTAGTCTCTTTAACTTCGCTTTGGTTGGGGAATCTCGCAGATTTCTGCTGAAACGACGGTGGTATGAGGTGTTTCGCATTCCAATGCGGAGGTCCCATCTCGGTGCGAACATTTTCGTACTCGTCCAGTTTATCCGCCAACTCATCTGGGTTGTTTAACTTGGTCCAATCGTCAATGAGATGATTACGCAGCACATTTGGAACTTTTTTCTTTAGCTGGTTAGTGACGGACAAATCCTTTAGGGCGTCGAAATTTTCCACGTTCATTCCTTCGATCCATTCGTTGAAATATCCTCGCAATTCGAAAGCGAAGTCTCTCCAGGAACCCTTTTGAGATCTCTCGTGCTTCTCGAATTTTTGTCTGAATTGTTCGGGGCTCAACTTGTACCGTTTTAGGAGCAACCTTTTCACGAACCTATAATCGCCGCTTTGTTCTTCTGTCTCCCGAGTGATTAATTGAGTCATTTCGTAAGGTAGCAATCCTAGGAGGCTGAACGCTCATTGGTCTTCATCCAATCCTAGTCGCTTTGCCTGTCTTTCGAAAAGAATTAGGTACAAACTCAAATCATTGTCCTTCGACTCGTACTTGGGCATCAGTTTACGTATCTCGTAATGTGCGTCATTGCTGGTACTTCGAGACGTATCGTTGTTTCCGCGTATAGTCTGGATGCGCAGCTTCTCAAGCTCGAATTACATTACCATTTGTTCTTTTCGTTCCCGTTCGATTCGTTCCCGATCCTCGATTCGTTTCCGATCCTCGATTCGTTCCCGCTCCTCGATTCGTTCCCGATCCTCGATCAGAGTCTCCAACAGTTGCTTTGCGAATTCTTCTTCGTAAGATTGGCTATTCAAAATAAGGTGTTTTAAGTCGACGATCCTGCTCTCTGGCGGTACTACCTCGCCGAGTTCATACGCCAACTTGCTCAAATCGCATTTCCTTACTTTCGCTAAATAAGTCATGTTTTTCAAAAGGAAAAATAAACAAAGCAAAAAATTTTAAAATAAACAAATAAAACTGACTAAACCAGATACGTACTGTTTCAATTATTTCTTTAAACGAAATCAACTTTTCTTTAGTGATTTTGAGACAATACTTTTTTTTCTTTTTACCGCGATACTTTGCGATAATACTTTTTATCGAGATGATTTTGCAATAATACTTTTACCGCGATACTTTGCGATAATACTTTTGTCGAGGTGACTTGTAATAATACTTTTAGGAATAGGTAATTAAATTTCGTACATACCATGCAACTCCTCTTACGTTGATCGGTCACCGCGCCACGTCCTTCTCGTTTCCAAATAATTCCAGTGAATCTTCAATTTTCTTCAGGACCATCCCACTTCTGAATTTCTGTTGGCTTCCGTAGGCGTTTCTTACTGGGAAAAAGAAAGAGAGAATCCAATGAAATAATTTAGTAGCGTTTATTAAAACAAAATCATGATAGTGAACAACACATATAACAGAGAGTACCGTCGTCTTCCGGGTATTCCTTCTACTGGGGAGCTCGGATTCTATATTCTGTGCGTTTATAATCTGTTTATCTGTGGCTCTCTGGTCGGGATGGCGCCTACAATCCCATGCGCAGTAACACCAAAGCAGTGCTCCTCCATCCCATGCCCAGTAACATCAGGGAAGTACTCCTCCATCCCATGCCCAGTAACATCAGGGCAGTGCTCCTCCATCCCATGCGCAGTAACATCAGGGCCGTGCTCCTCCATCCCATGCCCAGTAACATCAGGGCAGTGCTCCTCCATCCCATTCTCAATAAAATAAGAGAAGAAACTCCTCAATCCCATGTCTCAGTGATATTGAGATATCGACTACCTCAATGACATCAAAGCAATTTTTTCACTTTCATGCCATCACCAACAGGTTATGTCTTATTAATCCCAATGCAAACCACGATCAAGGCAATCTCTCTTTCCTTCCATTGTCTGCAATGACAAAGATGTTTTTCCTTCTTTCACATCTGCCACTACCAGAGCCTTTTCTTCTTGTCCCTTCATTATCAGAATTTCCTCCATCTTTCTTCCTACCCCATTATTATGCCTCCTTCCTTCCATGCCTACCAATGTCAATATACAGCCAGCTGCCTCAACTAACGATATCTCCAGGGAAGAGGCTTTTCCTCTTCAGCTAGTTATCATGTTCAACTGATTGAGTATCGACATCAATTAGTTATTTTAGATAAATTTTTGAGCGCTCTTTAAAATGAATAAAGTTCGAAATAACAATATTTAGTGTTTTTCCATAACCTCATATCACAATTCACATCAATATTGACAAAGATTGTCAGCCAGGGGACCAAATAAGCAAGCATATTTAAGACATGTCGGAGCAGGACTTTATTATATGCTCGATGCTTTGTTTCTCTTTAACTCTCCTAAGCCTTCTCTATTCATCTGAATTCTCACATCAACCTTACTACTTCTCTATATTAGAGAAAGTTTTTTTTTAATTGAGTATAATATGTCTTTAGAATAAATTATCTAACTTACAGAGTTGCAGCGTTTTGATTTGACAAACTAGTAAATTACTATAGAGTGTTGAAGGTAGTGTAAAATATATTTTTAGATTATTTACTGCTTGCAATATGTGCAAACAAAATGAGTCGGTATCGCCGTAGTTGGCAAGAGGGTCAGTTAGGTGACATGTATTTACCCCTGTGAGGGGACCAAGTCAAAAAGGAAAAAGCCCATCTGGTGGCCTTGTTGTTGACGGAGGCTGTTAAATGATGCTCACTGCATGTTACTTTTTTGTTCTCCAAGAATAGAATGCACGAAGGTAAATAAAGAAAAGCCGAACAGAGATCCTCTTCGGTCTTGCATGCTCTTTTAACCATCTTTGACGCAGTGGCAACGCAACAAATGTTATGATAAGTGGGATCTCTGTGAAGACAATTCTGGATACGAGTGAAACCGGAAAATGGCGGTGGAGCAATCAGACCTTATTTTAACATTCCTCTCAGAATTGAAATGGTTCAGCGAAAATGTGAGAAGAGCGAGCGGCGATATGCAATGTGGAAAGTAGCCCGATACCAGAATGCCGTGCTTGGAAAGATGGATAACGTCCTACGAAAGCTATATGGTGTGATAGAGCTCACTATAAATGATGGTATGGAGAAGGAAATAATCCAGACCGGTTGTGTAGCGGAGGAGAGCGAAGAGATCGCCCCGACAATGGCTGTGACACGAGTACTTTTTTAAACCAAGTCAAGGGTACGGAGGGAGAATGTCCCTCAGATGTGCCATGAAGAAATCCTATCTCCGAGATCCCATCTGAAAATTTCCGCGAGATCATCAGCGATCATGGTGAGCTACAATACGACGGCGTAACGGACTGCTGCGACGAAGTCAGACTGTCTGGGACTACACCGTTATTCAGATGGACAATTCGATTTTGGGCGCTTCGTAAAGTGTGACGAAATTGGATGGTCTACGCACACTGCAATTAGAGCCGGCGGAGAATTAGGTGCTCCAAGAAATTCCTACGACAATGTCTGCGAACAGGAGATCCAATGCAATGTGTCAGCGATATCATCTGCATTACACTATGAGGTAAGTGATGGACTTTTACCCGCCATCTTCGCTACTTCATTCGACAAGGTGAAGGGCAAACAGCCATCGCTTAGAAATAGTTCTGCTGTAATTGAGACTACCACGCAGCTCGCGACCCCTCCAACAGTTTTGAAGCGCCCAACGTTCAAAGCAAGCTTGGCACGAAAAGGTCCAAGTATAGAGCTCTTATAAGAAGAAATCATCTATAGAAATAAAATGGGAGGCCGACAGAAGACTTAATTCAGCAAAGAATTTGCCTAGACAATCTCAGGAATTCTGACATAGAATAATATGTGCTGGATAGGCACAAGATATAGAGCGTGGGTCGGGAAGACATTACCACGGTAAAGAAAGACGAAATACAGCTCTGTCACGGGCAGAAACGACGGGAGCGCAAATATCGAAGTTCCTAACGTTACGGAATGACGACCGCGGCTACAAGATGTGAGCAAGGAGAAAACCAATCCACAGACGACATCATCAAAAAAAGTGAACTATGGTCGTCTTCATGTGAAAAACCAGCGCCTCGACAGCAAGGCGTCGACACTGATTGAGATTTCTTGAAAATAAAAATACTTCGGCCAGTAAATTTTTATATAAAAAGTAATAAAAATATTTACTGGCCGAAGTATCTTTATTTTCAAGAAATATGAATGCCGACCAGGCAGCCTCTAACTTTACAACTGATTGAGATCATTGACCTATGTTGCCTTAATATCAAATCCAATCTTTCACATCTTAAAAACCAACAACCTTTTCCATTTTTTTTTGTATATTTACCGTCACACAAAAATCTCTCCTGGACCAATAAACACTAAGTTATTAGCATTTTGCACATTTAAAATTTGCAACCTAATTCTAGCCTATAGCTGTGGTTACAAATGGCTTAAACAATATGATGCTCCCAAAACAAATCTCCAATCTACATTTCATATTTCTCAAAAACCGATTTCTGCCTCACATCGTCATTCCTCTCTCAATAAACAGCTTTATCCACTTCTAGAAATTAAGAAAAAGGCATCTCCTTATCGTGCAACTGAAAGTTGCTGATGGCTGGCGCCATCTATCGGAATAAATATCAACTATTCTCGTTGATTTTTAATTATTCCAGAATTATTCCGTGGTTAGCTTTTCTTGATTAATCAAGAATGGGTATTTGGCCAATTCTGGAATAATTAAAAATCAACGAGAATAGTTGATATTTATTCCGATAGATGGCGCCAGCCATCAGCAACTTTCAGTTGCACGATAAGGAGATGCCTTTTTCTTAATTTATGCACCTTATCCCAGTACAAGGTTACATTTGTACTATTTTTTCACATTGTGTAGCGTCCTCACGCAATTCTGGCCTTCACTACCCGTTTCATGATTTTTCAGGATGCTTTAATGACCAATTTTTTGGTCGTTGAGGTACAGCTTGCACCACGCTGATGAGGGCCAACAGCCCGAAACGCGTCCGTGGTTAGCTTTTCTTGATTAATCAAGAATGGGTATTTGGCCAATTCTGGAATAATTAAAAATCAACGAGAATAGTTGATATTTATTCCGATAGATGGCGCCAGCCATCAGCAACTTTCAGTTGCACGATAAGGAGATGCTTTTTTCTTAATTTATGCACCTTATCCCAGTACAAGGTTACATTTGTACTATTTTTTCACATTGTGTAGCGTCCTCACGCAATTCTGGCCTTCACTACCCGTTTCATGATTTTTCAGGATGCTTTAATGACCAATTTTTTGGTCGTTGAGGTACAGCTTGCACCACGCTGATGAGGGCCAACAGCCCGAAACGCGTCCGTGGTTAGCTTTTCTTGATTAATCAAGAATGGGTATTTGGCCAATTCTGGAATAATTAAAAATCAACGAGAATAGTTGATATTTATTCCGATAGATGGCGCCAGCCATCAGCAACTTTCAGTTGCACGATAAGGAGATGCCTTTTTCTTAATTTATGCACCTTATCCCAGTACAAGGTTACATTTGTACTATTTTTTCACTTCTAGAAATGTACAGCAATATTTTATTCTGTTAGTGCATATTTTTAAAGAGGTAGAAAACAAGTTTTACACCAAAGGCAGGTGTGGTTAGGTAAGGAGTTAAATATTCCCCTCACATATACATAATGGATTTGATTCTCCAAAGCATCGTGTGGAGTCAATAGAAAATGTAGAGGACAAATAAATATCTCCAAGCAGTTTATAATCTTCCTGTCAATAGCGAAGAACATGTGTAAATTTATTTATTTGAAATAAATTAGTAAATGAAGACTACAAGCCTGTCATTTAAGATGTTAGTATCCTCAATTTTCTCTATACGAGATGGGATAATTTTATATATCTTTTATTAATTTCAATATATGCCTTTTTATTATCTAAAAATAGAATATGAGATGGTATTACTGTGGGACATATTGTACAGACAGGAAAGTGATAGACACACTGTTCGTTGTTATTACGCGAGATTTCACACGTGTTCGGATATTCCTATAGGAGCACATGTTCTTTGTGCGGAAGTTTACATCGTTATGTACCAACATAACATTTCCTGTGTTATTAGGTTTTGTTGTTTATATGAGAGATATTTGTGATTAGGAATTAAGTTATTAATGCTGTTTATAAATCGGTTATTAATGGTATTTAAAATAAGGCAGAGTTACGCTTATAGTGAATGGCAAGGAGTGTTTTTTGTAGAATTTATATTTGATTCCCCTATTACTGAAAGAGACTATGAATTGTTTCCAATTATCTCCGAGAGCATTTTATGTACTATTTTATTTATAAGTACTATTGTAATTGAGGGAGTCAAGTATGAATTATTTCTCTGAAAATAAAACATCTCACATCTTAATTTTGCAAGGTATTTGATTTAGTTTCTGCCTAACACAACTCTAGTAGCCGCCATATTAAGTAGAGAGAACAGATGGTGTTTGATATATCCATTTGACAACTTGAAAATGTGAGCTGAATGTCACCATGTTTAAAATTCTAATTTATAATTCCACTGGGCTCCGGTTTCTATGGAGCTTCCAGAATTCACACATTGAAGAAATCCCAAACGTTAAGCAACGCGATAACAATCTATCTCTATTGAATCCCAAGCGAATAATTTAAAGTGAGTCCATTTCACTTTGAGAACCTTGATCCGAATTAATCAATGCTTTGATCCAATCAATTTGATTTTCCAAAGTGAAATTTTATTTTTTGATTTGATATTATAGATTAACATTTTTCAAGAGAGAGAGAGAGAGAGATTTCAGCCATCACATGGCTAAGCCTGGAGTTTCCCAGATGGAAGTCCAGCTACTGGCAGCTCATAACATTGAATAGCTCGATCTTTACTCTGATATCAACAGTATAGCACTAATTTGGATATATTTTTCTCTGGATTCAACCTTGCAGCTCAATTCTCAAAGGTTGATATTTTAATAAACCAAATCTCGCGCGGAATTGAATTCCAATAAATTTAAATACTACTTCTCTTTATATTTTCTAATCCCAAGTTTTTCTAAAGATCTGCAGACAGGAATGGGATCCAAATTATTTTCGCCCTAATTTTTACAACATTCAATTTGTATCCAACCATGGTATAAGTTTGTCTTAAAAGTTCGTATTTTTCTTAAATCGTTTTTTTTTTCTTATTACTTGATGAATATTATTACTCGCGGCGAATACATAATAATACATATACAATTACTTTAAACATAATACAAAGATTAAGAAAAAAGGCATCTCCTTATCGTGCAACTGAAAGTTGCTAATGGCTTGCGCCATCTATCGGAATAAATATCAACTATTCTCGTTGATTTTTTAATTATTCCAGAATTGGCCAAATACCCATTCTTGATTAATCAAGAAAAGAAATTAAAAAAGAAAAACTCAACGAGAATAGTTGATATTTATTCCGATAGATGGCGCAAGCCATTAGCAACTTTCAGTTGCACGATAAGGAGATGCCTTTTTTCTTAATTTATGCACCTTATCCCAGTACAATATTACATTTGTACTATTTTTCACATAATACAAAGACTTACATAACGGCGAATATTATTGATATTTCCATTTTTTGCAAGTTTTTACAGACTTTTGGAACAACCTTGTAATCTCAAGAGTTTTCTGGACAGAATTCACGCAGTGGAGGATCCAAGCTTTTTTTGTGGATGTAACATTCAGGATTCTACTCCTCTTTTACTCAAGTGACCAACTTTCCAAGACTACAGACACTCATATATCAGGCAAAGTTTCATACATTAAATTCAATAGATTTTATAAATATATATAATTTTAATTTTTAAGTATAATGGATTGTATAATATATATTCCATATTATATAGTTCATTATTTTGATTTAAGCTTAAATTAAAAATTATTCATATGAATGCTTATATTTTAAAACCTTTTCAAGCATACTGTAATTTCCTGAATGTTTAGATATATAAATATGTAAATAGATATTTTTCTTTCTCTCTCTTTCTTTAGTTTTTCTCTTTAATTGGGCGCCGGTGTTCTTAGCGGGACATCGCGTTTTGTTGTTATAGTTGAATAAAGTTTAATAAAGTAACTTGTCGCTTTAAAAGGTATTGAAACATTGATGCTTTGAGCTTTGGCCGCTTAGTAGATGCTAATCACGATTTATTTTTCAAAAATATATTTTGAATTAATCAAGTTGTATATATTCGTATGAATTGACATTTAGAAAATATTTTATGGATATTAAACATATAACTGTATAGATGTAAAATAAAACTGTTTAACGCGATTCTTTTTCAAATAAAACAAATGTCATTCCTAAGAATGAAGAATATTGAGAGGGCCTGCTCTCATCAGTGATGAACCCTGCCTGTAGTTTCGCTAGTTAATTTACCAGATAATGTTGTATATTGGGCTGTATGCATCAGACAGAACATTAACAGCGCCGTTTATTATTGACTGGTTTTAAAATTTCGCCAATAATAGTAGAAGTTGTTAAAGCTATAAATAGCATTGTATTTATAACACTACATAAACCTCTATCCCAGAGCAGCAGCTTTACACGCCCAAGATAGTGGATATTGCTGCTGCTGTGATGGAGATGCATGGAGACATCTGAGACTCTTCTTTGGACACGACAACAACAACAACAACCTCTTGATTTCTTTAATATATGAATTTCCTAAAAATAAGAATCGAATGCTCAGATGTTTGCAGGTCTCACACAGGGTCATTTCTTTTTATTCAAACATATTCCTGTAATAATATGCTCTCTTTATACATATGTAGTTTGTTCTCTCTCGGACCTACAAGTTGTGTCTGGAAAGTAGTGAGGAATTACTCTGAAGATAAATTTGCAAAATAGGTTAGCAAATAATAAATATGATCACTATTATTTAATGAAGTGATTGTGTATCTTTAAAAATGGAACAGAAAATATATTTATTATAAACTAATTTGAAAACCTATATCTATTAGAGTAAGGAATAATTAAACATGGCTCAAAAGAAGCCATCTATGTCAGCAACTAACTCAAAATAGCATTTTAACATTATTTTAGAAGTTTATATGAAACCAAATATTTCCAGATATATTTTGAACATAATATCAAATTATGTTTCATATATAAAGCACGTACATTTTTATACACATTTCTATTTATTAGGTAAAATAAAAGGTTAAAAAAATAAATTGATGTTGAGACAAAATTATCCATTGATCAATCTTTTTCTTCATCCGTTGTAATGGCTATTAAAACACAGATGTATGAACATGGCTATTATATAAGAACCCATTGGTAAAAACAAATCAAATTTATCAAATTCCTAGATTTGCTGATAGACAATGGTTTATATTTTCACACCACACGATATTTCTTGATAAAATTGTATATGTCCAAATTTTTCCAGGCTAAGATATGAAGTAAGAATTTTTGAATTCAGAGAAAACACACTTAAAACTTATTAATAATTATAACAATAAACGGGGTGAAAAGTTTTAAATCTTAATCGTTACACAAATATATGGAATTAGGCTCAAATAGAGGGAGATATGGTTCCGAAAAACTTTTATAAAACATCCCTTACAATGATAGCATGTGCAGGCGAAATAATGGATCCTCTAATTGAGGGCTTAAACGACTTTTCTAAAAAGTTGTACCACGAGATGGTCAAGAACCAACTCCTCCTGGACGAGTTGGACGCCAAAGTAAGTTGTCCTCCATCTTGATGTCGTAGTCAGTCAGCTAACCTGGTCGGTGCAGATGGCGGAGGTCAAGGTGCGGCTGAGCCAGGAGGTAAGAACAACACTCCTTCTGTATAAGACATGTCTTCTTCAACTGGCGTATGGTGGGTGCAGCCCATCTTCAAGAAGATGTCCAAGGAGGCGGTGGCGAGGTAACTTTCTTCACTTTTATAAAATTCTCGAATGTTTTTATGGCAATATTTATTATCAGTATATCCATAAATATTCAATCATGTTAATGATATTATTTGGTGACAATATGCTTAAAAACACTTTCCCTGAACCGCTATGGGAATTTAAATATTTCACTCTTTTCGTAGAAGGTCCATGAAGTAACTTGACTGGAAACATTGACGGAAGAAAGGGAGCAATAAAAGCCTAATATACTCTATGTGTTTTCCACTTGGTCTCTCAATCTAATGACCTCTAAGCGCCATTAATTAAAATTTAATAACAATGGTGTACACAAAATGAAAAATGAATTTTTCCCACCCTCAAATATTTAAAAAAAAAATTCTAGGTTAACATTTTACGCTGATTAAACTAGGTTTTATTTTTTTCTGATCAGCTATTATATCACAATAAATATCCCAAGTTATGGACATAAAGCCCTTTACCCATGATATTCATCTGTTGAAGGAGAAGTGATGAGATTAAACTTATTACTATATAAATAAATAAACCAAAGATAGTTAAAATGAAGAAACAATATTATACACATATGTATGTATTCACGTCAATAACTATATGTCCATAAATATATATTTATCAAACTACTTTTACAAATCATATAAAGAGAATTGTTTTATTTAAAATGAAGTCTTAACAAAAGACTTTATGGGAAACAACATTTCATTTGGTTTGTTGAACATTATTTATAAAGATTCAGTAATATTTATTCAAGAAGTAATAAAACAATTACATTTATAGATCTAACTATCTTATTTAAGGGAAGTCTATTATAAATTACCAGCTTGTCATCTCGCATCAGATTCCAACAATATCCCTCCACCATATGTTGATCGCAAAGACCATTATATCGTTGCTCAATGATTTTAATATCTTGGTGGAAGTGTTCACCTTCGCTGTCAGCACCGAGATTATCAGAGGAATGGTTTGAATGTTAATCTATAAAATGCAATTTTAGAATTATCAGGCACCCGAGCTTATGGAATTGGGTAATCATATTTTTTACGATTCTCACATAAATCGTTTACTTATTATTGCCTTAAATTGAGTTTGATAACATCGATGAACGTAAGAGACAAGCATTTTTCTCATCATATTTCAATGTTCGTATGGAAGGCTATATACTACCAGAGTGCAGTAAACAAACCTTCAAACTTCGTTTAGAGGAATAAAAAAAAAAGTCTTTACACTATAGTATTGTAATTAATTTACAGAGTTTCAAAAAAGCTCTCAATATCATTGTGCAGTATACTAAACCTTTATCTTTAATAAAAAATGATAAAAACCATTGTTCCCTATTACAATAGACAGAGGTTTTGGTTTGTGGAAACAAGAGGTTCCATTGCTGTTCCTTCTTTTGATACCTTAGATTCCTAACTAGATCAATTAATGATGTCTGGTTTAATAAATGTGGAATGCCATATCTATTTGAATCGACGTATCCTATTGGATATTGGATTCTAAACCGTTTTAGGAATCAGCATGGGATTGTCGAGGGCGTGAATTGTGTTGTCTAGCTGATGAAATATCAGGATAAAAGTTTGTTTCTTTTTGCTATTAAGGCCTGTGATTTTTCAGACAAAAAAAAATAACAATCGTAATGAGATTTTTCAGTTCCTGCCAAACCATTGGTATAACAAAGGACACACCTTTTGATTTCTCTAATTTCCATTACAAAAGCCTTCGATAGCACGTTCTATACACACTATGGGGGTACTATCACTTATCTTGATCAACTAGGACACACCAAAATATGCTTTATAGTTATCTTTTATCTTTGGGTGATACGCTTCCTCTGTGTGGGAATTGTTAATTTTCCAACAAATATTGAAGAACTTCTCCGGATTAGCTTCACATTTTCGCGGCGTATTATTTATATATTTATAAATATTTCTGAAAATTAATATATATTTTTGAACATTTTTTTAACATAAAATAATTACTGAATATTTTTCAAAACTCTTTTTAAAAAAGAGTTAATTTCCAATAAAATGAAGGTTATATTCATGATTGACATGCTAGAAAATTCACCAAAATCAACTTTCAAATAGTCAGAGATATGTCTACTACTTTAACCAAATACCACACAGAGAAATACACTGAAAAATAAACAAATGTATAATTGAATCAAACTGGCCTCTCATTGCTATTTCACGGAACTGTTTATAATTTGCGGCTTGTATAAACAATGTTTTGTTGATGTGGCAGACTGAGGGCACCAACAAAGCGTTGGTGGTAAACTCTCTCCTCGTCACCAGCCCATCTGACCTGTGACTGCACCGAACGTGACCAACCGAATGTGACTGCACCGACCATGACCTACCGACCATGACCTACCAACCATGACCACCAAATATGACCTACCAACCATGACCTACCAACCATGACCTTCCAACCATGACCTACCAACCATGACTTACCAACCATGACCTACCGACCATGACCTACCAACCATGACCACCAAATATGACCTACCAACCATGACCACCAAATATGACCTACCAACCATGACCACCAAATATGACCTACCAATCATGACCTACCAACCATGACCTTCCAACCATGACCTACCAACCATGACTTACCAACCATGACCTACCGACCATGACCTACCGACCATGACCTACCAACCATGACCACCAAATATGACCTACCAACCATGACCTACCAACCATGACCTTCCAACCATGACCTACCAACCATGACTTACCAACCATGACTTACCAAATATGACCTACCGACCATGACCTACCAACCATGACCTACCAACCATGACCTACCAACCATGACCTACCAACCATGACCTACCGATCATGACCAACCGAATATGACCTACCGAACGTGCGCAATAACATCAAGGTAGTGCTCCTCCACCCCGTGCACAATAACATCAGGGCAATGCTCCTCCATTCCATGCCCAGTAACATCAGGGCAATGCTCCTCCATTCCATGCCCAGTAACATCAGGGCAGTGCTCCTCCGCCTCGTGCCCAATAACATCAGGGTAGTGCTCCACCACCCCGTGCCCAATAACATCAGGGCAGTGCTCCTCCACCCCGTGCACAATAACATCAGGGCAATGCTCCTCCATTCCATGCCCAATAACATCAGGACAGTGCTCCTCCATCCCTTGCCCAGTAACATCAGGGAAGTATTCCTCCATCCCATGCCCAGTAACATCACTGCAGCGCTCCTCCATCCCATGCCCAGTAACATCAGGGATGTACTCCTCCATCTCGTGCCCGGTAACATCAGGGAAGTTTTCCTCCATCCCATGCCCAAGTAACATCAGGAAAGTGCTCCTCCATCTCATGCCCAGTAATATCAGGGCAGTGCTCCTCCATCCCATGCCCAGTAACATCAGGGCAGTGCTCCTCCATCCCATGCCCAAGTAACATCAGGGCAGTGCTCCTCCATCCCATGCCCAGTAATATCAGGGCAGTGCTCCTCCATCCCATGCCCAATAACATCAGGGCAATTCTTCTCCATCCCAAGCCCAGTAACATCAGGGCAGTGCTCCTCCATCCCATGCCCAGTAACATCAGGGCAATGCTTCTCCATCCCATGCCCAGTAACATCAGGGCTGTACTCCTCCATCTCATTCCCGGTAACATCAGGGAAGTTTTCCTCCATCCCTTGCCGAGTAACATCAGGGCAGTGCTCCTCCATCCCTTGCCCAGTAACATCAGGGCAGCGCTTCTCCATCCCATGCCCAGTAACATCAGGGCAGTGCTCCTCCATCCCTTGCCCAGTAACATCAGGGCAGTGCTCCTACATCCTTCGCCCAGTAACATCAGGGCAGCGCTCCGCCATCCCTTTCCAGTAAAATCAGGGCAGTGTTCCTCCATCCCATGCCCAGTAACGTCAGGGCAGTTCTCCTCCATCCCTTGCCCAGTAATATCAGGGCAGTGCTCCTCCATCCCTTGCCCAGTAACATCAGGGAAGTTCTCCTCCATCCCTTGTCCAGTAACATCAGGGCAGTGTTTTCCATCACATGCCCAGTAACATCAAGGCAGTGCTCCTCCATCCCATGCCCAATAACATCAGGGCAATTCTTCTCCATCCCATGCCCAGTAACATCAGGGCAGTGCTCCTCCATCCCATGCCCAATAACATCAGGGAAATTCTTCTCCATCCCCTGCCCAGTAACATCAGGGCAATGCTTCTCCATCCCACGCCCAGTAACATCAGGGCAGCGCTCCTCCATCCCATGCCCAGTAACATCAGGGCTGTACTCCTCCATCTCATGCCCGGTAACATCAGGGAAGTTTTCCTCCATCCCTTGCCGAGTAACATCAGGGCAGTGCTCCTCCATCCCTTGCCCAGTAACATCAGGGCAGCGCTTCTCCATCCCATGCCCAGTAACATCAGGGCAGTGCTCCTCCATCCCTTGCCCAGTAACATCAGGGCAGTGCTCCTCCGTCCTTTGCCCAGTAACATCAGGGAAGTTCTCCTCCATCTCATGCCCAGTAACATCAGGGCAGTGTTCCTCCATCCCATGCCCAATAACATCAGGGCAGTTCTCCTCCATCCCTTGTCCAGTAACATCAGGACATAGCTCCTCCATCTCATGCCCAGTAACATTAGGGCAGTGCTCCTCCATTTCGTGCCAGTAACATCAGAGCAGTGCTTCTCCATCCCTTTCTCAGTAACATCAGGGCAGTGCTCCTTCATCCCAATCCCAATAAAATAATAGCAGAGATTTCTCAATCTCGTGTTTTAGCGATATTGATGTATTCACCCCCTTTCATGACATGAAGGCATTTTTTTCGCTTTCGTGCCATCACTATCAGGCTATGCTTCATTAATCTCAATACAAACCAAGATCAAAGCAATGCTTCCCTTCTTTCATTGTCAGCAATGACAAAGATGTTCTCACTTCTCTCACGTCTGCCAACACCACAGCTTTGCCCTCTTCCTTCCACTTCACTACTACCACAGCATGGCTTTCTTCCACACCACTATCAGGCCTCCTTCCTTCAAAGCCAACCAATGTCAATGTGCGCCAGCTGCCTCAACTAACGATACCTCCAGGGAAGAAGCTCCGCCGCTTCAGCTAGTAATCATGTTCAACTGAATGAGTATCGACATCAATTAGTGAATTTTGGCAAATTGTTGCCCTCTTTTAAATGAATAAAATTTGAAATATAATATTTAGTATATTTCCATAACTCCATCGCCCATTCCGCTTTTATATTGGCAAAGATTGTCAGCCAGGACCAAATAAACAAACATATTTGAGGCACCTCGATACAGGTTTAGTATAGGCTCAATGCTTTGTTTTTCTTTTGCCTCTACTAATCCATTTCTATTCAACTAGATCCTTATTTAAAACTTTCTACGTATTCTATCACGATGCCGTTTATTGTCTACCCTCTTTTAGAAGCTAAAATTCTTTTCAAAATCCATATTATTAAAAGGTTTTTTTAATTGAGTATAATATATATCTCTTCTCCTTTCTCTATCTCTCTCTTTTCAAAAATATCTAACTTACAGAGTTGCAGCGTCTTCATTTGACAAATTTGTAAATTACTATAGAGTTTAAATGTAGTGTGAAAAAATATTTTTAGATTATTTAATGCCTACATTATGTGTAAAAACACAATATGTTGTTAACGCTTCCACTGAGGTATATTGATTTGATAAACTCGGTGTCTCTTCTATAACTCAATATCAAGTATATAGTGCTGCGATAATGCCCGAATGAAAGCTTTGACATCGCCGTAGTGGCAAGAGGGTTATTTCGACGACATGTGTTCACCCCCGGGGGGGGGGGGACCAACGGCCCAGTCAACAAGAAAGAAGCCCATCTGGTGACCAAGAGTGAAGTCGTCCTCCCTGTTGTTGAAGGCGAAGTGAACGACGGAGCAATCAGACATCATTCAAGCTCTCCTTTCAGCAATGGAAGGGTTCAGCGAAATCTTTGGAAAGAGCGAGCAGCTATATGCAGTGTTGAAGGTCGTCCGATGCCAGGACGCTGTGCTTTGCAATATGGAAAACACCCTACGGAAGTTAGATGGTGTGATAGAGCTCAATATAAATGGTGGCATGGAGAAAATAATTAACCAGACCGGGTGTGTAGCGGAGGAGAGCGAACAGATCTACCCCGTCAACGGCTGTTGCAAGAGTTATCTTTAAACCAAGTCAAGTGTAAGGAAGGAGAATGTCCCTCAGAAGTGCCGTGCGGAAATTCTACCCCGGGATCCCATCTGAAAATCTCCGCGAGATCATTGGCAGTAATGGTGAGCTGAAATACGACGGCATGACGGACTGCTACGATAAGGTCAGACTGTCTGGCACAACAGAGGCGATTCAACTGGCAAGGCGAATCTGGGCGCTCCGTAAAGTGCGACGAGATTGGATGGTCAAAGCACACCGCAGCTGGAGACTGTGGATCATTATGCGCTCCAGGAAATTCTTTCGACCATGTCTGCGAATAGAACCTTATGTAATGTGACAGCTCTGTTGTCTGCATTCCATTATTAGGTAAGCCATCGAAATTTGTACACCATATTCGCTCGTTCATCCGACAAGGTGCAAAGCAAACAGCATCTCCTAAAAATAGTTCTGCTGTAATTGAGACTACCACGCAGCCCGCGACCTCTTCAACAGTTAGGAAGCGCCCATCGTTCAGTGCAAGCTTGGCACGAAAAGACCCAAGTCTAGAGCCCTTATAAGGAGAAAACATCTATAGAAATAAAAAAGGAAGGCCAACAGAAGACTTAATTTAGAAAGGAATCTGCCTCGACAATCTCAGGGGGCCTGATTTAGAAGAATATGTGCTTGCCATGCACGGGATGGAGAGTGTGGGTCGGAAAGACACTACCACAGTAAAGAAAGACGACTTACACCGCCTTCACGGGCAGAAACGACGGGAGCGCAAATATAGAAAGTCCTAACGTTACGGAATTGAGACCGCGGCTACAGGATATGCTCAAGGAGAAAAACAATCTGCAAACGACATCTTCGAAAGAAGTGAACTTGTGTTTCAGATATCATCAAAATTCCTGTCTTTCACGTCTTAAATACCAACAACCTTCACCATTTTTTAGTATATTTACCGTCACACAAAAAAATCTGAACCCAAAAACACAAAGTTAGTAGCTATTTACGCATTTAATGTTTAAAATTGATTTAAAATTAAAAACTAGATTCTATCACAGAGTTGTGATTACAAATTGGGTTTAACTTAAACGATATGGTGCTCCCATAAACAAATCTCTACTCTATATTTCACATTTCTGAAAAATCGATTTCTGCCTCCCAGCGTCATTTCTCTCTTAATAACCAGCTTTATCCACTTCTAGAAATGTCTAGCAATATTTTCTTCTGTTATTCTTTGTTTTTGAAGAGACAGAAAACAAGTGTTACACCAAAGGCAGGTGTGGTTAGGTAAAATGTTGAATATGTTCCTCACATATACCTTATTAATTCTCCAACATATCGTGTGAGAGCCAGAATAATATATAGAGAACAAATAAATATCACCAATCAGTTTATAATCTTACTATTCCCACATATGTGCACATTTATTTAAAATAAAATAGTGAATGGAGACTACAAGCCAGTCATTTATGGTGCTATTATCCTCAAATTTCTATATGCGATGGCGTAATGTTATCGACTCTAAATAGTATCATTCAGTATATAAAATAGAAGAGTATATGAGATGGTATTACTGTGGGACATATTGTACAGACAGGAAAATGATAGACACACTGTTCGTTATTATATAGCGAGATTTCCCACGTGTTTAGATATTCTTATATGAGCACATCGATATGTTCCAACGTTACATTACCTATTCATTATTTATATGAGAGATATTTGTGTTAAGGATAAAATTATTGATGTTTTTTATATTCGATATGGTATTTAATATATGACAGTTACGCTTATAGTGAATGGCAAAGAATGTTTTATGTGAATTTATATTTGAACCCTATAACCGAAAGGTTATGAATTGCTTCCAATTATCTTAGAGAGCATTTGATTAATTGTAATAATAAGTACTATGTAATTAAACGAAGTAAAGTATGATTTGTTTCTCTGAATTAGCGAATCTCACATCTTAACTTTGATTGAGTTTCTGTGTAACACAACTCTAGTAGCCGCCATATTAAGTAGAGAGAACAGATGGTGTTTGAAATCTCTATTTAACAGCAGGAAAATGTGAGCTGGATGTCACCATGTTTAAAATTCTAATAAATATTTCCACTGGACTCTAGTTTCTATGGAGCTCCCAGAATTCACACATTGAAGAATTTCCAGACGTTAAGCAACGCGATAACAATCTAGCTCTATTGAATCCCAAGCGAATAATTAAAAGTGAGTCCATTTCTCTTTGAGAACCTTGGTCCGAATTAATCAATGCTATGATCAAATTAAATTGATTTCCCAAAGTACAAAATATTTTTCTCAAAAACAATTATTGAAAATGTTATTATTTGATATTATGGATCAACATTTCAAGTTCTCAGCCACTACATGGCTAAACTGGAAGTTTCCCAGATGGAAGTCCAGCTATTGGCAGCTCATAACATTGAATAACTCGATCTCTACTCTGAGTATTGAATATCACTAATTTAGATTTATTTTTCTATGGTAGCAACATTGCAGCTCAATTATCAAAATTTGATATTTCAATAAACCAAATCTCAGAATTAAATTCAAGGAAATCTAAATACTACTTCCTTTTATATTTTCTAATCCCAAGTTTCTCTAAAGGTCCGCAGACAGGAATGGGGATTGGATAGAAGAGGAATTTACCGGCTAGTAGGAGAACTTTGAAATCGCGCCAGGAGGCCACCATAGGTTACTTCTAAATTTTACTTGATATATCTCCAAAAAATACTCTACATATCATAGTCAAAATATATCAACCAAAGAAAATTGTTTAAAGCGGCCAAAGATTAAAAAATATCAACGATTCAATTAGTTTTAAAAGCGATATATACCTTACTTTATTTAATTTTAAAAATATGCAAATACGATTCATATGCAAATCCAATATTCATATTATATCTCATATAGCAATATATATATATATATTTGACGGGAGAGGCGACCCTTGTCTCTTTATATATATATATGTCGGAAAATCTCAGTCTTTTATAGAAACGTTAGTTATTACTCGGCAACTGTTGAAGGGGGACACTCGGTCCGGAAGACAGCCAAGCATAATTTAATTGAATTTTATATTAAAACAATCTGTTAAGCCCGAGGCAGCATGGATTTATCAAGTCGAAGTCAACTAACACTGCTTTGAATACTATAATCGAGGTATTAATGCAGCATAAACAAAAAGAATTGTCTGCCTTAGTTACAATAGATATCTTAGGAGCTTTTGACAATGCATAGTGGCCAGCGATCATCAAAAAATAGATAATATATTTATCAGAAATATTTATCAAAATTCTACAATCATTATTAAACTCCAGAAATATATCTATCAATTACGACAATAAAACAACTTTAAAGCCAATTACTAAGGGAAGGCCTCAGGTTGGTCCGCTTTCTCCACTTCTATGGACAATTTTGTTTAATGATTTGCTGATGGATTTTCAGGTGTCCTATCGTGAGTTGATTTGTTATGCGGATGATATATCATTATTATGCTGTAATAAATAGCTTACAGCACCAAAAATAGCAATTGAAAAAGCATTAGATACTATCGAATTATGTAGTATAAAGAATATATTGTAAATCAGTTCTGAAAAAACTAACATTTTCTATTTGCATAATAAAGAGAATATCCCAGAGTGTTGAATTGAAAATGAAATAATAACCCCAATACAAAAAAAAGTCACAAAATAGGACTAACAATTGCAAATCGTTGAAGAAAAAATAAATTGAATTTTGCTTTATATAGAGGAAATAGCATAATTCAAAGATTCAAAAATGTTCATTTCCTCTTTGCGGTAAATCTTAGGGTTTGAGCTCCCAAAAAATACATTTTATAAATATCTGTTCAGACCGATTTTAAAATACGGTTCTTATATAAATAAGGTTTAAATTTGTAAATAAAAATTCTCTATACACAAAAATTAAGTGCAATACAATATTAGATATTACTATGGGGTATAAAAGCTTACAAGGCCACTTCGTACAATGGTGTTCACTGTTTGGCCAAAACTTCTTTGATAACAGATTATATTGAATTAAAAAAATGTAAAAAACCGGACCTAGCTAATTTATCGTTCGAGGATAAGCAAAAATACAATATTGAGATTCCTTTTTTAATAACATCTTATATTAACTTAAGAATGCCGTGTTCCTATTGAATGATACAAATGATACATTTGAAAGATTTTTCAGCCGAAAAATTCCTATTTTTTTCCACTTAATTTCTAAAACACACAATTTATACGATCATGATAATCTCAAGAGTTTTCTGGAAAGAATTCACTCAGTGAACGATTCAAGCTGTTTTTATGGATGTAAAGTTTAGGATTCAATTAATCTTTTACTCAAGTACCCATCATTCCATGACTACAGACATAGTAACGGCATTATCTGTACTTATCCAAGAAGGCTCATATCAAGCAAAGTTTCTTCTTTAGCGCTTCACTGCCGTACTACTTTAATGTTATTTTCTGCCCTTTTTCACCGTCCCCTCTACAATTTCTGATCGACTTCGAACAGTTCATATCACACCACTCCTCATGCCGCTGGAGGCCCTTTAATTTCCTTGATGTCTCTGGTAACATGAGGCCTGGCAGTCGTCCTAAAGTGCAAATCCAGATAAAGAATCACACCTTGTTTGAGCAACCACTTCCCAACTTGGGCTTTCCCTCTACCTTCCATCAGTGCCGACGTCAGGCTGTCGTCTTGCTGTCGAACGACCGACCTAGTGTAGGGCGGTGGTTTTCTACATGATGGTGGTCGAGCCTTACTGCCTTCGATGCTGCAGCCCGAGGTTTGGCTTTCTCCTTGGAAGCACTTTGTTGCCGTGATGTATATTTCCAAAGGGTTGGGATCTTTTGTACTGCGCTTTCGCCGCTTCCTCCTACGACAGAGCAGTAGATCGTCGATATTTCCAAGGATGCGCCCAACTGATCCACTCTGTCCATATCGGGGCCGTCCGGCACCTAATCGACCTTGTCAGTCTCGCTGAAGTTGTCGAGGCAATTTTCTTGCAGGACCAAGTCATCATCAGCTTCCCATTTATTTACAACTGAAGATTTCTTCTTCTACGACCTCTAGACCTAAACTTATTTGCATTTATTCTGCACTGGGCTGTCAACTCCTCAAACCTGCTGGAGGTGTCGGTCCCCGTGGTAGTCTCAACATCGGAAGAACTTTTTTAGGCGGTGGCTGTTTGATCTGCACCTTGTCGGGCTAAAAAACGAAGATGATGGGTACACATTTTTGGAACATCTTTTTAGTTTATATTGCAGACGAGGGCCCTGACACATTGAGCGCTACTTCCGTGTCCCAGACATTGTTGTCGGACTCCCACAGAGCGTCTTATACTCTATCCCGTTCAGTCGGATCGCCGGCTCCAACTTCGGGGTGCTTCGACCATCCAGCCATGTCGCACTTCCACGGAGCACCTGGCTCTTTCCCGTCCAGTTGAATCGCCGCTGTAGTCCCTGACAGTCTGTCACTGTCGCAGAAGTCAGCTACGCACTCGCATTGTAGCTCTCCAAGATAGTTGGTGGCTTCACAGAGGTATTCAGAAGGATCCAGGGAGACGAACTTTCGCACGACATATCATCTGGAGAGCACTCTACCTTCATATGTTTTCCTTGGTCCAAAGCATTCATGCCGTTGTCAGTTTTCATCAGTCTGTCTTCCTTCTCTACAATACCTGTCTGGGTTATTTTTTCCTTCGATGCCACTATTTCCGTGTATTCCATTCAACCATCTTGATCCTGCTAAAGAAACTGAGTCCTTAGTGACAGAAGTCTTGCCGAAGGCCTCGCCGACTAAATCCACCTTGTATTTGATTAATCGGACGGGATTATCACATGAATTATTTATTAAACAAATTTCTCAAACAAAAGCTTCTAGAATATATTTTTGAGAGAAACATCGGCGTAATCCCTCTAAATAATTTATTAAAGAATATAGGGTCATACATAATATTTATGATAATACAAAAAAAAAAACAGAAAAGTTATCTT
Source organism: Cordylochernes scorpioides (assembly GCA_030710605.1). Taxonomy (NCBI): domain Eukaryota; kingdom Metazoa; phylum Arthropoda; class Arachnida; order Pseudoscorpiones; family Chernetidae; genus Cordylochernes; species Cordylochernes scorpioides. The sequence goes on from CP092867.1 coordinate 117,561,338, forward strand.
TCCAATATCTTGTTCGTGAAATAAATTACAATTGATAAAGCAAAATGTTCAAAAATAAGAATCGAATGTTCAGGTATCAGTCAATTATTTTTATTCAAACATATCCCTGCAATAATATTCTCTTTTTATAGTTCAATTTGGAGGGTTTGTTCTAGAGGACCTACAAGGTATGTCTGGAAAGTAGTGAGGAATTACTCTTAAGACAAATTTGCAAAGTAGGCTAGCAAAATATAAAAATGATCACTATTGTTTAATGAAATGATTGTAACTTTAAAAACGAAGAAGCACAAAATCTATTGATTATAAATTATAGAGAGTAAGAAATAATTAAACTTGGCTCAAAAGACGCTATGTTAACAACTAACTCAAAATAGCATTTTAAAATTATTTTAGAAGTTCATATAAAATTGGATATTACCAGATGTATTTTTTAACATAATATCAAATTATATTTGATATATAAAACACTTTAATTTTTCTACACATATCTATTTATTTGGTAAAATAAAAGATTGGAAAAATAGGATGATGTTGGAATAAAAATACTCCTTTTTCTCCTTTGATCAAACTTCTGCTGCTTTAATGGCTATTTAAAACACAGATGTATAAACATGGTTATTCTATCAGAACCTATTGGTACAAAAAAAAATCAAATTTATAAAATTCCTAAATTTGCTGAGATATAACAGTTTTTATATTCTGACCACACGATATTTCTTGATAAAATTGTATATGCCCAAATTTTTTCAAGCTAAAATATGAAGTAAGAGTTTTTAAATTCAAAGAGAGAGAACTTTTGAAAACTTTTTAATAATTATAAAAATAAATAGTTAAAGAGTTTAAACCTTGATCTTCCAAACAAATATACAGGATTACGTTACAATTTAGGGAGATATTTTATCAATACACTTTTATAAAACATCCCTTACAATGATAGCATGTGCAGGCGAAATAATGGATCCTCTAATTGAGGGATTAAACGACTTTTCTAAAAGGTTGTACCACGAGATGGTCAAGAACCAACTCCTCCTGGACGAGTTGGACGCCAAAGTAAGTTGTCCTCCATCTTGCTGTCGTAGTCAGTCAGCTAACCTGGTCGGTGCAGATGGCGGAGGTCAAGGTGCGGCTGAGCCAGGAGGTAAGAACAACACTCCTTCTGTATAAGACATGTCTTCTTCAACTGGCGTATGGTGGGTGCAGCCCATCTTCAAGAAGATGTCCAAGGAGGCGGTGGCGAGGTAACTTTCTTCACTTTTACAAATATGTCGAATATTTTTATAGAAATATTTATTATCATAATATCCATATATATTTTATAATATTAATAATTTTAATATATAAGATTCTTTAAAACACCTTCTCTGAAACGCTATGGAAATTGAAATATTTTCCTCTTATCATAGAAGGTCCATGAATGCTTCACTGGAAACATTGCTGGAGGAAATCTACTTATATATTTGCCTTATTCTGTCTGTTTGTCTGTTTGTCTGTTAGTCTGTTTGTCTGTTTGTCTGAAGCTCACGGATAGAATGCGCGCTCATTGGCTGTAGATACGATGTACTATAGCGCCATCTGTTATCAAATTATAAAACTATTTTAGAGGCGTAATATTCTTTTTATTATTTTTTATTTTTTTTTTTTTTTTATTTTTTTTTTTTATTTTTTTTTTTTTTTTTATTTTTTTTTTTTTTTTTTTTTTTTTTTTTTTTTTTTTTTATTTTTTTATTTTTTTTTTTTTTTTTTTTTTTTTTTTTTTTTTTTTTTTTTTTTTTTTTTTTTTTTTTTTTTTTTTTTATTTTTTTTTTTTTTTATTTTTTTTTTTTTTTTTTTTTTTTTTTTTTTTTTATTTTTTTTATTTATTATTTTTTTTTTTTTTGATGAGCCAGGCCCTCCCTTTAATTTTTCCATCGCAGTAAGGACAGTAGAAATTGTTTTATTTAAAAATTCTTTAGGCAACCCTGTTATCAGCAGTGTGATACATCCACCTGTCTATACAGACCACCCTGTCTATAGCGACCACTCTAGACAACCCTGTTATCAGCTGTGTGATACATCCACCTGTCTATACAGACCACCCTGTTAATAGCGACCACCCAAGTCAACGTTTTTAAAATATATTCGCACTCGGGTAAACCCCGGGCGTTGCCCGGGCCATTCGTCTAGTATAGTAATAAGAGCCTAATATACTCTATTGTGTTTTCTCCACCTATAGACTGATGATCTCAGCGATTTTAAATTCAATAAGACTAGTACACCCAGTACACACACAAAATGAAATATAAATATTTCTTTCTCACTTTCTCTCTCTCTCTCACCCTCAAATAAACAAAACATTTTCTGGTTTAACAATTTATTGCTGATTAACATGCAATTAGCACAAGTTCTCAAATTATGGACATAAAGCCCTTTACTAATGATATTTTTTGCTGGAGGAAAAGTGATGATATTGAATTAACTACTATATAAATAAATAAGCCAAAGATAATGAAAATGAAGAAACAATATTATAAACACGTATATGCATATGTAAATATTCAATTCAATCGCTATATGTCCTTAAATATATATATATAAAACTACTCTTTCTAATCATATATATTTTAATTTAAAATTCTGATTTATTTTCCTTGATATATATTTTCAAAACTTTCAGGAGAATTGCTTTTATTTGAATTGGAACGTTTTAACAAAAAACTGTGTATGTGCGAAACAACATTTTATTTGGTTCGTTAAACATTATTTATAATGTGATTCAGCAATATATATTTAAAAAGTAATAAAATTATTACATTTATGGATTTAATCTTTTTTTTTTTCTGGAAAGTCTATTATATTTAACTTGCTTGTCATCGCCCATCAGTTTCAAACAATATCCCTCCACGATATTTTGATTCCAAAGACCATTGTATCGTTGTTCAATGATTTTAATATCTTGGTGGAAGTGTTCATCTTCGCTCTCTGCACCGAGATTTTCAGGTTAAAGTTTAAATGTGAATCCATAAAATTCAATTTTAGAATTATCAGGCACCCGAGCTTATGTGTCGTGATGACATATCAGGATAAAAGTGGGTTTCTTTTTGCTATTGAGCTCTTTTATTTTTCAGACACAGATATAACAATCGTCATGAGATTTTTCGTTTGTTGCCAAACCATTGGTATAACAAAGGACACACCTTTTGATTTCTCTAATTTCCATTACAAAAGCCTTCGATAGCACGTTCCGTACACACAATGGGGGTGCTACCACTTGTCTTGATCACCTAAGGACACACCAAAGTATGCTTTATAGTATTCTTTTATCTTTGGGTGATACGATTCCTCTTTCAGGGAATTGTTAATTTTCCACAAATTTTGCAGAACTTCTCTGGATTAGCTTTACATATACGCGGCATATAATATTTATATATTTATAAATAGTTCTGAAAATTAGTATATATTTTTAAACATTTGCTTAATATAAAATAATTACTGAATATTTTACACGACAACAACAACAGCTGAATATTTTTCAAAACTCTTTTTAAAATAGAGATAATTTTCAATAAAATGAAGGTTATATTCGTGAGATCGACAAGCTAGAAAATTCACCAGAACCAACTTTCAAATAGTCAGAGGTATGTCTATTACTTTAAATACCACACCCACGCAAACACTGAAAAAAATGAACTAATATATAATTGAATCAAACTGGCCTCTCATTGCTATTTCACGGAACTGTTTATAATTTGCGGCTTGTATAAACAATGTTGTGTTGATGTGGCAGGCTGAGGGCACCAACGAAGCGTTGGTGGTAAACCCTCTCCTCGTCACCAGCCCAACTGACCTGTGACTGCACGTACCATGACCAACCGAATGTGACTGCACCGACCATGACTTACCAAATATGACCTACCGACAATGACCTACCAATAATGACCTACCGACCATGACCTACCAAATATGACCGACCGAACGTGAACTACCAAATATGACCTACCAAACGTGACCAACCGAATATGACCTACCAAATGTACCCAGTAACATCAGGGCAATGCTCCTCCACCCCGTGCCCAGTAACATCAGGGCAATGATTCTCCATCACATGCCCAATAACATCAGGGCAATGCTTCTCCATCCCATGCCCAATAACATCAGGGCAGTGCTCCTCCATCTCATGCCCAGCAACATCAGGGCAGTGCTACTCCATTCCTTGCCCAGTAACATCAGGGCAGTGCTCCTCCATCCCATGCCGAGTAAAATCAGGGCAGCGCTCCTCCATCCCTTGCCCAGTAACATCAGGGCGGCGCTTCTCTATCCCTTGCCCAGTGACATCAGGGCAATGCTCCTCCACCCCGTGCCAAGTAACATCAAGGCAATGATTCTCCATCACATGCCCAATAACATCAGGGCAATGCTTTTCCATCCCATGCCCAGTAACATCGGGGTAGTGCTCCTCCATTCCATGCCCAGCAACATCAGGGAAGTGCTACTACATTCCTTGCCCAGTAACATCAGGGCAGCGCTCCTCCATCCCTTGCCCAGTAACATCAGGGCAGTGATCCTCCATCCCTTTCCCAGTAACATCAGGGCAGCAGTCCTCCATCCCTTACCCAGTAACATCAGGGCAGCCCTCCTCCATCCCTTTCCCAGTAACATCAGGGCAGCAGTCCTCCATCCCTTGCCCAGTAACATCAGGGCAGCGCTTCTCTATCCCTTGCCCAGTAACACCAGGGCAATGCTCCTCCACCCCGTGCCCAGTAACATCAGGGCAGTGCTCCTCCACCCCATGCCCAATAACATCAGGGCAGTGCTCCTCCATCCCGTGCCCAGTAACAATAGGGCAGTGCTCCTCCACCCCATGCCCAATAAACTCAGGGCAGTGCTCCTCCATCCCTTGCCCAGTAACATCAGGGCAGCGCTCCTCCATCCCTTGCCCAGTAACATTAGGGCAGTGCTCCTCCATCCCGTGACAGTAACATCAGGGCAGGGCTCCTCAATCCTGTGACAGTAACATCAGGGCAGTGCTCCTCCATCCCATTTCCAGTAACAACAGGGCAGTGCTCCTCATCCCATTCCAAATAAAATAAGGGCAGAAATTTCTCAATCTCATGTCTTAGCGATATTGTCGTATTCACCCCCTTTCATGACATCAAAGCATTTTTTTTTCGCTTTCATGCCATCACCATCAGGCTATGCTTCATTAATCTCAATGCAAACCAAGATCAAAGCAATGTCTTTTTCCTTCCATTGTCAGCAATGACAAAGATGTTCTCACTTCTCTCACTTCTGCCAACACCACAGCTTTGCCCTCTTCCTTCCACTTCACTACTACCACAGAATGGCTTTCTCCCACACCTCTATCAGGCCTCCTTTCTTCAAAGCCTACCAATGTCATTGTGCCGCCAGCTGCCCCAACTAACGATATCTCCAGGGAAGAGACTTCTCCTCTTCAGCTAGTTATCATGTTCAACTGATTGAGTATCGACATCAATTAGTGAATTTTGGAGAATTGTTGCACTCTTTAAAATGAATAAAATTTGAAAGAACAATATTTAGTGTGTTTCCATAACTCTATCGCCCATTCCGCTTTTATATTGGCAAAGATTGTCAGCCAGGACCAAATAAACAAACATATTTGAGGCAGGTCGATGCAGGAATTAGTATAGGCTCAATGCTCTGTTTCTCTCTTACTCTACTAATCCCTTTTTATTCAACTAGATCCTTACTTCAAACTTCTACGTATTCTATCACGATGCCCTTTATTGCCCACCCCTTTATTCTTAGAAGCTAAAATTATTTCCAAAATCCATATTAGAAAAAGGTTTTTCTAATTTAGTATAATATTGTAGCATGGGCTGACTTCATGGAATTGTAAGCTCGTGCCAGCGCCGGGTTGTTCCAGGCGAGCCCTCGCGCGAACGCACGCGCCGCGCCAGTGATTCTTTTCCCCCGCTCGCGCTAGTGCTTCTTTTTTTTTTTTTTTTGCTCTCATATAAACAACCTGTATAAACTTCATATAAATTTCTCTCGCTTATTAAATTGTTCTTAATTGCCATACGACTTGCTAATTATTTCATCACTACATTTGGTCGAGAAGCCGGGTACGATTCCGACAAGATAATTTAATCTGGACGGCGTTTTGAGAAGAAGCCGACGTTTGCAAAGCTTGCCGCCGCTCGACATCGGTATGAGTGAAGTAGAAGAAAAGCCACGTGTGCAAGCTACCACTTTCACATGTCTTCAACACCCATGAAGCCCTCCTAATTTTTCAGGTAAGGCCACTGAATTTGCTCACCTATGGTTAAAAGATTTCAACCGTGTTGCTCTTTATAATGGTTGGGACGAAACAATGTGTTTGGCCAACGTTGTCTTCTTTTTGTAAGGGACAGCTAAATGTTGGTTCGATAACATTGAGGATGACCTTACATCTTGGGATATTTTTAAAGAAAATTTTTCAGAAATGTTTGGTGACAAAGAGGATTACTCCAGAAAAATTGAGTCAGCGCTAAAAGTAAGAGCACAAAAGCCTGACGAGTCCATAGAATTCTATATTCAGGATGTGCTGAACCTATGTCGCCAGCTAAACTCAAACATGTCTGAAGAAGACAGGGTAGGCCACCTCATGAAGGGAGTTTCTGACGACATTTACCGGATCCTCCTCACAATTGAGGTAGCTACAACTGTGGACTTCACCAACCACTGCCGTCGGATTGAGAAACTAAATAAAAAGAGAATCAGTAGTGTGAGGTTCGAGAGGATTCCCTCCGTTGCCACAATTAAAAATGAAGAGGCGGGTTACACTTTAAAGGATCTGATCAGGGAGATTGTCAAGGAAGAGCTCCGATTAATTCCAAATGAACAAGCGAATTCCATTTCTTCAAAATCTTTAGAAGAAAAGGTTTTGCAGCGAGCAGAACAATCCTTGTCGCCGATTGAAAAAACACCTGTGGTCTATTCCAAGAAGGCTTTCCAGAATTTTCGCCGTGACAAACAAGAAATGGGTGAAGCGACAAGGAGGAGGAAAACAGACCAGTTCCGAACGGAGGATAACATCCCGATATGTTTCTATTGCAATCGGCCAGGACACGTCCCGAAACATTGTTGGGAAAGACCCTGTAACTACCAAGAAAGAGAACCAAGTATAATCCAGGACAGTTATTATAGTCGTTGAAGACCTGGACCTATCTATATGTCAGACTTTATAACGCCGCAATTGGATGATTTTGAACGAAGCAACTCTCCCCGCCGTAATTTACCTAGAAGCTCCTCTCCCTACCCAGAACGTGGGAGATCGACAACAGGATGATACCAATCTAGATCGCCAGTCCGGATCCCCAGCCGTTCTCCCCACAGAAAGGTACAGGGAAACTAGGAAACACGACCTGTAAGGGTGGTAAGGTCGGACGTTGCTTAAAACCTCCACAGACGCGAGCTGACTTAGACGAAAACTATATTTGTATAAACATCAATGGACGTCATGTCGAGACGCTAATTGACACAGGGGCGTCATACTCTGTTATCTCAGCTAACTTCAGAGAGTCGCTAAAGGTTGTGATGATTAAGAACACCAATATAACTTTAAAAGTCGCAAACAATCGTTTTGTTTCCCCACTTGTAAAATGTCTCCTGAGAGTAGGAATAAATGACTTTCAGCGGACTGCCGAGTTTCTCGTCCTTCCCAGTTGCAGCCACGATGTCATCTTGGGCTGGGATTTCCTCGAGTCGTCAAGTGCCATTATGGACTGTGGTCAATCTGAAATTTCGTTTTCATAAATGCCTAATGAGGACCCATCCGTGGCACGGCTTTACCTAGCATCGGACGACATTATTCCCCCAAAATCCATCAAGAGGGTAGTTGCCCGGACACCCAACGTGGTAGGAATTAGGAATTGTGTTATTGAGGGTTCGAGGAAACTTCTTTTGGAAAAAGAGCTTTTTATCCCCTCCTCTTATGTCACCATATGGCATGGCCGGGCCAATATTTGGGTGACTAATTTTAGCAAAAATCAAATACCAATCCCTTCTGGAATGTGCCTAGCTCAGTTTATTAAAAATCCAGCCGCAAGAAATTTGCCCAATCGTGGAAGCTAACGAAAACTATGTGTCTAAAGGCGTTGAGTCAACCTACAAGATGAGTAAGTTAGAAGGTTCAATAGAAAATCTTACTAATATCGATAATGCTGAGCGGCCTGTGGGAATGGAAAATATCTCACCATGTATCTCCCCCGAGCTTCCTCCGAGTCACAAGATCGAACTTTTGGAACTTCTTGAAAGATTTTCGGAATTATTCAATCCGATTACTAAAAGTCCATCTGAACATATCACTAAGCATAAGATAGCTACAGGCGACGCCAGACCATTAAAAAGGAGGCCATATCGGGTTTCACCTTCTGAAAGGAAAGTTATTCAAGAAGAAGTTGACAGAATGATGGAAATTGGAGCCGTCCAACCTTCGAAAAGTCCTTGGGCTTCACCGGTCGTTTTTGGTAAGAAAAAGAGACGGATCGGTGCGCTTTTGTGTGGATTGTCGAGGCTTAAATAAAGTGACAAAAAATGACGTTTATCCACTCCCACGAGTTGACGACGCTCTTGATTGTTTAAAAGGGGCGAAGATATACTCCACGATGGATCTTAAGTCGGGATATTGGCAGATTAGCGTCGATGAAGCCGATCGTGAAAAACTGCCTTCATCACTCCAGATGGCCTTTTTGAATTTAAGGGCATGCCTTTCGGGCTTTGCAACGCCCCCGCCACGTTCGAAAGGATGATGGATGGTCTCCTGAAGGGCCTACGGTGGACAATATGTCTGTGCTATCTGGACGATGTCCTTGTGTTCGCAGATAATTTTTCGGACCATCTAGCACGAATAGAGGCGGTTTTGAACTGTTTCAAGAAAGTTGGACTAAGGCTAAATCCCAGCAAGTGTTCTTTTGGTGCCAGTAAAATAAAGATCCTTGGGCATCAGGTAGACCAGAATGGGATCGACGACGAAAGACGACGAGAAGATTAAGGCAATCACCGAATTTCCAGCCCCATAATAACTTGCAGCAGGTCAGAAGCTTCCTCGGCTTATCATCTTATTATAGACGCTTCATTAGGAACTATGCGGATATCGCACGCCCCCTTAACGCCCTACTCTCTAAGGGGACAAAGTTCGAGTGGAACACAGCCCAAGAGGGAGCGTTTCGGAATTTAAAGATTGCCTTGACGTCAAAACCAGTGTTGGGACATTTTGATGATGACGCTCCAACTGAACTACATACTGATGCCAGTGGATATGGAATAGGTGCCGTGCTTGCGCAAAAACAAGGGAGTGATGAAAAGGTAATTGCTTATGCTTCGCGCACCCTTTTAAGGGCAGAACAAAATTATTCAACAACAGAGAGTGAATGCCTGGCCATAATATGGGCGATTGGAAAATTTAGGCCTTAGTTGTTCGGACGTCACTTTAGAGTTGTAACCGACCACCATTCCTTATGTTGGTTGACCAACTTGAAAGATCCTGCAGGCAGATTGGCGAGGTGGGCGCTGAGGCTACAGGAGTATGACGTCTCTATTGTCTACAAGACTGGGAGAATGCACCAAGACGCTGACTGCCTATCGAGAAATCCCCTAAAACATACCGAGGAGAATTTTAATGATGATATTCCCATATTATTCCTTCTAAGTGACATCGGTAGAGAACAAGAAAATGACCCTTACATTGCGGAAATAATCAGAAATATATCTCAGCCTTCACTTACCAAGCAAGACGAGAAGTTCAAATTTGTTAAAGGGATTCTCTATAGAAAAAATTATGACCCAACTGGACAACCTTTACTATTGGTGGTCCGAAGGCACCTTCGAATGGAAATCCTGAGCGACCTGCATGACGCACCTACCGCTGGACATCTGGGTTTCGCTAAAACCTACGACAGAGTCAAGAGAAGGTTCTACTGGCCAGGGCTGTACAGAAGCGTGAAGAGGTGCGTGGGCCATTGTCAGGACTGCCAGCGTCGTAAAGGTGTACCTCAATTGCCCCCTGGCTATCTGAAGCCCATTCCGCCTCCGGACAGCCCCTTTCAAAAGGTCGGAATAGATTTATTGGGACGCTTCCCCATATCTCAAGGAAAGAAAAAATAGATAGTCGTTTGTACCGACTACCTCACTAAATACGCCGTAACTCAAAGCCTAGGATCAGGTGAAGCCCAGGAAATCGCGAAATTTCTTTTAGAAGAAGTCATACTGAAACATGGAGCACCTCGAGAAATAGTAATGGATCGAGGTCGAAATTTCCAATCAAAACTCCTTCAGGAGCTGACTAATAAATGTGGCATCAAAAAGAAGACAACAACGGCGTACCATCCCCAAACCAACGGCTTAACAGAAAGATTAAATAGAACAATTGCCGACATGCTATCAATGTATATGGACCCTGACCAGAAGAACTGGGACGAGATGTTGCCCTTTATCACGTTTGCCTACAATACGGCCAAACAAGAATCGACTGGCTTCACGCCATTCTTCCTGATCCATGGAAGGGAGGCCGAGACGACCCTCGACGCTATCTTCCCCTACAGTAGCTCGTCCGAGGGAGAGGCATTCATTCAGAATTTGGGAACCAGAGCCGAAGAGGCAAGACAAATAGCCCGTCATCACATCTTCAAGGCTCAAGAGACGAATAAATCTAACTACGACGCTCGACATACAGGAAAGATCTACGAACCAGGAGTCCTGGTCTGGATCTTCATTCCTATTCGACGTGTTGGATTTTCTGAAAAACTCCTAAGACGATACGTCGGTCCCTTCAGGGTTACAAAGAAAATATCGGACGTGACCTACGAGGTCGAAGCAGTCAGTGAACAAGGTAGAAGACAAAAGAAGCGCGACACCGTCCATATCCTCAGGATGAAGCCGTACTATGACCCATCAAGACAGGAAGATTCGTCGAGTGTAGATAACTCTACGTCTGGAGAAGAGGAGGATAAAGCTGTAGAACAGCTTCTCATGGGAGAGGGAGTAGTGTAGCATGGGCCGACTTCATGGAACAGTAAGCTCGTGCCAGCGCCGGGTTGTTCCAGGCGAGCCCTCGCGCGAACGCACGCGCCGCGCCAGTGATTCTTTTCCCCCGCTCGCGCTAGTGCTTCTTTTTTTTTTTTTTTGCACTCATATAAACAACCTGTATAAACTTCATATAAATTTCTCTCGCTTATTAAATTGTTCTTAATTGTCATACGACTTGCTAATTATTTCATCACTACATTTTATATATCTTACTTTCTCTCTCTCTCTCTCTTTTCAAAAATATCTAACTTACAGAGTTGCAGCGTTTTCATTTGACAAACTTGTAAATTACTATAGTGTGGTGTTAAAGGTTGGGTGAAAAAAATATTTTTAGATTATTTAATGCCTACATTATGTGCAAAAACACAATATGTTGTTAACGCTTCCACTGAGTTATATTGATTTGATAAACACGGTGTCTCTTCTATAACTCAATATAGTGCTGCGATAATGGCCGAATGAAAGCTTCGAAATCGTCGTAGTGGAAAGAGGGTCAGTTCGACCATATGTGTTCACCCCCTGAGTGGGACCGACGGCCCAGTCAACAAGGAAGAAGCCTATCTGGTGGCCAAAAGTGATGTCATCTTCCTTGTTGTTGACTCGGCTGTTGGTTGATGCTCACTGCATGTTACTTGCTTTTTCTCCATGAGAATGCAGAAAGGTAAAAAAGAAAAGTTGAACAGAGATCCTCAACGATCCTACGTGCTCATTTGGCCATCTTTGACGCGGCGGTCACGCAACAAATGGTGTCAGAAGTGGGATCTCCGTTAAGTCATTTCTGGATACGAGTGAAACCAGAAAATAACGACGCAGCAATCAGACATCATTCAAGCTCTCCTCTCAGCAATGAAAGAGTTCAGTGAAATCTGTGTGAAGAGTAAGCCGGGATATGCAGTGTTGAAGGTCGCCCGATGCCAGGACGCCGTGCTTGGCAATATGGAAAACGCCCTACGGAAGATAGATGGTGTGATAGAGCTCACTAGAAATGGTTTCATGGAGAGAAAAATGATACAGGCCGGTTGTGTAGCGGAGGAGATAGAACGGATCGCCCCCGACAACGGCTGTGACACCAGTATTTTTTAAACCAAGTCAAGCGTACGGAGGAAGAATGTCCCCCAGAAGTGCCGTGAGGAAATTCTATCCCCGGGATCCCATCTGGAAATCTCCTTGAGATCACCAGCGATCATAGTGAACTGCAATACGACGGCGTAACGGACTGCTGCGACAAGGTCAGACTGTCTTGGAATACAGCGGCGATTCAACTGGGCCTGTCGGAAGTGGGAGCTCCGTATAAATGCGACGAGATTGGATGGTCAAAGCACACTGCAGATGGAGCCGGTTGAGCATTATGCGCTCCAGGAAATTCCTTCGACGATAACTGCGAATAGGATATCCCATGTTATGTGTCAGCGCTGCCGTTTGCATTCCACTCTGAGGTAAGCCAGGGAATTTTGCCCGCCTTCTTCTCTCTTTAATCTGACAAAGTACAAGGCAAACAGCATCTCCTAGAAATAGTTCTGCTGTAGTTGATACTCCCACGTAGCCCGACACCACCAACAGTTTTGAAGAGCCCATAGTCCAGAGCAAGTTTGGAACGAAAAGTCCCAGGTCTAGAGCGCTTAGAAGGAAAAAACTTCAAGAGAAATAAAATGGGAGGCCGAGAGAGAACTTCATTCAGCAAAGAATCTGCCTTAACAATCTCAGGGAGCCTGACGTAGACGAATATGTGATGGAAACGTATGAGATGGAGAGCGTGGGTCGGAAAAACACTTCAACGGTAAATAAAGACAACCTACTGCGCCGCCGCGGGCAGTAACAATGGGAAAGCAAATATAGAAGGTACTAACGTTGCAGAAATGACGACCGCGGCTACAAGATATGCGCAAGGATAAAACCAAGTCACAAACGACATCATAAAAAGGAGTGAACTATGGTCGCCATCATGTGGACAACCACCTCCTCGATAGCGAAACGGCAGAAAGGCGTCGACAATGGTTGAGAGTGAAAAGAGAGCCCTAGTTGGAACTTCTTTTTTGTGTGCAAAAATAAATGCGTGACGCTAATCCTGTCATTAAGTTTTAAGACCGAAGACAAGTCTCATATAATCCGAGACATTCAGGAGTTCAAGGATCCTCCTGAAGACTGGAGAGGAGTTTTACCCTGTCCAAGACGGGCTGCTTAAGGATGATGAGATCAGTGTCGCGACAATATCCGAAAGAAAGCTTCGATGTATTTTTCTTGAGTAGCATTTTCTTTATGCATGTTATGTCAAATATATTTAGGATGAATTTAAGCAAGTATATTGGACCATGCCCAAAAGTCTTTGCAGTTCCTTTTTGTTTTATGGTGCCTTTATATTGTCAATAACTTCGACCTTTTCTTAATATATTTTTTCCCAACACTGGTAAAAAGGTATGTTCCAAGAACTTTATCTTTGTTTTTTCAAATTCGCACTTGTTCTTGTTGAGTCTTGCTCCCGCATCCTGAAGAGTAATCATGACCCAATGTTTGGATGTCTTCAGCATGAATGAGTATGACATCCATTGGGTTTCTCTAAGGTATGTCCTTTAAATCTTGGATATATGGCATTCTGGAAAATTTCCGGGGCTGTTTTAATTCCAAATGTAACTCTAAGGAAAGCATAACTTGGCCAAGGTTTGCTGAATATCATATAGAGCTAGGTTTTATTTCAGCTGCCTTTAATTGCCAGAATCTTTTTAAACATCAAATTTGGTGATGTATTTTGTATTTTTTAATATTGGATAATATATACACAACCTTGCTTCACAACTACCATATTATAGCTAGAGACTGGTGTTGGCTCTTCCATTCTTTTTATCACCTGGCTTTTATGCATCGCGTCTAGATGTTTCTTGACTTCTTTTTATTTCTAATGGTATTCTTTAGGGTAGTCTTATTCCTAACATATTTCCCTCTTTTTAAAATTCTGCTTTATACTCAAAATTCGTTATACAACCACACATTTTCATTGAACAGTTGATAAAACTCTTCTCCTTCTATTGATTATATCTCATTTATTCTCTTGTGTAGCCCTGGCAGAAAGCATGATTCACTGCCAAGCATTAATGCTGTTCTCGTTTTGGTGACAATGAATTTGATTATATAAAAGGGCGTACCTGGATCTGTAAAGAAAAAAAAAATTTTTTTTTTCAAAATATTTCGAGAGATTGCTCCCTCTTTATCAATTTATTGCACAGTAAGTAGGTAATTGCACAAGTTTACTGTGCAATAAATTGATAAAGAGGGAGCAATCTCTCGAAATATTTTGATTTAAAAAAATGTTTTTGTTTTTTTTTTTCTTTACAGATCCAGGTACGCCCTTTTATATAATCTTAATTGAATTTGATGTTTGTTTTTATTTCGTTTTAAGCACGAGGCAATGATTTTTCTTTCTAGTTTAATTATGTGTCCTGAGAATGATTTTAAACTTTTCACCGCACTTTTTATTTTAAATATATTTTCTTGAATATATTCCGAGGTAAGACATTGCACCGAGATCCAGTTTTATTTTTAATGGTTTAGTGTTATTTTTATTGATATTTCCATCAATTCACTTGTGCCATCTCATAATGAATCAATTTGAAAGATCAAATAAATTTCTTCTGTTTCTCTTGTTCTTCCAATTTATTTATTTTTTTCCAATGTTTGTTTTGCAACATTTTGCTGAATGATTTGCCTTTTTACATTTTTACAAATCTTTCCATATGCTAAACATTTTCTAATTGGGCGTGTACTACCACATTTTTTAGATTATCGATTATTTTAGGACTTTCTTCATTTGTTGCCTTCTGTTTTGACCTGAAGTTTTCTCTTATGACTGAAACTTCTTGTTCAGAGTTTTCCTGCATGGCTTTTATTTCTCTATTTGTTCTTTCAGCAACCATACATATTTGGATTGCCTTATCCAAGTCCAGTTCAGGTTCAATTAGAATTTTTTTCTTTTGTTTTTTCATCACAAATGTTAACACAACAACTCTATCTCTATTTAGTTTGTTTTCCAAGCTTTCGAATTGCACTTAGATAGTTGTAAACGCAATTTTGTAACAAATTCTGTAATATGTTCTTTTGAAGTTTATATAGATAGTTTGCTCTTTAGGCCTAGAAGTAGAGCAAATTTGTATTGTGCAGACTTAGCCAAATTTATGTTTTTGGAAGGTGAGATACCCTCCAATAGGTAGGTAGCGAACATTGTGTCCTTCCATTAAATACCAGCATCTGAAAATACTACTTCATACATAGGTTCTTTAATTTTATCTTTTTGTTGTTGTCGTTAAAGTAGATTATGGCTTCGATTTTTAATGGTTCATTGTGACGCGCCATTTTTTTTTCACCAAATACTGGCAAAGATCTTTATTGGAAAAGATAGGAATTACAGATGATATAAGAGCTTATAGGACATGCAAAAATTGTCTTGGTGTGGAACTAACACTTACTCACCTATTCTCATGTCCAGCAATGGCCGCAGTCTTGCAGAAAATTGACATGGATCCATAACAGTAGCTTTATACACCCAAGATAGAGAATATTCTAAGATCAAAGAACTTGCGCATAAAATTAAATCCAAAAGACAAAAAACCTCTCGCAATCAGTATATTTTATTATTACAAATAACGGACGCTAGCTTTCGAACAATTAGTTCTTCAACGGGCGTTCTTACAAAACGAAATCAGATTCTTATTAATATATAGAGGTAATAAAAAAAATATATACAAATATTCGCTCAAAGATATGCTAAAAGGTAAATTAGAGAATTGAAAAATAATCAGATATGCAAAAACTTCTTTAAAACTAAATTAAGTTTAAAACTAAGTGGGGAAGGGGGGGACATAGCAGAATTCGTTCTTCAAATTCTTTTTTAAAAGGCTGCGGAACTGTTCCGGGACATCTATTCTTCTGTTTATGCTGTCTTTACAACCAGAAACTAAGGATTCCAAAATTAATCTTCCCCCTTTGTATCTGATGTTGTTGTAATGGCAGATGGGGTTATCCAGATCAAAACTATGTCCTGTGTTTAACGTGTGTTGGTACAGAAGGGATCTGGGGTCTTTTGAGCTGATATTGTATTTGTGTTCTTTGATTCAGTTTTCGATTTTTCTGCCTGTTTCTCCTACATAAACGGATTCACAATCGTTGCAGGCAACCGAATAGATCGCGTTGCTTTTATGTTGAACATCATGTTTAACTCCTGGTTTGGTAATGGGGTTCCTCAGTATATGTCCTGTTGTGTTTGTGCTGCGATAGGTGAACTGGATTCCATATTTCCTCAAATCATGGGCTATTCGCTGATTGGTAGGGGAGAAATCTATAAAACCCCTGGTTCTGTTAACTGTGGGGGTAACCTTTCTGAACGGGATGAATGTATGTTTTCTTATAAAGTCTGGTGGGTATCCAAATGTCCGTAGATTATTGTAAATATTCTCTTTTTCTTTTTATTTTAAAGCTCGAAGGGAACAATGGGTATGGAGTCTCTTAGTTAGGGTTTTGACAACTGATATTTTGTAAGAGACTGGACTGTAGGAGTTAAACGGGATATATGATGGTTTGGCGGTGTCTTTGTAATAGACAGTTGTTTGGAAACTGTTCCTATTTCTAAAAATGAGGGCATCCAGATATGGTAAGGTGTGGTTTTCTTCTCTTTCTATTGTAAACTTAATTTCTGGGTGGTAACTGTTAAGGGTGTCAAGGATGGCTTGGTCCGCTCCTAGGTGATATTCACAATATATATCATCAATATATCGTCGCCATTTCTTAATCCCCAGATTTTCTCGACTGTTAATCCAGCCATCTATTGTCAGTAGAACAATTTCTGCTACTGTAAGGGAAAGGGGGCTACCCATGGGTGACCCTTAATCTGCCTGTAAATCTGGTTCTGATATGTAAAATTATTAATGGAGAGGCAAGCCTTGACCATGGTACAAATTGTATCAATATTGTCGAGTTCTGCCTTCACAAGTATCTCCCGTAGGTTGCTGATTATAAGATCATGAGGGAGGCAGAGGAAGAGGGATTTCACATCGAAGGAACAAATCCTACTGTTAGGGTCGGGTATAGATCTTCTGATATCACCTATAAAATCTGCTATGTTGTTAATTGAATAGATGTTCCGTGAACGGACATGGGGCGACAAAAGTGAAGACAAAAAACGAGATACCACTATAGCCGGCGAAAGGTGGTATGCGACTATTGGTCTTAATGGGATATCTTCCTTGTGTAACTTCGGAAGGCCATATATGTAAGGAATATCTGTGTTATTGTTTATGAATGACTTGTATTGTTCATCAGTAATCTTTTTGTTCTTCTTGAGAGATGCTAACGTTTTCTTAAAAAGAGCTATGGATTTAGAATTTTCGGCTTTAGATATGGGTTCAAAAATCTCTTTGTCTTCCAATGTTGTCTCCATCTTATTCTGGTAATCCAATCTGTTCATAATGACCGTACTACCTCCCTTGTCTGCTCTGCAAACCACCAATTCCTTATTGTTTTTAATGTTTTTAATCGCTTGGAAGAATTGTTTCTTAGGTTTTATATCACATGTACCCCTTCTGTTAATTTTAGCGGCGACTATGTTCCTTATCTCTGATTTCTGTACATGGTTGAAAGTTTGGATTACGGATTCGATTGAACCAATGGTTCTGAAAGGGTCAGTTTCGGTCGGTATTCTGTTTTTTAGGCCATTTCGTAGTAAATTCTCTTCTGATGGGGAAAAAACATGATCGGTGAGGTTAACTATTGTATTTCCTAAAGTATCTGCTGGAAAGTTATATTTCTTTTCCCAAAACCGGAATTTATCATGATGTTTCTTGGATATTCTGAGATTCTGTGAATCAACTGCTCTTGTGATGTTTATAAGTAATTCTGCCATGGCTTTCCTTGATAGTGTACTCGATAATAGGGAAATTAGTTCTTTAATTGTTTTACCAAGAAATCTTATCATGGAGTGACACCCTTTGATCCTCGCCTTAAGTAGATCTTTTCTAAGATTCTCTATCTTCCGTTCAGAAAAAACATTCCCAACCGGATCTCTAATTCTGAGGGAAGGGGGAATAAAATTCACTTCCTGACATTTCTTGTTGAACTGTAGATTATTTCTCCACCTGGCTAGGCTGAGTGACTTCCTATTTTATTTCGTTTTATAAAATTCAGTATATTCAAGGTTTTTCGGGTCCATTCTAAGATCAAAGAACTTGCGCATAAAATTAAATCCAAAAGACAAAAAACCTTTCGCAATCAGTATCTTTTATTATTACAAATAACGGACGCTAGCTTTCGAACAATTAGTTCTTCAACGGGCGTTCTTACAAAACGAAATCAGATTCTTATTAATATATAGAGGTAATAAAAAAATATATACAAATATTCGCTCAAAGATATGCTAAAAGGTAAATTAGAGAATTGAAAAATAATCAGATATGCAAAAACTTCTTTAAAACTAAATTAAGTTTAAAACTAAGTGGGGAAGGGGGGGACATAGCAGAATTCGTTCTTCAAATTCTTTTTAAAAAGGCTGCGGAACTGTTCCGGGAGATCTATTCTTCTGTTTATGCTGTCTTTACAACCAGAAACTAAGGATTCCAAAATTAATCTTTCCCCTTTGTATCTGATGTTTTTGTAATGGCAGATGGGGTTATCCAGATCAAAACTATGTCCTGTGTTTAACGTGTGTTGGTACAGAAGGGATCTGGGGTCTTTTGAGCTGATATTGTATTTGTGTTCTTTGATTCGGTTTTCGATTTTTCTGCCTGTTTCTCCTACATAAACGGATTCACAATCGTTGCAGGCAACCGAATAGATCGCGTTGCTTTTATGTTGAACATCATGTTTAACTCCTGGTTTGGTAATGGGGTTCCTCAGTATATGTCCTGTTGTGTTTGTGCTGCGATAGGTGAAGGGAGATACTTGTGAAGGCAGAACTCGACAATATTGATACAATTTGTACCATGGTCAAGGCTTGCCTCTCCATTAATAATTTTACATATCAGAACCAGATTTACAGGCAGATTAAAGGGTCACCCATGGGTAGCCCCCTTTCCCTTACAGTAGCAGAAATTGTTCTACTGACAATAGATGGCTGGATTAACAGTCGAGAAAATCTGGGGATTAAGAAATGGCGACGATATATTGATGATATATATTGTGAATATCACCTAGGAGCGGACCAAGCCATCCTTGACACCCTTAACAGTTACCACCCAGAAATTAAGTTTACAATAGAAAGAGAAGAAAACCACACCTTACCATATCTGGATGCCCTCATTTTTAGAAATAGGAACAGTTTCCAAACAACTGTCTATTACAAAGACACCGCCAAACCATCATATATCCCGTTTAACTCCTACAGTCCAGTCTCTTACAAAATATCAGTTGTCAAAACCCTAACTAAGAGACTCCATACCCATTGTTCCCTTCGAGCTTTAAAATAAAAAGAAAAAGAGAATATTTACAATAATCTACGGACATTTGGATACCCACCAGACTTTATAAGAAAACATACATTCATCCCGTTCAGAAAGGTTACCCCCACAGTTAACAGAACCAGGGGTTTTATAGATTTCTCCCCTACCAATCAGCGAATAGCCCATGATTTGAGGAAATATGGAATCCAGTTCACCTATCGCAGCACAAACACAACAGGACATATACTGAGGAACCCCATTACCAAACCAGGAGTTAAACATGATGTTCAACATAAAAGCAACGCGATCTATTCGGTTGCCTGCAACGATTGTGAATCCGTTTATGTAGGAGAAACAGGCAGAAAAATCGAAAACTGAATCAAAGAACACAAATACAATATCAGTTCAAAAGACCCCAGATCCCTTCTGTACCAACACACGTTAAACACAGGACATAGTTTTGATCTGGATAACACCATCTGCCATTACAACAACATCAGATACAAAGGGGAAAGATTAATTTTGGAATCCTTAGTTTCTGGTTGTAAAGACAGCATAAACAGAAGAATAGATGTCCCGGAACAGTTCCGCAGCCTTTTTAAAAAGAATTTGAAGAACGAATTCTGCTATGTCCCCCCCCCCCTTCCCCACTTAGTTTTAAACTTAATTTAGTTTTAAAGAAGTTTTTGCATATCTGATTATTTTTCAATTCTCTAATTTACCTTTTAGCATATCTTTGAGCGAATATTTGTATATATTTTTTTTTATTACCTCTATATATTAATAAGAATCTGATTTCGTTTTGTAAGAACGCCCGTTGAAGAACTAATTGTTCGAAAGCTAGCGTCCGTTATTTGTAATAATAAAAGATACTGATTGCGAGAGGTTTTTTGTCTTTTGGATTTAATAGAGAATATTGCGACTGCTATGATAGAGAAGTAACGAGACATCTGAGCTCTTCATTGGACACGACAGCAACTGGAAAATATACAGGTCTCTTGGAGCTTTAGATGGACTCTTTCAAATATCTAAGCCGAAGCTAAGGTGGCGGTACCGTCGTCAAATAAGTCTCTTCGATACATGAGAAGTCGTCGATGTATACGTCAAATAAGATTGAGCTCTGAGGGACCCCAGCTAGGATTTTCCTAGATGTTGACAATAAAATTACCTTCACCTTGAATTTCCTGTTTTTTGAAAGTTTCTTGTCATTTTTTTTTTTTTTTTTTTTTTTATGATGTCCCCAGAAGAAGATGTTTTAAATACATTTAATAAAGTCTCGTGTCAAACTTTGTCAAATGCCTTGAATATGTCGAAAAACACGACTCCAGTTATTTTACGTAGCGTCTTGTCTTATTCTGTAGGCTACAACTGCCAGTTGGTGCAATGTCTTTTGAATGTTTTGGTCCGAATTGTTCTAGTCTTAGAAGACTTTTTTTTTTTTTTTTCGTGGCGCGCGTCAAGGGATTTTTACAAACTTTTTTTATATATTATTCTTTCAAATATTTTGGATATGGCAGGTAACAGAGAGATGGGCCTGTAACTTGGAGGGTCATTGTCGCATTTCCCTTTATTTGATGATTGGACGGGTAATCGATGTTTTTCATTTGTCAAGGAAAAATTTCAGTGATGCATTAATTGAAGGAAAACTGCGGTAGTTTTATAAGATTCTCGTACATATTGACCACGAGATGTATTCATGAATAGAGAGACGAAAGAACATCGGAATTACTGACGTCTAACAATCCTATTGGCTAATATCACAAGATTGTGTGGATTTCGACAAATCACAAAAAAAAAAAAAGAATAAGACATAGCAACTCTTTTTATTTACTTGATTAAAGGAAGCTTCAGCTGAAGAAGGACTTGCTCGAAAGATTTTTTTAACTAAGCAAATAAAAAGAATCGCGGCGTCTTATGCTTTTTTGTAATTCCTATTGACGATAAAATGTATCGATTAGGAAAACGTGCACCCATACCTCTCTTGCTATCAGAGTGATTCGTTTATTACTACAGTAGAACATACTCCATGAGAGCACACTCCCGTTAGAGGACACCTCTCTACAAAGGACAGTTTTCATTTACAAAACTACCATTTTTACTATTTTGACACTCTCCGGTAAGAGGAAACCTCTCCCTAAAGGACACTTTGTCTCTGCAATTGGGTGTCCTTTATAGGGGGTTCTACTGTACAAAAAGCTTTGCGACGATCAAAGAATTGCCATCCTTGATAGCTTTTTCAAAATTCCAGAGAACCAACCTCCCGCGGGGGCGTTACTTTCTTTGGTAAACAGAGGGGGATTGCAATCCAAGATGGCGTCATCTAAGTGGGCGGCTAAACTTGCGAAAGGTTACGGCCATCTGGAATTTCATATCCTCGATCGAGTTTTTCCTAAATTTCCACAATTTTTTTTTTTTTCTAGAGAAAATAGATTTATGATTTTTTTTTTTCCAAATCACTTTATTAGGTACCGCTCAACAAGAACAACCTAGTTTATGATATTTGCAACAATGAATGATATGTGAAGGTTATTCACATATTAAACAAAGTGTTAACGTGGGATTTAATCCCAGTTCATGACTGTCGGGAATCGAGGGTGTTACTCACTCGTCCACCGACTTCTTTATATATATATATTTTGTTGTTTATATATATATATATCTATAAATAAATGAAAGACATATATTGGATCTAAATTTATTATTCAACCAATATTTCTAGGGGCAAAATGCCTCTCTTTATCAAGGGTTTTCTATGATTTAAACTGAATCATATATATATGCCATTGTTTGTGGTTTATCCCAGCATATCATATACAATTTTCGGTTTCCGCTGTAGTACTAAGCGAAATCCCTAAAATAATTCGAACTACAATAGAACAATATATTCCAAAAGATAATGTGTAAATTTCAACCTTCATTCATTATAGTCACTTTAAAAATTTTAATAATTCAATACTAACTGAAACATACTTAAATACTACACTGCTGTTGAAAATTAGACGTTTTATAGCACAACTTAGGCTCTTCTGGATATTTTTTCCCGAAAATTGCTCAAAACGTTGGAAAATTGATTGCCCCACAACTTCTGATTTATGCAAAAGTATAATACAAGATGAAATTACATATATAACAGCCTACTGCCCTCTCATGATGGAATACAGAGAAGAATTGTTGGGCGATTCCATTATGTTCCAATCCGACTCTCAACAAATGTACAACTGGCTAAATACTGCGATGGCCGTGACCACAGCTTTACTTTTCAATATTTTAAATGTTATAAAGCTGCGAGTGATTTTCGAAGTAACTTGATGAATCCGGTGGCTTCTACAGAACAACTGGGTAAATGAGCAAATTAAATAACACCTAATACTCTATATTCCGACTGTAAACAACCTTCTACCCTTAATCCATCCGTGTATGAAACTATGAAGATAATTATGTATATTTCTGTCCTTTCTAATAAGTATTGTTCTTTAAGAAAAATAACTGATTGTTCTGGACTGTTTGTATCTATCCCCTTATTTGATACACTGTAAATATGTTGACTTTGCTTAGAATATTTAATGAAACTGATTCCAAGAATATTAATCAAACATTATACAGATATCTGTATTTATTGATTTACAAGAGAGAGATCAAAATATAAAAAGGGAATTTAATATTAAACAAAGGATCTTTTTTTCTGTTTCGGTTAGCGCCTATTTACCTGTGAGCTTACACACACTCTGTGGTAACAATTAATTAATATATATACAACAAAATAACATTGCTGATTACTGGTACTATTACTGTTATTCCAGCATGTACCCTACATATCTGCTCGGAGAATCTAAGACCAAAAGGTCTTAATAAAGCTTTTTGTTGTTGCTGTATTTATTTTGTGGCTGAGAGGACAGTAGGAGTAAAAACGAATATAGTTGGGATTGAAGGATAGCTTGTAGTATGCAGTTGTTTGGAATTTCTGTTGTGTGCGAATAATTTTTATATTTAGAAATGGCAAACTGTTGTGTTTGTTTCTTTTTCGTAGGTGAAATTCAGGTCGGGATGGTAACTGTTAAGTTTTGTCAGAATTTTTATTGCTTGATTTTCTGGACAGATGCAAAATATGTCATCTATATAACGATGCCATAAAACTATATTTGACGGGAATAGGGAGGTTATCCATCTGTCTATGCGACACATTACAATTTCGGCAACTGAGATTGAAAGAAAACTCCTCTCATGGAAAAACATTTAATATGTACATAGGTTTTGGAATCGTATGACAGAATATTTGTTTCGAGTTTAGTTATTTTCTTGACAGTGATCTGATCAATATGATTTCCATCAAGAACTCTTCGGTGCTGCTCAGTATCAGCTGATGTGGGAGACTTGGGTAAGGGATTCTACGTCGAATGAAACCATGATGTTGGTCTTTGTACTTGGGTAAATTCTTCTATGAAGGTGGTGGTGTTGGAAATGGAAAACGGGGAGTTGTGTTGTTTGATTAAGGGCTTGAGAAAGGCTGTTGTGTATGTTGTGTGTTATGTATGTGCTGTGTATATGCTGTGTTTTGTATGTTGTGTGAGTTGTGTTTATGTGTGCTGCGTGTTATGTGTTGTAGTTGTGTGTGTTGTGTTTGTGTGTGCTTCGTGTTATGTGTGTTGTGTTTATGTGTGTTTGTGTTTGTGTGTGCTTCGTGTTATGTGTGTTGTGTTTATGTGTGTTGTGTTTGTGTGTGGAGGTGGACCGATGGTGGGCGTCCATCTCACGATGAATCTGGAGATGGGCGTGGCGGCAAGGCGCGGACGATCCAGGGCCCGTCGGGCCGAGCGGGTCGTGAGGCCTTTGAGGAACGGCGTGGCCGTCCCGCGCAGCACCACAGCCGCAGCTAATGATGATGAAGACTCCCCCCCCCCCCCCCCCCCGAAGCCCACGGCGTTCTCGGAGGTCAGCCTCCGGCAGAAGGCGCTCAGGGCCGCGACGTCAGCCAGGGCGGAGCGCGTAGGGCGGGCGATGAGGTGGTCCTCCACGATAAGGTCCCGGATTCGGGTTCCGCGCCAGCGGGCGGGAGCCAGGAGGTCGGGAGGGCGGAGGAACCGGCAGCCGCCAATGATGGGGAGGTCCAGCAGCTGAGCTGTGGGGACCGCCCGGTGGTTGAGGCCCAGGATGTTGGAGACCTCCTCCCAAAGCTTCAGCAGCCGGAGACGGCGGGGCTGAAGACGCGTGCCGTCTGGTGAAGGGTGGATCCAGGCCTCTCCGCCGCCGCTGCCGTTGACGAGCCAGTCGAAGCCATTTCTTCCCCCGCGGAGCGCGACCTGCACCCCCTTGAGGCAGGCGAGCTGGAGTTGGGTCGCGAGGTCGAGGAGGCCGAGGCCTCCGATGGCAACGGGCCTCGCCATGACGTCGGCGGGAAGCCACGCCGTGTGTTCTGGCCCACAGACGACCCTCGCCAGTCGGGCCTGCAGCTTGGCGATGGTCGGGGGTGATGGTAGGTAGCCATGCAGGTGGTGCTGGATGGTGGACCCCACCAGCGAGTTCGCCGTTCTAGCACGCCCAACGAGGGAGAGGCCGCGGGTGAAGGGCGTCCATCTGCGGCAGGCGGATTCCAGGAGGGCCAGGAGAATTGTGTGAACTGTGTGTGCTGCGTGTTATGTGTTTATTGTGTTTATGAGTTGTGTTTGCGTGTGTTGTTTTATGTGTGTTGTTTGTGCTGTATGTGTTGGGTGCGTTGGCTTCTTTACTTGGTTTTAAACCAAGAAATGACTCCATTGATAAAAAAATTTTAAAAAATAGGGATAAAATATTTATTAATTAATTATAACGGTGCTCTTCCAAATTGTGCCCTCTCTAACCTCGGCTAAGCAAGGATGTCCCAGTGGATAGAGATGACGACCTCCCAAAAGTGACAATAAATAGGACAGCAGAAATCTCGAGGGAAATAGTTTTATCGACAGAAGCGTCAGGTGGATCTGCCATCAATGTTGGCCGATCTACTGCTTGGACGTCTCAATTGTCTTCCACTGTCGTTTCTTCAGAATATTTTACAACATGGTAAGAATTTGTTCTATTTTAGAATCTAGAGTCATACATGCTGATTCTGTGGCTTATACTTACCTAATACCTGGATCATATAGAAGTAAGCTTAGTTTGGCATTCAGACAGTTGGAGGTTTAGATCCTGATCCAACTTTTATTTATTTATTTATTATTTTATTTTTTGCGAAATGTTGAGAAAAAATATATATACTCCAATGTTTTGGTATAATCTGTTATGATATTGATTATTTTCATGCGTGAGTCTATGAGATATATTTATGTTTGTTTTTCGACTATGTCAATATTGTTTTCAAATGTAACTAATATTATTGATCTCTCTTACGAGTATTGTAATGGATTCGGATTCCTTGCATGAACGTCTTTCGGTTCTTTACTGTCTCGCCTCTGAACGGGATTCTCCACATGGGTTATTTACTAGCTTATATCTTATTGGAATCAGGTTCTTCATATGAATGTCTCGTGGCTCTTTACTGGCCAACCTCTCTCCCTGAACGGATTCGGATTATTTTCACGGATATGTAATAGTTCTTTACCGGCTTTCTTTTGAACGAATTTGTATTCTCTCCATGGACGTATATCTTGGTTCTTCACTTGCGCACCTGTCGATGAATTCATATTCTACATGGGTGACTTGTGGTCTATCATTCAATTTTCACTTAACGGCTTCTGACTTTTTATTAGACGTCTCTCTCGCTTCTTTCTTATTGGTTAAATTCCGGTTAAATTATTTTGGTTTTGATAGATTTCTTGAAGAGAGCCGTGCTATCCTTCTTCTTAGAATTTGTATTGTTTGCAAGTTTTTAATTATTTCTTTCCTATAATTCTCAAGATATTTGATTTCTTTGAAGCCACTGATTCGTAGCGAATTCTGGGTTTGGATTCATCTTGACGAATGCCTATGTGAGTCTTTATAGCGTCTTTTAGACTTGGATTGTTGACACGGATGTTGGGTTTTTAAATCCAATATATATTGAATACAAAGTCCATAGAAAAAAACATATGTTGAGTTATGCCTTAGAACATTTCGACATAGGACCTATTTCGAGTATATGCCATTTACTCTTTCACCTAACTCATAGATTTCTTCTTTGGATGTCTAATATAGTATACAAAATCCTAGAATTGTTGCTTACCATTTGGATTTGAAAAAATATGTGATTATATTCCACTGGAAAAAAATGGAATCTATAATGGAATCGATACAAAAAAAAACTTCAATTCATTCGAAGCGATTTTCTCCCATTCGATTCAGGATTTTCTATCTTATTTTCATATGCTTGCTGGTGGTCGAACGATTCAACTTGGGGGTTGAGGATTTAACAACTGATTAATGAGCTGAATGCAAAATATAAATCAATAAATCATTATTTATATAGAATGAGTATTTCCTTTTTGGAACCAGACTCAGTACATGTTTCCTCAATAGATTTGTAGGCCTTATTGGATTTGTGTTAAATTCAATTGTGGTGTTTCGTTTTCTATTCCCGATCAATTTTCGTATTCGGATAGGAATTATTCGTTTAATGATGATTGAGTTTTGTATTCGTTTCAACATCGGTTCCGTATTATGTTGGTAATGACTTGTTAGTCCTATTACGGCGTTATTATTATAATCCCTTTGGTAAGATTATAAATAAATGAAAATTCGCTGAGGAAAGAGTTTCTTTTTATTATTTTATTTTATATATAAAAGAAAATTTCCTTAGCAAATTTTCTATGGTAGGATTTATACTTCATTATATAGTTCGTATCAGCATTTTCATGATTTGATATACTTATTCGGTTTCATATGAAACGGCAATTCTTATTCGGTTCGGTGTATCTGATCAATTATTAATTCAGTCATATATACATTATATATGATGGAATTCGATATAAGATTCTTCCAACGTTTTTGTATGAATGCTCTGATATACGATTGAGTTTGGTTTTATTCATTTGTCATTCAATCAGGAATGGATGATCTAATATATGAGAGTTTTGTATTCAATTCATTATCCATCTTATTTATGCATGCTGTGATAGTTGATTGAGTTCGGTATTCATCATTCATTTATGTATACATGCATGCTGTGATAGTTGATTGAGTTCGGTATTCATCATTCATTTATGTATACATGCATGCTGTGATAGTTGATTGAGTTCGGTATTCATTATCCATTTATACAAGGCATGCTGTGATAGTTGATTGAGTTTGGTATTCATTATCCATTTATATATACATGCATGATGCGATAGTTGATTGAGTTCGATATTCATCATTCATTTATATATACATGCATGCTGTGATAGTTGATTGAGTTCGGTATTCATTATCCATTTATATATACATGCATGCTGTGATAGTTGATTGAGTTCGGTATTCATTATCCATTTATATATTGTAGCGTTATTTGTTGTATTGTTTACATAAATAGGTTTTTAACAGTGACCCGTGAGCATCCGCCTCGAGCCGCGCTCCTCACTACTAACAAGATATCCGTGTTTCCTTTTTGATTTAAAAAATCTGCTCGTTGGAAGCAATAAACGTTCATCGCTCAATTTATCTTCGCCTGTTGTTTGTAATTCTTACCGCGACAAGTGGTGGAGACGCTGGGTACCGATACCATCACGGATACCTCTGTCAGAAGAAGCCGTCGCCTAGAAGGCCTAGAACCACGTTTTGATTTCGACGAAAAGAATAAGCCAATCAGAAAAATGTCAATATCGGCTGGAGTTAACACGGGTGTTAAAAAAAATAATAATAAATACTTGCAAACATTTGACAAGAAACCCAACTGTGTTTAGCGGCAATGGAACGGAGGATTGTGGCAAATGGATGAAGGATTACGAACGTATTGCGAGATCTAACTGCTGGGATGCCACGATGAAATTGGCGAACGCACCATTCTTTTTGGAAGGGACCGCTGGCCAATGGTATGATAACAACGAAGAAGGAATGGATTCGTGGGATATGTTTAAGGAGATGTGTAGCCGGACATTCGACAATAGCTGCGTCCTTCTCAGACGCGCTAAGGACAACCTTCAGAGTCGAGCTCACAAGAGTACAGAATCCTGTGAATCCTATATCCAAGACGTTCTGAGCTTGTGTAGGCAGGTGAATCCCGATATGAGTCAAGGAGAGAAAGTGGCACATCTAATGAAAGGTGTGGTAGAAGATGTCTATCAGGTCATCTTGATAAAGGAAATTGATACTGTTGAAGCCTTTGTCGATTGGTGCCGAAAAGTGGAGGCTTGCAAGCAGCGACGCATCGGGAAACCAAGGTTTGAGCGACTCCCTAACGTCGAAAGTATAGAGCAACCAAACTCCTCGTCCCTGGAAGATCTGATTCGACGAATCGTGAGAGAAGAAATTAAAAGTGCCCTACATTCCGAGCCTATAGTGCCGGAGGTGGACTCCCTGAAGAAAATTATTCATGAAGAGGTTGAGAGAAATCTGACCCCAATTGCGGAGCAGGGTCCATACTACCGAGAACAACGCCGCCACTTTGAAGGACCGGCGAAACCAACCCCGTATTACCAGCAGCAAAGTCCTACAAGGCTGACAACTGCCCGAAGAAAGACTGACGAATGGAGGACGGTGGATAATATTCCCGTTTGTTTCCAATGCGGACGCCCGGGTCACGTCGCCAGGTACTGCCGAGAGCGGCGAGGGATGGTGGATCGACAGCCACCGGGGAGATACCACCCTGTCCAGAACGGCCCGCGAACGATCTATAATAGCGATGAAACCCCAGGCCGCGCAAGTTACCGAAGCCCGTCGCCCTATCCAGGTCGTGGCCGATCCCCAGCTGAACGTCGCCCCTCGATATCGCCATGCCGACGATCTGGCCGATCACCTTATCGTGAGGAAAACTAGAGCAAGCGCCCTTCGCTGGAGGTAAGGTCGCTGAGGAGATTATAAATCCTCCGCCGCTCATAGCCGCTAAGCTATCACAGAATATAGTTGACGTTACTATTGACGATAAAACTTTTCCTGCCCTTGTCGACAGCGGCGCTTCGTTTTCGGTTATTTCGGACCACTTTAGACAACAACCCAAAAAGACTATGTTCAGTGACGCTGGCATGACACTTAGAGTTGCCGACGGGAAATATATCGTTTCCAGGGGCCGATGTACTTTACGTTTAGAAATAAACGGATTAGTACAGCCGTTTGAATTCATCGTTTTACCAAGTTGTAGCCACGACATCATTCTCGGTTGGGACTTTCTGGAGGCGTCAAGGGCTATAATCGATTGTGGTAGCGCCGAGATTCTGTTAGAAAAAGCAGAACTACCAGAGGATTCTTCGAGCATATTCCAAACTGTAGCCGCCGACGATAGCTTTATAATCCCCGCTGGATCGACCAAGCAGATAAACGTAATCAGCGAAACTATACTCGGTGTGAGTGATGTCGTAATGGAGCCTTCGAGGATTCTCTTTCTAGAACGTGATCTGATGGTTCCCGCCTCGATCTTCGCTGTCCAGCATGGAAAAGGGAGAATTTGGATAACCAACATCGACACATGTGATCGAACTGTCCCCAAAGGAATGTGTATTTGAGAGATACAGGTACTGGAAGAGGGTCAGCTGGCGGTCATCGGTGATGCTTCGGACACCAATCGGCAGGAGATTCTTGGACAAGAAAACTCTCCAAACATTGCCTCGATGATAGGCCCTGATCTATCCATGCTTGAAAGGACCAGGATATGTTCGATACTTGGGAGTTTCAGCGGCTTATTTGAATTTAATAAGTTTCCGTCTAATCTGACGAGCACAGCCAAGCACAAGATAAATACAGAGGACCATCCCCCGATTAAACGCCGTCCATATCGAGTGTCGCAGGTCGAACGTCAAACCATTCAGAATGAGGTCGACAAAATTTTGAAAGGAGGTATAGTTCAGCTTTCCGAAAGTCCTTGGTCCTCTCCTGTGGTATTAGTGAAAAAGAAAAATGGTAGTTGGCGTTTCTGTGTCGATTACAGACACCTGAATAAAATCACAAAAAAAAGGATGAATATCCACTACCAAGGATTGACGATACACTCGATTGCTTAAGAGGGGCGAGTTATTATTCTTCCATGGACCTCCGTTCTGGTTACTGGCAGATTGAGGTGGATGAGGCAGATCGCGAGAATACCGCCTTCATTACACCCGACGGATTGTACGAATTCAAAGTTATGCCTTTCGGGTTGTGTAACGCCCCAGCGACATTTGAAAGAATGATGGATACCTTGCTGAGGGGGTTGAAGTGGTCAATGTGCCTTTGCTATCTGGACGATATTATTGTGTTTTCACCCACCTTTGACGAACATGTTCGACGCCTTGAATTAGTTCTCAGGTGTCTCTCAAAGGCTGGACTTGTGTTAAATCCAGACAAGTGCTTGTTCGGAACAAAACGACTAAGCATTTTTGGGCATCTGGTGGATGGAGAGGGCGTGCACCCCGACCCGGGTAAAGTTGATGCTATGTCCAAATTCCCTACTCCCAAATCCCTCACTGATGTAAGAAGTTTCATTGGAATGTGCTCATATTATCGTCGTTTCATTAAGAATTTTGCTCAAAAAGCTGAACCACTACACAGGTTGTTGAGAAAGGACACCAGATTCGAATGGGGACCAGATCAACGGCAGGCCTATGAATCCTTGAAGTTGGCACTCGCGTCGGAACCCGTCTTGGCCCACTTTGACGAAAAGTATGCGACCGAACTGCACACCGACGCCAGTGGGTTTGGAATTGGTGCGGTTTTGGTCCAGGTCCAGGGAGGAAGTGAAAAACCTATTGGATATGCATCAAGAACGCTGTCAACAGCTGAAAAAAATTATTCAACAACGGAGCGGGAGTGTCTTGCCGCGATTTGGGCGATCGGCAAGTTCCGTCCATACCTATTTGGGCGCTCGTTTACAATTGTGACGGATCATCACTCACTCTGTTGGCTTTCGGGCCTGAAGGACCCGTCGGGAAGACTGGCCAGGTGGGCCTTAAGACTTCAGGAATACAATGTGAACGTGGTATATAAAAACGGCAGAAAACATCAAGATGCCGATTGTCTCTCACGCAATCCAATCGAAGCGAATAACCCAGGGGAATCCGGAGATGACATACCAACATTAGCTGCTTTAACTGATATCGTCGCGGAACAGCGGAAAGATCCGGTAATTGTGAGAATATCGGGGGAATGTTTGAAGAACGATCAAAACCGCTTCAAAATAATCAATGGAGCTCTTTACAAGCGGAATTTCGACCCAGTGGGGCAACCGTGGCTATTGGTGATCCCCAGGCATTTGCGCCCTGACGTCCTCAGAAGTCTCCACGATAATCCAACTGCCGGTCATTTAGGGTTGGCTAAAACCCACGATAGAATTAGGAGGAAGTATTTTTGGCCAGGTCTTCTGAGGAGCATAAGAAAATATGTCGGTCACTGTAGGGAGTGCCAGCGTCGTAAACATGCTCCCTTGTGACCGCCCGGGTTGCTGCAACCGATACCACCCACCTCTGTTCCGTTCCAAAGAGTCGGAATTGATCTCCTCGGAAGATTCCCAATATCCCATTTAGGAAATAAATGGATAATAGTTTGCACAGACTATCTGACGCGATACGCTATCACCCGAGCCTTACCATCAGCAGACGCTCAGCAAGTGGCCAAGTTCGTCCTGGAGGACGTAGTACTTAAACATGGAGCACCACGAGAAATAATTACCGACCGGGGTAGGGTTTTTCAGTCTAAACTAATATCCGAGCTGACGGGACTTTGCTCTTCGGCTCAGAGATTTACCACGGCGTACCATCCTCAGACGAATGGTCTCACTGAGAGACTTAATAAAACCCTGGCCGACATGATGTCAATGTATGTGGACGTCGAACAAAAGGAATGGGACGTTATTCTTCCGTTCATCACGTTTGCTTACAATACGGCGAAGCAGGACACCACCGGATTCACCCCATTCAGCCTCATCCATGGACGAGAAGCTGAAACTACGTTGGATACATTGTTTCCTCTTTTAAAAGATGAAGATCAAGAGGACTATAATCGAGAGATAGTGACCCGAGCAGAGGAGACGCGACAATTGGCTCGGCTACATACACTGAGAGCGCAAGAGGGCAATAAACGACTCTACGACGCCAAACATCGAGAAGTGAGCTATCAGCCAGGCGATAAAGTATGGATATTTATAGCCGTTCGGAAAATAGGGATATCCGAAAAATTAATAAAACGATATTTCGGCCCTTATAGGGTGACGAGACGCATTTCGGATGTGACGTACGAAGTCGAAAGTCTAGACACTACTAACCGCCGTCGTAAGCCAAAGGAAATTGTGCACGTAGTGAGAATGAAGAACTACCGTGACCCGGACGAACAACTGGACCTACCCGAGGATGAGCCTGCCGTCTGACAGCGAGGACGCTGTCCTTTTGGAGAGGAGGGCATTGTAGCGTTATTTGTTGTATTGTTTACATAAATAGGTTTTTAACAGTGACCCGTGAGCATCCGCCTCGAGCCGCGCTCCTCACTACTAACAAGATATCCGTGTTTCCTTTTTGATTTAAAAAATCTGCTCGTTGGAAGCAATAAACGTTCATCGCTCAATTTATCTTCGCCTGTTGTTTGTAATTCTTACCGCGACAATATACATGCATGCTGTGATAGTTGATTGAGTTCGGTATTCATCATTCATTTATGTATACATGCATGCTGTGATAGTTGATTGAGTTCGGTATTCATCATTCATTTATATATACATGCATGCTGTGATAGTTGATTGAGTTCGGTATTCATCATTCATTTATATATACATGCATGCTGTGATAGTTGATTGAGTTCGGTATTCATCATTCATTTATATATACATGCTGTGATAGTTGATTGAGTTCGGTATTCATCATTCATTTATATATGTATGCATGCTGTGATAGTTGATTGAGTTTGGTATTCATCATCCATTTATGTATACATGCATGCTGTGATAGTTGATTGAGTTTGGTATTCATCATTCATTTATGTATACATGCATGCTGTGATAGTTGATTGAGTTTGGTATTCATCATTCATTTATATATACATGCTGTGATAGTTGATTGAGTTCGGTATTCATCATTCATTTGCAAGCTGTGATAGTTGATTGAGTTTGGTATTCAGCATTCATTTATATATACATACATGCTGTGATAGTTGATTGAGTTCGGTATTCATCATTCATTTATATATGTATGCATGCTGTGATAGTTTGAGTTCGGTATTCATCATTCATTTATATATACATGCATGCTGTGATAGTTGATTGAGTTTGGTATTCATCATTCATTTATGTATACATGCATGCTGTGATAGTTGATTGAGTTTGGTATTCATCATTCATTTATATATACATGCATGCTGTGATAGTTGATTGAGTTTGGTATTCATCATTCATTTATGTATACATGCATGCTGTGATAGTTGATTGAGTTTGGTATTCATCATTCATTTATATATACATGCATGCTGTGATAGTTGATTGAGTTCGGTATTCATCATTCATTTGCAAGCTGTGATAGTTGATTGAGTTTGGTATTCAGCATTCATTTATATATACATGCATGCTGTGATAGTTGATTGAGTTCGGTATTCATCATTCATTTATATATACATGCATGCTGTGATAGTTGATTGAGTTCGGTATTCATCATTCATTTATATATGTATGCATGCTGTGATAGTTGATTGAGTTCGGTATTCATCATTCATTTATATATGTATGCATGCTGTGATAGTTGATTGAGTTCGGTATTCATCGTTCATTTATGTATACATGCATGCTGTGATAGTTGATTGAGTTTGGTATTCATCATTCATTTATATATACATGCATGCTGTGATAGTTGATTGAGTTCGGTATTCATCATTCATTTGCAAGCTGTGATAGTTGATTGAGTTTGGTATTCAGCATTCATTTATATATACATGCATGCTGTGATAGTTGATTGAGTTTGGTATTCATCATTCATTTATATATGTATGCATGCTGTGATAGTTGATTGAGTTTGGTATTCATCATTCATTTATATATACATGCATGCTGTGATAGTTGATTGAGTTTGGTATTCATCATTCATTTATATATACATGCATGCTGTGATAGTTGATTGAGTTCGGTATTCATCATTCATTTATATATACATGCATGCTGTGATAGTTGATTTTGAGTTCGGGATTCATCATTCATTTATTTATGTATACATGCTGCGATAGTTGATTGAGTTCGGTATTCATTTATATATGCATGCATACTGTGATAGTTGATTGAGTGTGTTTGGTATTCGATTTATCATTCATTTAGGTATGTATACCTTTTATGACTTATAATGAAGTTTTTTATTCGATTCATTCAAGCATGCATGCCATGAAATATGATC
>CP092867.1:117596283-117686946 GCA_030710605.1 Cordylochernes scorpioides
AAGATTTCCTCATCTCGTGTTTTAGCGATATTGATGTATTCACCCCCTTTCATGACATGAAGGCATTTTTTTCGCTTTCGTGCCATCACTATCAGGCTATGCTTCATTAATCTCAATACAAACCAAGATCAAAGCAATGCTTCCCTTCTTTCATTGTCAGCAATGACAAAGATGTTCTCACTTCTCTCACGTCTGCCAACACCACAGCTTTGCCCTCTTCCTTCCACTTCACTACTACCACAGCATGGCTTTCTTCCACACCACTATCAGGCCTCCTTCCTTCAAAGCCAACCAATGTCAATGTGCGCCAGCTGCCTCAACTAACGATACCTCCAGGGAAGAAGCTCCGCCGCTTCAGCTAGTAATCATGTTCAACTGAATGAGTATCGACATCAATTAGTGAATTTTGGCAAATTGTTGCCCTCTTTTAAATGAATAAAATTTGAAATATAATATTTAGTATATTTCCATAACTCCATCGCCCATTCCGCTTTTATATTGGCAAAGATTGTCAGCCAGGACCAAATAAACAAACATATTTGAGGCACCTCGATACAGGTTTAGTATAGGCTCAATGCTTTGTTTTTCTTTTGCCTCTACTAATCCATTTCTATTCAACTAGATCCTTATTTAAAACTTTCTACGTATTCTATCACGATGCCGTTTATTGTCTACCCTCTTTTAGAAGCTAAAATTCTTTTCAAAATCCATATTATTAAAAGGTTTTTTAATTGAGTATAATATAATCTCTTCTCCTTTCTCTATCTCTCTCTTTTCAAAAATATCTAACTTACAGAGTTGCAGCGTCTTCATTTGACAAATTTGTAAATTACTATAGAGTTTAAATGTAGTGTGAAAAAATATTTTTAGATTATTTAATGCCTACATTATGTGTAAAAACACAATATGTTGTTAACGCTTCCACTGAGGTATATTGATTTGATAAACTCGGTGTCTCTTCTATAACTCAATATCAAGTATATAGTGCTGCGATAATGCCCGAATGAAAGCTTTGACATCGCCGTAGTGGCAAGAGGGTTATTTCGACGACATGTGTTCACCCCCGGGGGGGGGGGACCAACGGCCCAGTCAACAAGAAAGAAGCCCATCTGGTGACCAAGAGTGAAGTCGTCCTCCCTGTTGTTGAAGGCGAAGTGAACGACGGAGCAATCAGACATCATTCAAGCTCTCCTTTCAGCAATGGAAGGGTTCAGCGAAATCTTTGGAAAGAGCGAGCAGCTATATGCAGTGTTGAAGGTCGTCCGATGCCAGGACGCTGTGCTTTGCAATATGGAAAACACCCTACGGAAGTTAGATGTGTGATAGAGCTCAATATAAATGGTGGCATGGAGAAAATAATTAACCAGACCGGGTGTGTAGCGGAGGAGAGCGAACAGATCTACCCCGTCAACGGCTGTTGCAAGAGTTATCTTTAAACCAAGTCAAGTGTAAGGAAGGAGAATGTCCCTCAGAAGTGCCGTGCGGAAATTCTACCCCGGGATCCCATCTGAAAATCTCCGCGAGATCATTGGCAGTAATGGTGAGCTGAAATACGACGGCATGACGGACTGCTACGATAAGGTCAGACTGTCTGGCACAACAGAGGCGATTCAACTGGCAAGGCGAATCTGGGCGCTCCGTAAAGTGCGACGAGATTGGATGGTCAAAGCACACCGCAGCTGGAGACTGTGGATCATTATGCGCTCCAGGAAATTCTTTCGACCATGTCTGCGAATAGAACCTTATGTAATGTGACAGCTCTGTTGTCTGCATTCCATTATTAGGTAAGCCATCGAAATTTGTACACCATATTCGCTCGTTCATCCGACAAGGTGCAAAGCAAACAGCATCTCCTAAAAATAGTTCTGCTGTAATTGAGACTACCACGCAGCCCGCGACCTCTTCAACAGTTAGGAAGCGCCCATCGTTCAGTGCAAGCTTGGCACGAAAAGACCCAAGTCTAGAGCCCTTATAAGGAGAAAACATCTATAGAAATAAAAAAGGAAGGCCAACAGAAGACTTAATTTAGAAAGGAATCTGCCTCGACAATCTCAGGGGGCCTGATTTAGAAGAATATGTGCTTGCCATGCACGGGATGGAGAGTGTGGGTCGGAAAGACACTACCACAGTAAAGAAAGACGACTTACACCGCCTTCACGGGCAGAAACGACGGGAGCGCAAATATAGAAAGTCCTAACGTTACGGAATTGAGACCGCGGCTACAGGATATGCTCAAGGAGAAAAACAATCTGCAAACGACATCTTCGAAAGAAGTGAACTTGTGTTTCAGATATCATCAAAATTCCTGTCTTTCACGTCTTAAATACCAACAACCTTCACCATTTTTTAGTATATTTACCGTCACACAAAAAAATCTGAACCCAAAAACACAAAGTTAGTAGCTATTTACGCATTTAATGTTTAAAATTGATTTAAAATTAAAAACTAGATTCTATCACAGAGTTGTGATTACAAATTGGGTTTAACTTAAACGATATGGTGCTCCCATAAACAAATCTCTACTCTATATTTCACATTTCTGAAAAATCGATTTCTGCCTCCCAGCGTCATTTCTCTCTTAATAACCAGCTTTATCCACTTCTAGAAATGTCTAGCAATATTTTCTTCTGTTATTCTTTGTTTTTGAAGAGACAGAAAACAAGTGTTACACCAAAGGCAGGTGTGGTTAGGTAAAATGTTGAATATGTTCCTCACATATACCTTATTAATTCTCCAACATATCGTGTGAGAGCCAGAATAATATATAGAGAACAAATAAATATCACCAATCAGTTTATAATCTTACTATTCCCACATATGTGCACATTTATTTAAAATAAAATAGTGAATGGAGACTACAAGCCAGTCATTTATGGTGCTATTATCCTCAAATTTCTATATGCGATGGCGTAATGTTATCGACTCTAAATAGTATCATTCAGTATATAAAATAGAAGAGTATATGAGATGGTATTACTGTGGGACATATTGTACAGACAGGAAAATGATAGACACACTGTTCGTTATTATATAGCGAGATTTCCCACGTGTTTAGATATTCTTATATGAGCACATCGATATGTTCCAACGTTACATTACCTATTCATTATTTATATGAGAGATATTTGTGTTAAGGATAAAATTATTGATGTTTTTTATATTCGATATGGTATTTAATATATGACAGTTACGCTTATAGTGAATGGCAAAGAATGTTTTATGTGAATTTATATTTGAACCCTATAACCGAAAGGTTATGAATTGCTTCCAATTATCTTAGAGAGCATTTGATTAATTGTAATAATAAGTACTATGTAATTAAACGAAGTAAAGTATGATTTGTTTCTCTGAATTAAGCGAATCTCACATCTTAACTTTGATTGAGTTTCTGTGTAACACAACTCTAGTAGCCGCCATATTAAGTAGAGGAGAACAGATTGGTGTTGAAATCTCTTTTTAACAGCAGGAAAAAAGTGAGCTGATGTCACCATGTTTAAAATTCTAATAAATATTTCCACTGGACTCTAGTTTCTTTGGGAGCTCCCAGAATTCACACATTGAAGAATGTCCAGACGTTAAGCAACGCGATAACAATCTAGCTCTATTGAATCCCAAGCGATTAATTAAAAGTGAGTCCCATTTCTCTTTGAGAACCTTGTCCGAATTAATCAATGCTATGATCAAATTAAATTGATTTCCCAAAGTACAATATATTTTTCTCAAAAACAATTATTGAAAATGTTATTATTGATATTATGGATCAACATTTCAAGTTCTCAGCCACTACATGGCTAAACTGGAAGTTTCCCAGATGGAAGTCCAGCTATTGGCAGCTCATAACATTGAATAACTCGATCTTCTACTCTGAGTATTGAATATCACTAATTTAGATTTATTTTTCTATGGTAGCAACATTGCAGCTCAATTATCAAAATTTGATATTTCAATAAACCAAATCTCAGAATTAAATTCAAGGAAATCTAAATACTACTTCCTTTTATATTTTCTAATCCCAAGTTTCTCTAAAGGTCCGCAGACAGGAATGGGGATTGGATAGAAGAGGAATTTACCGGCTAGTAGGAGAACTTTGAAATCGCGCCAGGAGGCCACCATAGGTTTACTTCTAAATTTTACTTGATATATCTCCAAAAAATACTCTACATATCATAGTCAAAATATATCAACCAAAGAAAATTGTTTAAAGCGGCAAAGATTAAAAAATATCAACGATTCAATAGTTTTAAAAGCGATATATACCTTACTTTATTTAATTTTAAAAATATGCAAATACGATTCATATGCAAATCCAATATTCATATTATATCTCATATAGCAATATATATATATATATTTGACGGGAGAGGCGACCCTTGTCTCTTTATATATATATATGTCGGAAAATCTCAGTCTTTTATAGAAACGTTAGTTATTACTCGGCAACTGTTGAAGGGGGACACTCGGTCCGGAAGACAGCCAAGCATAATTTAATTGAATTTTATATTAAAACAATCTGTTAAGCCCGAGGCAGCATGGATTTATCAAGTCGAAGTCAACTAACACTGCTTTGAATACTATAATCGAGGTATTAATGCAGCATAAACAAAAAGAATTGTCTGCCTTAGTTACAATAGATATCTTAGGAGCTTTTGACAATGCATAGTGGCCAGCGATCATCAAAAAATAGATAATATATTTATCAGAAATATTTATCAAAATTCTACAATCATTATTAAACTCCAGAAATATATCTATCAATTACGACAATAAAACAACTTTAAAGCCAATTACTAAGGGAAGGCCTCAGGTTGGTCCGCTTTCTCCACTTCTATGGACAATTTTGTTAATGATTTGCTGATGGATTTTCAGGTGTCCTATCGTGAGTTGATTTGTTATGCGGATGATATATCATTATTATGCTGTAATAAATAGCTTACAGCACCAAAAATAGCAATTGAAAAAGCATTAGATACTATCGAAGTTATGTAGTATAAAGAATATATTGTAAATCAGTTCTGAAAAAACTAACATTTTCTATTTGCATAATAAAGAGAATATCCCAGAGTGTTGAATTGAAAATGAAATAATAACCCCAATACAAAAAAAAGTCACAAAATAGGACTAACAATTGCAAATCGTTTGAAGAAAAAATAAATTGAATTTGCTTTATATAGAGGAAATAGCATAATTCAAAGATTCAAAAATGTTCATTTCCTCTTTGCGTAAATCTTAGGGTTTGAGCTCCCAAAAAATACATTTTATAAATATCTGTTCAGACCGATTTTAAAATACGGTTCTTATATAAATAAGGTTTAAATTTGTAAATAAAAAATTCTCTATACACAAAAATTAAGTGCAATACAATATTAGATATTACTATGGGGTATAAAAGCTTACAAGGCCACTTCGTACAATGGTGTTCACTGTTTGGCCAAAACTTCTTTGATAACAGATTATATTGAATTAAAAAAATGTAAAAAACCGGACCTAGCTAATTTATCGTTCGAGGATAAGCAAAAATACAATATTGAGATTCCTTTTTTAATAACATCTTATATTAACTTAAGAATGCCGTGTTCCTATTGAATGATACAAATGATACATTTGAAAGATTTTCAGCCGAAAAATTCCTATTTTTTTCCACTTAATTTCTAAAACACACAATTTATACGATCATGATAATCTCAAGAGTTTTCTGGAAAGAATTCACTCAGTGAACGATTCAAGCTGTTTTTATGGATGTAAAGTTTAGGATTCAATTAATCTTTTACTCAAGTACCCATCATTCCATGACTACAGACATAGTAACGGCATTATCTGTACTTATCCAAGAAGGCTCATATCAAGCAAAGTTTCTTCTTTAGCGCTTCACTGCCGTACTACTTTAATGTTATTTTCTGCCCTTTTTCACCGTCCCCTCTACAATTTCTGATCGACTTCGAACAGTTCATATCACACCACTCCTCATGCCGCTGGAGGCCCTTTAATTTCCTTGATGTCTCTGGTAACATGAGGCCTGGCAGTCGTCCTAAAGTGCAAATCCAGATAAAGAATCACACCTTGTTTGAGCAACCACTTCCCAACTTGGGCTTTCCCTCTACCTTCCATCAGTGCCGACGTCAGGCTGTCGTCTTGCTGTCGAACGACCGACCTAGTGTAGGGCGGTGGTTTTCTACATGATGGTGGTCGAGCCTTACTGCTTCGATGCTGCAGCCCGAGGTTTGGCTTTCTCCTTGGAAGCACTTTGTTGCCGTGATGTATATTTCCAAAGGGTTGGGATCTTTTGTACTGCGCTTTCGCCGCTTCCTCCTACGACAGAGCAGTAGATCGTCGATATTTCCAAGGATGCGCCCAACTGATCCACTCTGTCCATATCGGGGCCGTCCGGCACCTAATCGACCTTGTCAGTCTCGCTGAAGTTGTCGAGGCAATTTTCTTGCAGGACCAAGTCATCATCAGCTTCCCATTTATTTACAACTGAAGATTTCTTCTTCTACGACCTCTAGACCTAAACTTATTTGCATTTATTCTGCACTGGGCTGTCAACTCCTCAAACCTGCTGGAGGTGTCGGTCCCCGTGGTAGTCTCAACATCGGAAGAACTTTTTTAGGCGGTGGCTGTTTGATCTGCACCTTGTCGGGCTAAAAAACGAAGATGATGGGTACACATTTTTTGGAACATCTTTTTAGTTTATATTGCAGACGAGGGCCCTGACACATTGAGCGCTACTTCCGTGTCCCAGACATTGTTGTCGGACACTCCACAGAGCGTCTTATACTCTATCCCGTTCAGTCGGATCGCCGGCTCCAACTTCGGGGTGCTTCGACCATCCAGCCATGTCGCACTTCCACGGAGCACCTGGCTCTTTCCCGTCCAGTTGAATCGCCGCTGTAGTCCTGACAGTCTGTCACTGTCGCAGAAGTCAGCTACGCACTCGCATTGTAGCTCTCCAAGATAGTTGGTGGCTTCACAGAGGTATTCAGAAGGATCCAGGGAGACGAACTTTCGCACGACATATCATCTGGAGAGCACTCTACCTTCATATGTTTTCCTTGGTCCAAAGCATTCATGCCGTTGTCAGTTTTCATCAGTCTGGTCTTCCTTCTCTACAATACCTGTCTGGGTTATTTTTTCCTTCGATGCCACTATTTCCGTGTATTCCATTCAACCATCTTGATCCTGCTAAAGAAACTGAGTCCTTAGTGACAGAAGTCTTGCCGAAGGCCTCGCCGACTAAATCCACCTTGTATTTGATTAATCGGACGGGATTATCACATGAATTATTTATTAAACAAATTTCTCAAACAAAAGCTTCTAGAATATATTTTTGAGAGAAACATCGGCGTAATCCCTCTAAATAATTTATTAAAGAATATAGGGTCATACATAATATTTATGATAATACAAAAAAAAAAACAGAAAAGTTATCTTTCCAATATCTTGTTCGTGAAATAAATTACAATTGATAAAGCAAAATGTTCAAAAATAAGAATCGAATGTTCAGGTATCAGTCAATTATTTTTATTCAAACATATCCCTGCAATAATATTCTCTTTTTATAGTTCAATTTGGAGGGTTTGTTCTAGAGGACCTACAAGGTATGTCTGGAAAGTAGTGAGGAATTACTCTTAAGACAAATTTGCAAAGTAGGCTAGCAAAATATAAAAATGATCACTATTGTTTAATGAAATGATTGTAACTTTAAAAACGAAGAAGCACAAAATCTATTGATTATAAATTATAGAGAGTAAGAAATAATTAAACTTGGCTCAAAAGACGCTATGTTAACAACTAACTCAAAATAGCATTTTAAAATTATTTTAGAAGTTCATATAAAATTGGATATTACCAGATGTATTTTTTAACATAATATCAAATTATATTTGATATATAAAACACTTTTAATTTTTCTACACATATCTATTTATTTGGTAAAATAAAAGATTGGAAAAATAGGATGATGTTGGAATAAAAATACTCCTTTTTCTCCTTTGATCAAACTTCTGCTGCTTTAATGGCTATTTAAAACACAGATGTATAAACATGGTTATTCTATCAGAACCTATTGGTACAAAAAAAATCAAATTTATAAAATTCCTAAATTTGCTGAGATATAACAGTTTTTATATTCTGACCACACGATATTTCTTGATAAAATTGTATATGCCCAAATTTTTTCAAGCTAAAATATGAAGTAAGAGTTTTTAAATTCAAAGAGAGAGAACTTTTGAAAACTTTTTAATAATTATAAAAATAAATAGTTAAAGAGTTTAAACCTTGATCTTCCAAACAAATATACCGGATTACGTTACAATTTAGGGAGATA
This sequence comes from Cordylochernes scorpioides, assembly GCA_030710605.1. Lineage (NCBI taxonomy): Eukaryota > Metazoa > Arthropoda > Arachnida > Pseudoscorpiones > Chernetidae > Cordylochernes > Cordylochernes scorpioides. The sequence goes on from CP092867.1 coordinate 117,604,607, forward strand.
TTTTATCAATACACTTTTATAAAACATCCCTTACAATGATAGCATGTGCAGGCGAAATAATGGATCCTCTAATTGAGGGATTAAAACGACTTTTCTAAAAGGTTGTACCACGAGATGGTCAAGAACCAACTCCTCCTGGACGAGTTGGACGCCAAAGTAAGTTGTCCTCCATCTTGCTGTCGTAGTCAGTCAGCTAACCTGGTCGGTGCAGATGGCGGAGGTCAAGGTGCGGCTGAGCCAGGAGGTAAGAACAACACTCCTTCTGTATAAGACATGTCTTCTTCAACTGGCGTATGGTGGGTGCAGCCCATCTTCAAGAAGATGTCCAAGGAGGCGGTGGCGAGGTAACTTTCTTCACTTTTACAAATATGTCGAATATTTTTATAGAAATATTTATTATCATAATATCCATATATATTTTATAATATTAATAATTTTAATATATAAGATTCTTTAAAACACCTTCTCTGAAACGCTATGGAAATTGAAATATTTTCCTCTTATCATAGAAGGTCCATGAATGCTTCACTGGAAACATTGCTGGAGGAAATCTACTTATATATTTGCCTTATTCTGTCTGTTTGTCTGTTTGTCTGTTAGTCTGTTTGTCTGTTTGTCTGAAGCTCACGGATAGAATGCGCGCTCATTGGCTGTAGATACGATGTACTATAGCGCCATCTGTTATCAAATTATAAAACTATTTTAGAGGCGTAATATTCTTTTTATTATTTTTTATTTATTTATTGTTTTTTATTATTTTTTATTATTTATTTTTATTTTTTTTATTTTTTTATTTTTTTTTATTTTTTTTTTTATTTTTTTTTATTATTTTTTTATTTTTTATTTTTATTTTTATTTTTTTTTATTTTTTTTTATTTTTTTTTTATTTTTTTATTTTTTTTTATTTTTTTTTATTTTTTTTATTTTTTTATTTTTTTTTTTTATTTTTTTTATTATTTTTTTTTATTTTATTTATTTATTATTATTTTTTTTTTTTTGATGAGCCAGGCCCTCCCTTTAATTTTTCCATCGCAGTAAGGACAGTAGAAATTGTTTTATTTAAAAATTCTTTAGGCAACCCTGTTATCAGCAGTGTGATACATCCACCTGTCTATACAGACCACCCTGTCTATAGCGACCACTCTAGACAACCCTGTTATCAGCTGTGTGATACATCCACCTGTCTATACAGACCACCCTGTTAATAGCGACCACCCAAGTCAAACGTTTTTAAAATATATTCGCACTCGGGTAAACCCCGGGCGTTGCCCGGGCCATTCGTCTAGTATAGTAATAAGAGCCTAATATACTCTATTGTGTTTTCTCCACCTATAGACTGATGATCTCAGCGATTTTAAATTCAATAAGACTAGTACACCCAGTACACACACAAAATGAAATATAAATATTTCTTTTCTCACTTTCTCTCTCTCTCTCACCCTCAAATAAACAAAACATTTTCTGGTTTAACAATTTATTGCTGATTAACATGCAATTAGCACAAGTTCTCAAATTATGGACATAAAGCCCTTTACTAATGATATTTTTTGCTGGAGGAAAAGTGATGATATTGAATTAACTACTATATAAATAAATAAGCCAAAGATAATGAAAATGAAGAAACAATATTATAAACACGTATATGCATATGTAAATATTCAATTCAATCGCTATATGTCCTTAAATATATATATATAAAAACTACTCTTTCTAATCATATATATTTTAATTTAAAATTCTGATTTATTTTCCTTGATATATATTTTCAAAACTTTCAGGAGAATTGCTTTTATTTGAATTGGAACGTTTTTAACAAAAAACTGTGTATGTGCGAAACAACATTTTATTTGGTTCGTTTAAACATTATTTATAATGTGATTCAGCAATATATATTTAAAAAGTAATAAAATTATTACATTTATGGATTTAATCTTTTTTTTTTTCTGGAAAGTCTATTATATTTAACTTGCTTGTCATCGCCCATCAGTTTCAAACAATATCCCTCCACGATATTTTGATTCCAAAGACCATTGTATCGTTGTTCAATGATTTTAATATCTTGGTGGAAGTGTTCATCTTCGCTCTCTGCACCGAGATTTTCAGGTTAAAGTTTAAATGTGAATCCATAAAATTCAATTTTAGAATTATCAGGCACCCGAGCTTATGTGTCGTGATGACATATCAGGATAAAAGTGGGTTTCTTTTTGCTATTGAGCTCTTTTATTTTTCAGACACAGATATAACAATCGTCATGAGATTTTTCGTTTGTTGCCAAACCATTGGTATAACAAAGGACACACCTTTTGATTTCTCTAATTTCCATTACAAAAGCCTTCGATAGCACGTTCCGTACACACAATGGGGGTGCTACCACTTGTCTTGATCACCTAAGGACACACCAAAGTATGCTTTATAGTATTCTTTTATCTTTGGGTGATACGATTCCTCTTTCAGGGAATTGTTAATTTCCACAAAATTTGCAGAACTTCTCTGGATTAGCTTTACATATACGCGGCATATAATATTTATATATTTATAAATAGTTCTGAAAATTAGTATATATTTTTAAACATTTGCTTAATATAAAATAATTACTGAATATTTTACACGACAACAACAACAGCTGAATATTTTTCAAAACTCTTTTTAAAATAGAGATAATTTTCAATAAAATGAAGGTTATATTCGTGAGATCGACAAGCTAGAAAATTCACCAGAACCAACTTTCAAATAGTCAGAGGTATGTCTATTACTTTAAATACCACACCCACGCAAACACTGAAAAAATGAACTAATATATAATTGAATCAAACTGGCCTCTCATTGCTATTTCACGGAACTGTTTATAATTTGCGGCTTGTATAAACAATGTTGTGTTGATGTGGCAGGCTGAGGGCACCAACGAAGCGTTGGTGGTAAACCCTCTCCTCGTCACCAGCCAACTGACCTGTGACTGCACGACCATGACCAACCGAATGTGACTGCACCGACCATGACTTACCAAATATGACCTACCGACAATGACCTACCAATAATGACCTACCGACCATGACCTACCAAATATGACCGACCGAACGTGAACTACCAAATATGACCTACCAAACGTGACCAACCGAATATGACCTACCAAATGTACCCAGTAACATCAGGGCAATGCTCCTCCACCCCGTGCCCAGTAACATCAGGGCAATGATTCTCCATCACATGCCCAATAACATCAGGGCAATGCTTCTCCATCCCATGCCCAATAACATCAGGGCAGTGCTCCTCCATCTCATGCCCAGCAACATCAGGGCAGTGCTACTCCATTCCTTGCCCAGTAACATCAGGGCAGTGCTCCTCCATCCCATGCCGAGTAAAATCAGGGCAGCGCTCCTCCATCCCTTGCCCAGTAACATCAGGGCGGGCGCTTCTCTATCCCTTGCCCAGTGACATCAGGGCAATGCTCCTCCACCCCGTGCCAAGTAACATCAAGGCAATGATTCTCCATCACATGCCCAATAACATCAGGGCAATGCTTTTCCATCCCATGCCCAGTAACATCGGGGTAGTGCTCCTCCATTCCATGCCCAGCAACATCAGGGAAGTGCTACTACATTCCTTGCCCAGTAACATCAGGGCAGCGCTCCTCCATCCCTTGCCCAGTAACATCAGGGCAGTGATCCTCCATCCCTTTCCCAGTAACATCAGGGCAGCAGTCCTCCATCCCTTACCCAGTAACATCAGGGCAGCCCTTCCTCCATCCCTTTCCCAGTAACATCAGGGCAGCAGTCCTCCATCCCTTGCCCAGTAACATCAGGGCAGCGCTTCTCTATCCCTTGCCCAGTAACACCAGGGCAATGCTCCTCCACCCCGTGCCCAGTAACATCAGGGCAGTGCTCCTCCACCCCATGCCCAATAACATCAGGGCAGTGCTCCTCCATCCCGTGCCCAGTAACAATAGGGCAGTGCTCCTCCACCCCATGCCCAATAAACTCAGGGCAGTGCTCCTCCATCCCTTGCCCAGTAACATCAGGGCAGCGCTCCTCCATCCCTTGCCCAGTAACATTAGGGCAGTGCTCCTCCATCCCGTGACAGTAACATCAGGGCAGGGCTCCTCAATCCTGTGACAGTAACATCAGGGCAGTGCTCCTCCATCCCATTCCAGTAACAACAGGGCAGTGCTCCTCATCCCATTCCAAATAAAATAAGGGCAGAAATTTCTCAATCTCATGTCTTAGCGATATTGTCGTATTCACCCCCTTTCATGACATCAAAGCATTTTTTTTTTCGCTTTCATGCCATCACCATCAGGCTATGCTTCATTAATCTCAATGCAAACCAAGATCAAAGCAATGTCTTTTTCCTTCCATTGTCAGCAATGACAAAGATGTTCTCACTTCTCTCACTTCTGCCAACACCACAGCTTTGCCCTCTTCCTTCCACTTCACTACTACCACAGAATGGCTTTCTCCCACACCTCTATCAGGCCTCCTTTCTTCAAAGCCTACCAATGTCATTGTGCCGCCAGCTGCCCCAACTAACGATATCTCCAGGGAAGAGACTTCTCCTCTTCAGCTAGTTATCATGTTCAACTGATTGAGTATCGACATCAATTAGTGAATTTTGGAGAATTGTTGCGCTCTTTAAAATGAATAAAATTTGAAAGAACAATATTTAGTGTGTTTCCATAACTCTATCGCCCATTCCGCTTTTATATTGGCAAAGATTGTCAGCCAGGACCAAATAAACAAACATATTTGAGGCAGGTCGATGCAGGAATTAGTATAGGCTCAATGCTCTGTTTCTCTCTTACTCTACTAATCCCTTTTTATTCAACTAGATCCTTACTTCAAACTTCTACGTATTCTATCACGATGCCCTTTATTGCCCACCCCTTTATTCTTAGAAGCTAAAATTATTTCCTAAAATCCATATTAGAAAAAGGTTTTTCTAATTTAGTATAATATTGTAGCATGGGCTGACTTCATGGAATTGTAAGCTCGTGCCAGCGCCGGGTTGTTCCAGGCGAGCCCTCGCGCGAACGCACGCGCCGCGCCAGTGATTCTTTTCCCCCGCTCGCGCTAGTGCTTCTTTTTTTTTTTTTTTTTGCTCTCATAAAAACAACCTGTATAAACTTCATATAAATTTCTCTCGCTTATTAAATTGTTCTTAATTGCCATACGACTTGCTAATTATTTCATCACTACATTTGGTCGAGAAGCCGGGTACGATTCCGACAAGATAATTTAATCTGGACGGCGTTTTGAGAAGAAGCCGACGTTTGCAAAGCTTGCCGCCGCTCGACATCGGTATGAGTGAAGTAGAAGAAAAGCCACGTGAGCAAGCTACCACTTTCACATGTCTTCAACACCCATGAAGCCCTCCTAATTTTTCAGGTAAGGCCACTGAATTTGCTCACCTATGGTTAAAAGATTTTCAACCGTGTTGCTCTTTATAATGGTTGGGACGAAACAATGTGTTTGGCCAACGTTGTCTTCTTTTTGTAAGGGACAGCTAAATGTTGGTTCGATAACATTGAGGATGACCTTACATCTTGGGATATTTTTAAAGAAAATTTTTCAGAAATGTTTGGTGACAAAGAGGATTACTCCAGAAAAATTGAGTCAGCGCTAAAAGTAAGAGCACAAAAGCCTGACGAGTCCATAGAATTCTATATTCAGGATGTGCTGAACCTATGTCGCCAGCTAAACTCAAACATGTCTGAAGAAGACAGGGTAGGCCACCTCATGAAGGGAGTTTCTGACGACATTTACCGGATCCTCCTCACAATTGAGGTAGCTACAACTGTGGACTTCACCAACCACTGCCGTCGGATTGAGAAACTAAATAAAAAGAGAATCAGTAGTGTGAGGTTCGAGAGGATTCCCTCCGTTGCCACAATTAAAAATGAAGAGGCGGGTTACACTTTAAAGGATCTGATCAGGGAGATTGTCAAGGAAGAGCTCCGATTAATTCCAAATGAACAAGCGAATTCCATTTCTTCAAAATCTTTAGAAGAAAAGGTTTTGCAGCGAGCAGAACAATCCTTGTCGCCGATTGAAAAAAACACCTGTGGTCTATTCCAAGAAGGCTTTCCAGAATTTTCGCCGTGACAAACAAGAAATGGGTGAAGCGACAAGGAGGAGGAAAACAGACCAGTTCCGAACGGAGGATAACATCCCGATATGTTTCTATTGCAATCGGCCAGGACACGTCCCGAAACATTGTTGGGAAAGACCCTGTAACTACCAAGAAAGAGAACCAAGTATAATCCAGGACAGTTATTATAGTCGTTGAAGACCTGGACCTATCTATATGTCAGACTTTATAACGCCGCAATTGGATGATTTTGAACGAAGCAACTCTCCCCCGCCGTAATTTACCTAGAAGCTCCTCTCCCTACCCAGAACGTGGGAGATCGACAACAGGATGATACCAATCTAGATCGCCAGTCCGGATCCCCAGCCGTTCTCCCCACAGAAAGGTACAGGGAAACTAGGAAACACGACCTGTAAGGGTGGTAAGGTCGGACGTTGCTTAAAACCTCCACAGACGCGAGCTGACTTAGACGAAAACTATATTTGTATAAACATCAATGGACGTCATGTCGAGACGCTAATTGACACAGGGGCGTCATACTCTGTTATCTCAGCTAACTTCAGAGAGTCGCTAAAGGTTGTGATGATTAAGAACACCAATATAACTTTAAAAGTCGCAAACAATCGTTTTGTTTCCCCACTTGGAAAATGTCTCCTGAGAGTAGGAATAAATTACTTTCAGCGGACTGCCGAGTTTCTCGTCCTTCCCAGTTGCAGCCACGATGTCATCTTGGGCTGGGATTTCCTCGAGTCGTCAAGTGCCATTATGGACTGTGGTCAATCTGAAATTTCATTTTCAGAAATGCCTAATGAGGACCCATCCGTGGCACGGCTTTACCTAGCATCGGACGACATTATTCCCCCAAAATCCATCAAGAGGGTAGTTGCCCGGACACCCAACGTGGTAGGAATTAGGAATTGTGTTATTGAGGGTTCGAGGAAACTTCTTTTGGAAAAAGAGCTTTTTATCCCCTCCTCTTATGTCACCATATGGCATGGCCGGGCCAATATTTGGGTGACTAATTTTAGCAAAAATCAAATACCAATCCCTTCTGGAATGTGCCTAGCTCAGTTTATTAAAATCCAGCCGCAAGAAATTTGCCCAATCGTGGAAGCTAACGAAAACTATGTGTCTAAAGGCGTTGAGTCAACCTACAAGATGAGTAAGTTAGAAGGTTCAATAGAAAATCTTACTAATATCGATAATGCTGAGCGGCCTGTGGGAATGGAAAATATCTCACCATGTATCTCCCCCGAGCTTCCTCCGAGTCACAAGATCGAACTTTTGGAACTTCTTGAAAGATTTTCGGAATTATTCAATCCGATTACTAAAAGTCCATCTGAACTTATCACTAAGCATAAGATAGCTACAGGCGACGCCAGACCATTAAAAAGGAGGCCATATCGGGTTTCACCTTCTGAAAGGAAAGTTATTCAAGAAGAAGTTGACAGAATGATGGAAATTGGAGCCGTCCAACCTTCGAAAAGTCCTTGGGCTTCACCGGTCGTTTTGGTAAGAAAAAGAGACGGATCGGTGCGCTTTTGTGTGGATTGTCGAGGCTTAAATAAAGTGACAAAAAATGACGTTTATCCACTCCCACGAGTTGACGACGCTCTTGATTGTTTAAAAGGGGCGAAGATATACTCCACGATGGATCTTAAGTCGGGATATTGGCAGATTAGCGTCGATGAAGCCGATCGTGAAAAACTGCCTTCATCACTCCAGATGGCCTTTTTGAATTTAAGGTCATGCCTTTCGGGCTTTGCAACGCCCCCGCCACGTTCGAAAGGATGATGGATGATCTCCTGAAGGGCCTACGGTGGACAATATGTCTGTGCTATCTGGACGATGTCCTTGTGTTCGCAGATAATTTTTCGGACCATCTAGCACGAATAGAGGCGGTTTTGAACTGTTTCAAGAAAGTTGGACTAAGGCTAAATCCCAGCAAGTGTTCTTTTGGTGCCAGTAAAATAAAGATCCTTGGGCATCAGGTAGACCAGAATGGGATCCGGCCAGACGACGAGAAGATTAAGGCAATCACCGAAATTCCAGCCCCATAATAACTTGCAGCAGGTCAGAAGCTTCCTCGGCTTATCATCTTATTATAGACGCTTCATTAGGAACTATGCGGATATCGCACGCCCCCTTAACGCCCTACTCTCTAAGGGGACAAAGTTCGAGTGGAACACAGCCCAAGAGGGAGCGTTTCGGAATTTAAAGATTGCCTTGACGTCAAAACCAGTGTTGGGACATTTTGATGATGACGCTCCAACTGAACTACATACTGATGCCAGTGGATATGGAATAGGTGCCGTGCTTGCGCAAAAACAAGGGAGTGATGAAAAGGTAATTGCTTATGCTTCGCGCACCCTTTTAAGGGCAGAACAAAATTATTCAACAACAGAGAGTGAATGTCTGGCCATAATATGGGCGATTGGAAAATTTAGGCCTTATTTGTTCGGACGTCACTTTAGAGTTGTAACCGACCACCATTCCTTATGTTGGTTGACCAACTTGAAAGATCCTGCAGGCAGATTGGCGAGGTGGGCGCTGAGGCTACAGGAGTATGACGTCTCTATTGTCTACAAGACTGGGAGAATGCACCAAGACGCTGACTGCTTATCGAGAAATCCCCTAAAACATACCGAGGAGAATTTTAATGATGATATTCCCATATTATTCCTTCTAAGTGACATCGGTAGAGAACAAGAAAATGACCCTTACATTGCGGAAATAATCAGAAATATATCTCAGCCTTCACTTACCAAGCAAGACGAGAAGTTCAAATTTGTTAAAGGGATTCTCTATAGAAAAAATTATGACCCAACTGGACAACCTTTACTATTGGTGGTCCGAAGGCACCTTCGAATGGAAATCCTGAGCGACCTGCATGACGCACCTACCGCTGGACATCTGGGTTTCGCTAAAACCTACGACAGAGTCAAGAGAAGGTTCTACTGGCCAGGGCTGTACAGAAGCGTGAAGAGGTGCGTGGGCCATTGTCAGGACTGCCAGCGTCGTAAAGGTGTACCTCAATTGCCCCCTGGCTATCTGAAGCCCATTCCGCCTCCGGACAGCCCCTTTCAAAAGGTCGGAATAGATTTATTGGGACGCTTCCCCATATCTCAAGGAAAGAAAAAATAGATAGTCGTTTGTACCGACTACCTCACTAAATACGCCGTAACTCAAAGCCTAGGATCAGGTGAAGCCCAGGAAATCGCGAAATTTCTTTTAGAAGAAGTCATACTGAAACATGGAGCACCTCGAGAAATAGTAATGGATCGAGGTCGAAATTTCCAATCAAAACTCCTTCAGGAGCTGACTAATAAATGTGGCATCAAAAAGAAGACAACAACGGCGTACCATCCCCAAACCAACGGCTTAACAGAAAGATTAAATAGAACAATTGCCGACATGCTATCAATGTATATGGACCTTGACCAGAAGAACTGGGACGAGATGTTGCCCTTTATCACGTTTGCCTACAATACGGCCAAACAAGAATCGACTGGCTTCACGCCATTCTTCCTGATCCATGGAAGGGAGGCCGAGACGACCCTCGACGCTATCTTCCCCTACAGTAGCTCGTCCGAGGGAGAGGAATTCATTCAGAATTTGGGAACCAGAGCCGAAGAGGCAAGACAAATAGCCCGTCATCACATCTTCAAGGCTCAAGAGACGAATAAAACTAACTACGACGCTCGACATACAGGAAAGATCTACGAACCAGGAGACCTGGTCTGGATCTTCATTCCTATTCGACGTGTTGGATTCTCTGAAAAACTCCTAAGCTGATACTTCGGTCCCTTCAGGGTTACAAATAAAATATCGGACGTGACCTACGAGGTCGAAGCAGTCAGTGAACAAGGTAGAAGACAAAAGAAGCGCGACACCGTCCATATCCTCAGGATGAAGCCGTACTATGACCCATCAAGACAGGAAGATTCGTCGAGTGTAGATAACTCTACGTCTGGAGAAGAGGAGGAACTGAGATAAAGCTGTAGAACAGCTTCTCATGGGAGAGGGAGTAGTGTAGCATGGGCCGACTTCATGGAACAGTAAGCTCGTGCCAGCGCCGGGTTGTTCCAGCAGAGCCCTCGCGCGAACGCACGCGCCGCGCCAGTGATTCTTTTCCCCCGCTCGCGCTAGTGCTTCTTTTTTTTTTTTGCACTCATATAAACAACCTGTATAAACTTCATATAAATTTCTCTCGCTTATTAAATTGTTCTTAATTGTCATACGACTTGCTAATTATTTCATCACTACATTTTATATATCTTCCTTTCTCTCTCTCTCTCTCTTTTCAAAAATATCTAACTTACAGAGTTGCAGCGTTTTCATTTGACAAACTTGTAAATTACTATAGTGTGGTGTTAAAGGTTGGGTGAAAAAAATATTTTTAGATTATTTAATGCCTACATTATGTGCAAAAACACAATATGTTGTTAACGCTTCCACTGAGTTATATTGATTTGATAAACACGGTGTCTCTTCTATAACTCAATATAGTGCTGCGATAATGGCCGAATGAAAGCTTCGAAATCGTCGTAGTGGAAAGAGGGTCAGTTCGACCATATGTGTTCACCCCCTGAGTAGGACCGACGGCCCAGTCAACAAGGAAGAAGCCCATCTGGTGGCCAAAAGTGATGTCATCTTCCTTGTTGTTGACTCGGCTGTTGGATGATGCTCACTGCATGTTACTTGCTTTTTCTCCATGAGAATGCACAAAGGTAAAAAAGAAAAGTTGAACAGAGATCCTCAACGATCCTACGTGCTCATTTGGCCATCTTTGACGCGGCGGTCACGCAACAAATGGTGTCAGAAGTGGGATCTCCGTTAAGTCATTTCTGGATACGAGTGAAACCAGAAAATAACGACGCAGCAATCAGACATCATTCAAGCTCTCCTCTCAGCAATGAAAGAGTTCAGTGAAATCTGTGTGAAGAGTAAGCCGGGATATGCAGTGTTGAAGGTCGCCCGATGTCAGGACGCCGTGCTTGGCAATATGGAAAACGCCCTACGGAAGATAGATGGTGTGATAGAGCTCACTAGAAATGGTTACATGGAGAGAAAAAATGATCCACGCCGGTTGTGTAGCGGAGGAGATTGAACGGATCGCCCCCGACAACGGCTGTGGCACGAGTACTTTTTAAACCAAGTCAAGCGTACGGAGGAAGAATGTCCCCCAGAAGTGCCGTGAGGAAATTCTATCCCCGGGATCCCATCTGGAAATTCCTTGAGATCACCAGCGATCATAGTGAGCTGCAATACGACGGCGTAACGGACTGCTGCGACAAGGTCAGACTGTCTTGGAATACAGCGGCGATTCAACTGGGCCTGTCGGAAGTGGGAGCTCCGTATAAATGCGACGAGATTGAATGGTCAAAGCACACTGCAGATGGAGCCGGTTGAGCATTATGCGCTCCAGGAAATTTCTACGACGATAACTGCAAATAGGACATCCCATGTAATGTGTCAGCGCTGCCGTTTGCATTCCACTCTGAGGTAAGCCAGGGACTTTTGCCCGCCATCTTCGCTCTTTAATCCGACAAAGTACAAGGCAAACAGCATCTCCTAGAAATAGTTCTGTTGTAGTTGATTATCCTACCTAACCCGACATCACCAACAGTTTTGAAGAGCCCATAGTCCAGAGCAAGTTTAGAACGAAAAGGCCCAAGTCTAAAGCGCTTAGAAGGAATAAACTTCAAGAGAAATAAAATGTGAGGCCGAGAGAGAACTTCATTCAGCGAAGAATCTGCCTTAACAATCTCAGGGAGCCTGACATAGACGAATATGTGATCGACACGTACGAGATGGAGAGCGTGGGTCGGAAAAACACTTCAATGGTAAATAAAGACAACCTACAGCGTCGCCGCGGGCAGTAACAACGGGAACGCAAATATAGAAGGTCCTAACGTTACGGAAATGACGACCGCGGCTAAAAGATGTGCGCAAGGAGAAAACCAAGCCACAAACGACATCATAAAAAGGAGTGAACTATGGTCGCCATCATGTGGACAACCACCTCGATAGCGAAACGGCAGAAAGGCGTCGACAATGGTTGAGAGTGAAAAGAGAGACCTAGTTGGAACTTTTTTTTTTTTGTGCAAAAATAAATGCGTGACGCTAATCCTGTCATTAAGTTTTAAGACCGAAGACAAGTCTCTTATAATCCGAGACATTCAGGAGTTCAAAGATCCTCCTGAAGACTGGAGAGGAGTTTACCCCTGTCCAAGACGGGCTGCTTAAGGATGATGAGATCAGTGTCGCGACAATATCCGAAAGAAAGCTTCGATGTATTTTTCTTGAGTAGCATTCTCTTTATGCATGTTATGTCAAATATATTTAGGATGAATTTAAGCAAGTATATTGGACCATGCCCAAAAGTCTTTACAGTTCCTTTTTGTTTGATGGTGCCTTTATATTGTCAATAACTTCGACCTTTTCTTAATCTATTTTTTTCCCATCACTGGTAAAAAGGTATGTTCCAAGAACTTTATCTTTGTTTTTTCAAATTCGCACTTGTTCTTGTTGAGTCTTGCTCCCGCATCCTGAAGAGTAATCATGACCCAATGTTTGGATGTCTTCAGCATGAATGAGTATGACATCCATTGGGTTTCTCTAAGGTATGTCCTTTAAATCTTGGATATATGGCATTCTGGAAAATTTCCGGGGCTGTTTTAATTCCAAATGTAACTCTAAGGAAAGCATAACTTGGCCAAGGTTTGCTGAATATCATATAGAGCTAGGTTTTATTTCAGCTGCCTTTAATTGCCAGAATCTTTTTAAACATCAAATTTGGTGATGTATTTTGTATTTTTTAATATTGGATAATATATACACAACCTTGCTTCACAACTACCATATTATAGCTAGAGACTGGTGTTGGCTCTTCTATTCTTTTTATCACCTGGCTTTTATGCATCGCGTCTAGATGTTTCTTGACTTCTTTTTATTTCTAATGGTATTCTTTAGGGTAGTCTTATTCCTAACATATTTCCCTCTTTTTAAAATTCTGCTTTATACTCAAAATTCGTTATACAACCACACATTTTCATTGAACAGTTGATAAAACTCTTCTCCTTCTATTGATTATATCTCATTTATTCTCTTGTGTAGCCCTGGCAGAAAGCATGATTCACTGCCAAGCATTAATGCTGTTCTCGTTTTGGTGACAATGAATTTGATTATATAAAAGGGCGTACCTGGATCTGTAAAGAAAAAAAAAATTTTTTTTTTTCAAAATATTTCGAGAGATTGCTCCCTCTTTATCAATTTATTGCACAGTAAGTAGGTAATTGCACAAGTTTACTGTGCAATAAATTGATAAAGAGGGAGCAATCTCTCGAAATATTTTGATTTAAAAAATGTTTTTGTTTTTTTTTTCTTTACAGATCCAGGTACGCCCTTTTATATAATCTTAATTGAATTTGATGTTTGTTTTTATTTCGTTTTAAGCACGAGGCAATGATTTTTCTTTCTAGTTTAATTATGTGTCCTGAGAATGATTTTAAACTTTTCACCGCACTTTTTATTTTAAATATATTTTCTTGAATATATTCCGAGGTAAGACATTGCACCGAGATCCAGTTTTATTTTTAATGGTTTAGTGTTATTTTTATTGATATTTCCATCAATTCACTTGTGCCATCTCATAATGAATCAATTTGAAAGATCAAATAAATTTCTTCTGTTTCTCTTGTTCTTCCAATTTATTTTTTTTTTCCAATGTTTGTTTTGCAACATTTTGCTGAATGATTTGCCTTTTTACATTTTTTACAAATCTTTCCATATGCTAAACATTTTCTAATTGGGCGTGTACTACCACATTTTTTAGATTATCGATTATTTTAGGACTTTCTTCATTTGTTGCCTTCTGTTTTGACCTGAAGTTTTCTCTTATGACTGAAACTTCTTGTTCAGAGTTTTCCTGCATGGCTTTTATTTCTCAATTTGTTCTTTCAGCAACCATACATATTTGGATTGCCTTATCCAAGTCCAGTTCAGGTTCAATTAGAATTTTTTCTTTGTTTTTTCATCACAAATGTTAACACAACAACTCTATCTCTATTTAGTTTGTTTTCCAAGCTTTCGAATTGCACTTAGATAGTTGTAAACGCAATTTTGTAACAAATTCTGTAATATGTTCTTTTGAAGTTTATATAGATAGTTTGCTCTTTAGGCCTAGAAGTAGAGCAAATTTGTATTGTGCAGACTTAGCCAAATTTATGTTTTTGGAAGGTGAGATACCCTCCAATAGGTAGGTAGCGAACATTGTGTCCTTCCATTAAATACCAGCATCTGAAAATACTACTTCATACATAGGTTCTTTAATTTAATCTTTTTGTTGTTGTTCGTTAAAGTAGATTATGGCTTCGATTTTTAATGGTTCATTGTGACGCGCCATTTTTTTTTCACCAAATACTGGCAAAGATCTTTATTGGAAAAGATAGGGAATTACAGATGATATAAGAGCTTATAGGACATGCAAAAATTGTCTTGGTGTGGAACTAACACTTACTCACCTATTCTCATGTCCAGCAATGGCCGCAGTCTTGCAGAAAATTGACATGGATCCATAACAGTAGCTTTATACACCCAAGATAGAGAATATTCTAAGATCAAAGAACTTGCGCATAAAATTAAATCCAAAAGACAAAAAACCTCTCGCAATCAGTATCTTTTATTATTACAAATAACGGACGCTAGCTTTCGAACAATTAGTTCTTCAACGGGCGTTCTTACAAAACGAAATCAGATTCTTATTAATATATAGAGGTAATAAAAAATATATATACAAATATTCGCTCAAAGATATGCTAAAAGGTAAATTAGAGAATTGAAAAATAATCAGATATGCAAAAACTTCTTTAAAACTAAATTAAGTTTAAAACTAAGTGGGGAAGGGGGGGGACATAGCAGAATTCGTTCTTCAAATTCTTTTTTAAAAGGCTGCGGAACTGTTCCGGGACATCTATTCTTCTGTTTATGCTGTCTTTACAACCAGAAACTAAGGATTCCAAAATTAATCTTTCCCCTTTGTATCTGATGTTGTTGTAATGGCAGATGGGGTTATCCAGATCAAAACTATGTCCTGTGTTTAACGTGTGTTGGTACAGAAGGGATCTGGGGTCTTTTGAGCTGATATTGTATTTGTGTTCTTTGATTCGGTTTTCGATTTTTCTGCCTGTTTCTCCTACATAAACGGATTCACAATCGTTGCAGGCAACCGAATAGATCGCGTTGCTTTTATGTTGAACATCATGTTTAACTCCTGGTTTGGTAATGGGGTTCCTCAGTATATGTCCTGTTGTGTTTGTGCTGCGATAGGTGAACTGGATTCCATATTTCCTCAAATCATGGGCTATTCGCTGATTGGTAGGGGAGAAATCTATAAAACCCCTGGTTCTGTTAACTGTGGGGGTAACCTTTCTGAACGGGATGAATGTATGTTTTCTTATAAAGTCTGGTGGGTATCCAAATGTCCGTAGATTATTGTAAATATTCTCTTTTTCTTTTTATTTTAAAGCTCGAAGGGAACAATGGGTATGGAGTCTCTTAGTTAGGGTTTTGACAACTGATATTTTGTAAGAGACTGGACTGTAGGAGTTAAACGGGATATATGATGGTTTGGCGGTGTCTTTGTAATAGACAGTTGTTTGGAAACTGTTCCTATTTCTAAAAATGAGGGCATCCAGATATGGTAAGGTGTGGTTTTCTTCTCTTTCTATTGTAAACTTAATTTCTGGGTGGTAACTGTTAAGGGTGTCAAGGATGGCTTGGTCCGCTCCTAGGTGATATTCACAATATATATCATCAATATATCGTCGCCATTTCTTAATCCCCAGATTTTCTCGACTGTTAATCCAGCCATCTATTGTCAGTAGAACAATTTCTGCTACTGTAAGGGAAAGGGGGCTACCCATGGGTGACCCCTTAATCTGCCTGTAAATCTGGTTCTGATATGTAAAATTATTAATGGAGAGGCAAGCCTTGACCATGGTACAAATTGTATCAATATTGTCGAGTTCTGCCTTCACAAGTATCTCCCGTAGGTTGCTGATTATAAGATCATGAGGGAGGCAGAGGAAGAGGGATTTCACATCGAAGGAACAAATCCTACTGTTAGGGTCGGGTATAGATCTTCTGATATCACCTATAAAATCTGCTATGTTGTTAATTGAATAGATGTTCCGTGAACGGACATGGGGCGACAAAAGTGAAGACAAAAAACGAGATACCACTATAGCCGGCGAAAGGTGGTATGCGACTATTGGTCTTAATGGGATATCTTCCTTGTGTAACTTCGGAAGGCCATATATGTAAGGAATATCTGTGTTATTGTTTATGAATGACTTGTATTGTTCATCAGTAATCTTTTTGTTCTTCTTGAGAGATGCTAACGTTTTCTTAAAAAGAGCTATGGATTTAGAATTTTCGGCTTTAGATATGGGTTCAAAAATCTCTTTGTCTTCCAATGTTGTCTCCATCTTATTCTGGTAATCCAATCTGTTCATAATGACCGTACTACCTCCCTTGTCTGCTCTGCAAACCACCAATTCCTTATTGTTTTTTATGTTTTTAATCGCTTGGAAGAATTGTTTCTTAGGTTTTATATCACATGTACCCCTTCTGTTAATTTTAGCGGCGACTATGTTCCTTATCTCTGATTTCTGTACATGGTTGAAAGTTTGGATTACGGATTCGATTGAACCAATGGTTCTGAAAGGGTCAGTTTCGGTCGGTATTCTGTTTTTTAGGCCATTTCGTAGTAAATTCTCTTCTGATGGGGAAAAAACATGATCGGTGAGGTTAACTATTGTATTTCCTAAAGTATCTGCTGGAAAGTTATATTTCTTTTCCCAAAACCGGAATTTATCATGATGTTTCTTGGATATTCTGAGATTCTGTGAATCAACTGCTCTTGTGATGTTTATAAGTAATTCTGCCATGGCTTTCCTTGATAGTGTACTCGATAATAGGGAAATTAGTTCTTTAATTGTTTTACCAAGAAATCTTATCATGGAGTGACACCCTTTGATCCTCGCCTTAAGTATATCTTTTCTAAGATTCTCTATCTTCCGTTCAGAAAAAACATTCCCAACCGGATCTCTAATTCTGAGGGAAGGGGGAATAAAATTCACTTCCTGACATTTCTTGTTGAACTGTAGATTATTTCTCCACCTGGCTAGGCTGAGTGACTTCCTATATAATTTCGTTTTATAAAATTCAGTATATTCAAGGTTTTTCGGGTTCATTCTAAGATCAAAGAACTTGCGCATAAAATTAAATCCAAAAGACAAAAAACCTCTCGCAATCAGCATCTTTTATTATTACAAATAACGGACGCTAGCTTTCGAACAATTAGTTCTTCAACGGGCGTTCTTACAAAACGAAATCAGATTCTTATTAATATATAGAGGTAATAAAAAAATATATACAAATATTCGCTCAAAGATATGCTAAAAGGTAAATTAGAGAATTGAAAAATAATCAGATATGCAAAAACTTCTTTAAAACTAAATTAAGTTTAAAACTAAGTGGGGAAGGGGGGGACATAGCAGAATTCGTTCTTCAAATTCTTTTTAAAAAGGCTGCGGAACTGTTCCGGGACATCTATTCTTCTGTTTATGCTGTCTTTACAACCAGAAACTAAGGATTCCAAAATAATCTCTACCCTTTGTATCTGATGTTTTTGTAATGGCAGATGGGGTTATCCAGATCAAAACTATGTCCTGTGTTTAACGTGTGTTGGTACAGAAGGGATCTGGGGTCTTTTGAGCTGATATTGTATTTGTGTTCTTTGATTCGGTTTTCGATTTTTCTGCCTGTTTCTCCTACATAAACGGATTCACAATCGTTGCAGGCAACCGAATAGATCGCGTTGCTTTTATGTTGAACATCATGTTTAACTCCTGGTTTGGTAATGGGGTTCCTCAGTATATGTCCTGTTGTGTTTGTGCTGCGATAGGTGAAGGGAGATACTTGTGAAGGCAGAACTCGACAATATTGATACAATTTGTACCATGGTCAAGGCTTGCCTCTCCATTAATAATTTTTACATATCAGAACCAGATTTACAGGCAGATTAAGGGGTCTACCCATGGGTAGCCCCCTTTCCCTAACAGTAGCAGAAAATGTTCTAACTGACAATAGATGGCTGGATTAACCGTCGAGAAAATCTGGGGGATTAAGAAATGGCGACGATATATTGATGATATATATTGTGAATATCACCTAGGAGCGGACCAAGCCATCCTTGACACCCTTAACATTACCACCCAGAAATTAAGTTTACAATAGAAAGAGAAGAAAACCACACCTACCATATCTGGATGCCCTCATTTTTAGAAATAGGAACAGTTTCCAACAACTGTCTATTACAAAGACACCGCCAAACCATCATATATCCCGTTTAACTCCTACAGTTCAGGTCTCTTACAAAATATCAGTTGTCAAAACCCTAAACTAAGAGACTCCATACCCATTGTTCCCTTCGAGCTTTAAAAATAAAAAGAAAAAGAGAATATTTACAATAATCTACGGACATTTGGATACCCACCAGACTTTATAAGAAAACATACATTCATCCCGTTCAGAAATGTTACCCCCACAGTTAACAGAACCAGGGGTTTTATAGATTTCTCCCCTACCAATCAGCGAATAGCCCATGATTTGAGGAAATATGGAATCCAGTTCACCTATCGCAGCACAAACACAACAGGACATATACTGAGGAACCCCATTACCAAACCAGGAGTTAAACATGATGTTCAACATAAAAGCAACGCAGATCTATTCGGTTGCCTGCAACGATTGTGAATCCGTTTATGTAGGAGAAACAGGCAGAAAAATCGAAAAACCGAATCAAAGAACACAAATACAATATCAGCTCAAAAGACCCCAGATCCCTTCTGTACCAACACACGTTAAACACAGGACATAGTTTTGATCTGGATAACCCCATCTGCCATTACAACAACATCAGATACAAAGGGGAAAGATTAATTTTGGAATCCTTAGTTTCTGGTTGTAAAGACAGCATAAACAGAAGAATAGATGTCCCGGAACAGTTCCGCAGCCTTTTTAAAAAGAATTTGAAGAACGAATTCTGCTATTCCCCCCCCTTCCCCACTTAGTTTTAAACTTAATTTAGTTTTTAAAGAAGTTTTTGCATATCTGATTATTTTTCAATTCTCTAATTTACCTTTTAGCATATCTTTGAGCGAATATTTGTATATATATTTTTTTTATTACCTCTATATATTAATAAGAATCTGATTTCGTTTTGTAAGAACGCCCGTTGAAGAACTAATTGTTCGAAAGCTAGCGTCCGTTATTTGTAATAATAAAAGATACTGATTGCGAGAGGTTTTTTGTCTTTTGGATTTAATAGAGAATATTGCGACTGCTATGATAGAGATGTAACGAGACATCTGAGCTCTTCATTGGACACGACAGCAACTGGAAAATATACAGGTCTCTTGGAGCTTTAGATGGACTCTTTCAAATATCTAAGCCGAAGCTAAGGTGGCGGTACCGTCGTCAAATAAGTCTCTTCGATACATGAGAAGTCGTCGATGTATACGTCAAATAAGATTGAGCTCTGAGGGAAATGGATTTTCCTAGATGTTGACAATAAAATTACCTTCACCTTGAATTTCCTGTTTTTTGAAAGTTTCTTGTCATTTTTTTTTTTTTTTAATGATGTCCCCAGAAGAAGATGTTTTAAATACATTTAATAAAGTCTCGTGTCAAACTTTGTCAAATGCCTTGAATATGTCGAAAAACACGACTCCAGTTATTTTACGTAGCGTCTTGTCTTATTCTGTAGGCTACAACTGCCAGTTGGTGCAATGTCTTTTGAATGTTTTGGTCGAATTGTTCTAGTCTTAGAAGACTTTTTTTTTTTTCGTGGCGCTCGTCAAGGGATTTTTACAAACTTTTTTTATATATTATTCTTTCAAATATTTTGGATATGGCAGGTAACAGAGAGATGGGCCTGTAACTTGGAGGGTCATTGTCGCATTTCCCTTTATTTGATGATTGGACGGGTAATCGATGTTTTTCATTTGTCAAGGAAAAATTTCAGTGATGCATTAATTGAAGGAAAACTGCGGTAGTTTTATAAGATTCTCGTACATATTGACCACGAGATGTATTCATGAATAGAGAGACGAAAGAACATCGGAATTACTGACGTCTAACAATCCTATTGGCTAATATCACAAGATTGTGTGGATTTCGACAAATCACAAAAAAAAAAAAGAATAAGACATAGCAACTCTTTTTATTTACTTGATTAAAGGAAGCTTCAGCTGAAGAAGGACTTGCTCGAAAGATTTTTTTAACTAAGCAAATAAAAAGAATCGCGGCGTCTTATGCTTTTTTGTAATTCCTATTGACGATAAAATGTATCGATTAGGAAAACGTGCACCCTTACCTCTCTCGCTATCAGAGTGATTCGTTTATTACTACAGTAGAACATACTCCATGAGAGCACACTCCCGTTAGAGGACACCTCTCTACAAAGGACAGTTTTCATTTACAAAACTACCATTTTTACTATTTTGACACTCTCCGGTAAGAGGAAACCTCTCCCTAAAGGACACTTTGTCTCTGCAATTGGGTGTCCTTTATAGGGGGGTTCTACTGTACAAAAAGCTTTGCGACGATCAAAGAATTGCCATCCTTGATAGCTTTTTCAAAATTCCAGAGAACCAACCTCCCGCGGGGGCGTTACTTTCTTTGGTAAACAGAGGGGGATTGCAATCCAAGATGGCGCCATCTAAGTGGGCGGCTAAACTTGCGAAAGGTTACGGCCATCTGGAATTTCATATCCTCGATCGAGTTTTTCCTAAATTTCCACAATTTTTTTTTTTCTAGAGAAAATAGATTTATGATTTTTTTTTTCCAAATCACTTTATTAGGTACCGCTCAACAAGAACAACCTAGTTTATGATATTTGCAACAATGAATGATATGTGAAGGTTATTCACATATTAAACAAAGTGTTAACGTGGGATTTAATCCCAGTTCATGACTGTCGGGAATCGAGGGTGTTACTCACTCGTCCACCGACTTCTTTATATATATATATTTTGTTGTTTATATATATATATCTATAAATAATGAAAGACATATATTGGATCTAAATTTATTATTCAACCAATATTTCTAGGGGCAAAATGCCTCTCTTTATCAAGGTTTTTCTATGATTTAAACTAAATCATATATATATGCCATTGTTTGTGGTTTATCCCAGCATATCATATACAAATTTCGGTTTCCGCTGTAGTACTAAGCGAAATCCCTAAAATAATTCGAACTACAATAGAACAATATATTCCAAAGATAATGTGTAAATTTCAACCTTCATTCATTATAGTCACTTTAAATATTTTAATAATTCAATACTAACTGAAACATACTTAAATACTACACTGCTGTTGAAAATTAAACGTTTTATAGCACAACTTAGGCTCTTCTGGATATTTTTTCCCGAAAATTGCTCAAAACGTTGGAAAATTGATTGCCCCACAACTTCTGATTTATGCAAAAGTATAATACAAGATGAAATTACACATATAACAGCCTACTGCCCTCTCATGATGGAATACAGAGAAGAATTGTTGGGCGATTCCATTATCTTCCAATCCGACTCTCAACAAATGTACAACTGGCTAAATACTGCGATGGCCGTGACCACAGCTTTACTTTTCAATATTTTAAATGTTATAAAGCTGCGAGTGATTTTCGAAGTAACTTGATGAATCCGGTGGCTTCTACAGAACAACTGGGTAAATAAGCAATTAAATAACACCTAATACTCTATATTCCGACTGTAAACAACCTTCTACCCTTAATCCATCCGTGTATGAAACTATGAAGATAATTATGTATATTTCTGTCCTTTCTAATAAGTATTGTTCTTTAAGAAAAATAACTGATTGTTCTGGACTGTTTGTATCTATCCCCTTATTTGATACACTGTAAATATGTTGACTTTGCTTAGAATATTTAAAGAAACTGATTCCAAGAATATTAATCAAACATTATACAGATATCTGTATTTATTGATTTACAAGAGAGAGATCAAAATATAAAAAGGGAAACTAATATTAAACAAAGGATCTTTTTTCTGTTTCGGTTAGCGCCTATTTACCTGTGAGCTTACACACACTCTGTGGTAACAATTAATTAATATATATACAACAAAATAACATTGCTGATTACTGGTACTATTACTGTTATTCCAGCATGTACCCTACATATCTGCTCGGAGAATCTAAGACCAAAAGGTCTTAATAAAGCTTTTTGTTGTTGCTGTATTTATTTTGTGGCTGAGAGGACAGTAGGAGTAAAAACGAATATAGTTGGGATTGAAGGATAGCTTGTAGTATGCAGTTTGTTTGGAATTTCTGTTGTGTGCGAATAATTTTTATATTTAGAAATGGCAAACTGTTGTGTTTGTTTCTTTTTCGTAGGTGAAATTCAGGTCGGGATGGTAACTGTTAAGTTTTGTCAGAATTTTTTTTGCTTGATTTTCTGGACAGATGCAAAATATGTCATCTATATAACGATGCCATAAAACTATATTTGACAGGAATAGGGAGGTATCCATCTGTCTATGCGACACATGACAATTTCGGCAGCTGAGGTTGAAAGAGAACTCCTCTCTCATGGAAAAACATTTAATATGTACATAGGTTTTGGAATCGTATGACAGAATATTTGTTTCGAGTTTAGTTATTTTCTTGACAGTGATCTGATCAATATGATTTCCATCAAGAACTCTTCGGTGCTGCTCAGTATCAGCTGATGTGGGAGACTTGGGTAAGGGATTCTACGTCGAATGAAACCATGATGTTGGTCTTTGTACTTGGGTAAATTCTTCTATGAAGGTGGTGGTGTTGGAAATGGAAAACGGGGAGTTGTGTTGTTTGATTAAGGGCTTGAGAAAGGCTGTTGTGTATGTTGTGTGTTATGTATGTGCTGTGTATATGCTGTGTTTTGTATGTTGTGTGAGTTGTGTTTATGTGTGCTGCGTGTTATGTGTTTGTAGTTGTGTGTGTTGTGTTTGTGTGTGCTTCGTGTTATGTGTGTTGTGTTTATGTGTTTTGTGTTTGTGTGTGCTTCGTGTTATGTGTGTTGTGTTTATGTGTGTTGTGTTTGTGTGTGGAGGTGGACCGATGGTGGGCGTCCATCTCACGATGAATCTGGAGATGGGCGTGGCGGCAAGGCGCGGACGATCCAGGGCCCGTCGGGCCGAGCGGGTCGTGAGGCCTTTGAGGAACGGCGTGGCCGTCCCGCGCAGCACCACAGCCGCAGCTAATGATGATGAAGACTCCCCCCCCCCCCCGAAGCCCACGGCGTTCTCGGAGGTCAGCCTCCGGCAGAAGGCGCTCAGGGCCGCGACGTCAGCCAGGGCGGAGCGCGTAGGGCGGGCGATGAGGTGGTCCTCCACGATAAGGTCCCGGACTCGGGTTCCGCGCCAGCGGGCGGGAGCCAGGAGGTCGGGAGGGCGGAGGAACCGGCAGCCGCCAATGATGGGGAGGTCCAGCAGCTGAGCTGTGGGGACCGCCCGGTGGTTGAGGCCCAGGATGTTGGAGACCTCCTCCCAAAGCTTCAGCAGCCGGAGACGGCGGGGCTGAAGACGCGTGCCGTCTGGTGAAGGGTGGATCCAGGCCTCTCCGCCGCCGCTGCCGTTGACGAGCCAGTCGAAGCCATTTTTTCCCCCGCGGAGCGCGACCTGCACCCCCTTGAGGCAGGCGAGCTGGAGTTGGGTCGCGAGGTCGAGGAGGCCGAGGCCTCCGAAGGCAACGGGCCTCGCCATGACGTCGGCGGGAAGCCACGCCGTGTGTTCTGGCCCACAGACGACCCTCGCCAGTCGGGCCTGCAGCTTGGCGATGGTCGGGGGTGATGGTAGGTAGCCATGCAGGTGGTGCTGGATGGTGGACCCCACCAGCGAGTTCGCCGTTCTAGCACGCCCAACGAGGGAGAGGCCGCGGGTGAAGGGCGTCCATCTGCGGCAGGCGGACTCCAGGAGGGCCAGGAGAATTGTGTGAACTGTGTGTGCTGCGTGTTATGTGTTTATTGTGTTTATGAGTTGTGTTTGCGTGTGTTGTTTTATGTGTGTTGTTTGTGCTGTATGTGTTGGGTGCGTTGGCTTCTTTACTTGGTTTTAAACCAAGAAATGACTCCATTGATAAAAAATTTTAAAAAAATAGGGATAAAATATTTATTAATTAATTATAACGGTGCTCTTCCAAATTGTGCCCTCTCTAACCTCGGCTAAGCAAGGATGTCCCAGTGGATAGAGATGACGACCTCCCAAAAGTGACAATAAATAGGGAAATAGTTTTATCGACAGAAGCGTCAGGTGGATCTGCCATCAATGTTGGCCAATCTACTGCTTGGACGTCTCAATTGTCTTCCACTGTCGTTTCTTCAGAATATTTTACAACATGGTAAGAATTTGTTCTATTTTAGAATCTAGAGTCATACATGCTGATTCTGTGGCTTATACTTACCTAATACCTGGATCATATAGAAGTAAGCTTAGTTTTGGCATTCAGACAGTTGGAGGTTTAGATCCTGATCCAACTTTTATTTATTTATTTATTATTTTATTTTTTGCGAAATGTTGAGAAAAAATATATATATACTCCAATGTTTTGGTATAATGTGTTATGATATTGATTATTTTCATGCGTGAGTCTATGAGATATATTTATGTTTGTTTTTCGACTATGTCAATATTGTTTTCAAATGTAACTAATATTCTTGATCTCTCTTATTGTAATGGATTCGGATTCCTTGCATGAACGTCTTTCGGTTCTTTACTGTCTCGCCTCTGAACGGGATTCTCCACATGGGTTATTTACTAGCTTATCTCTTACCTTATTCAGGTTCTTCATATGAATGTCTCGTGGCTCTTTACTGGCCAACCTCTCTCCCTGAACGGATTCGGATTATTTTTCACGGATATGTAATAGTTCTTTACCGGCTTTCTTTTGAAAGAATTTGTATTCTCTCCATGGACGTATATCTTGGTTCTTCACTTGCGCACCTGTCGATGAATTCATATTCTACATGGGTGACTTGTGGTCTATCATTCAATTTTCACTTAACGGCTTCTGACTTTTTATTAGACGTCTCTCTCGCTTCTTTCTTATTGGTTAAATTCTGGTTTTGATAGATTCCTTGAAGAGAGCCGTGCTATCCTTCTTCTTAGAATTTGTATTGTTTGCAAGTTTTTAATTATTTCTTTCCTAATTCTTAAGATATTTGATTTCTTTGAAGCCTCTGATTCGTAGCGAATTCTGGGTTTGGATTCATCTTGACGAATGCCTATGTGAGTCTTTATAGCGTCTTTTAGACTTGGATTGTTGACACGGATGTTGGGTTTTTAAATCCAATATATATTGAATACAAAATCTATAGAAAAAAAACATATGTTCAGAACATTTCGACATAGGCCTATTTCGAGTATATGCCATTTACTCTTTCACCTAACTCATAGATTTCTTCTTTGGATGTCTACTATAGTATACAAAATCCCAGAATTTCTGCTTACCATTTGGATTTGAAAAAAAAATATGTGATGATATTCCACTGGAAAAATGGAATCTATAATGGAATCGATACAACTTGCAACATTCGAAGCGATTTTCTCCCATTCGATTCAGGATTTTCTATCTTATTTTCGCAATTATATGCTTGCTATTCTGTTAGGCATCGGTTGTCGAACGATTCAACTTCGGGGTTGAGGATTTAACAACTGATCAATGAGCTGAACACAAAATATAAATCAATAAATAATTATTTATAGAATGAGCATTTTCTTTTCGGAATCGGACTCGGTACATGATTCCGCAATTAATTTGTAAGTCCTATTGGATTTGTGTTAAATTTAATTGTGGTTTTATTTTCTCTTACCTGATCGATTTTCGTATTCAGATAGGAATTATTCGTTTATTATGATTGAGTTTTGTATTCGTTTCAACATCGGTTCCGTATTCTGTTCACAAAAATCTTGTTAGTCCCATTGGCCTCAAAAAATTAGTAGGTTTTGTTAATATTATAATCCTTTCGGTAAAATATTATAAATAAAAGAAAATTTGCTCTGAAGGAAGAGTTAATTTTTATTTATAAAATAAACTCTTCCTTCAGAGCAAATTTTCTTTTATTTATAGTAGGATTTGTACACATCATTATATAGTTGGTATCACCATTTTAGGTTCATGATTGGATATCCCTATTCGGTTTCCAAATGAAAGTGGATTTTATTCGGTTCATATATTGGGCTCGGTATCCGAGTCATATATACATGATATATGATGGAATTCGAAATTAGATTCTTCTATCGTTTTTGTATGAATGGTCTGATATACGATTGAGTTTATTTTATTTATCTGTCATTCAATGATGCATGAATGATATAATAGATGACCGTGCTCTGTATTTGATCCATCATTAAACAATTTAGGCATGCTGTGATAGTATATCGAGTTTGGTATTCTTCATTTTATATATACATGCATGCTGTGATAGTTGATTGAGTTCGGTATTTGATTCATCATTCATTTATATATACATGCATGCTGTGATAGTTGATTGAATTCGGTATTTGATTCATCATTCATTTATATATACATGCATGCTGTGATAGTTGATTGAGTTCGGTATTTGATTCATCATTCATTTATATATACATGCATGCTGTGATAGTTGATTGAGTTTGGTATTTGATTCATCATTCATTTATATATACATGCATGCTGTGATAGTTGATTGAGTTCGGTATTTGATTCATCATTCATTTATATATACATGCATGCTGTGATAGTTGATTGAGTTCGGTATTTGATTCATCATTCATTTATATATACATGCATGCTGTGATAGTTGATTGAGTTTGGTATTCATCATTCATTTATGTATACATGCATGCTGTGATAGTTGATTGAGTTCGGTATTTGATTCATCATTCATTTATATATACATGCATGCTGTGATAGTTGATTGAGTTTGGTATTCATCATTCATTTATATATACATGCATGCTGTGATAGTTGATTGAGTTTGGTATTCATCATTCATTTGCAAGCTGTGATAGTTGATTGAGTTCAGTAGTTGATTTATCATTCATTTAGGTATGTATAACTTTTATGACTTATAATGGAAGTTTCTTATTCGATTCATTCAAGCATGCATGTCATGATATATGATCAAGTTTGCTTCAATATTCATTCATCCATGAAAGCATAGGATATGATTGAGCTCCGTATTTATTAATAAATAATCGAGTTACTATCGTAACCCAGACTCCTTGAATGTGTAAGATAAAAGTTCAAAATATGATTATCTTTCATATATATGAAATTAACGAGTTCAGTATTAAATCCATAGGTAATATGATCAGGTTCAATATTTGGTCCATATGATTATGCCAAAATACTCGTGCCAAGACCATATCTTCACGCTTACATCACTAATCCAAATGACATTAAGCCGCAAAAGAAGGAAACTTTACGCATTTTTTATTGATCTCAAAAAAGCGTTTGATACAGTTCCACATCTACTATTATGGAGAAAGCTTGCGCTTGTTGGTTTAAGTGGGCGATTTATCAAACTCATACAGAACTACTATGCTCAAATGATGGCAGCGGTCAGATGGAACGGCTCTTTTACAGAATTCATCAAAATACAATCAGGTGTTCTTCAGGGTGAACCTCTTTCACCGTATTTATTTGTTATTTTTATTAACGATCTGGTTGCTACACTGGATGATTCTGACCTGCCAGGTATATACTTACCGGGCCATGGAACTATACACCTCCTCCTGTTCGCGGATGATATAGTCCTCTTTGGTGAATCCAAGATAAATCTCCAAATAAAGATTAATCTAATAAAAAGATATTTTGAAGAAAATGGTTTAACTCTGAACCAATCCAAGTCTAAAATCGTAGTGTTTCGAAATGGAGGCCGCTTGGCCAGATCTGACGTTTGGTTTTGGGGCCAACAACCCATGACAGTATCTTCAAAATATACATATCTTGGCTACCCCTTAACTACCAAGAATCCAACTGCTTACGTGGCGCAGCACTTTAAAAGCAAAGCATTGGTTGCTACAAACGCAGTATGGAGAATACTAAGTCAAGAACCAAATCGTTCGGAGCAGTGATGAAACTACTTGACTCCATAGTTTTATCCACGTTGTTATACTCGGCCCCCCTGTAGGCGACAAATCAGATAGGAGTTGTAAACCAGATCCAGGATATTTTCCTACGGCGATTTCTTGACCTTCCCAGATATACTCCGGGCTCTGGATTTCCGCTTTGTTAAC
Organism: Cordylochernes scorpioides; assembly: GCA_030710605.1. Classification (NCBI taxonomy): domain Eukaryota; kingdom Metazoa; phylum Arthropoda; class Arachnida; order Pseudoscorpiones; family Chernetidae; genus Cordylochernes; species Cordylochernes scorpioides. Next base: position 117,633,039 of record CP092867.1, read on the forward strand.
CTTATCAGGAACTACTTCGAACAAATGACAACGACGGTGAGATGGAATGGACTATTTACTGAACCCATCAAAATCCGATCGGGAGTGTTACAAGGAGAACCCTTATCACCCTATCTATTTATACTCTTTGTAACTGATTTAATCAACATTTTTAATGACTCTACTCTACCAGGCATATACCTCCCTAATTTTGGAACGGTCCACCTTTTGATGTATGCCGACGACATAATTCTCATAGGAGAATCAAAAATCAATCTACAAATAAAAATCAACATGTTGAAAAAATACTTCGAAACAAATCATCTAACCCTGAACGAATCAAAATCCAAGATAATGGTTTTCCGAAATGGTGGCCGCCCTGCAAAATCGGACAAATGGTTCTGGGGAGACCAACTGTTGACAGTGACATCGAAATATCTCTATCTTGGCTATCCCCTCACAACAACAATCTCGTTTAGTCAAGTGGCTTCATACTTTAAAGGCAAAGCGCTTGCAGCTACCGGCGAAGTATGGAAAATTATGGAGAAATCCAGGTTGAATTCATTTGGTTCATCAATGAAACTATTAGACTCGATTATCCTGTCAACTCTGCTGTATCTGCTCCAATTTGGGCAAACGAAAAGTACAAAATCTTGGACCAAATTCAGAATAACTATCTCCGACGACTATTGAACTTGCCGAGTAACACACCAGGCTACATACTACGCATGGAAACCGGACGCTTCTCACTAGGAGTCACAGCAACCAAACTAATTCTAAAGTTCTGGTTAAGAATATTAAAAATGGAAAAATCCAGATTGCCCGCAATCTGTCTAGCCCAATTATGGGAAACGTCCACTCTGACGAATGCCTTTATAGGTTTTACAGAAAATTTAATGAATATCCTAAACTCAACTGGATTCATGTGGTTAAAGAATTGTTCAGACCCCAATATTCTACAGAAAGCAATACCTCAAATTATCAGAATCACTATAGAACAGTCTATCCAAACCGACCAATCAAGAATAACCAATTCGAAGCTACACACACACTACAAATATTTACATAAAACATTCGCAGCAGAGAACTATCTACTAAGTGAACTCCCACTGCCGGCTAAACGCCTCATTGCGCAATTGAGAATTCTATTTGTTTTATATCGAGAAGACCATATAAAATATCTAAGGACAGAAGACTTGTATTGCCAACTATGCAAAAATAGAACCGAAAATGAATTAGAACATTATATATTTGAATGCATGCCTCTTGACACGGAAAGAAAAATACTCTTCTCTAAGATAGGCCATACACACTTCACATTATATTCTTTATTATCCAACTTTATAGACAATAGTTCAGTAGCTCTAAATCTATATAACTTCCATAAAAATGCTGTAAAAAAGAAAGACTTAACCGAACATTCAAACATACCAAAAATTTCTGTTTGATAAGAAAGACAGAACCAACATCCAATTATTTGTTTAGGCAGATACGATAAGTTAACAATGATAAAACGGTGTTTACCTTACAACCCTGAACACGAGGATTTCCTGGGAAATCTCTTAAAGATTTCTTAAAAAATACATGGCCCACCTGCGCTGTTCCATCTTGTTCCATATGTAAATACCTGTTTTCTTTCCTCTTTTCGCTCTCCACTTCTCCCATCCATATTTCCAAAAAAATTTTTTTTTTTTTCTCTTTTTTTGATTTTTTTTTTTATTCTTCTTACTTTTTATTCTTTCTTATAATCTGTATATATTTACCAAATGTATATAATCTTTCTCCATTTTTTATTTCCCACTTTCATAGGTTCCTCCGTTTTGTAACCCCAAGGAGAATCCTCTGTAAGACCTGTGTGTCTTAATAAAGGCTTTTGTGTGTGTGTGTGTATACTCCGGGCTACATCTTACGAACAGAAACCGGAAGGATGTCCCTTGAATTAAACATTACGAAATTGATTCTAAAGTTCTGGATACGGATCTTAAAAATGGACAGGACAAGATTACCCTATGTTTGCTTGTCCCAGCTCTGGAAAGTTTCAATTGTGGGAAAAGCGGGAAACAATTTTATTCATAACTTGAATAGCATCATTGACTCTAGGGGTTTTTCTTTTCTTAAGAACTGTGAAGATTATATGGTTGTGCGAGGAGAAATGCCTAGAATTATTCAAACCACAGTGGACCAGATACTCCAATTTGACCGAGCTAAGATACAAAACTCAACTCATTTTATTCACTACCAATTTCTAAGTAGCTCCTTTATGACGGAGGACTACTTACTATCAAATCTCCCTTTGAAAATTAAACGATTTATAGCCCATCAAAGGATTCTATGGTTACTTTTCCGCGAGGATATCACGGGATTTTGGAACAGCGACCCTTTAAATTACTACTTCTGCAATGTTGGCATCCAAGATAATTTGGTCCACTATCTATTCCATTGCCCATTCCTACATGAAAAGAGAATGGAAATTCGCGAAATTTCGGAGCTAACTCACTACAATGAACAACATGTATATAAAATCTTTACTTCTCTCCTGCTGGATAAAACATTTGTTTATAAATATTTTAAATTTTTCAAGGCAATTGATAAAATGAGAGAAGAAGTGCTCAACTCCACAGACAATGGCTGATTGCTCCCCCTCCCCTCTAAATTGCTTTTCCTCCTCACTCATGTATATATATAACCGTTATGGGGAATCCCCTTGTAAGACAATAGTGTCTTAACCCTTAATTACTCGCGTCGAGACACAGGTCTCACCTAAAATTTTAATCGAAAAAATAAATAAGATTTTCGAGTCCGAATAATTTGTAAGTTTTTGTAGCTTAAGATAGCATCGAAATAAATATTTCAGACCATTTGTTCTATCGCTTGGCCCTAGAAGGAAGAAAAATAAAACAAAAAAGCCACCGCCGAGACAAACGTCTCGACGCGAGTACTTGCGTAATAATTTTGGTTTAGGTTTCATTTTCCGGCTGGCTCTATCTTCGTAAAACAGTAAGTTATTGTTCTTCTTCTAAGTATATTTTTTGTTCCTAAATATCCTAAATTCTCTCTCTCTGTCTCTCTTAGGTATTTAGAATTTATTTATTTTTATTCAATATTTTAATACCTAATATTTTTTAAAATATATATTATATTATAAAAAATGGTTAGTACTTCTGAGAGGAATCAGAGTGAAACCGACATGGATTGCGATGAAATAATTTGTGATTTATCCGATACTTCTGATACCGAAATTTATAGTTATCATGGCACAGACTCTGAACAGAATTCAGAGGCGGATGAAGAATTACCAAATGATGATTCTGAATTTTATTTTGGAAAGGATGGTGTCACAAAATGGAAAAAGACAATGTGGCAGAAAACCCAGATTCGTACAAGAAGTGTAAATATAATTTCTCAATTGCCAGGGCCTAAATCTGAAGCAAAATCGATAGAATCTGAATCGGATGCATTTACAAAAATAATTGATAATGATATGGTACAAAAATTGTAGATTGTACGAATGCTTATATAAGCAATAACAAAGAACATTTCTCTAGAGAAAGAGATGCCAAATTAACTACTGTAACAGAAATCCTAGCTTTATTTGGACTTTTGATAATGTCATGTGTCAAAAGAGCTGCTCATTTAACTTATAAAGAGCTATGGGCGTGGATGGATCAGGAGTAGAAATTGTGAGAGAAATTATGTCACAAGAACGTTTTTTATTTCTTCTACGTTGCCTGAGATTTGATGATATTACAACAAGGAAAGAACGAAAAAAGCTGGACAAACTTGCTCCAATTAGAGAATTTGTAGAAGCCTTTGTATATAACTAAAAAGCTCTATACTCCAGGTGAATATAATACAATTGATGAGAAGCTCATTCCATTTCGTGGCAGGTGTGCTTTAGACAGCATATGCCCAACAAACCTGCAAAATATGGGCTCAAAATTTATACCATTAGTGATGCAAGAACATTTTATACCTTAATTTTGAAATATATTGTGGAAAACAACCCGATGGTCCATATAAAAAAGTAATTCGCCCGATGATATCGTAAAAAGATTGATCAGTCCAATATCTGGGACAAGCCGAAACATAACAACACACAATTGGTACACTAGTTATAAATTATCCCAAGACCTTCTTACAGAACATAAACTCACTTTAGTTGGCACTTTGAAAAAAATAAATAAAAAGGAAATCCCTAAAATATTTCTGCCCAATAGGAATAGACCAAAATATAATAGTATATCTGGCTTCACTCAGAATACCACCCTTGTATCTTATGTCCCAAAAAAGAGCAAGGCTGTTCTATTGCTCTCAACAATGCACTCAACTCCCATAATTGACGAAGAAAGTGGATTCAAATTAAAACCTGAAATTGTAACATTTTATAATTTGACTAAAGGCGGGGTTGACATGGTGAACCAAATGCTGTCGAACCAACAGATGGCCTCTATGCCTATTTTTCGACCTACTAAATGTTGCAGGCATAAATTCAGAAATAATTTTCAAGTCTTTAAATATAAATTCACCTCGGGTTCCAAGAAGAATCTTTTTGAAAAATATTTCCCTACAATTATTCCAGGATCATTTAAAAATTCGATCCCAATTGAAAAACTTGCCAAGAAGTCTCCATGACCTGATAATATTGCATTGCAAGAAAGCTGAAAGTCCAGAGGTAAGTTATATATATATCATAAAATTATTTAAAATGCTAAACATAACAATCTTTTGTTTACCACAGATCGAAATGAGTGTAGAGTCAGAACCTAAGAAGCGAAAACGGTGCTATGTTTGCCCAAGTACCAAAGGTAGTATGTCACAAATTATTTGCTACAAATGCAGGAGACACATCTGTCAACGTCATTCTTCGAATATATGCAAAGATTGCGAATAATATCCGTCTGCAACTTTTAATAGTAGCCTATTTGTAAAACCATGTCAAACATTCATTGTTTTTACTATAGTCATTGTTTCAATAAAAATAAATAAATATAAAAAAATATTTTGCCTTAATTCACATGTGTCATAAACTACACACAATTACGAATATAATGCAGCCTAATTTTCAATCCAAATATTAAAATTTAACATATATTTCGGTTTTTTAAAAGTGAGACCTGGATCTCAACGCGAGTACTTACGTAACAAATATAGGCGCGAGTAATTAAGGGTTAATAAAGGTTTTTGTTTGTTTTGTTTGATTATGCCAAAATTCCGATCTGGATTAGTATCCAACTTCCTCCTGGCCAAACAAGATTTTGCCGATCCTGCCTCAATGGTGAAGCCATTCAGCCTCATTTGTTGCAGCCTGGCAACATTTTGAAAGCTAATACAGTAGAACCTTCCTGTAAAGGATACCTAATTGGAGAGCCAAAGTGTCCTTTAGGGAGAGGTGTCCTCTTACCAGAGAGTTGATAAATACTAAAAATGGTAATTTTGGCAATGAAAACTGCCCCTTATAGGGAGGTGTCCTCTAGCGAGAGTGTTCTCTCAAGGTTCTACTATATTAGAATATATATAATAACATTTTTAAAAATATGGTGTTAATTAAAAAAGATAACGTCTGAAAGTTTTTATATATATGTCGTAAATCCGGGTAAGCCAACAAGTGAGTTGTAAGCAGTCGAGTTTGAGTGGCAAGGCGTGCAGAGTGGGAAGTCCGCACGGGACAGTAAGGACAAAGTTTGGGATCAAAATACGCTCTCCTAGTACATCTCACGTGGCACCAGGACCAGGGGAAAGTTGAGGATTAACAGAGGAAAGCTCGGCGTCCAGCCTGAAGCCGCGGAGGCAGAGAGGAGCCAAAACGGCGGCCACGTGGGCCGCCGTGAGACCTAGCACTGAGCGGGCCTCTCCCCCGGGTGTCCAGTGGCAAGATGGTGTCACTTTGAGACAACTAGAAAAGACGTCATACTTTATTACTTACATATCACATTGTTTAAATTACGATATATATATTCTACCCATTATATAGATATCCATTTCTTAATTTCTCAGGAAGCCTCTGGGACCAAATTTTGGGTCATAAAGATAGTCTGCACCATGCTGAAAAGGGCCAACAGCCCGAAATGCGTACGTAGTTGACTTTTCTTGATTTATCAAGTAATTGGGTTGGCCAAATATCTTTGGAACAAACTAAATCAATAAAATAAAAGGACTTAAAAGCGCGAATGTTTCTTTTATACATAAAACGAACTACTACTGTCCTTACTGCGATGAAAAAATATATTGGGAGGGCTTGGCTCATCAGTGGTGAACCCTCCCAGCGGTTTTCGCCAATTTAATCCACCAGACCGCTTCTCAGAGCTCTAATACTGTATTGGATCATTCTGCTTTTATATGCTACACTGAAGGATGGAATCTTAGAAATGGTTTTCAAGTAACTATGGACATAAGCTTATAGGACAGTAGAATTACATCCAAATATTTGCTTCGAGCAGTGCTCTTCAGCAAACTATAAAGACAAGGCCATAAGGAATAAATTAACACAAAGCAATAACGCGCCATCTATACATATAAAATAAAAGGACTTAAAAGCGCGAATGTTTCTTCGTTTTATGTATAAAAGAAACATTCGCGCTTTTAAGTCCTTTTATTTTATATGTATAGATGGCGCGTTATTGCTTTGTGTTAAACTAAACCAACGTTTAGTTGATTTTTGTTCCACTAGATGGCGCTCTGCCATCTAAAATGCTCATGTGAGGGGTCAGCAAATACCAATTTTGTTATTAATATCAACACCTGACCATTTTTAATTTTTTTCAATTTTTCCACATACGAATGTTATGATTGTAATAGTTTATAAAATACCTAAATTCTAAGTGGTTACAAAATTGTTGAGTGCGAGGTTACAAAAGCTGATTACAAAAAGTCCTATGCCAACCACTCATAAGTCTGCTCGAGGAGCATGAACTCATGGAATTCGTGTAATCTTTACACAAGGGGATAAGAAACAACAAAAACAACAACTCATAAGTCTGAAAATTTCAATAATGTCAAAGGATTGAACTAGTGTTGTTGTACAAGGTCAGGAGGAAAGTAAAATTGTCAACCACCCAGAATATTTTGTCAATTTGCATTGTCATTAGGTTTGAAAAATGCACCAAATTTCTGACTTCTTGGTGCTCTGTGAATACAGAGTGTTCCACTTTTATAATAATATAATTTTAGTACTTTTATTAAAAATGATTTACAAATTTTAGTACAACTTATTGTCTATTATGTGTAAGTTGTTTAGTAACTGTCCTGCATCAGTATTTCCAGGAAATGAGGCTTAGAATATTTTGATCAAGACCATCCCGAAAGTTAGTAAAGCCTTTCCAGAGACCATCTAGCATCTTCTGTTTTCTAGCTCTAATAGTTTTTAGCAAGCTAAAACACAAAAATCTATAGAGGCCAAATGTGGGGATTTGTCAGGGATATACTCAAAAGGTATGTATGAAATACCAGCGTGTTGAACACTAGGTATGATGACTCATGGTTTCTCCTGGTGCAGCCACATGGATCTTGAGTCACTTGGATACAAAAATGAGACCTCATTGTCCAATAAGTTTATGGTAGAATAATGAATTTGTCTTGACATTTGGATCAATGGTTTAACAGGGTTCTGACAACTAGCTCCACCAAATAGGAGCAATTCAAAGATACCAAAAAGTAAAAAATGTAAGGTTTTAGAAAAAAATGAAACTTGACTATGTTTGAAAATGAATTTATTTTATAGGGACATCCTAGGAAGGTGTTGATTGGACCCTTGGAAAAGGGCCAAGATAAAATGAAGTTTACTGAGCTTGGCTAAGATATACAAAAAGGGTGCAATAATGATAAATCAGTAGGGCCTGTGTCTTCTTTCATCTCCACCGCCGCCGCCGCCACCACCACGGCCGCCTCTGCCACCAGGTCCTCCCATGGGTCCACCGCGGTATCCTCCGCCTCCTCTACCTCCGTCCATGCCTCCCCGGCCTCCTCCGTAGCCACCACGGCCCCCTCATTGGGCCCCCTCTGCCCATTCCTCCTCCTCCACGGCCCATTCCACCGCCGCCACCACCACCCATGCCTTCAGGGCGGTTGGCATGGCAGAGGTTGCAGTTGTTCCTCCAGCTGAAGTTGTTGTTGCCACAGCTCCTACAACACCAATTAGGTTGGTCTAACTGCTGAAGTGTCAGTCCACTAGCAATAACTCACGGGTTGGGGCACAGCCAGTCTCCCTCGCGGCCTCCTCCGCCACTGCCGCCACCACCGCCGCCGCCGCCGCCGCCACCATATCCACCTCCTCCTCCACCTCCTCTGCCCCCTCTCATGCCTCCACGGCCTCCATAGGCATTAGGCTTACGGTGAGCCAGCTGCACCGTGATCACACTGCCCTTGTAGTCCTTGCCATTGAACCAGTCAATGGCAGAGGTTGCTGTTGGGGGATCATCGTAGGTGATGGTGGCCTCTCCCTTTCCACGGCCAGTGTGCTTGTCCTTGTAGATCCATATCTTCTGTTTGTTGGTCTTTTTGTCAATCTGCACGTACCCAGTGGCATTAGTTCAACTGCAGTAGCTCACCCAGCAACAATTCCTCTCACCTTAATTACACCAATAGAACCAAAATGTTCAGCAAGATCAGTTTCTCCAACATCTTCTGGGAGTCCAGACACAAAGATGGTGTCCTTTTGTTCCTCGCCCATTTCTGCACATTGCACATCTTAGCTGTGCCCTGTGTTTTAAAAGGGCCCAGAACTCACCAAATCCTCCTCCTCCTCCTCCGCCGCCGTTGTTATATCCTCCACGTCCTCCCGGTCCTAAAAATATTCTTGTTAAGTTTTCAATGCTTATAATTTTGAATATTAAATTAAGTGCTCTAATTCCCTAAGTACCATTTTACACTCACACCAGACAGACTTAAGTACCAACAGTTGTTATATAGAGGTTTCCTTGTGCAAGGATACACCACACTTCCAACCCGGGGTTTGAACCATTACTTGCATGTCAACCAACCAAGGTGCAGGTAATATTTGAACCAATGTACACCATATATATATATATAACCCAGTTTTACACCAAACCATTGAGCCCAGTTTAAACAAAGGTTCATAGAGCACTTTGAATAAAGACCCAGTCGCTCATCAAGGAAAGAGATTGATGATACCTTGATGAGTGACAGAAGTTCCTAGTTGAAGAGGCATTAGGTAATTAAAGAGAAAATTGGACATCCCTAAAGTCCTCCAATGGGTAACACAATTACATTGTAGGTAGAAGCACTAATTGTTACCTCCTCATACATGCATGCAGACACCAATACTATGTGGTACAGTATATAGATGTGAGTTTTTACAAAGAGCTATTTTAAAAATGTTCAAAAATAGATTGTCCAGAATTATCACACATTGTATAATAAAATTTGTGAGATCCGTGAGGAATAAGAAAAAAATTTAAAATATCCACCGCATATTTATCCAGGAGGAACCTGGAGAACTCTACTATGCAATAATTCTGGACATTGTTACCCATGGAGAACTTCTTTCTCTAAAGCTATCATATCAACAAGACAATTGAATAAATGAGTGACATTTTGGTAACAGCATTATCTTCAGACAAAAGTACTGAATGAGGAGGACAAATTCCATGTTACCAAAATGTCACACATTATTTGGATATGGCCTTGTTTCAATCTATAATACAAAAATGATTACTATTATACAAATGTTTTAAAGACAATCATTTAAAAGAAGGGGGGGGGGGGGCTAAACAAGAAGAGGGATGTCCAACTTGGTGTTGAGGGGAATGAATACAAAAACTAGAGAGAGCAGCCGGGTGCGGTTGTTACCTTTATAACTTCCCCTTCCTGGGCCTTGGTGACTACTAAAATAACCAGCATCAGTTACACACTTGCCAGGAAGCCCAGATGTAGGTTGTAGGGAGCAGCTTAAACAACTCACCTGAGAGAGTATACCATATACCTTGCTCCCTGGTTATATATATAACCCATGTGGTGGGGGGGACACAGTTACATGGGGCACCCGCTGCTGGAAGGGTGGAGAGCAGGGCATACAGAATATGGGGGGGATGTAATACTCTTTTATCTTGTACATACCATGGTTGCAGGACACTTGAGGTGGCTTATTTGAATGTGGGGATTTTTATTGCACCTTTTTTTTTTTTTACCCTTAAGAAAGTTTGGTCAAACCAATGAGCAGATTTGATTGAGGAAACTACTAGAACCATGATACGGTTACCTTGGTATTTTTTACCCACAATTTCATTTTGTTTTAAATAACTATATATATAATCTATATTAAAAATTGAAAGTTTGTGAGTGCCAATAACTTTTCTGAAACAGTGAATACAAGTGCTATTTCTAGGTCAACTAATATTTTCTACTGTAGTTATAGTGCCTTATAAAAATTGCTAAGCAATACCAGCACCTATTATAAAGAAAAGGATAATATTTGTAGTGCTAATAATAACAATATATGATGGGTAATAGTATACAACATTTACCAACTACAGCTCCTAATTCCATTTCAAATACTTAAAGAGTGGACTTTTGGTCAAGATCCTAAAATAGGCAAGTACTAAATTGTTGTCACCAAGGAGAAGGTGACAATTAAAAAATATATTTGTTTTATTAAAAACGAAAGCTTTCAGTCAAGCCCTTTAGCTAAGAACATGAATACTGATGAAAAGTTTATGTAATTTATTTTTTAAACAAACCAGGTTATTGCATCACCTACTCCTTTCCATTGACTTTCAGTTAGCCATAACTGTCAGAGGGTTTAGATTAAAAAAAAAAAACACTTGTGTTTGAAATCAGGTTACACTGATAATTCTACATGTTTTTGTTAACACTTTGCAAAATTAAAGCAACCAGCTTCCAGATTTTTTTTTTGCTAAATAATTCCCTTGGAAATGTACTCCCAAACATCAGTAAAGGAGTTTGTGCTCATCTGAACAGGCAGGTGCCAGAAATTTTCTTGATGACACTGTGATCCTAAAAGCTGCCAAGATAAATAGGAGGTAATTCTACCAGAAAACTGAGCTTGGTGACAAAGCTTTATATTAGGTGCTTAACTACAACTAAACCATTTTAAAATGCCATCATAACTATGGAATTGTAAATGCAAGTCTGGCATGCAAAAGGGAATTTTTAGCTGAATGAATACATATAGATGTGCCATGAGCACGCACTTGAACTTCTCAATCATGAAATTTAAGCCAGCAAAAACATGTGGCAACAACCCCAGAAAAGGTCATCAATAGTGGCTATACAAAGGGCAGTGGGGTTCCCAACCTTTTTTTCACCAGCAACACACAATATGCCACACACAACACATTTTAGGGCAACAACTTTCTGTGGAAGGTAACTAATTGATTTGGTCTTGTTACCTTGCTTATATCTAATATTCAAATAGGTCCTTATTTAAATCTAGGAGATTTAGAGTAGGTCATTTCTGTATAAATACATGATAAATAATCTTATGTACTCTAGATGATATTTTATCAAAAAGTTTTGGCCAATATTCTGAAATGATGCCATCAGCAATGATGTGCTGATGGACTATACATCTTTCTTTATAACCATTTATTAATTTTACTCTACATTTAAATATATAAAGTGTGTTCTTTAATTTCAGGATTGTTTATTAGGAAGTGATTTATTAATAAAGGAAGACAAGAGACTGAATATCTCATGGTTGGTCAGTCCCCAAAATTCGAAGAGAGGAAAACTTGTTTAAATATGATGACAGAAAATAACCTGGCCAATAAGATTTAACTGATGAAACTTGTATTTATATGGCCTGGAAACAAGCCAGTGGATCAAACACAATGAACCCTAGCAACTAAGACCAACCCAAAATAAGGCTTTGTCATGAAAAAAAATGGCACAAAAGTGAAATTGTACTGGGAGCAAGCAGCTAAATTAAGATGGCCCAAGCACAAGATGCCTTTTCTCAATTAAATTTACCATATAGCAGTGATAGTCCACACTGAAGTGTACATACAAGGAGAAGTTGAAAACATCAGACTTGCAGAGACAAGTTTCTTCTTAAACATTTTAAACTACAAATCTCTAGCTTCCGGTCACGAAAGATGAAGATTTGTAAATTATTTTTTTTTTTTTTAAAGAACTTGGAAGTCTGATGTTTTCAACTTTTCATATTGACACAGGGATTCTTTTGATTATGGACATGCAAAAAATATTTTTTCACTTGGTCATATATTAGAAATTTTATAAACAAGAAATTAATGAACACATTTGTATGAGTAAAACCATCTATATTCCAGATCAACTGCACACAGCCAGCACATTGGTTATAAGGATACACCACCTTATGGTGGGAGATAAGAGAACCCAACACAAAAGGCTTTGGGCTCAATCCTTTTCGCCTAACATTCCATATGCTTTCCTCCTTTTTAAATGAGACAAATTAATAACAGCATTTTCTATGTAGCACAAATTAACACACTATACTCAAAAAATGTGGTACCACACATGTTGACTCTCTGATATATAGTCTAACACTGTCATAAGATATTTATAAATTTTCAAATGTAGATTTAACATATTGAAGGTTGTATAAATTTTCTTTTAACATAGTTTTGACATCTTAAATTTATTTATTGAAAGGATCTTTGTAATGTGTGAATGAATGAGATGTTTCATAAAAGGCATAGTAGGCATTTAGGCTGTCATTCTGCAGAAGCTTTATAAAAAGGGATATGTGGGGCTAAGTGTACAGTATCCTCATAACAATGTGCTGGGGGTGGCGGCGACATTTGGCTAAACCATCAGGAAACAATAATTACTCCTTATTTGACTTTTAATCCAGTGTCTCATTGAAACAAAATGTAGTTGTCAAAGGTTTAGTAAGACTTTGAAGAACTCTTGCAAGACACATATCCCCAGCAGCCAGGTTTGAAACCACCCCCACCGCAAGGTAAGAAAGAACAAGGGAAACTCACCCATAGCCGCCGCCGCTGCCACCACGGTTGTAGTCTCCCTGGCCACCTTGGTAGTTATCTGCCAACACCACAGCTAAGTTGGGACAAGTTGGGGGAGGCGAGGGGGCACTTACTCTGCCCGTAGCCATCACCACCTCTACTGCCCTCCACCATAGCCGCCACCGCCACCATAGGATTGCTGGCCACCACCATAACCACCGCTGCCACCATGGGAGGGTGGGGCAGAGCCATAGGATGGGGGAGGCACTCCTGAGGGAGGGGGCACACCTTGTGGCTGTCCATAGCCATGGTACTGGGAGGGAGGGCCTCCTTGGGAGGAATTGTACTGGTTTCCTCCGTCATATCCTCCTCCTCCTCCTCCATAGCCTCCTCCACCTCCCTGGGGGGCATTGCCCCAGCCTTGTTGGGGTGGTGGACCACCTCCTCCTCCTCCTTGATTCTGCACCATCACACTCTTTGTACATGACTTCACTGCAGGCTCATAACTTATAGCCCCGGGCTTAACCAGGTGCCTGTGAGGCTGCTGGTACATTGCTTAAATAACTCCCCCATCTCAAAAAAACATAATAAAATTTCTTCATTAACACACTTGAAAATATGATAGTTTGATCCTTTAGTGTGCTAATAAATAACACTTGTGTTAATATATGGTGATTGGTATATATTTGGAATGCTAGTAATTAGAGTAGACCTATTATTATATATAGAATATATATATAAATGTTATCTTGTCACATCATTAGATTTGTGCTTTCAATCAATTCCTTGAAATTGCTTTAGTCGTTAAAGACTGGTTATTCTTATCAGAATACAACAGAAAACTGTTGGTTTTTGACCGCTACGACCCGGGTTCAAATCTCGCATTGGGCACTTTTTTCTGAATAAAAAAAAGTGCCCAATGCGAGATTTGAACCCGGGTCATAGCGGTCAAAAACCAACAGTTTAGACCATCCTTCCACCAACCCCCTTATACCTCACTTGATACAGGAGATATATAGGAGTCCAAAAACTGGGACCATTCTCTCACTGTCATTTCTATCAGGCTATCTGATCATATTACTTACTTGTGGAATAAGTGTTCTGAAGGGATTAAACTTTTGTTATTATCAAATTATTGATGCATTGCAACATTCACAGCTATATGACACTTTGTCAAATTGTAGAGTCAAGAGTTGAAAAGCTAAATTGAAGGAGTCAGGATTTGACAACTTGGTGGAATTATAGTTTGTTAAATTTTAACCTTGTTATGTCTAATCTATAATCCAAATTGTACCTTCCAATTTCCATGATTATGACTTGTTGAAACTGTGGCTGAGGAGCAATAGTTGAGGAAATATACTTTCTATAATATAGTGGCCCCTCCCCAGCACCATCTCTTACATTTGTACCATGTGAACTACTGTGGCATTTTGTTTCAGAAAAAAAAATATAAGGTTTGTTGTTTGTTTTCCACTTGTGCAAAGATTACACAAATTTCATGAGTTCATGTTCTTTGATAAGCAGCAGCCTCTTTCAGAGGTCCTTATTAAATTAGGTTTAAGAATGAAAACCTATATTAAAAAAAGCAAAAGTATTCACTATCTACCAGTGTAGAGCATACAAATCTCTTATTTTTGTTTAGCATATAAATAAACACCAATTCCCCCATTTCCAAATGGAACAATGAGGGGTTGAAGTGGTAATAAACCATCAGTTTTCAACAGCAGTGATCAAGGATTGAATCCCACATTGGCCACTTTTTTTCTAATAATAAAAAAAAAAATGCTACAATGCCCCCGATTCCTACAAAAGTCTGCCTCACCAGTGAGTTACCCAATGGGGCTCTGGCACATTTGTAGGTGCAATAGTTGAACTGCTTTCCACATGTGTAGACTGGTGCACTTACAGTAAAATCAGTCTTCAGCTACTATTATCACAGTCTGTACTACAGTACTATGGAACTCAGCGTGTTTTATTCCTGCAGTTACTGGACATCAGCAGACTTTACATAAATGTTGCAACCTAAGGAAACAAATTGAAATAAGCATTTTAGGCCACCTCTTGGAGCATTGTTACATGTTTTGACAAAAAGAAATTGATGTTCAGTCAAATATGCTGTTACCTCTGTGTGCAAATACTTATTTGGTCTTGTGACCTCGTCATATAAACTCTGATAAATAAAATTGAAGAAATTTTAATTCTTTAGTCCTTAATATTATATAGATTTCTATTCCCATGTGCTCATGGTCAGGATATGATTTTTTTTATTTTAATTATAAATATAATTTTTTTTTTAAAAGAGAGAGAGAGAGAGAGTTAAAATAGAAGAAAACCAAATAATAGATAGCCAGCTTTTTCATGGCAAATTGGGCTGCTGCTACACCATGCTAAAGCTGGTCAACTTGTTGTTGGAAGACTGCCAATTTACAAACAGAACCTTGTAAATGGAGGACTATAATTGGAGGCACTGTCCACCAATCCACTGAACAGGCTTCAGCCATGTTGTAGAAATATCCTTTTCTTCATGCACACAACACAATAGTTGATTCCCTCTCATCTGACCTTGCATATCACACCAACCCCTGTGAAAGCTAGGTACCAAACAGTCCATTCTCTTACACCACAGGGATATTTACCATGGAGCCACCAGATTGGTAGCCTTGGCCACCACCTCCGTAGCCGCCGCCACCACCACCACTGCCTCCGTAGCCTCCTCCTCCTCCACCGCTGCCGCCACTACCTCCATAGCTGCACCACGCCAAGTTAGCAAGGTATTAATAGATCAATCCTTTGCAAATATACTTACTTTGAGTTCCCACCAGATGCCTGGTACCCACTATACACTGAAACACCAACATTTGGTCAACAACAACATTTCATCAAATATCAAGCATTAGAATGTCATCTCTTAGTGGAAATAGCACCACTGATGAGCCAAGCCATTGCAGTAAGGGCAGTGGAAAACACTTTCAGATGTTTACATTTCTATGATTAGAAACAAAAGGTAATAACACCAAATAAAAAAATGAATAATGTGACATTTGCAATTGTAACAATACTGTTATTGAAATGTCACACAATATTTGCTTATTTGGATTTGGCCTTGTTATGTCTAATCTATAATCCAAATTGTACCGTCTAATTTCCATGATTATGTCTTGGTGAAACCGTGGCTGAGGAGCAATAGTTGAGGAAATATACTTTCTATAATATAGTGGCCCCTCCCCATCTCTTACATTTGTACCATGTGAACTACTGTGGCATTTTGTTTCAGAAAAAAATAAAAATAAAAGCTGTGTGAATACTTGAGACAAGTTTGACATTTTGGTTTAAGGTATCCTCCTCCTCTCTGTTATCCATTTCATTACTACATCATCATATTAGGTGTGTGAAGAATGTTTGTTGCTAAACTTGAATGGTCAATGGTTTATTTGTGCTGCCATATTACATCCTTGTTTAGGATTCAAATTTCAATGAAAGAAAAAATTATTGGCAATTAAACAAAAGGTAATAGACCAAATTCAAATAAATAAATAGTGTGTGACTTTCGATAACATTGCTGTTACTGAAATGTCAGTATTTATTAATTTTAATTAGGTCTTATTACCTTGGGTTTATAATCCAAATTGTGCCTTATCAAAACTAGACGGCATCTATTGATCATCTCTGCACACTAGCAGACTCCACAACAACACCGTGTCCACCTGGAGACCAAGGTTTCAGGTTAAAGGCCCTTGTCAGTCTAGGGCAAGTTCAATTTCATATCCACAAGGGATCAGCTTTACAATCTGCCAAAGTGGCTAGGCCAAATTTATGGTCAAAATATAGATGACATCTATTTTGACAGAAGACCTTTATTTGTATAGATCATAATCCCCCCAACAAAATTTTAATATATACATCAATTAATAATGCAAATTGATACCATTGGGACTTTTTTTTTACTTGATTTTTTTCAGAATGTTTCATGATTAACTTTTAGCAATGGATAAAACTGCATCAATACATTTTTATCAAAAATTACAAATACTATTTTAATCTAAGCGAATAAATGCAATGGGAAGAATGTATATAAATTTAGAAATTAAAGAAAAGGCTAAAAATTTTAGTTAAAAAAACATTTCTGACTTCAACAAATCTACTCTGACTCAAGAGCAGCCATTTATACCCTTCAAACCTGCTTCTCCAGTCAAGAACCTCTTCTCAAGAGCATCACTAATCTGTAAACCAACTCTTCAGCCAAAAGCTCTATCACAGTGCAAGGGCTTCCAGCTCATGTTGTAATTCTTGGAAATAAGCTACTCTCTGGAAAAGTCCACCCTGAGGCCAGGAAATCTTCCACCCAACTAGACGAAAGAGACCTTCTTCGTACCATCAAGACCCAATGCCAGCAGGAATGGAAATCTGCTGCTGCACATGACTGGTACAGGGCAGGAGGGACAATTTCAATTCTGTCCTCCCAAAGAAAAAAACCATCTTTGATTTCCATCTGGTCATTTACGGACAATGACATTTCAGAATAGTTGCAAGGTTTTCCCACTATGTACTAAGTGTGATTCTCAACCTGCAACCCCAAACCATATCATCGACGGTATTGGCTTATCCATCAATAAGCTCTACTCATCCCCAGCTCTACACCATTAAAGGTCGCAAGCTCTACAGGCTTGATACCCTAATATGATTGAGTGGAGATAAGATCTTTTATGGTTGTTTGCTTTTAGGCTAAAAAGTGTGCATTCTAGCTGATCAATATTCAAATGGATGCACATCTTTCTTCTTCTGTATGTTATTTCAAATAGCAGAAATTATGACACCTCATTGATTACGCCAGCAAATAGTTAGGCCTGATCATCTAGGAGGAAACAAAAATCAACATCAGTGCTGATATTTGCAACACTGCATTGTAACACTTTTAAAACAGTGCGCATTTTCTAAATGCGGCCAAATGTCAAAGTTTTTATCTTTAGCAATAAAAATTTGAATTTAAACAAGAATTATCTGTTGTTGCAATCTGATTTTAAAAATTGGTAGAATTATCAATGGTGTCAAATTATAGTTTAGTCAATTTAATGTTTGTTAACAGGTGCTTCTTTTAATTTTTATTGGAAATTTTATTAGGAATTGGCTCTCAAAGGAAACTAAATGAGTGACCACTATCCAACCCTCAAACATGGGAATATTGGTGATAGCCAAATTTTTACAAGGGCCAAACAGAAGATTTTGTTTTAATGTCCATCTATCGAGAGCAAAACAACAACTGACTCACCCGTGCTGGCAAGGTCACGCTCCGCTGCGTCACGTGGGAAAACATACATAGATATTTCTTACATGTTCTCAGCACATCCCCCTTTTATATATACATTACAAACTTTAAATGCATAATATAATTAATAATGAAGGCGATCCACAGGTTTAACAATTCGTCCACTCCGGGTTCTTATCTGGCCGTCTTCTGAGTCGTTAGAGGGATAATCCACAACTGGGGTCTTTTCATTTTCAACCAGTTCCTCCTCCGAAAAGGTCGGCGTCGATGGGTCGGCTGGATATTGCACTGCATATCCTTTTCGTAGATGGAACCTGTTTCGACGTAAAGTCCCAACTGGAGTATCAACCATATACGACCTTGGTGTCGATGCTTTCTTCTTTACAATCCCCCAGGTTCGCATATCTGTAATCCAAACCGTGTCACCTTCGGATAGCTCCTCCATGTCCGTAGCTCCGCAGCGTCGATCATATCTGGATTTCATATCCTTTCTCCTTCTCCCCTCCTTTCTTTTCAGGGTCTGAGAGTCCACCAACTTTGGATTAAGATTCTCTGGTGCAATTGGCAAGGTCGTTCGGAGTTTACGTCCCATGAGAAGCTCAGCAGGGCTGTAACCGTTCTCCAAGGGGGTCGATCGATACTCCAGGAGTCCAAGCGATGGGTCTTGATTTTTCTTGAGGATCAACTTAGCAATTTTCACACCTGCTTCTGCCATCCCATTGCTCTGCGGGAATCGAGGACTTGAAGTGACATGTTGGAATCCGTACTGCCTTGCGAAATTTGCAAATTCACGAGCAGCTCCAAATTGCGTCCCATTATCGCTTACAACAGTTTCTGGTATTCCATGTCGGGCAAATATGGATTTGCAACTACGCACCACCACATTGGCTGTGAGCCGATCCAGCTGAACCACTTCAGGAAATCGAGAATAATAGTCAATGACGACTAGATACCACTTATTCTCGAACTTGAACAAATCCATTCCAATCTTTTGCCACGGTCGTGTAGGAAAGTTGGTTGGTATCAAAGGTTCATGTTTTGAGACGGCTTCCTGGATACAGTCACTGCACTTTCTGACCGTTTCCGCGATCTCTTCCGAAATTCCAGGCCACCATACCGTCTCACGTGCGCGAAGTCTTGTTTTTGTAATCCCGAAGTGCCCAGCGTGCAACTTATCTAGGATCTCCAGTTTCATACTTGCTGGAATAACAAGACGACAGCTACGCATCAGTAGTCCATTTTGAACGCCGAGTTCATCCTTGACATGCCAATAAGAGAGCAGAGCTTGTGACATCTTCTTCTTATCTGGCCAGCCTTGCTCAAGGTAGTTGACTACTGCTTTCAGGGTCGTATCTTCTTGTTGAGCTTCAAAAATCTTCGTCAACATCTCGTCTTTGTCGGTTATACTCGAGAGAACTGCATTTATATGCGCTGAGGTTGGCCGTTCGTCTTCACCTCCCTCGGTTGTAAGAAGTGGTTGTCTGGATAATGCATCGGCGTCGAGCAGCTCCTTTCCAGGGATATGCACTATTTCGAATCCAAACCTCATCATACGCATTCGGAAACGTTGCAGTCTTGGGGTCAGCGAACTCAATTCTTTCGTCGAAAATAGAGGAATGAGAGGCTTATGGTCGGTCTCAATTCGGAAACGCTTTCCAAGCAGGAAATCTTGAAAACGTTCGCAAGCCCATGTAATTGCGAGAGCCTCTTTCTCGATCTGAGCATATCGTTTTTCGGTAGGTGTCATAGTTCTAGAAGAATAAGCAACAGGTCGCCAGATTCCATTCTTACCTTCTTGCTTCAGTACCGCTCCCAAGCCGTATGAAGATGCGTCGGATGACACCATAGTTGGTTTCCTGACGTCGTATGCTGCCAAGATGGGTTGAGTCGTGAGCAATTCTTTCAACTTTCGGAATGCTCGCTCCTGGCTGCAATCCCAAACGAAGTCTTGACCTTTCACCAACAACTGGTTCAGTGGAGCCACAATTTCAGATAAATTTTCCACAAAGCGTCCCAGATGGTTTACCATGCCAAGAAATCTTCTTACGCCATGAACATCTGTCGGAGCAGGCATCCTCGCCACTGCTTCGATTTTCGCTGGATCTGGTCGAATACCGTCTTCATCCAGTATGTGCCCAAGAAAATTAATTCTTGGCACGCCGAAGACACACTTGGCCTTGTTTAGTGTAACTTTCGCCTCTTTCAGTTTTCGGAGCACTAAACGAAGAATTCGATCGTGAGTCTTGGAGTCGGAGGCAAATATCAGGATATCGTCCAGGTAACACATTACACCGTCCATGCCTTGCAAGATTATTGACATAACTCTCTGAAAATACTCTGGGGCGAGTGAGATTCCAAATGGCATCCTGCAGTATTTATATCTCCCAAAAGGAGTGATGAAGGTCGTTAAATGCTGGCAGTCCGGGCTCAACGGAATCTGGTGAAAGCCACTGTTCGCGTCCAGTTTCGAAAAGAATCTTGCTTCCCCCAGTTGCCCCAGCATGTGCTCCACCACTGGCATGGGATGCACTTCGCGCTGTACATGTTCGTTCAGCCTTGAGAGATCCACACAGAGTCGTATGTCGCCATTCGGTTTACCAGCAATCACAGTCGGTGCACACCATTCAGTCGCAACGTTAACTTGTGCTATGATTCCCGCCTTCTCGAGCTCTTCCAATCTTGTTTTGAGCTTTTCCATCAAAGGTATTGGTACCCGTCGAGGATTATGCACAGCATATGGTTTTGCTCCAGGTTTCAATTTTATTTCGTAAGGGTTTCCGATCTGTCCCAGTCCTTCAAATACTTCAGGGAATTCCTTGATTGGGTTAATTCTCGTCGCAACCACTTCAATCCGCCTCGCCAGGTTCAAGAGCTCACATGCCCGGCGACTCAGAAGAGGTTCACTCAAACGACGAATGACATAAATCTTCTCCTTGATTTCATAATTGCCATTTCGCAGCGTTGATATAAACATACCCACAGTCTGAAGTTCGGAAAATTCAGCAGCTCTAATGTTGATATCACTTTCCACTAGTCGTTGCTGTCCCATTATCTTCTTGAAGAGACACAGAGGAACACATGTAACATCCGCCTGGGAGTCGAGCTTGAACATCACCTGTTTCCCGTTCACTTGGATTTCTGCTGTCCATCGCCTCCTGCACTCGCCTTCATCATCATCGAGATTAGATGAATCCTCCGCAGCTGAGACCTCCAGGAGAAAACCAATTTCTTCATCAAGTTCAGAAACAGCTTTGACTTCCGCAGTCTTCGCCTGCTTATCTGGGCAGCAATTTGCAAAATGGCCAGTTTTTGAACACAGGTTACATTTTTGTCCTTCAGCACGGCAGGCCTGTCCTTCCCTGTGGGTGAAACCTCCGCATTTTGGACATCGTGATCTTGTTTTGGCTGACTTCTCCTTCTTCCTCGAAGGCTGCTGTTGTTGTTTCGGTGATTGTTTCTTCGAGTTGAACTTCACCTGATTGACCTTTTGGCTTGATGAGGGACGCTGCAGGTCGACTTGCTGCTGTCGAACGGCTTCCTGCTGTCGAACCATTTTCACCGCCTTTTCCAAAGTCAGTTCGCTGTCCAACTGCATTCTTTCAGATAAAGCTTTGTCCCTCACTCCAACCACTATTCGGTCACGGATCAACTGCTCATGAAGACCCTCAAATTCGCAACTATCAGCCAATTTGTACAATGAAGTGATGAATTCGTCCACTGGCTCCCGATCCTCTTGGATTCTTGAATTAAATTTCGCACGTTCGTAGATAATATTCTTCCTGACACAGAAGTGGCTGTCGAACGCCTTGAGGACGGAATCAATTTTCGTTGCCTCTTCCTCCTTTTCGAACTTGAAGGTCCTGAATATATCATCCGCGCGGTCGCCCATCAAGTACATGAACAAATCGATCTTGTCCGCCTCCTCTTTCTTCTTCATTCCACTGACCACGAGGTATCGTTCGAATCTTTTCCTCCATTTGGGCCATTCGTTGGGAGTCGAGAAGTCGAAAGTTTCTGGAGGTTGAATCTGAGCCATGTTGAATTATCTTCCAAGGTACGCAAAAATCGATATTTTGCAATATACGGGTTCGTATTTTATCCAGCTATCGCTGCCACCATGTTTTAATGTCCATCTATCGAGAGCAAAACAACAACTGACTCACCCGTGCTGGCAAGGTCACGCTCCGCTGCGTCACGTGGGAAAACATACATAGATATTTCTTACATGTTCTCAGCACAGATTTCATCATCAACTTGATCCACCATATAGACAGACTTACAACTATTGTATTGCCATTTTGTTGCTTAATTAGGTGGGTGTTTGGTTTGAATTTTGTAAAAGAACCAAGTTCTCCCATTGTGTGAATGTTTTGATTCAAATACTATTTGTTACAATTATAATTTGGCGCCTTAAATAAATGCATATGTTAGTAAATAACTATAGCCTATGTGCTTTATCTGTCTATGTACTGTTGGCTTCTGTAGGCGTCTCTTACTGGGAAAAAGAAAGAGAGGATTCCATTTGGTTATTAACTAATATATGCATTTATTTAAGGAGCGACCCGCTCCAACATAATAGTTACAAAAACGAAAATTCGAGTGGGGGGGGGCATGATGGGGGGGGGGGGGGGGGCAAAGGTGGCGTGATCGTAGCCGACCAATAGGAGGGCGCCATTCCAAAAAAAAAGCAAACCGTGACAGAGGTGACGAAGAATGACGCTCGTAACTGTATATATGATATCAACAATACTTGAACAATTACTGTAACAAAGTTGAATTTTCATGTCCAGCCATTATATCCAGTTCTGAAGATTTTTCTTGCTAACTTATCTTAAATAAATATATCCTATATTACAAATTGATAAAAGAACAATTTGGATTATAAATTATTGTTACAAGGAAATTAGACCTATTTCAAATAAATTAAAGTTTGTCATGTTTCAGCAACAGCAATAAATAAAACATTTATTCTTTTGTCTGATGATGGTAACAATGCTGTTGCCAAAATGTGACACACTATTAATTTATTTGGATTAGGTTTTATTACCTTATAACTACAAAATGATTAGTTGAACAAATTCAAAATTACACCTCTTAAGTAGCCAACAGGAAGTTCACCTTGAAAATATATTTATATAAAGATCATTTTATTATCCTTCTATTTCTATTTTCTTATCTATTACATAAATATGGGGAGGTCTCAGCTTCATGTGAATTATATGGTACTATTTCTGCAGACCATTGGTGATTATTTTATTCCACGCTAGGCTTGGTCACAGTAAACTAAAGTCCCACTTCTAAATCAACCTAGCATACTGATATACTCAGTGACATCAATGGTTTGCAGAAATGAGTAACTCTTTCAAGAGACTTTTCACAAATAGGTATTTATATAATGTGGCCCTTGTGTGAAAATAAAATTTCTATGAGAACCTGACTGATGCTGCAAAAATGTCACATTATGTTATTTGAATTTAGTTATCTTATGGTTTATATTTGTACATTTCAAAATATAGGCAAGGCTGACTAATATATTTTTACATTAAAGGTGCAGACAGATCAATTACAATAACATGGAATAATAGGTGCTACCCTTTTTTTTTTCTATGAAAGTTAACAAAAATAACAAAATTTAGTCATCTTTTGTCAAAAAATTTGACTGAAAACAATTTTAAAATGTGTCAATTGTTAATATTTATATAATTTGCTACTGCACAATTTTAGGTGACACTTAGTTTTCAATTTTAAACAAATTTAGTATACAAGATTCAAAAAAAAATAATAATAAAGTTTTTTGTTAAAGAGGAATATTTTCAATTTTGTGCATAAAAAAAAGCATACATAAGATTTTCTTTAATGAAATATTTATGGCTAAGAAAGCTCAACACAAAAAGATTATTTTTAATGCGATATATATATTTTAATTGAGCCCCGAATGACAAAAAAAAAAATCTCTAAATATGAAGAAATTAATTAATAATTTTCTCGCGATATAAATTTTTCATGATCAATTTAATGATTTTTTTGGTGTCATGCAAAATATTTAAATTTAAAATAAATGAAACTTTAAAACAACCCATAAAGTACACGTTTATCAAATTTAGGCTTAAGATGATTTTACAAAAAGTATTAATATTTTGTACATACTTGAGTCACCCATTTAAAGAAGCAAGTAATATTTATATTACTATTGAGTTAAAACGTGTTTAATTTTTTTTCTTTGTAATGATGGCAGAAAGCAAATATTAAAAGTTCACAAAAGACGCCGCCGCAAGAAAATAAAGAAAAAATTGAAGCCGGTTGACAGAGTTGCAAGTCTTTTATTTATTTATTTTTTTTTTTTTTTTCACAAAAATAAATATATTCAAAAAGATCAAGTTCAGAATAAATAAATAAATAATATTATTTTTTTGATTTTCTCAAATATAAAACATTGCGGAAATATTTATGAAGTTTGCAAAATATAAATAGGCTTTTGAAAAATAAAGATAATGCTTGCATGAATAAAAAAAACTGTAAAATATGAATTTACTAGACGGTGACCCAGGCTTCGACCCGGGATTACCCCTGTGCATATCTACCCGAGTGATATATATTTAGATAAGGTTTTTTTATAATTGTTTGTTATTAGCATTATCTATTTGTTTGCATCAGCATAATTTAATCTAAATTGTACTGAAATAAAAATATCCAATTTTATATAATTTGAATTTGCCTATCGTTTTCCTTGTATTTTTTGTACAGATGTATTAAAATTTTGGTTAGAATTAGTGAACTCCTACAAATTTGTATAGGTTTTTGAAACATGGAAATTATAATACTTTGAATAAATAAAAATAGAGTGAACACAAATAAAACATACCAAATATTTCGATTTAGATCAAGTATTCTAAACGTATGTTTTATTAAGCGAACTATTATTAATAAAATATTGAGAAGATTTAGAGAGAAAATATGGTTTTACGGGCTACTAACCAAAAGTTATGATTTTTGAGCCCAAGCGCGATGTCAGGTGGCAAGGGACCCTAGGATCTGGCTGCAGGAGATGTGTCGCAGGGGTAGTGGAAACGTTGGGCAAGCAGGGGAACAGCGCCAGTAGAAGTGGCAGATGGAATTGGAGGCAGAAGGTCCTTGAAGCCTAGAACTTGAGGGCCCTAGACTTCAGGATGGGGCAGCTTGAGGCTCTCGCCTCGTGCTTGTCAGGAAGGCCCTTGGAGCAGCAGTTGGCACATTTGGAGGTGCGCTGGTCAGCAATGGATGGGCAGGCGCGGCCTTCATGGCCGTCTTGACCGCAGTGGAAGCACTTAGGAGCTCTGGAGCATTGGGCAGAGTTGTGGCCGAAGCCACAACAGCGGAAGCAGACGCGGGCGCGGATGGACTCCTCGAAGTTGAGAATTACTCCATCAACCACGATTCTCCCGCGAACGCCCAGGGCTCTAAAGGTCTTGAGGTCCAACTCGATGAAGGCGGTGCAGGTCCCGCTTCTGGGTGCAGAACGGTGCGCCACGCGCACCACCTTGTCCCCAGGAAGTTTTCTAACAGCAGCGGTTTCCAAGAAGGTCTCCCCTCAATTGTGGAGTTGGATGTCTCCTCATCCACTTTGAAGAGGCAGATCCGTGGCAGGATCTCCTTCTGCTGGCGGACCTTCATTCCATTCAACTTGCTGGCCAGGGAGGTTGTCACCTCAGGGATGGTGTCAGGATTACTGGAGTGGAGGACCAGCTTCCCCTTGGTGTGCAGGGAGGCCCAAACGCCTTGGGGGAGAGTGTGGGCAGCGCGGACAGCTTTTAGCATCTCCCTTGGGTCAGCCTGTGGGTCATCAGAGATGACCACTGTGTGGGCCGCCGATTTTTCTCCGTGGAGGATCACTTGGGCTGCCGCAGGCTTGGATACGCGGGAAGGCGCAGGTTTTGAAGGACCATTCAGGTTTGTCCTCTTTACAGGCGGGTTGGGAGCCTCAGACTGCTTCCTTTTGGTTGGAGCAGGAGCAGGCAAGGTGGAGGCAGGCTTCTTGGCAGGGAGAGCAGCAGGAGTGGCGGGCTTGATTGGGTCAGTCTGGGAGCTGGTTTCCTTGCAGGAAGGAGCAGAGCAGGTTTGAGTGCCGCGGCAAGCAGTCTTGGGCTTGTTGGCCTCCTCAATTTCGTCCAACTCTGCGAAGGACTCGAGGGTGTCAGTGAGGTTCTCTACTTTGGTAGCGAGGGCCTTGATCATTTCAGTCCGCGAGGCGATGTAGCGGATCAGGTCCTCATGCAGGGATTTCAGGGCAGGATGGCCAATGGAGCTCAGGATGCTGCAGTTGCGTGAGATCACCATCTCATCTTCCCTCTCCAGGTCGGCGACGTTCACGATGGGCTTGTAGGCCTTCTTTTTCTTCTTGGCAGGATTCATGTATGAAAGAACTGACCAACCTTGAGAAGATTTAGATTTTAAACGTATTTATAACCTTTTAGTACTTGATAGAGGGCGCTGTTCGTGAGCTAAGTAGAATAATTTGAATATATAGTTTTAATAATTGATTTATATATTTTTTAAAATAGCCTATCGTCTTCCCCGTATTTTTTTTACCTATGTATGGAAATTTTGGTTTGAATTAGTGAACTACTGCGAATTTGTATACCAGACATACAAACATTCATTTATATATATATAGATACTAGCCGAATGACCCAGGAAACGCCCGTGTTTGACCCGATTGAATGTTTTTATTCAAATACTATTTGTTACAATTATAAATTGGCGCCTTAAATAAATGCATATATTAGTAAATAACTATAGCCTATGTGCTTTATCTGTCTATGTACTGTTGGCTTCCGTAGGCGTCTCTTACTGGGGAAAAGAAAGAGAGGATTCCATTTAGTTATTAACTAATATATGCATTTATTTAAGGAGAGACCCGCTCCAACACAATAGTTACAGAAACCAAAAAGCGAGTGGGGGGGGGGGCAAAGTCAAAAACAAAGTGTCTCGCGTAGTGGTGGCGTGATCGTAGCCAACCAATAGGAGAGCGCCATTCCAAAAAAAAAAGCAAACGGTGACAGAGATGACGCATGACGCTCGTAACTGTATATAGAATAGGATTTGCACTTCAAGACATTTTCATTTAATGTAATTTTATACTTTAATAGCATTCTCATTTTATCCCTATTTTTTATTTTAATTTTAACAAAATGAGCTATAGCTCTTTTAGTTTTGGTAGATTTTTTTAAATTTTAATTTGAATTGGTGTATTTTAGTCATTTATTTATTTATACTGGCGAAAACGTTGGGAGGGTTCACCACTGATGAGCCAAGCCCTCCCATTGATTTTTTCCATTGCAGTAAAGGAAGTATAAATTGGTCAGTTTTTAAAAGAATCATACGCGTCTATAATTGTTTCGAATTTTCACAACCGATGGTGTTGTCTCTACCTGTGCACATCTTTGCTCTCTTACTCTTGCTCCTGTCATGGCTCCCTCTAGGAAGAAGAAGAAGGAAGCCGAGAAAGCCGAGAAGCCCTCGTAACCCTCGCCCAAATGGAAAAGGAGAACGAGGAGGCGTTGCTACCCTTCAAAGATTCCTTTACGGACCCTAATCTCAATCAAGGTACCGTGTGGAAACTGTACGCCGCCCTGGATAGGATCATCAAGTTGCGGAACGGGCAGATCAACGCCCTCCTTGCTGAGGTGGAGAGCCTTTCTGGCATCCTCGCGTCCTTTAAGGAGCTGGACGAAGATGCCAACAAGCCCCAGATTGACTGCCACAGCACCCAAACAAGCCCTCCTCCCTGCTTAAAGGAAACCAGCTCCCAGACTGACCCCACCAAGCCCGCCACTCATGCTGCAACCAAGAGGAAGCAGCCTGATGCTCCCAACCCCCTGCCAAAAGATCCAACCTGAAAGGTCCAGCAAAAACCTGCGCCTTCCCGCCCCACCAAGCCTGCGGCCGCCCAAGTGGTCCTCCATGGGGAAAAATCGGCGGCCCACACAGTGGTCATCTCTGATGACCCACAGGCCGACCCAAGAGCCATGCTCAAAGCTGTCCGCGCTGCCCACACTCTACCCCAAGGCGTTTGGGCCTCCCTGAGAACCAAAGGGAAGCTTGTCCTCCACTCCAGCAACCCCGATACCATCCCAGCTGTCACCACCTCCCTGGCCAACAAGCTGGAAGGTATGAAGGTCCGCCAACAGAAGGTGATCCTGCCTCGCATCTGCCTCTTCAAAGTGGATGAGGAGACTTCCAACTCCACCATTGAAGAGACGCTGCTGGAAACCCCTGCTGTCAGCCAACTACCTGGGGACAAGGTGGTGCGCGTGGCGCACCGTTCTGCACCCAGAAACGGGACCTGCACCGCCTTCATCGAGGTGGACCTCAACACCTTCAGAGCTCTGGGCAACCGCGGAAGGATCGTGGTGGATGGAGTAATCCTCAACTTCGAGGAGTCCATCCGCGCACGAATCTGCTTCCGCTGTTGTGGCTTCGGCCACAACTCTGCCCAATGCGCCAGAGATCCCAAGTGCTTCCACTGCGGTGAAGGCGGTCATGAAGGCCGTTTCTGCCCCTCTGCTGCTGACCGGCACACTTCCAAGTGCACCAACTGCTGTGCCAAGGGCCTTGCAGACAAGCACGAGGCGAGAGCTTCAAGCTGCCCCACCCTGAAGCTTAGAGCCCTCAAATTCTAGGCTTCCAGGACCTCCTGCCTCCTCACCTGGCCTCCATCCTGGCTTCTCACCCATCAAGGCGCTGTTTCCCTGACCTCTCCAGCTTCTCCCCCCTGCGATGACACCTCCACTGCCAGATCCTTGGATCCCTTCCCACCAGTTCGCGATCTGCAGCCATAGTAGGGCTAGAAGACCCATTTTTGTGGCCAATTAGCCCGGATTCTCAACAACTTCTTTATTGCGGCTGGGCTCAAAAATCATAACTTTTGGTTAGTAGCCCTTGAAACCATATTTTCTCTTCTTTATTGCCTTCATTTAATTTAATATGTTTGTGTTTATTTCTTTTGATTAAATATTCAAATATATATAAATATATGAAAAAAACAATAGAAAAAAATAATAGATAAGTGGGTCAGGTGTTGATATTAAAAATAAAAAAGGCATCTCCTGACCACGAGCACATGTGCTTTTTAGATGGCAGAGCGCCATCTAGTGGAGCAAAAATAAACTAAACGTTTATTCAGCTTGCTCCGTGATATTTCGCCAACCCAATTTCTTGATTTATCAAGAAAAGCCATCCACGAACGCGTTTCGCGCTGTTGGCGCTCGTCAGCGTGGAGAAGGCTGTAACCACTGCGACCAAAAAAGATGTTTGGTCCCAATGGCTTCCCGAGAAATTAGAAAATGGGTATTTAAGGCCAAATTTGCGTAAAGACGCTTAACACTTGAAAAAACAATAGAAAAAAATAAAAGACCTGACCCACTTATCTTTTATTTTTTTCTATTGTTTTTTCATGTGTTAAGCGTCTTTACGCAAATTTGGCCTTAAATACCCATTTTCTGATTTCTCGGGAAGCCATTGGGACCAAGCATCTTTTTTGGTCGCAGTGGTTACAACCTTCTCCACGCTGACGAGCGCCAACAGCGCGAAACGCGTTCGTGGATGACTTTTCTTGATAAATCAAGAAATTGGGTTGGCCAAATATCACGGAGCAAGCTAAATAAACGTTTAGTTTATTTTTGCTCCACTAGATGGCGCTCTGCCATCTAAAAAGCACATGTGCTCGTGGTCAGGAGATGCCTTTTTATTTTTAATATTATATATATATAATAATAAAAATATATAACAATAAAAGTTTTATTTCTTCATTTCACTAAAGTTATTGCAAATGGCGACGAGGATCTAAGCGTTTTAGTACCCGAAGAAAATAATTTGTTTTTGGATTTAATTTTTGATACTCTTGCAAATGGCTCGTCTCCAGGTTGAAAGTTTTAGCACGTTCTTTGAACGTTTAGAACAATTTTTAATTTTGGAAGACGCTAGCGAGGACAAAAAGAAGGCGTATCTCCTGACACTTATTGGAGCAAAAGCCTATGAGGTTTTAAAAAACTTATGCAGTCCAGAACTTCCGAAAAATAAGACCTTTGAGGAACTTACTGAAAAATTAAATACTCATTTTTCCCCAAAACGTTCAATCATAGTCCAGCGGTTCATTTTTTTCAAAAGGATGCAAGAAACGGAAGAAAGTGTTTCGCAGTATTTGGTAGCGATTAAGCGGTTGGCAGCAACTTGTGAATTTGGGAACTTTTTGGAGGACTCTCTGAGAGACAAGTTTGTGTGCGGATTAAGCGATTCAAGAATCCAAAAGAAAATTTTGTCTGAGGGAGATGTTTCCTTGGCTCGGGTGATGGAAATTGCTTTGTCCATGGAGGCGGCAGAACAGAATATTAAATTATTTCATGCAGGGGATTGGAAAAAAGCATGGATAAGTTGCGCATTGAAATGCAAAGAGAATCGAAAAATGGAAAAAGAAAATGCAAACATTGTGGAAATTTGCATAGAGACTCTTGTTGATTCAAGGATGCAGTGTGTTTCAAGTGCAGAAAAAAAGGTCACATTGCCCCAGTATGTAGGAATCATGAAGTATATCCTATTAGGGAACAGGCGAGCCAACAGAATAGGATACATCAGATGGATGATCAGGGAGAGACAGAGGAATTGATCCAAAAAATTACATGCATGAGGACACCACACGATTATAGAATAAATACTACGACAAGTGACCCTCCCTATACCATAAGATTGAAAGTCGAGGAAAATTTTTATAGATTTTGAATTGGATACGGGAAGTTGTCTAACCTTGATATCGGAGAATGATTTCAAGAAGTATCTTCCAAATGCACAGTTAAAAACTATCGGAATGATCATCAAGACATATGACGGGACAGTAGTACCAATTCTGGGCGAAGTTATCGTTAAGGTGGAATTTCAGGGGAAGACTTCAATGCTTCGAGCAGTAGTAGTCAAAGGTGAAAAAAAGGCTCTGCTGGGGAGAGAATGGATAAATTTGTTGAAAATTGATTATTTTGCGGTGAACCAGATACCTTCGGAAATTGCTATTGCTGAATTTTTGAAAGAGCACCAAGTTTTGTTCAATGACACAGCAGAGCCCATAAAAGGATTCACATTTTCAATGAATATTCGTGACGTCAGCCCAATATTTCATAAGGCCGACCGGTGCCTTTTGCAATTAGAACGGCGGTTACAGAAGCTTTAGAAAATATGGTGACAAACGGATACTTATATAGGGTGAGGAGTAGCCAGTGGGCAACTCCAGTAGTAGTGGTACCAAAAAAAAAAAAAAAAGGAAATGAGAATTTGTTGTGATTTTAAGGTAACTTTGAACAGATTCTTGGATACAGCAGCTTATCCGCTCCCCACTCAGCAAGACTTGTTTGCTATCTTGGCCAAGGGGAAACATTTCTCAAAATTAGATTTGAGCAGCGCTTACGTGCAACTAGAGGTGGCAAAGAGCACCCAGCCATTTTTAACTATCAACACACATAAGGGACTTTTCAGGTTTAGGAGAATGCCTTTTGGGCTGGCTAATGCCCCTAGTTATTTCCAATCTGTGATGGATAGGGTTCTGGCTGGAATAGAGGGCGTTAATTGCTATATTGATGATGTCCTCATAGCTACAGTTTCAGTGGAGAAACACTTAGCTGTATTGAAAACTGTGTTTCTGCGTTTGGAAAAATACAACATTAAACTGAAGAAGGATAAATGTAAATTTGTGCAAAGAGAAATCGAGTATTTGGGCCATCTTATCAAGGAAGATGGCATCCGACCTTTGGATCACAAGGTGCAAGCTTTACAGAAGGCCAAGAGTCCGACAAACATCTCTGAGTTGAGGTCATTTCTTGGATTGGTGAATTATTATGGAAAATTTATTCCAAATCTACCGGATCTATTGAGGCCTCTTCACGAGCTGCTTCATAAAAAGAATTGCTGGAGCTGGACCAAGGAGTGTGAAGAGGCTATTGAAAAGTGCAAGAGTAGCATTACCTCTGAGAGGGTTTTAGTTCCGTACGACACCACATTGCCTTTGTTTTTGGCCACAGATGCATCCCAGATTGGAATTGGCGCGGTTCTGTCTCATGTCATCGGAGGCCAGGAAAGACCAATCATGTTTGCCTCTCGGACCCTATCAGGAGCCGAGCGCAACTATTCTCAGATTGAGAGGGAAGCTCTCGCAATAATTTATGGAGTGACCAAATTCCATCAGTTTATTTATGGGAGACATTTTACCCTGATAACGATCATAAGCGGCTAGTGTCTATTTTAGGCCCAAAATCGGGAATTCCTACTTTATCAACTTCGAGATTACAGAGATGGGCGATAATTCTGTCTGCTTATACCTACGATATCAAGTTAAAAAAAACTCAAGATCATGGAAATGCAGATCTTCTGTCACGTCTTCCAGTTGAGAGTGGGGAAACTTAGAGACTGGATAACATTTATGCACTGTCCTACATGGAGGATTTGCCAATCACGGCTGAAGAAATTAGAATTGAAACTCAAAAGGATGAAGTGCTATCAATAGTGAAGTGCTATACCCAGCATGGCTGGCCTGAGAGAGTGCCAGACCACCTCAGACCTTACTTTCAGAAAAAACTGGAGCTGACTGTGGACGGAGAGTGTCTATTGTGGGGGATGCGGGTCATTATTCCTTCCTCTCTCAAACCGAACTTGTTGAGTTGCTTACACGAGACCCATTCAGGGATGAGCAAAATGAAGTCTGTGGCAAGGTCTCATTTCTGGTGGCCTAATCTAGACAATGAGATTGAGTTCCTGGTAAACAGGTGTAGAAACTGCCAACAGGTTTAAGATGGCCCAAATAGAGTGAAGTGGCAACCTTGGATTTGGGCAGTTAGACCCTGACAGCGGATCCATATTGATTATGCAAACAAAGATAACATCAATTTTCTAATTGTCGTGGATAGTCATTCTAAGTGGGTCGAGGCATTCCCAATGAGAGAAATAACCTCAGCAAAAACAATTGAGCAATTAAGACGACTTTTTTCTTCTTATGGTTTACCAGAAGAAATAGTGTCAGATAATGGCCCTCAGTTTAAGGGTAGTGAAATGAAATTAAAAAAAAAAAATAATGGAATAAAACAAACACTGATTCCTGCGTACCATCCTCAGAGCAATGGCCTGGCAGAGAGAGCTGTCAAGATGATAAAAATGGCGTTAGACAAATGGCGTCAATTTGATTTCAGAGCTTTTTTGTGTAGATAGCATTCGCGATTGAACCAGGGTTTAGAGTTAGGTCCATCCAGCTTAGTTTCAATTTGCATTTCTGTTGTCGTCATTGTGCCCTGAATTTGTAGAACTAAATTATTCACTATAGTGTCAATCTGAGTATTCCATGAGCCCTACGTTTTACCAAGTTTCTGCACAAAGAGACTCTCCTTTTCATTTTGCCCTGTATGAAGTTCCTCTCCTAGTTCCATTCAGAATAATTTTCCCAACCAACCGTCAGGGGCAGATGGTCTGAATAAGGGAGTTCACCAACCTGTAGGCCAATATTATATTCTTGTAAAGTATATGCGACAATACAATAATCAACCACCGAAGAGCCCGTTCTGATATGAAAGTATAATTTCCATTCCTATCGCTCTTCCATTGACTATGTTTAGAAGGATATTGTCTAAAAAATTTAACAATTATCTGTTGTGTGTAAAAATTACTTGATCTCTGGAATTACATCGGGATATAAGGAGGTCGGGAATACCAATGGATTGTGAAAATATCCCTGAGAACCTGTACGTGTATTCAGATCACCTGCTATCATGATTCTATACCCGTCTGTTATTTTGTCCTCAATGTGATTGAGCAGGTTGTTTCTACTTATTAGATAATTTTCATTTGGGGACAGATATGTGGGAAAAGCATATTCTTTCTCTATTGTTTAGTTCTGAACCAACATTGGTTCAGTTAGGTGCAATCCATTGTGGTTCGATATCAACCTTCTCAATTAATCTGCATACATCTCCGACCCAGATGGAGGCGTCTGTTTCCCCGTAGAGGACAGCAATCCATCCTAGGAAGTGGATTGCTGTCCTCTACGGGAGGTAAATGGTAAGCCCAATTTCTCCAGCAGGGCGAACAGGTAGCTCCTGCTCAGGGTGTTGAAGACCGACTTCAGGTCCAAAGAGATGACAGCCAGCGGCGTGTCACAGCCCAGGCGACTTTGTCAGACACTTGCGCAATGTTCCAGGAGGATAACCGTCTTGGAATGGCGTAGGTCTGACACTTGTACACGAGGTCTGGCAGATGACGGTGCAGACATCAAATGAAAAATATTTTAAAAATAATTTAAAAAAATATTTTTTATTTTTTAGAATAAAGACCAAAAAATCAACTTTTAGTGGTCACTGACATTGGAGCGCCTCGTTATATATATATAGTTATATATATACCTATCCCCCGATTTACACGGTAGATACGTTACTGAGAAAAGCGTGTAAATCGAAAATTAAAAATTTTTGCGAAATTTTTATGCAAAGAAATACAGACACCGTGTGCATGTGCAGCAAGTCAGCACATAAGCTCGGGATTCCTCGTGAGATGTGTACACAGCGCATGTGTTCAATCACAGTAGCATTTAGTATAGTGCGATAAAAACAAAAAAAAAAAACTTATTTGGAAAACCGTGTAAAAGCGAAAACGTGTAAAACAAGTACCGTGTAAATTGGGGGATAGGTGTATATCGTTATAGTAAGTTTATAATGAAATGCTTATTCTGAAGCTTATGGGAGACTACGGTATTTTAAAATCTTTGTTTTGTTCATATAGAAAATGCTTTCTTCTATTACAGTAGAACCTCTATTAAAGGACACTCCCACTAGTGGACACCTCTCTATAAAGGACAGTTTATATTTGCATAATTACAATTTTTACTATTTAGCAACTCTCCAGTAAAAGGACATCTCTCCCTAAAAGACACTTTGGCTCTGCAATTAGGTGTCCTTTACAGGGAGGTCTAGTGTGCATGCAAATACAAGTTATACACTTTTCAAAAATTGCTTTTAAAAGTGCAAAAAAAAAAAACTCAAATAAATGAATAAAAAAAAAACCAACGAAACGATATACCTCTTGGCGTAGAAAGACGAGAATGTTTCTCAATCCCGGGATTGAGAAAAAAGCAATCCCGAATCCTGGGATTGAAAATATGTACCGGGATTGGAGGCCCTAATTGTGTATATATATAAGTATATATCAAAATTTGAAACTCTTATAGATGCATATGATTCATTTCAAAAATAAACAATTTCTACTGCCCTTACTGCAATGGAAAAGTGGTGAACCCTCCCAGTGGTTTTGCCAGTTTAATGCATCATAACTATATATAGGTTTCAAGCTACTATTTATAATTACTATATGCAAAATTTGACATCAAATGTGTAATTTGCGTGCTTCCCAATATTTAATTATGTTAATTTCATGATGATTTGATTTGTATATAATTTCAGATTTACACGCAATTATCCTAATTGTGGATATGGTGTGTCTTTGCAACTGTTAAATAAATAAACAAATAACTATATATAGCATTTTACTGTAAATAAAACTTTTTAAACTCTAAATGTGACATTTGCAAAAATAAAGACATAGCACTGCATCTATTATTGAATTTTGAAACTCTAAACACTCGGATTTTCCTGGAAAATCTCTTAAAGATTTCTTGAAAAAAGCCATGGTCCACCTGTGCTGTGTGAGCAGAAGAGCTTAAATTGACTTGTTCCATTATATGTATGTTCCATATGTAAATACCTGTTTTTTTCCTCTTTTCGCTCTCCACTTCTTCCATCCATATTTTTATTTTCCATAGGATCATTCAAATAATAATCTGTATATATTTATCATGTGTATATAATCTTTCTCCATTTTTACCCCTTTGTATATTTCCCAATTTCATAGGTTTCTCCGTCTTGTAACCCCAAGGAGAATCCTCTGTAAGACCTGTGTGTCTTAATAAAGGTTTTTGTGTGTGTGTGTGCGTGTGAATTTTGAAACTATTATATATGGCATGAAATTTCACCCCCCCTTTTTTTTTTTTCAAACTAAAGAATTTTCTGCTGTCGGTTCAGTGATGGAAAAATTATTGAGAAGGCCTGGCTCATCAGTAGTGAACTCATTTTAATCTACCAGACCCCTGATTGGCTGAATCCACCAGACTGCCCTGATTGGGCTGAATCTTCAAAGTCCAATATATAAGCAAGCAATACAGCCTCCAGTGTAATAGCAGAACTTGGAGTTCAGAGCATGCGGGAGAAATACATTGTATGAGAGACATCTTTGGGGTGAACTTATAGAGCATAAATATTATAAACTTGTTTTAAAATAATTTTGTCTCTTTTAACACAGTAGAACCTCCATGAGAGGTTTTTGGGCTTGAAAATCACACACTTTGGTTAGTAGCCATATTCTCTCTCTCCATGAGAGGACACCTCTTTACAAAGTACAGTTTTCATTTACAAATTTACCATTTTTACTATTTAGTAACTCTTCGGTAAAAGGACACCTCTTCCTAAAGGACACTTTGGCTCTGCAATTAGATGTCCTTTAAAGGAAGGTTCTACTGTAGATGATTAATAAAGATTTGCCTAGGACGACTTGTTTTCATTTTTGAATTAGGTACATATATGATAATGATAAGAACCTATCATTAAAAATGCCTTTTCACAAGAAATTTTGTGGTCATTTGAACACACAGCATTAATTGTATAGAAGTAGGTTCTATGGAATAATCCCTTAATTAACAAAGTTACCATTATTTCTGTGTGTATGCGACTGTCCTTTATAACTGTTAATAAGATCTAAAAATATAGAAAAGTTGTTTAAAAATAGCCAAACCATGGCTATAGTGAACCAAAAGTTTGATCCAGTAGAGTTCACTATAGATGGTTTTACTGTATTGCTGTTTTAAAATTTGTTATAGGCTCAGTATTTCAAAAAGTATTTATTACTATAGAACCTCCCTTTAGTGGACTCCTCTCCACAAAGGACAGTTTTCATTTGCAGAATTACCATTTTTACAATTTAGCAACTCTCCAGTAAGAGGACACTTCTCCCTAAAGGACACTTTGGCTCTGTAATTAGGTGTTGTCCTTTACAGGGAGGTTCAACTGTATTTGGTGCCTATAAAATTAGGTGTATAATAATAATTTTGATATTTCAAAAGCTAAAGTTCATTATGGCCTTAGAGTTTTTCAATACACAGTAAAACCCCGCTAAAATGAACGTGGGATATAGCGGATCTTCCCTTATAACAAACTGAAATAATTCCCATTTATATTTTATATTACAGTTAACTATGGGTATATAACAAACCATGGCTATTTTTTTTTTGCTTATCCCTAGTACACGTGGTACAGGCCATGATAATCATGGTGGGTAGAAGTTGGCGACTGCTTTTACTGTAAGTGCACCACATGTCTACACGTGTGAAAAGCAGTTCGACTTTGTACTTACAAATGTGCCACAGCCCCGTTTGGTTACTAGCACTCGCTGGTGGGGTTGGACTTTTGCAAAAATCGGTGGCCATTGGAGCTTTTTTTTTTAAATCAGAAAAAAGTGCCCAATGCAATTGAACCTGGGACGTAGCTGTTGAAGACCATCCTTATAATACAGTAAACTATGACTATAACAAACAATGGCTATAACAAACCATGGCTATAGTGAACCACAGGTTCAGTCCCATTGGGGTTTGTTATAGAGGGGTTTTACTGCAATGGAATTGGAGATTATTTTAGGTTTGTTATAAGGGATGGGTCACAATATCCCTGGTTTCTTTTTGTGAGATTTTACTGTAAATATATACAGTAGAGTCTCCTATGAAAGACCGCCCAAAAAAACATTACGAACGTGGTCTCTCATCGGAGACTTTGGTCATCATAAGTCAGTGATGATAAGTTATGGTAGATTCTTTCAACTCAAAAATTGGTGTTTTATCATTTATGTAACCTACATAGGTTTAATAAGTAAACCTTCTATGGAAAACACCATTTTGCAGGTTGGCACTAAAATATAGTTTTAATGATTAAATTCAACCCTGTTTATATTGTATTCCAAAGTTTGATTATTGATGCATTACATGCTCTACATGTTTTAAATATTAGACCATTCAATACTTGGCATCAAATAAGCTTCATCAAAATAGAATTTCTTGAATATGGATAACAGCAGTTTGCTGAAATGTTGGAGAAAAGTATTTGTTGAAGTAAATCATTTTTATAACTTCTCTACCCAAACATTCTAATTAATAAAATATTAGTTTTGTTTAAATGAAAAATACACAATCCATTAGTTATACACATTAAAATAAAATAAAAATGCTCCGATGGCCCCCGATTCTTGCAAAAGTCCAACCCCACCAGCGAGTGCAAGTAACCAAACGGGACTCTGTCACATTTCTAAGTGCAAAGTCGAACTGCTTTTGACATGTGTAAACATGTGGTGTACTTACAGTAAAAGCAGTCGCCAACTTCTACCCACCATGATTCTCATGGCCTGTATGTGTACTAGGGATAAGCAAAAAAAAAAAAGAATAAATTTAAAAAAATTGTAAGATTAAAGACAGGACATACTAGACCCATTATGTTCATTGATGGAGAAAAAGTTGTCTGCTCAAAATGCTCCAACTCCAGCACATATCCTGGACTGTATTGGAGCTAAGACCTATACAACAAAACTATAGTAGAAAATATTATTGATTTCAACCTTCATGACCTGATGTAATCTTACCTATGGGATAATAATAAAAAATAAATACATTTTATTTATCTTTATATATAAGGTTCTTAAAAATTCACTAAGAATCAGCTAAAGAGAATGTATAAATTATATTTTGCATCAATACAGTTAAACCTGTCTATAGCGCCCCCTCTAAATAGCGCCTCTCTCTATATAGCACCTGATTTTAAATATGTAGTACGATGCGATTTACATTAAAAGTGACCTGTCTATAGCACCCTATTTTAAATACGTAGTACGATGCGATTTACATTAAAAGTGACCTGTCTATAGCACCCTATTTTAAATACGTAGTACGATGCGATTTACATTAAAAGTGACCTGTCTATAGCACCCTATTTTAAATACGTAGTACGATGCGATTTACATTAAAAGTGACCTGTCTATAGCACCCTATTTTAAATACGTAGTACGATGCGATTTACATTAAAAGTGACCTGTCTATAGCACCCTATTTTGGTGAGTCCCAAGAGGGGCTGCTATAGACAGGTTTAACTGTATTTAACTTAAAATTTTGAAGGATGCCTTGAGCTGGCATTTGTAATATTGGCTGGCAATTATAGAAATTTGATATTTTGTAACTACTTTGCCCCAAAATATAATAACTTTTCTATTTCATAATTGGGTATGAATAGAGACTCATGTATTGCTTATGAAGTCATTTATTTGAAAACTAATTGAAAGAAAACTTTATCACACACTTAACAATACCCAAGATTTTCTAATAGACCAACATGGAGTAATAGTTATTTGCCTTCTAAAAGTTTGATTAAAAATTTTAAAAAGTCAATTTTTTTCTGTAAATTTTACCACCAACGGAAGTATCCATTTTTTCAATAACTTTTTGAACACTACATTATACAATGGGCACATTCATCCAAATTAAAATTTTCATGAGTGAATATTCCTTGCATTGCTCAGTTATTATTTTTTTCACATAAAATCTTCTACAGTTATGTTTCCATCATATGTTGCATTATTTTATAAACTTTTCAAAGAAACAGTGGAAGCTTTGAATTATTTTATCAAAATATTGGGCTTTTTTTTGACGTGACAATGTCTTAAATTAGGTTGCGGCTGGGAGTCACTTATGAAAAAGTGTAACGCCCGGGTAACGTTACGATGAGTCACCGAACGAGAGTGCTGCGCGCGCAGCGCTAGAGAATTAGGCGCATTGAATCGGCGCATGCTTGTCTCTGTCTTTGTCTTTCTCGAACGTTCTTGGCGTTGGAAAAACAAGAAAGCGTCATAATACAAGTTCACACGTGTGGTTAAAGTATCGTCAGCTG
This sequence comes from Cordylochernes scorpioides, assembly GCA_030710605.1. Taxonomy (NCBI): domain Eukaryota; kingdom Metazoa; phylum Arthropoda; class Arachnida; order Pseudoscorpiones; family Chernetidae; genus Cordylochernes; species Cordylochernes scorpioides. Next base: position 117,673,229 of record CP092867.1, read on the forward strand.
TGTCTGTAGTGAAAATGTGGAGTGCTTAGATTCGTCATTTACAACAACTACAACAATAAAGGTAAATAATTGTACACTGATATTTCATTATCGTAAACTATGATTGATTGATTAATTGTTAGATTGACACAAAAGTTGAGAAACTGAGTTTATAGGTTATGTCATACTATTGATAAATGTTGATAGTGTTAAGTAAATTATTAGTTTAAAATTAATTAATTAATTAATTATTATTTTACAAATTTTAAATAGTTTCAAATTTATTTAGCAAAAATTTGAACCTTCGATCTGAATAAATGTTTTGATTTTCGAATCGATTATTTAAAATTACAAATATTAAGAAAAAGTGGCAGATATAAGAAAACTTTATTTAAACTGTGTTGAGCAAGAATTTTAACATCTAATATAAGTAAATGTTTTAATTTTCAACTTCATCATTTACAATTACAAATTTTATTTAATTTCAAATTTATTTAGCAAAAATTTGAACCTTCGATCTGAATAAGTGTTTTGATTTTCAAATTGATTCTTTAAAATTAAAAATTCATCCATTCAATTTCAAATGTTCAACAGGAATCACCACTCTCAAAACAATGGAAACGGTGTGAACTTCTTTCACCGACTTTACAGGCAACCATTGTTTTTTTCACTTATCCCAAGTGTATATGGTACTGGCCGGTACTTGTGAACCAACTCCAATCAAGGGTTATGAGTGCGTATCCAGGGAAAATAATCGACCTAACTCAGATACCAACGCGGCTGGTGGAGTGGCGATCTATCGTAAATTATCATCGACATCTACGGCGGAAGTGTTCCAAGTTGCGATTACAGACGTAACTCGTGTCATTAAAACCAAGGGTGACATGTGCATGACTGAAGTTACTTGCTTCGCCGCTAATACTAGCTTCAAGTTTATACTCTGTGCTGTATATATTCATCCAGGAGCTAGTATGCAGGATATTGGAATGTTACTATGGCAAGGACTCGGTCCGTACATTCACAACAGCCAGTACGTGCCACCGTTCGTGCAAATTGATTCTAGTATACCGATTCTTCTGTGTGGTGATTTTAACAAAAACGTAAAGCCTGACAACTCGTTTCTTAATTTCATGAAAAATACGTATAATCTTGATTGCGTATCAAACGTTTCTAAGTCAACTACGTTTAAAAGGAACAACTATCGACTTGACTTTCGCAAGACACATTACAGCAGAAACACTTCCTTTCATTTCATATTTCTCCTATCATCGTCCTATCCTCAACAAAATCACTCAAATAGGAATTAGTTAAGTTTAAGTTTACATGTACAATGTTTTAGTAAACAAAATATATTTCTATAGTTAAAATTTGTGCAATTCTTATTTTCATTCAATTCCTTGTTCCTATTGTGCAATTTAATTATATTCATATCAATAAATATTCTACCGTTGTCACGTAAAATCTTCGCCCGTAAAACCGACTTTACAGGCAACCATTGTTTTTTTTTAAGTAGTGGCCCTGATATTGGAAACATTTTGAATCGCATATCTGTGATCAGCATATTGGCGATTTGTATATTAACATATTAACCATTTCAGATAAAAGTTATTTTTTCTTTATATATATATATATATGCATCATACTATGTACAATGAACATGGCACCTCTGCCAGCGCTGCAGAGTTTGGTGGAGAATCACCAGCGGGTCTCCAGCGACACCACGTATTTCACGATCTACAAAGAATACGTAGATTGCTTACTTCGCCGCTGAGATGGTGATGCTGTGGTCCTTGAGACCAACTGGAAAGATCCAGGACTGTAGGTCCGGCCGATGATGGAGAACTTTTCTTTATTCTTTTCTTTATACAATACTAGACAGGTGACCCGGGCTTTGCCCGGGATTGACCCGTGTGCATATTGTTAAGAAGAGTTTGAAAGTACATTTTATTTTATCCATTATTGTAAATTTGCCTAACCTAATTTGCATTTATGCTTTTGATTTTCTTTGTTCGCCTGTTTTACATGTTTCTTATTTTTTCACCATGATAAATACCATCTTAACAATCATTAGATTAGATTTTTCCTCGACTTGTCCAGTGGACGGTTGTAAAATAAACAAAATAAACATTTATTTCCCGCTGTATCCATGTTTCCTCGCGGCACCCCAGAACATCATCGCAACACTGGTGGAGATGCTGATCCTACCATCAAAAATGAAGCTACCTTAAGAAGAAGCCGTCGTCTACGAGGACAACCTCCAATGAGATCCTTCAGTGCCTCTCCAACAAGACGCGCCATTGTGAATCAAGATGACGCTACACCTTGGAACAACATTTTCTTCTGCCAGCCACCACCTCCAAATCTGGAAGTATTTGGCGGATACTCAGACGAAGATCCTTCAGAATGGCTGGAAGAAATCGAGTTGTTAGCAAGACAACAACGATGGCCAGACGATGTCATGCTGGCATATGCCCGGAGCTACATGGACGGACCTGCGAAGAAATGGGCAAAACTCAACAGCCCTCACATTTTTTCGGCCTGGAGTGTATTCAAAAAGGCACTCCTGAGAGATTTCGGGAGGGCAGATACTGCCAAATTTAAATTAATAATGGACCTGCAAAACAGAATCCAGCAGCCCAATGAGTCAACTCTGCGTTATGCTGAGGATGTCCTCAACCTCTGTAACAAGGTCAACCCCAAAATGACAACGGACGATAAATTATACTACATGAAGACTGGTCTAAACAAATACCTGTCACTCATTATGATGATAACACCTTGCAGCACGGTCAAAGGCTTTTTGGAACTAGCGAGGCGAATAGATCAACATCTAGTGGATTTTGAGCAGCGAAGAAGCTTCAGGTCAAATAACCGCCCCGACCAGACCATTCCCTCCTAGGAGAAACTACAACAACCAAACAGACCATAGTTGTGGTTTCGACATACCTCGATTCCAAAAGGATGGTTCGCAAATGATAGAAGACCAATCGCAAGTGACAGTAGACCAACCTTCGCCCCAGGTAGATTCGAGAGGGCTAGACCTAATGACACAGGGATGGAACCGGTTGGAAACAATTATAGGAGCTCAGCACCAACCCCAACCAACAGAACCCCCGAGCAGTATCCCAGGAGGCAGACATATACAGTAGAGTCTTCCATGGAAGACCACCCATATACAGTAGAGTCTTCCATGGAAGACCACCCATATACAGTAGAGTCTTCCATGAAAGACCACCCATATACAGTAGAGTCTTCCATGAAAGACCACCCATATACAGTAGAGTCTTCCATGAAAGACCACCCATATACAGTAGAGTCTTCCATGAAAGACCACCCATATACAGTAGAGTCTTCCATGAAAGACCACCCATATACAGTAGAGTCTTCCATGAAAGACCACCCATATACAGTAGAGTCTTCCATGAAAGACCACCCATATACAGTAGAGTCTTCCATGAAAGACCACCCATATACAGTAGAGTCTTCCATGAAAGACCACCCATATACAGTAGAGTCTTCCATGGAAGACCACCCATATACAGTAGAGTCTTCCATGAAAGACCACCCATATACAGTAGAGTCTTCCATGAAAGACCACCCATATACAGTAGAGTCTTCCATGAAAGACCACCCAATACAGTAGAGTCTTCCATGGAAGACCACCCATATACAGTAGAGTCTTCCATGAAAGACCACCCATATACAGTAGAGTCTTCCATGAAAGACCACCCATATACAGTAGAGTCTTCCATGAAAGACCACCCATATACAGTAGAGTCTTCCATGAAAGACCACCCATATACAGTAGAGTCTTCCATGGAAGACCACCCATATACAGTAGAGTCTTCCATGGAAGACCACCCATATACAGTAGAGTCTTCCATGAAAGACCACCCATATACAGTAGAGTCTTCCATGGAAGACCACCCATATACAGTAGAGTCTTCCATGGAAGACCACCCAAAAAACACAGAAACCTGGTCTCCCATATGAGACTTGGTCATCATAAGTCAGTGATGATAAGTTATGGTAGATTCTTTCAACTCAAAAATTGGTGTTTTATCATTTATGTAGCCTACATAGGTTTAATAAGTGAAACTTCTATGGAAAACACCATTTTGCAGGTTGACTCTAAAATATAGTTTTAATGATTTAATTCAACCCTGTTTATATTGTATTCCAAAGTTTGATTATTGATGCATTACATGCTCTACATGTTTTAAATATCAGGCCATTCAATACTTGGCATCAAATAAGCTTCATCAAAATAGAATTTCTTGAATATGGATGACAGCAGTTTGCTGGAATGTTGGAGAAAAGTATTTGGAAAAAGTTTGAAGTAAATCTATTTTATAACTCCCCTTCTACCCAAACATTCTATATAATTGAAATTTTAGTTTTGTTTAAATGAAAAATATACAATCCATTAGTTATACACATTAAAATAAAATAATTAAAAAAAAAAATGCTCCGATGGCCCCCGATTCTTGCAAAAGTCCAACCCCACCAGCGAATGCAAGTAACCAAACGGGGCTCTGTCACATTTCTAAGTGCAAAGTCGAACTGCTTTTGATATGTCTAAACATGTGGTGTACTTACAGTAAAAGCAGTCGCCAACTTCTACCCACCATGATTCTCATGGCCTGTACGTGTACTAGGGATAAGCAAAAAATATATAAAATAAATTAATAAATTTTAAAAATTACAAGATTAAAGACCGGCCATACTAGACCCATTATGTTCATTGATGGAGAAAAAGCTGTCTGCTCAAAATGCTCCAACTCCACTGCAGCACATATCCTGGACTGTATTGGAGCTAAGACCTATACAACAACCCCAAAACTATAGTAGAAAATATTGCTTTCAACCTTCATGACCTGGTGTAATCTTACTCATGGGATAATAAATAAAAAATAAATACATTTTATTTATCTTTATATATAAGGCTCTTAAATATTTAAAATTTAATAAGAGAGAATCAGCTAAAGAGAATGTATAAATTATATTTTGCATCAATACAGTTAAACCTGTTTATAGCACCCCCTCTAAATAGCGCCTTCCTCTCTATAGCGCCAGATTTTAAATACGTAGTACGATGCAATTTATATTAAAAGTGACCTGTCTATAGCACCCTATTTTGGTGAGTCCCAAGAGGGGCTGCTATAGACAGGTTTAACTGTATTTAACTTAAAATTTTGAAAGATGCCTTGAGCTGCCATTTGTAATATTGGGTGGCAATTATAGAAATTTGATATTTTGTAACTACTTTGCCTCAAAATAAAATAACTTTTCTATTTCATAATTGTGTATGAATAGAGACTCATGTATTGTTTATGAAGTCATTTATTTGAAAACTAATTGAAAGAAAACTTCATCACACACTTAACAATACCCAAGATTTTCTAATAGACCAACAAGAAGTAATAGTTATTTGCCTCCTAAAAGTTTGGTTAAAAATCAAAAAGTTGATTTTTTTTTTGTAAATTTTACCACCAACGGAGGGATCAATTTTTTCAATAACTTTTTAAACACTATTCATCCAAACTACACCTTCATCCAAATTAAAAATTTCATGAGTGAATAATCCTTGCATTACTCAGTTTTTTTTTTTACATTAAATCTTCATTTATGTTTCATTTTTAATGTTACATCACTTTATAAATTTTCAAAAAAAACAGTTTTTTTTTTTTTTGCTTATCCCTAGTACACGTGGTACAGGCCATGATAATCATGGTGGGTAGTTAGCGACTGCTTTTTACTGTAAGCGCACCACATGTCTACACATGTGAAAGCAGATCGACTTTGCACCTTACAAATGTGCCAGAGCCCCGTTTGGTTACTTGCACTCGCTGGTGGGGTTGGACTTTTGCAAGAATCGAGGGGCCATTGGAGCATTTTTTTTTTTTAAACAGAAAAAAAGTGTCCAATGCGGGGATCGAACCCGGGTCGTAGTGGTCGTAAACCAAACGGTTTAACCAGCCTTCCACCGACCAGGTGGAATATTTATCAAATATCGAGCTTTTATTTTTTCAAGTAGCAGCCCCAATATGGAAACATTTTGAATCAGATATCTGTGATCGGCATATCGGACATTTGTGCATTACCATATTAACCATTTTCAGATATATAAATAATTTTTTCTTTTGTATTATCCCCCCCCCCTAGTACATGTGGTACCGGCCATGATAATAATCATGGTGGGTAGAAGTAAGCGACTGCTTTTACTGTAAGTGCACCACATGTCTACACATGTGAAAAGCATTTTTTTCTTTATACAATATAAGCCATTTCTAAATATTTTTGAATGTTCCATTTATTTCTTCTTATTCTTGATACAATTTTAAAATTGGGCTTAAATAATATCTAATTCTTTTGAAATTTGTCGATCGACAACACCAAATGTTATTTATTGAAACATTTTGTTAATTAAAAAAGTTCTAAACCAATTCACAAACATATCCACAAAAAATATAAAGATCGTGAATTTCAAAGTGAATAACCTATCATTTGAGAAATAGAAAACAAAAACAAGATGTTTTGAAATGACAAAGAGGGAATAGTTCTTTGTTAAAAAAAAATGCTCGTTAATTGCATTGCAAAATATTTAACAACAAAATATATTATTGAATAATTCCAAATTCCTTATTTTTTAAACATAAATGTTAATTTTTTAATGGTCTTTCATGAGAGACTAAAAAAGTGATTTTAGTGGTCACTGGTTGTTCACGGAGTAGGTCATTCATGGGAGACTCGCGATACAGTAGAACCTCCATGAGAGGACACTCGTGCTAGAGGATACCTCTCTATAAAGAACAGTTTTCATTTGCTAAATTATCATTTTTACTATTTAGCAACTCTCCAAACTCCGCCTTTGCTGGTCCCAAGCCCGGATGAAAAAGGAGGAGGGGGAGCAGTAACAAGCTCGCTAAAATACCTGGCTCAGCTGGCCCGGCTGATAGTACCCTGTAAGGGCTCCTAATCCAGGGATACAGGATGAGCAGCGTTTGTACTCCATGTTAGAAGCGGCTGCACATGGCGTCTGTTCCTCATGTCAGAGGCGGCCATTTCTTTTGGAGCTAAGTCGGCCTGCCACTGAGTAGTGCTCCCAGTCTTAATGACAAAGGCAGACACATTCTACTTTACACAGTCATGATGGTTGTCAAACAGACACCAATAGGGTCACAACTTGATATCCTATTATGATTGAGTGGAGATAAGAAAGAAGAAGAAGAGCAACTCTCCAGTAAAAGGACACTTTGGCTCTGCAATTAGGTGTCTTTACAGGGAGGTTCTACTGTAGTAGGCTTACAAGGAAATTTCATCCGTACCTTACAAGGTGGTTGCCCATGAGAGATGGTCGTTTATAGGATGAGTAGCTCATGAGACTTTTTTTTTTGCTTATCCCTAGTACACATGGTATAGATCTTGATAATCATGGTGGGTAGAGTAGGCGACTGCTTTTACTGTAAGTGCACTACATGTCTACACATGTGAAAAGCAGTTCGACTTTGCACTTACAAATGTTCCAGAGCCTTGTATGAGAGACTCCACTGTATATAGACAATAGCACAGGGAGAGGGCTAATATAATCCTCCAAAAAAAAAAGGTAAGTGTATATAAAATATTATTATCACATGGAGAGAAACTTTATGTGGAGATGAAGAACAAAGGGGGAACTCCCAATGTAGAGTGAATGATAAATAAATTAAGATGAGGTGGCCGGCAGTCTGAAACACAAAATATCCATTAAAATACTGATGAGACACAATTTACCATTTAGCCCTATAACTAAGACAGGAAATTATCTCTGCATTGCAAAAGAACAATTTACTCATCAATAATTAAACCAATACTTATCTATGGCCACCAATTTTTATAACTGCACAAATAAAAATGCACACTTAAAAGGATAAAAATTCTGCTTCTCAAAATTCATATCCAAAAAAGATTAACTCTCCAAAAAGAACATCTTACAGGAAAATTTATTAGAAATTAAGACCCAAATCAAAGATTAAAACGCCCCACTCCTCTCAACATGGCTTACAACTCCAATTAATCCCTGAGAGTGCGGCTTTATCCAGCTGTGGGCCACAATTACAAACGTGAAGTAATATGACTAACTCATCTTGTTCCACTTTTGAATGTTCTTCTCAATTTTTTCTTCATATTCTTTTGTTGTGGGCTGCTTTACACTAATTTATCTCTTTCCCTTGGCAAGTCTCATTTCTTGAGTCATTTATTATGATAAAGCACAATTTGGATTATAGATACAATGTTTTCTTTCTTCTTTTCGCTCTCTACTTCTCTCCCATCCATATTTCCAAAAAGTTTTTTTTTTTCCAAATCCATATTCTTATTTTATGGGGGTCGGTGGAAGGCTGGGTAAACCGTTTTGGTTTTCGACCACTAGGACCCGGGTTCGATTCCCGCATTGGGCACTTTTTTCTGTTAAAAAAAAAATGCTCAAATGGCCCCCGATTCTTGCTAAAGTCCAACCCCACCAGCGAGGGCAAGTAACCAAACGGGGCTCTGGCATTTGTAAGTGCAAAGTCGAACTGCTTTTCACATGTGTAGACATGTGGTGCGCTTACAGTAAAAGCAGTCGCTAACTACCCACCATGATTATCATGGCCTGTACCATGTGTACTAGGGATAAGCAAAAAAAAAAAAAAATTCTTATTTTCCATAGGATTATTCAAATAATAATCTGTATATATTTATCATGTGTATATAATCTTTCTCCATTTTTACCCCTTTGTATATTTACCCCTCTCATATGTTTCTCCGTCTTGTAACCCCAAGGAGAATCCTCTGTAAGACCTGTGTGTCTTAATAAAGGTTTTTGTGTGTGTGTGTGATTATAGATACAAGAAAATAAGACCTAATCTAAAATTTTAATAGTGCGTGATATTTTGGTAGCAATGCTGTTACAGAAACATCACACACTATTAAATTATTTAGATTAGGTCTTATTTTCTTGTATCTGAGTTATTTATTTATCCCGGTCCACTTTGTAGCATAGATGTGGCCAACTACTGGAACAGTGATTGGGGCGACTTCAAGACTTTGTCAGAATGAATGTGGTACCAAGGTTGTAATTGTTGCTGGAATCCCAAAAATATTCTACAATTATTAAAAAAAGGAATTTCATTGATACAACAAGGCTACAATTTTTTACTGCATAAATCATTATTTTTGACAAGAAAACCCAACTCCGCCTTTGCCGGCCCCAAGCCCGGATGAAAAAGGAGGAGGGGGAGCAGTAACAAGCTCGCTAAAAAACCTGGGTTCAGCTGGCCCGGCTGATAGTACCCTGTAAGGGCTCCTGATCCAGGGATACAGAATGAGCAGCGTTTGTACTCCATGTTAGGAGCAGATGCACATGGTGTCTGTTCTTCATGTCAGAGGCGGCCATTTCTTTTGGAGCTAAGTTGGCCTGCCACTGAGTAGTGCTCCCAGTCTTAATGACAAAGGCAGACACATTCTACTTCACCCAGACATGATGGTTGTCAAACAGACATCATCAAGGATCACAACTTGATACCCTAATATGATTGAGTAGAGATAAGAAAGAAGAAGAAGAAGACAAGAAAACCCCTATTTATAAAATAAAAATGTGTTTAATTGCTCTGTTCAAGCATAATTCCAAATTTCCATCAGGAATATTTACCTAGGAATGAGCTAAGGTCAGCTGGACTTGTCACTGAGGGGCCATGTGAGTCCGTCCCTTTCAGGTTTGTGGCCGGAGGGCCAGAGGACATGTCTCCACCACTTCCTGGGGCACATCAACATTTTTTATAAGTTTTTTAGAGAGTTTCAACAATGATAATTCATAATTTTAACTTAACCCCTGACTAAACAGGTGGAGTTGATGCCCCACACACACTTGTATATTAAGAAAAAGGCATCTCCTTATCGAGCAACTGAAAGTTGCTAATGGCTTGCGCCATCTATCGGAATAAATATCAACTATTCTCGTTGATTTTTAATTATTCCAGAATTGGCCAAATACCCATTCTTGATTAATCAAGAAAAGCTAACCACGGACGCGTTTCGGGCTGTTGGCCCTCATCAGCGTGGTGCAAGCTGTACCTCAACGACCAAAAAAAAAAAATTGGTCATTAAGGCATCCTGAAAAATCATGAAACGGGTAGTTATGATGGCGCAAGCCATTAGCAACTTTCAGTTGCACGATAAGGAGATGCCTATTTCTTAATTTATGCACCTAATCCCAGTGCAATATTACATTTGTACTATTATTTTACACTTGTATATATATTTCATATAAGACTGCCTTTCACATGTGTAGACATGTGGTTGTACTTACAGTAAAAGCAATCGCCTACTTCTACCCACCATGATTATCATGGCCTGTCCCACGTGTACTAGGGATACTGTGATAGAGATGCATGGAGACATCTGAGGCTCTTCATTGGACACAACAACAACAATGATAATTCATAATTTTAACTTAACCCCTAACTAAACAGGCGGAGTTGATGCCCCACACACACTCATATATATATTTCATATAGGGGAAAAAAATGTGTTTATTAAGAACTACCAGCTTTCATGTATATTCTATATGTGTGATGATGGGACAAACAATATCATTTATAAATAAAAACAATTGGAGGAGGATAAACTTCCACAAATGGATGGATGTCTAGCAGGGTGGTTGATATTCTGTGGCTCAGATTGATATCTACCATTTTTGGTTTGATGAAACTAATAATTAGGAAAAAAAAAGGGGGGGATCTCCTTATTATGCAACTTAAAGTTGTTGATGACTTGCACCATCAGAATAAATATTAACTATTCGTTGATTTTTATTTATTCCAGAATTGGTCAAATACCCATTCTTGATTAATCAAGAAAAGCTAACCATGTACATGTTTCAGGGAAACAAATAATGTTTGCTTTGAGATAAATATGAGTTATTCTTTTATAGAAACCATTACCTGTTTATGTATATAGGAGAGATTTTTTTAAAACTTCATTCATTTTACAATGGAAGAGTGTAATATGATATAAAATGGGGGTCAGTGGAAGGATGGTTTAAACCATTGGTTTTCGACTGCTACGACCCGGGTTCGATTCCTGCATTGGATACTTTTTTCTGATAAAAAAAAAAAAAAAAAAATGCTCCAATGATCCCTGATTCTTGCAAAAGTCCAACCCCACCAGTGAGTGCAAGTAACCAAATGAAGCTCTGGCACATTTGTAAGTGCAAAAGTCGAACTGCCTTTCATATGTGTAGACATGTGGTGCACTTACAGTAAAAGCGGTCAGCTACTTCTACCCACAATGATTATCATGGCCTGTACCATGTGTACTAGGGATAAACATAAAAAAAAAAGAGATAAATGTCTATTTTAATATATAATTAATAAACTTTTCCTAGGACTTGTCTTATAGTTAGATGGCATAAAAATAAAAAAATGGCGTTCCGCCAAGAGATCAACACCACAGAGGTCCGTACGTCTCTTGACCTCACGGACAATACAGCAGCTACATTATGACTTTAATGACCGATATGTCCTCACTTCTTTTTTTCTAGATTTAATTCATTTTGTCTCCTCTCTAATTGTAAATACGCTGCTGTATCACCTCATAAGCATAAATAAATGACAAGAGTCTATATTTCACCACATAGGACATCTTTTCATGTGCCCTTCATTTTTGGCATTAATGTATAGAAATGGGTAATTAAGGACATTTTTAAAAGTGGCCATTATTAAGAGATGACCTTTTTCCAGTGTAGTTGACTGTGTGTCCTTTCTTATCCCCTTGTGTAAAGATTACACAAATTCCATGAGTTCATGCTCCTCAAGCTGTTTTATCTTCTTCTTCTTTCTTATCTCCACTCAATCATATTAGGGTGTCAAGTTGTGATGGTGTCTGTTTGACAACCATCATGATTGGGTGAAGTAGAATGCGTCTGCCTTTGTCATTAAGACTGGGAGCACTATTCAGTGGCAGGCCGACTTAGATCCAAAAGAAATGGCCGCCTCTGACATGAGGGACAGACGCCATGTGCAGCTGCTCCTACATGGAGTACAAATGCTGCTCATCCTGTATCCCTGGATTAGGAGCCCTTACAGGGTACTATCAGCCGGGCCAGCTGAACCCAGGTTTTTTAACGAGCTTGTTACTGCTCCCCCTGTTGAGCTGTTTTATGATAAGCAGTGGCCTATATTTTTGATTGCCCTGCTCTGAAAGAAGAAAGAAGAACCCTTATGCTCAAAACTGGGCAACTCTGTGCTTCACTTCCATCAATAATTGACAATAATACCCAGAATAAGTATATTGCTACGGCGTTTTATGGTTTCCACAAGTCCATATCTCAGAAGAAGGCCAAGTGATACTCACTCCTCACTTTCTTACTGCTACTCTTTTTGTGTTGATTTCTTGCTTCCCTCTTTCTTTTTTTTTTCTTCTTTTCTTGTTTTTTTTTTTTTTCATTTTCTTCTTACTCTGTATATATCGTTATTTCCTTTGTCTCACTGCTTTGTTCTTATGCATACCTCTGGTGAATCCTGTATAGGGTCAGTGACCCTAAATAAAGGCTTTTTTTGTTGTTTGTTGTTGTTGATAAGCAGTGGCCTCTCCCAAAGGTCCTGTTTACTACATCTAATGCAAGCCAAAAGTGTGTCCTTTAATTATATAGAGAGGAAGACCTGCAATGAGCTGGATAGAAGGGGTCAAGAAAGCTGCCAGAAGGTCACTGGATGTGAGTGATGGTCACTGACAGATAAATTGGAGAATATTTGTCCATAGTGTTACTAACACTCAACTTGATGACACTAACAAAAAATAATCCTATTTGGAATTCTATTTTTCTTTTAAATATGTTTACAAATAGATTGGGGGGTCGGTGGAAGGCTGGTAAAACGTTTGGTTTTCGACCACTACGACCCGGGTTCGATCCCTGCATTGGATACTTTTTCTGTTTAAAAAAAAAATATATATAAAAAATGCTCCAATGGCCCCCCGATTCTTGCAAAAGTCCAACCCCACCAGCGAGTGCAAGTAACCAAACAGGGCTCTGGCACATTTGTAAGTGCAAAGTCGAACTGCTTTCACATGTGTAGACATGTGGTGCGCTTACAGTAAAAAAAAGCAGTCGCTAACTACCCACACCATGATTATCATGGCCTGTACCACGTGTACTAGGGATAAGCAAAAAAAAAAACTAAATAGATTAATAATGGCTATTATGAACCAAGTGTTTACTTTCATTGGGTTCCACTATGGCATGTGGGTTTTACTAGATTCTTTTTATTTGATTCTTCTTCTCTCTCTTTTTACAAGCTGCAGCTCATTTATTTATAGTTAGGTCAATATTTATTCTGGTCAATATCATATACAGTACAACCTCCCGCTAGCGAACATCTCTCCACAGTTTTCATTTGCAAAAATTACCTTTTTTACAATTAAACAACTCTCCGGTAAGAGGACATATCTCCCTAAAGAACACTTTGGCTCTGCTGGTGTCCTTTAAAGGTAGGTTCTACTGTAATAGGATAATTTATAATTTTATATACATAGAATATATATATGTATTTTTGAAAATAGAGCATAATCCATAAATAGATCTTTATTTAAAAAGGCATATATTGGATTAAAATATAATTTATTTACCAATATTTCAGAACGCCAACCTTTGCAAAGTATTACAACAAGTCAACACTTTTTAACAAACAACACCCTTGACATAAATATGTTGTAATACCTTG
>CP092867.1:117687046-117750419 GCA_030710605.1 Cordylochernes scorpioides
CCACATCATCCACTGGGTTCTCTTCCTCTATTGTTTCCGTCTGGTCCAGAGATTTCTCACCATTGAGAGATTCTGGCCATCGGTCGATCTTCCCTTCCGAAATGCAAATTATTGATCAAGCTTTCTAAAGAAAGAATAATTTGTTCAATTCCGATATTTCCTAGTTGTTGAGAGGAAAACTCTGTTATGCAGCCATTCTCTGGTTTCACTGGCTTCCAGAACTTTCTTCCTGAACCAAGATCCCACTTCTGACAACAAATTGTTGCGTCTATGCTGTACCAGAATGATCAAATGAGCATGCGGAATCAATAAGGATCTCTGTTCATCTCTTATTTATCAACCTAGGCATTACAGGCAAACAAAGGATGTAAACAGCTAGCAACCGTTAAACTCGACAGGACACCATGCAGACTGGTGTCACTCCATCATGCACACCCCCTAAACTCCGACTATTTAAGCAATTTTTTTTTTTCAGAAAAAAGTGCCTATTATGGGATTTGATTCTTGGTTGTGGTTGTCAGAAATCAAAGTTTGTATCACTCCTTCACCAACCCCCTTTGTGGAACATGTGATGTATGTGATACACACTCATGGACAAAACTTAAGGAAGTTGTACCTTTTAGCATGTATATCCGGAATTCAGACAATAACTCTGAAAGATATTATAGTGACCTTTATTGAAGACACACGCAAAACCAGGTGTGAACAAAATTACGTCTTCAAAAAATAGACAACCGGCGACATCAAAGACTTTATCAGGTTTTGTCCATTTATGTATGTATTAAATGAATGCATGCAATCTTCTTCTTTCTTATCTCATGTATGCAATAATGGTAGGTAGCTCTCCATTAAATTAGAGCTGTTGTGTTCCAGATCACCATCATCTCTGACTCCTCCACAGACCAGACTGAAATGGTACGTACCTATTTCATAACTTGTATTACCTCATTCTTTATCCCAGAGTCCTCCATATATAGATACAAGAAAATAAGACCTAATCCCAATAACTTAATAGTGTGTGACGTTTCGGCAACAGCATTGTCACCATCATCAGACAAAAAGATAAAATAAAGAATAAACTCATTTATTATTTTGTCTGATGATGGTAACAATGCTGTTGCCGAAACATCACACACTATTAAGTTATTGGGATTAGGTCTTATTTTCTTGTAGCTATAATCTAAATTGTGCTTTATCATCCTACATGTATAGTTTTTTATTATTATTTATAATCACTAGAATCCTTAATTTACCTATTTGTCAATTTCAATACATATTGTTATTTTATTTATTTTACAAAGATATATATTTTTTTTCACACACACAAGCCTTTATTAAGACATTCCGTCTTATACAGACTCCTGTTAGAAATGAATCTAAAAAGAAATGAGAAGCAGGAAGAAACAGGATCCTCGCTTAGAAAAGAGAAAAGAGAAGGAAAGGAAAGAATATCTATGTACAAAAGTTGAGACTATATACATTGTTTTTCATGCATAGAACACAGTGAAGAAGTAGATTATTGAGTAAATGGTTGCATCTTGTGAATAAAAAAATATTTTCATACAGTTTAGTTACTTTGTTAAGTCTTTTTTTTCCTCCTTGCAGTCTTGAAAAAATTAAAGAACTTTAAAATAGCTGACCCATTATCCATCAAGTTTACAAAGATATATATGCATCTATGTTCACAGCAATCTCGCGGCTGTCTTTACTCACAGTTTCTGATTATTTTCCAACTAGACGAATGGCCCGGGCAACGCCCGGGTTTTACCCGAGTGCGTATATATTTTAAAAACGTTTTAATTCAAAATACTATTCGTTACAATTATAAATTGGCGCCATGGATGTCACTCTTGTGAAACGTCCCGTTCCAAACTGTGTGTTTTTTAAAATGTTTTTAATTAAAATACTATTCGTTACAATTATAAATTGGCGCCGTGGATGTCTCTCTTGTGAAACGTCCCGCCCCAAACTGTGTGTGTCTTGAAAATATAAAAATAAAAATGTGAATTTTCATAAAGATTTAATTTTTTCTTTTTTTTTTGCATTTCACCTACTAAATCGATAGAGATAATTACATTTGCAACATGAACTTAGGTATATTGACTAAATAGAAAACTGCATAGTAATAAAGATCATTTTTTAAAGGTACCATATCGTTTTTTTTTTTCAATAAAATAGAAACAAAAATTAACGATAAATAACGATAATTGCCTTAAAAAGAAATTGCCTTAAAAAAAAGAAACATTCGCGGTGATTTTGTCTTGCATTCGTTTATACAATTTTATATACGAATGACCCGGGCAACGCCCGGGTTTTACCCGATTAAATGCTTTTATTCAAATACTATTCGTTACAATTAGAAATTGGCGCCGTGGATGTCATTCTTGTATAATATATAAATGAGTTTTAAAAATTGTAAAAAAAAAAAAAAAAATGCATCGGCCGGGAATCGAACCCGGGCCGCCCGCGTGGCAGGCGAGCATTCTACACTGAACCACCGATGGTTATGAAAAATCCCAACCGTGAGCTTCAAACAGACAGAATAAGGCAAATATATAAGTAGATACTTCGTTCCTCCAAATCTCTAAATAGGAAGTTCAGCTCTCATTTCTGTAACACTCTGGCCATTTCAGCCTAGCCTTTTGATATACAATACTTCGGAGCCAAAATATACTGAACTTGTTTATATATCTTCAACTTCTTCTACTTTCTTATCTCCACTCAATCATATTAGGGTATCAAGTTGTGACCCTTGATGGTGTCTGTTTGACAACCATCATGACTGGGTGAAGTAGAATGCGTCTGTCCTTGTCATTAAGACTGGGAGCACTACTCAGGTGGCCGACTTAGCTCCAAAAGAAATGGCCACCTCTGACAAGAGGAACAGACGCCATATGCAGCTGCTCCTAACATGGAGTACAAACACTGCTCATCCTGTATCCCTGGAGCCCTTACAGGGTACTATCAGCCGGGCCAGTTGAACCCAGGTTTTTTAGCGAGCTTGTTACTGCTCCTCCTCCTCCTTTTTATCCGGGCTTGGGACCGGCAAAGGCGGAGTTTGTATCTTCAACTTAAAAATAGAAAACAGAAACTATTTTAAACAATAAAATTGTGAAGGAATTGCTGATAAAATTAATTATTTGCAATGAAATTCTTTTGATTCATTTTAACACGCCATATGTTATAAGAAATCTAAACAATTTTCTACTGCCCTTACTGCAATGATAAAACTATGAGATGGCCTGTCTCATCAGTGGTGAACCCTCCCTGCGGTTTTGCCAGTTTAATCTTAACATACCGCTGTAATATTACATTTGACTGTTTTCCTTTTATAACGATACTGAACTTTAGAATCTTGGAAAAGGTGTAGTTTAAATGAACTATGGACATAAGTTTGAGGACAGTAGAAATACATATATATTATAATATATAATATGCTTCTCGAGCAATTATCTTCTTCTTCTTTCTTATCTCCACTCAATCATATTAGGGTATCAAGTTGCAACCCTTGATGGTGTCTGTTTGACAGCCATCATGGCTGGGTGAAGTATAATGTGTCTGCCTTTGTCATTAAGACTGGGAGCACTACTCACTTACTTCTGAGCTGCCCTCCACATCCTTCTATCTGCCATAGAGAGAGAAAGTTCAAAAGCTGACCTCTTTATACACTGCGTGACATTGAAAATGGAACACCAAGAAATAGTGGCCAGAAAATTATGCAAATTTCAGGGTAGACGCGCTTAACCTAGTTATGCAAATGATGTAAAATGCGCAGCTCTCGTGCGCACATGGAGTAAGATATAAGGGAAGGAACTTGCAGAAAGGACAGTATTCGTGTCGTTATTTCTTCAAGGAAAATCATTGTAGAAATTTTGTTCTTGTGTCAAAAGACACGTGTAATAACAGAGAATGCCAGGTCATCGTAAACGGAGGCAGTTCAAGCAGACAGACGCTTTTATGAGGGGCATGGTGATCGGACTGAAAAGGGCAGGTTGGTCCATACGTCAAATCGCAGCTGATACACACCTTGGTGCGTCCACGGTGCACCGACTGTGGAGAAGATGGTTGGAACAAGGAAATGTGGCAATTTATAGGAATGTCGGTGCAACCAGAGGTGACGTCAGCACTTGTAGATCGGCGTATCCTTCGACAAGCAGTGGCGGCCCCACAAGCCACTTGTACCGCCATCCTGCAACATGTGCAAGACCCTAGATCATTCCATCTCGACCAGAACCATTTCCCGTCGATTGGTTGCTAATGGCTTGCACTCATGCCGTCCGCTAAGAAGACTGCCATTGACCCCACCGAATAGGCGCCAACGTTTGGAATGGTGCCGGGCTAGATCGACGTGGATGACGGAATGGCACAGGGTCGTGTTCTCAGATGAGTCGCGTTTCTGCTTGTCCAGTGATAGTCGCCGTGTACGCGTGTGGCGTCGACGTGGAGAAAAGGTCCAATCCGGCAGCAATTGTGGAAGCCCCACCGTGCGACAACGTGGAATCATGGTTTAGGGCGCAATCGCGTATGATTCCAGGTCACCTTTACTTCGTATTCAGGGCACTATGATGGCCCAACGATACGTTGATGAGTGCTGCGACGGTGGACACTCCCTACCTTCAGGGGGTACCCAATGCCCTTTATCAGCAGGATAACGCCCGACCGCACACTGCTCGCATTAGCCAACAAGCTCTGCAAGATGTACAGATGCTTCCCTGGCCACCGTACTCTCACTGATCTCTCACCAATCGAGCACGTCTGGGACATCATTGGACGCCGTTTGCATGTCTTGCCACAGCCGCGTTCAGAAGACGAACTGTGGCAAATGGTTGAGAGGGAATGGAGAGCCATCCCTCAGGACGCCATCCGTACTCTGTTTGACTCTCTACCTAGACGTGTTGCTGCTTGCATCGCCGTCCGCGGTGGTCCTACTTGCTACTAAGCCGACGCCGTTCTCGTTCTGTATTATGACTATCATTTGAAATAAAGATCACTTATTGTTCGTCCCTGTCTCTCTGTCTGCCGAGTTTCATCACTTTCTGGCCACTATTTCTTGGTGTTCCATTTTCAATGTCACGCAGTGTATTTCTGAAATTTTAGGCACTTTTTGAAAATAAATACATTTCATCGACAATATTATTTTTTTTTTTATTATTATCCTTAGTACACGTGGTACAGGCCATGATAATCATGGTAGGTTGGAATTGGAAACTGCTTTTACTGTAAGTACATCATATGTCTACACATGTAAAAGCAGTTCAACTTTTGCATTTACAAATGTGCCAGAACCCCATTAGAACATTAGGCAGCCATTAGAGCATTTATTTAATTAGAAAAAAGTTCCCAATGCAGGTTTTGATCCCAGGTCATAGCGGTCAAAAACCAACGGTTTAGACCCCCCCTTCCATTGACCCCCTTGTACTTATTTATAAAATATTACACTTTTTATGTTCTAAAAACTATTTTTGTATTTATTGTGTGGTACTGTTATTACATTGTAAATATGTATTTTTGTAATTCAAATTAATGATAACAAATATTGTCTATCTGATGAAGAGGTTTTTCAACTTGAAAGCTAACATTTGATAAATATAAAATAAGTGCAATGTAACTCAAATTTATTTCTTTTCAAAAATATCTTGTTGTTAAGTAAAGAATATCTTTCATTGAAAATCTATTTACAGAAGAACCTCCTTGAGAGGACATTCGCGTAGAGGACACCTCTCTATAAAGACAGTTTTCATTTGAAAAATTACCGTTTTTACTATTTTGCAACTCTCCGGTAAGAGGACACCTCTCTAAAGGACACTTTGGCTCTGAAATTATGTGTCCTTTACAGGGAGGTAGTTTATCTGTATATATAAATTATATGTGGCTCCTGATTATATGGTAAACTTTGATGCTCTTCATCAAGACCTCCCTTTTGCTTAACAATATGTTTAAAACTTTGCATATGAGCTCGAGCATGCATCCAACAACCAACCAATCAGCAGCAGAATGAGTACCTTGCTGTTATTTGCTGCTAAGTGTACCCTTCAGTTGCTAAGGTATTGTGATGACCCCAACAGCAATAAGTAGAGAATAAAACTGACACACTATATTGCTATTAAGATGTATATTGTTGTTGTTTCTTATCCCCTTGTGTAAAGCTTACACGAATTCCATGATTTCATGCTCCTCAAGCAGAATGGGGTGTAGGGGTGCAGCTTTCGTTGATCATGGCACACATGATCCAGGCACACTTTGGTGAAGTCTGACTTTGTCTGTAGTTTGAGGCCGTTCCTAACATGGAAGCAGACGCCTTTGCTGCCGACTCTAATATGAGTACAGACGCAGCTCCTCTGTATCCCTGGAGTGGGACCTTTGCTGAGGTCTATCAACCGGGTCAGTTGAACTCAGGATTTTTAAGAGGTCTTTCTCCTCTTCTAACAATGCTGCTGTTGGTCCGCGACTGCTTGTTTCGCAGCTGGCCTTCATATCTGAAGGTTGTTCCCCTATCTGCCACCTGGGGACGCGCCCTGTAGCAGTCAGCTCTGCCGAGGGTGTATATTATTGTATATGTGTATATTATATTGGGGGACGGTGGTCTAAACCATTGATGTACGTCCCAGGATCAAACCCACATTGGGCACTTTTTTATAATAAAAAAAAAATGTTTCAATGGCTCCAGATTCTTGCAAAAGTCCAACCCTACAAGAGAGTGCAAGTAACTAAACGTGGCTCTGGCACATTGGTAAGTGCAAAAGTCGAACTGCTTTTCACATGTGTAGACATGTGGTGTACTTACAGTATAAGCACCCACTATCTACCATGATATATCATGGTCTATACCACGTATACTAGGGATAAAAAAACAAATAATAATATATATATTTGACTATTTCAATACATAGAGTTCAAACCCAACATGGATTTCTCCATCTCTCCTGGAAATGAACATTATCAGAGACTGGATTAGACATTAGGTTGTATTTTATTATTGGAAATTATTATCACATGGTTCTGTCTTTGCTCTTTTCCACAAATCTATCTGATAAGGCACAATTTGGATTATAGAATATAAACCCAAGGTAATAAGACCAAATCCAAATAAATAAATAGTGTGTTGTTTTTGGATTTATAGTCTTATTACCTTGTGTTCACAAATCTATCTCTTAGCTTATTCCTTTTTCTATCCAGTTTATGATGTGTAACAGCCAAAGGTATGCTGGAGATTTTTTTTTTCCCATTTTATACATAGAAAACAAATCTCTTATGTTTTAAATTATCTAACAAATAAATTTGTAACTTATTTTAATGGTTTTATACAGGGTGTACCAGGTAAATTGGGAATTTCAACAATGGTATTTTAACTAAAATTTTTTGCAAGTAAAAATTAAAATATCCGAATGAAATTTGACACAGTAGTAGATAAAAGGATATAGTTTTTTTTATTCAATGAAGTTTCCATTATTGCTACAACAGTCTCGAGGCGAGAGTGCGGAATGAAGCACAGGCCTTGGCGACGATGACCTTGTCAATTTGGGTCATCACCGTGTGAACTGCTTTCTTGACAGACTGGATGGTGGTATGAGGAGCTTGTTGACATCTCTCTCAACAACGCCCCATACATAGTAGTCGAGGGGATTGCAATCTGGAGAATTAGGGGGCCAAATATCAGGACCCCAGTGACTAGGGACGTTAAGTGTCAGCCACGATTGTGTCTTTTTTGCCTTATGGGCTGGAGCTGAGTCCTGTTGGAAGACATACTCTTTTCCTGCGGCCACCATGTCCATCCAAGGCTTCACAACGGTCTCCAGAACATTGATGTAGGTGTCAGCGTTCATCCTAAGGCCCTTCTCAAAGAAATGGGGAGGCATGACATCACCTTCACTGCTGATAACGCCAAGGACCATTACGGAGGCAGGAAATTTCGTGTGCATCACGACAGGTATCTCTGAGGGGTCTTTACAGATCCAGCGATCATTCCTGGGATTTACCTTTTGGTCCACGTCAAAGTTCTTTTCGTCAGAGAAGAACCTTAGCATGCCAAAAGAGTCGTGTTTCAGGTTGTTGAGGAGGGCAGCAGCCTTTCCTTTTCTGTTATTCTTCTTATTCTCAGTCAGCAACTGACCTTTCCGAAGGGCTTAAGACTTGAGACCAAGGTCCTCATGGATAGTTCTGACAATTGTCATAGAGCCAACGTCCATTTCCTTGGCTATGGCCCTCATGCTTTCCAGGGTTTCCATCAATCTCTCCTTGACATTTTTGACAAATTCTTCGCCTCTTACCCTGTCCGATCGACGCGAGTGCTTTTTCCTTGTAGCTATCCCCTCTTTGTTACTGTCGGCCTCATCAAACTGCTTCTTGACACGATAAATAGTGGTTTTGGGCAACTTAAGAAAATCCACTATCTCTTTGGGGCTCCTTCGCGGCGCGCAGAGCAACGATGATGGCAGCTCGATTTTCAAATTCTCGGTTACTGTTCATCACTACACTGCGCACACACATGTACTGTTGCATTTTACATGAATATGGCTACGTAATGAAAAAAAAACAAGTTTTTAATCTCAAGTAGTTTTTGTTTTATGGACTGTCAAAGTTAGTCCCAATTTACCTGGTACTACCTGTATATATATATGGAGATCAGAACATGTCAGTTTTGATTTTACAAAAATGATTGCTCTGGGTCACTCATCAGAAGTGTTGCTCATGGGAGGATTTGCTGTCCTACTTCTATTTGCTTCCTTATTTTCCCAAGTCACTGTTTGTACACATGTTTGGCTGGGCAGGTGTTTGGAGGAGTGTCATCAGAGGACAACTTCTACCACGGCACGCTGCTCTACGCGGCTTTGTTGTGTATCGGAGTGTTCTTCATTGTGGGGGCCTTGACCTTATGGCACGGCCGGCTCATCCACCGTGGAGAGACCTCCATAGAGACCCACATCAACAAGAAAGAAAGACTGCGCCAGGCCAAACTGGGAAAAGTAACTCTTACTTTACATCTGCAAATATCATTGGTTGGCTTTTTTTAGATATCTGCTATTTATCTTTAAAATCTTTGCCTTTACAGTATAACCTGAACACACCTCTCCACAAAGGACAGTTTTCATTTGCAAAATTACCATTTTTACAATTTAGCAACTCTCAGTAAGAGGAACCTCTCCTTAAAGGACACTTTGGCTCTGTAATTAGGTGTCCTTCACAGGGAGGTTCTACTGTATTACCTGTTACTTCAGTCAAACATGACAAAAATCACATTATACAGTATAACCTTGTTAATTCGACACATCCACCTTAATTCGACCATATTATGATGTCCTGACCTCGGCCTATCAAATAACAAACCGTAAATCGACAGTATCGATAATACGACAGTTCCGATAGTTCGACCATTTTAAAATACGAAATTTCAACAGTTGAATGTTTTTTTTACATACAACTTTACCGCTAAACGGTATTACGGCGGTGGCAAGCGGCGACGACGGCGGGCGCCAATAGGATCGCGAATGCGCACTTTTGATTTCTGTTAGTTTAAGTTTCACTTTGCAGTGCCGTTGCGCAATGTCGCGAGTGTTGTTTATTTTTTACGCGGGAATTTAGGAGTCGCGCGCTAATTTATAATATTATTTTCTTTTTAATTTTCAGCATTGAAATATTTTAGTTATTTTAAAATTTACAAATATTTTCCTTTTGAATAAATAAATCTTCATAAAATGTAGCCACAATGATTATGATAACATTTTATTTCAATATTCCATTTCCATGTTATTATAAAATTTAAACAAAATCAATAACACCTGCAGCAGCAGTGGATGTTTAATACAATAATTAAACACATATTCCAGGAAGAAAGACATGCATGTTTTTTTTTTTAAATATACCATCTAGAATACATCCTGAATAGAATTTCAGTGCAAAAACAGACATCTATAAAGGATTTTTAAAAAAGATCTTCATGATTATTTTTAAATATTATTTTTAAAAAGATATCCATGATTATTTTAAATTTTCTTTTTATTTTCCATATTATTTCCTTTCAACTGCTATATTCTTCAATTAGAATAAAAATTTTTTGTAATTATTTATTTTTCCAAAATATGTATTATTGCTCCCTGATATTAAAGTTAACCATGAAAATAAAAAATAATACAAAAAAGTGCACACAAATGGTTTTAATTAATATGATCAATTTATATTACAAAGCTATTTTAAAAAAAAATATTATTTTAGCTATATCTCTGGATAACTTTAATTCAACACTTCCTTTAATTCAACCGAAAGCTCTGAGAGATCCCTTGGGTGTTGAATTAAAGAGGTTCGACTGTATGTAAATATGTACAATTTTTTTATCAAACCCATTTAACACTAGGTAATTTATGAAAATAAAAAAAGGTAAAAGGAGAAATGCATGTCTTTATTAATAAAGACATTAAAGTAATCCATCCTACAGCCTCGTCATTGCCAAAGAGTTAATTGGGTAGCAAAGGTGAAGTACATAAATTGATTTAAATCTCCTGGACATTAATTAAACAATTAAAAAATGTTTCCGGAAATGAGTTTCTGTTTATTTTAAAAACCGTCTCACAAGATTTCGGGCATCTCTGCCCTTCTACAGGATAACATATATAATGAATAAAACGCGATGCCAAACTATCATAAATATATATACACACATTATATAATACATTAGTATATTTTTGCATATTATTTTATTTAGAATAAATTCTTATTTAATTAGAGTACACCTATCCCCCGATTTACACAGTAGATACGTTCCTGAGAAAAACGTGTAAATCGGGGGATAGGTGTACACAGAAATAAAAATAAAATGCATTGACAGGTTAAAATATGTAGTCAGCACATAAGCTCGGGATTCCTCATGAGATGTGTACACAGCGCATGTGTTCAATCACAGTAGCATTTAGTATAGTGTGATAAAAACAAAAAACTTATTTGGAAAACCGTGTAAAAGCGAAATGTGTAAAAAAAGTACTGTGTAAATCGGGGGATAGGTGTATTTGCATATTTACTAATATTTGATTTATTATACAAATTATCCTTGTCACCTATTTTATCACCTGAAAGGGTTATTTAAGACCAAGAGTACTTCAACAAGCTATTACTTGTTTAAAAAGGATTTTTTAAATAGACAAGAAGGATCATGGGTATAGGTCAATTATAAAATTTTAAATTACTAGATTTATTTGTTAATATGGATGGCAGAAAGTATTCAGCCCCAGAGCTCTGTTAATACAGTTTTCTTTCTTTCTTTCTTATCTCCACTCAATCATATAAGGGTATCAAGCTTGTAGAGCTTGTTGATGGTGTCTGCTGGGGGATGAGTAGAGCTCGTCAATGGATAAGTCAATACAGTCAATAATGTGTTTTGTGGTTGCAGGTTGAGAATTGCACTTAGTACATAGTGGGTGGTACAGGCCATGGTAATCATGATGGATAGAAGTAGGCTGACTGCTTTTACTGAAAGTGCACCACATGTTTACACATGTGAAAAGCAGTTCGACTTTGCACTTAAAAATGTGCCATAGCCCATTTAGTTACTTTCACTCGCTGGTGGGGTTGGACTTTTGCCACTGGAACATTTTTATTTTTTTTAATCATAAAAAAAAGTGCCCATGCGGAATCAAACCCGGGTTGTAGCGGTCAAAAAACAACGGTTTAGACCATCCTTCTGCCGAACCCGTGGGAAAACTTTGCAACCATTCTGGAAATCAAAGACTGTTGTTCTCTTGTTATATGCAATATTATGCAAATTATGCCCATTCTCACAAAAGCACTAACATAGTTTTCGTGTAATTAATTCCTCCTATTTTGGTATCTGTTTCAGATTTACAAGAATCCTTATGACTTTGGCCCTGAACAGAACTGGAAGATATTTTTGGGTCTTACAAGTGGCAGGTAATGTTGATTTGCTTGTTCTTTTTGCCCTCTTCCCTATCTTTAGTATCACTCAAATATGAATGAGTCAAGATAAAATTGTGAAAAAACTACAAATATCTCTCGCAATGAGTTTCTTTCTATTTTAAAATGCAAGTTTTCAAGTGATAATCCTTCTTCAATGGGCTTAATTAAAACATTGACTATTTCTTACAAGAAGTGTTTACAAATATACGAACTCAGCGTGCATATTTACAATTGATATTTTAAATTAGATATTTTTTAAAGAAAAATTCTGTTGTGAATACATATGTATTTACGCTGCCTGTGAAATTGTCGATGTTTTAATTAAGCCCATTAAAGAGCGATTATCACTTGAAAGCTAGCATTTTAAAATACAAAGAAACCCATTGTGAGAAATGGTGGTATCTTGTCCACTCCATGGAAAGGTGGGGTGCCATTTCCCCGTTAGTCAGCCACATTTCAGAGTTCCCTGTTCACGGTTACCGTAGCGGCTCGGGGCTCACGACACCGTACTACAGGGCAGTCCCTTACTTGTGCTGCTTCTTCCGCCCGCCATGTATAGGAGGGGTCTTGTCTGAGCAGGATTGTGAGAAATAGTTTTCAAATATGGATAAGTTTTGTTAACAAATGGACCCTTTGAAAATCACCTTTTGTTAATAAATTGATGTTTTCACTAGCTGGCATTGCTCTCACCTTATTTTCTCCAAGTTTTGACCCATTGAGGAACATTGATACAGAGTAAACAAGGCCAAGTCCAAATTGTTGTTGAGTTGTACTCACACATAGGGATAATAGAAATATGCTAAGTAATAAAATAGAAATACAGTAGAACCTCCTTGAAAGAACACTCTCACTAGAGGAAACTCTCTACAAAGAACAGTTTCCATTGCCGAAATTGTCACTTTTAGTAACTCTCTGGTAAGAGGACAACTATCTCTAAAAGACACTTTGTCTCTGCAATTAGGTGTCTTTTACAGGGAGGTTCTACTGTATATTCTTTAATTAAAAAGGCATATATTGGATCAATAATAAATTTATTTACCAATATTTCAGAACGCCAACCTTTTTCAAGGTATTACAACATATTTATGTCAAGGGTGTTGTTTGTGTCAAGGTTGTTGACATAAATATGTTGTAATACTTTGCGAAGGTTGGCGTTCTGAAATATTGGTAAATAAATTATATTTTAATCCAATATATGCCTTTTTAAATAAAGATCTATTTATGGATTTTGCTCTATTTCAAAAAATATATATATATCTATGTATATATATAAAATTATAAATTATCCTATTACAGTAGAACCTACCTGTAAAGGACACCAGCAGAGCCAAAGTGTTCTTTAGGGAGATATGTTCTCTTACCGGAGAGTTGTTTAATTGAAAAAAGGTAATTTTGCAAATGAAAACTGTGGAGAGATGTTCGCTAGCGGGAGGTTTGTACTGGATATGATATTGACCAGAATAAATATTGACCTAACTATAAATAAATGAGCTGCAGCTTGTAAAAAGAGAGAGAGCAAGAATCAAATAAAAAGAATCTAGTAAAGTCCACATGCCATAGTGGGCCCCAATGAAAGTCAACACCTGGTTCATAATAGCCATGATTAATCTATTTGGTTTTTTTTTTTTTTTTTGCTTTTTCCTAGTACACGTGGTACAGGCCATGATAATCATGGTGGGTAGTTAGCGACTGCTTTTTTTTTACTGTAAGCGCACCACATGTCTACACATGTGAAAGCAGTTCGACTTTGCACTTACAAATGTGCCAGAGCCCCGTTTGGTTACTTGCACTCGCTGGTGGGGTTGGACTTTTGCAAGAATCGGGGGGGCCATTGGAGCATTTTTTATATATTTTTTTTTTTAAACAGAAAAAGTATCCAATGCAGGGATCGAACCCGGGTCGTAGTGGTCGAAAACCAAACGTTTTACCAGCCTTCCACCGACCCCCCAATCTATTTGTAAACATATTTAAAAGAAAAATAGAATTCCAAATAGGATTATTTTTTGTTAGTGTCATCAAAGTTGACTGTTAGTAACAATATGGACAAATATTGTCCAATATGATCCTGTCAGTGACCATCACATCTAGTGACCTTCTGGCAGCTTTCTTGACCCCATCTATCCAGCTCATTGCAGGTCTTCCTCTCTATATAATTAAAGGACACACTTTTGGCTTGCATTATATGTAGTAAACAGGACCTTTGGGAGAAGCCACTGCTTATCATAAAACAGCTCAACAGGGGGAGCAGTAACAAGCTCGTTAAAAAACCTGGGTTCAGCTGGCCCAGCTGATAGTACCCTGTAAGGGCTCCTAATCCAGGGATACAGGATGAGCAGCGTTTGTACTCCATGTTAGGAGCAGCTGCACATGGCGTCTGTTCCTCATGTCAGAGGCGGCCATTTCTTTTGGATCTAGTCGGCCTGCCCACTGAGTAGTGCTCCAGTCTTAATGACAAAGGCAGACGCATTCTACTTCACCCAGTCATGATGGTTGTCAAACAGACACCATCACAACATGACACCCTAATATGATTGAGTGGAGATAAGAAAGAAGAAGAAGATAAAACAGCTCGAGGAGCATGAACTCATGGAATTTGTGTAATCTTTACACAAGGGGGATAAATCTTTACACTGGAAAAGGTCATCTCTTAATAATGGCCTCTTTTAAAAAATGTCCTTAATTTCCCATTTCTATACATTAATGCCAAAATGAAGGGCACAATATTGTGAAAAGATGTCCTATGTGGTGAAATATAGACTCTTGTCATCATTATATTAGGATAAATTCACCTTTATGCCATCTAACTATAAGACAAGTCCTAGGAAAAGTTTATTAATATAAATTAAAATAGACATTTATCTCTTTTTTTTTTTAAATGCTTATTCCTAGTACACGTGGTATGGGCCATGATAATCATGGTGGGTAGAAGTAGCTGACCGCTTTTACTGTAAGTGCACCACATGTCTACATATATGAAAGGCAGTTCAACTTTGCACTTACAAATGTGCCAGAACCCCATTTGGTTACTTGCACTCGCTGGTGGGGTTGGACTTTTGCAAAATTCAGGGACCATTGGAGCATTTTTTTTTTTTTTTTTTAATCAGAAAAAAGTATCCAATGCAGGAATCGAACTTGGTTGTAGCAGTCGAAAACCAATGGTTTAAACCATCCTTCCTCTGACCCCCCCATTTTATCTCATATTACACTCTTCCATTGTAAAATGAATGAAGTTTTAAAAAAATCTCTCCTATATACATAAACAGGTAATGGTTTCTATAAAAGAATAACTCATATTTATCTCAAAGCAAACATTATTTTGTTTCCCTGAAACATGTACATGGTTAACTTTTCTTGATTTATCAAGAATGGGTATTTGACCAATTCTGGAATAAATAAAAATCAACGAATAGTTAATATTTATTCTGATGGTGCAAGTCATCAGCAACTTTTAGTTGCATAATAAGGAGATCCCCCCCCCCCCTTTTTTTTTCCTAATTATTTGTTTCACCAAACCAAAATGGTAGATATCAATCTGAGCCACAGAATATCAACCACCCTGCTAGACATCCATCCATTTGTGGAAGTTTATCCTCCTCCAATTGTTTTTATTTATAAATGATATTGTTTGTCCCACCATCACACAAATAGAATATACATGAAAGCTGGTAGTTCTTAATAAACACATTTTTTCCCCCTATATGAAATATATATATGAGTGTGTGTGGGGCATCAACTCCACCTGTTTAGTTAGGGGTTAAGTTAAAATTATGAATTATCATTGTTGTTGTCGTGCCCAATGAAGAGCCTCAGATGTCTCCATGCATCTCTATCACAGTATCCCTAGTACACGTGGGACAGGCCATGATAATCATGTTGGGTAGAAGTAGGCGATTGCTTTTACTGTAAGTACACCACATGTCTACACATGTGAAAGGCAGTCTTATATGAAATATATATACAAGTGTGTGTGGGGCATCAACTCCAACTGTTTAGTCAGGGGTTAAGTTAAAATTATGAATTATCATTGTTGAAACTCTCTAAAAAACTTATAAAAAATGTTGATGTGCCGCAGGAAGTGGTGGAGACATGTCCTCTGGCCCTCCGGCCACAAACCTGAAAGGGACGGACTCACATGGCCCCTCAGTGACAAGTCCAGCTGACCTTAGCTCATTCCTAGGTAAGTATTCCTGATGGGAAGTTAACAATTAAGCTAGAACAGAACAATTAAACACATTTTTATTTTATAAATAGGGGTTTTCTTGTCTTCTTCTCTTTCTTATCTCTACTCAATCATATTAGGGTATCAAAGTTGTGACCCTTGATGATGTCTGTTTGAACAACCATCATGTCTGGGTGAAGTAGAATGTGTCTGCCTTTGTCATTTAAGACTGGGAGCACTACTCAGTGGCAGGCCGACTTAGCTCCAAAAGAAATGGCCGCCTCTGACATGAAGAACAGACACCATGTGCAGCTGCTCCTAACATGGAGTACAAACGCTGCTCATTCTGTATCCCTGGATCAGGAGCCCTTACAGGGTACTATCAGCTGGGCCAGCTGAGCCCAGGTTTTTTAGCGAGCTTGTTACTGCTCCCCCTCCTCCTTTTTCATCCGGGCTTGGGACCCGCAAGGCGGAGTTGGGTTTTTCTTATCAAAAATAATGATTTATGCTGGAAAAAAATTGTAGCCTTGTTGTATCAATGAAAGTTATTTTTTTAATAATAGTAGAATATTTTTGGGATTCCAGCAACAATTACAACCTTGGTACCGCATTCATTCTGACAAAGTCTTGAAGTTGCCCCAATCACTGTTCCAGTAGTTGGCCACATCTATGCTACAAAGTGGACCGGGATAAATAAATAACTCAGATACAAGAAAATAAGACCTAATCTAAATAATTTAATAGTGTGTGATGTTTCTGTAACAGCATTGCTACCAAAATATCACGCACTATTAAAATATTTAGATTAGGTCTTATTTTCTTGTACCTATAATCACACACACACACACAAAAACCTTTATTAAGACACACAGGTCTTACAGAGGATTCTCCTTGGGGTTACAAGACGGAGAAACTATGAGAGGGGTAAATATACAAAGGGGTAAAAATGGAGAAAGATTATATACACATGATAAATATATACAGATTATTATTTGAATAATCCTATGGAAAATAAGAATTTTTTTTTATTTTTGCTTATCCCTAGTACACATGGCACAGGCCATGATAATCATGGTGGGTAGTTAGCGACTGCTTTTACTGTAAGCGCACCACATGTCTACACATGTGAAAGCAGTTTGACTTTGCACTTACAAATGTGCCAGAGCCCCGTTTGGTTACTTGCACTCGCTGGTGGGTTGGACTTTTGCAAGAATCGGGTGGCCATTGGAGCATTTTTTTTTTTAAACAGAAAAAAAGTGTCCAATGCGGGATCGAACCCGGGACATAGTGGTCGAAAACCAAAACCGGTTTACCCAGCCTTCCACCGACCCCCATAAAATAAGAATATGGATTTGGAAAAAAAAAACTTTTTTGGAAATATGGATGGAGAGAAGTAGAGAGCGAAAAGAAGAAAAAACATTGTATCTATAATCCAAATTGTGCTTTATCATAATAAATGACTCAAGAAATGAGACTTGCCATGGGAAAGAGATAAATTAGTGTAAAGCAGCCCACAACAAAAGAATATGAAGAAAAAATTGAGAAGAACATTCAAAAGTGGAACAAGATGAGTTAGTCATATTACTTCACGTTTGTAATTGTGGCCCACAGCTGGATAAAGCCGCACTCTCAGGGATTAATTGGAGTTGTAAACCATGTTGAGAGGAGTGGGGCGTTTTAATCTTTGATTTGGGTCCCAATTTCTAATAAATTTTCCTGTAAGATGTTCTTTTTGGAGAGTTAATCTTTTTTGGATATGAATTTTGAGAAGCAGAATTTTTATCCTTTTAAGTGTGCATTTTTATTTGTGCAGTTATAAAAATTGGTGGCCATAGATTAGTATTGGTTTAATTATTGATGAGTAAATTGTTCTTTTGCAATGCAGATATAATTTCCTGTCTTTAGTTATAGGGCTAAATGGTAAATTGTGTCCTCCTCTAATTTGATATTTTGTGTTTCAGGACTGCCGGCCACCTCATCTTAATTTATTTATCATTCACTCTACATTGGGAGTTCCCCCTTTGTTCTTCATCTCCACAATAAAGTTTCTCTCCATGTGATAATAATATTTTATATACACCATCTTTTTTTTTTGGAGGATTATATTAGCCCTCTCCCTGTGCTATTGTCTATATACAGTGGAGTCTCTCATACAAGGCTCTGGAACATTTGTAAGTGCAAAGTCGAACTGCTTTTCACATGTGTAGACATGTAGTGCACTTACAGTAAAAGCAGTCGCCTACTCTACCCACCATGATTATCAAGATCTATACCATGTGTACTAGGGATAAGCAAAAAAAAAAAAAGTCTCATGAGCTACTCATCCTATAAACGACCATCTCTCATGGGCAACCACCTTGTAAGGTACGGATGAAATTTCCTTGTAAGCCTACTACAGTAGAACCTCCCTGTAAAGACACCTAATTGCAGAGCCAAAGTGTCCTTTTACTGGAGAGTTGCTCTTCTTCTTCTTTCTTATCTCCACTCAATCATAATAGGATATCAAGTTGTGACCCTATTGGTGTCTGTTTGACAACCATCATGACTGTGTAAAGTAGAATGTGTCTGCCTTTGTCATTAAGACTGGGAGCACTACTCAGTGGCAGGCCGACTTAGCTCCAAAAGAAATGGCCGCCTCTGACATGAGGAACAGATGCCATGTGCAGCCGCTTCTAACATGGAGTACAAATGCTGCTCATCCTGTATCCCTGGATTAGGAGCCCTTACAGGGTACTATCAGCCGGGCCAGCTGAGCCCAGGTATTTTAGCGAGCTTGTTACTGCTCCCCCTCCTCCTTTTTCATCCGGGCTTGGGACCAGCAAAGGCGGAGTTTGGAGAGTTGCTAAATAGTAAAAATGATAATTTAGCAAATGAAAACTGTTCTTTATAGAGAGGTATCCTCTAGCACGAGTGTCCTCTCATGGAGGTTCTACTGTATCGCGAGTCTCCCATGAATGACCTACTCCGTGAACAACCAGTGACCACTAAAATCACTTTTTTAGTCTCTCATGAAAGACCATTAAAAAATTAACATTTTTATGTTTAAAAAATAAGAAATTTGGAATTATTCAATAATATATTTTGTTGTTAAATATTTTTTGCAATGCAATTAACGAGCATTTTTTTTAACAAAGAACTATTCCATCTTTGTCATTTCAAAACATCTTGTTTTTGTTTTCTATTTCTCAAATGATAGGTTATTCACTTTGAAATTCACTATCTTTATATTTTTTGTGGATATGTTTGTGAATTGGTTTAGAACTTTTTAATTAACAAAATGTTTCAATAAATAACATTTGGTGTTGTCGATCGACAAATTTCAAAAGAATTAGATATTATTTAAGCCCAATTTTAAAATTGTATCAAGAATAAGAAGAAATAAATGGAACATTCAAAAATATTTAGAAATGGCTTATATTGTATAAAGAAAAAATGCTTTTCACATGTGTAGACATGTGGTGCACTTACAGTAAAAGCAGTCACCTATTTCTACCCACCATGATTATTATCATGGCCTGTACCATGTGTACTGGGGGGGGGGGGGATAATACAAAAGAAAAAATTATTTATATATCTGAAAATGGTTAATATGGTAATGCACAAATGGCCGATATGCCGTCACAGATATGTGATTCAAAAATGTTTCCAATATTGGGGCGGCTGCTACTTGAAAAAATAAAAGCTCGATATTTTGATAAAATAATTCAAAGCTTCCACTGTTTCTTTGTAACATTAAAAATGAAACATAATTGAAGATTTAATGTAAAAATAAAACTGAGCAATGCAAGGAATATTCACTCATGAAAATTTTAATTTGGATGAATGTGGCCATTGTATAATGTAGTGTTCAAAAAGTTATTGAAAAAATGGATACTTCCGTTGGTGGTAAAATTTACAGAAAAAAATTGACTTTTTAAAATTTTTAATCAAACTT
This sequence comes from Cordylochernes scorpioides, assembly GCA_030710605.1. NCBI lineage: Eukaryota > Metazoa > Arthropoda > Arachnida > Pseudoscorpiones > Chernetidae > Cordylochernes > Cordylochernes scorpioides. Next base: position 117,707,041 of record CP092867.1, read on the forward strand.
TTAGAAGGCAAATAACTATTACTCCATGTTGGTCTATTAGAAAATCTTGGGTATTGTTAAGTGTGTGATGAAGTTTTCTTTCAATTAGTTTTCAAATAAATGACTTCATATATTATAAACAATACATGAGTTTATTCACACATAATTATGAAATTGAAAAGTTATTCTATTTTGGGGCAAAGTAGTTACAAAATATCACATGCCAGCTCAAGGCATCCTTCAAAATTTTAAGTTAAATACAGTTAAACCTGTCTATAGCGCCCCCTCTTGGGACTCACCAAAATAGGGTGCTATAGAGAGGGGGTGCTATAGACAGGTCAATTTTAATGTAAATCGCATCGTACTACGTATTTATAATCTGGTGCTATAGAGAGGAAGGCGCTATTTAGAGGGGGCGCTATAGACAGGTTTAACTGTATAGATGCAAAATATAATTTATACATTCTCTTTAGCTGATTCTCTCTTAGTGAATTTTTAAATATTTAAGAACCTTATATATAAAGATAAATAAAATATATTTATTTTTAATTTATTATCCCATGAGTAAGATTACATCAGGTCATGAAGGTTGAAATCAATATTTTCTACTATAGTTTTGGGGTTGTTGTATAGGTCTTAGCTCCAATACAGTCCAGGATATGTGCTGCAGTGGAGTTGGAGCATTTTGAGCAGACAGCTTTTTCTCCATCAATGAACATAATGGGTCTAGTATGGCCGGTCTTTAATCTTGTAATTTTTAAAATTTATTAATTTATTTTATATATATATATATATATTTTTTTTTTTTTTGCTTATCCCTAGTACACGTACAGGCCATGAGAATCATGGTGGGTAGAAGTTGGCGACTGCTTTTACTGTAAGTACACCACATGTTTACACATATCAAAAGCAGTTCGACTTTGCACTTAGAAATGTGACAGAGTCCCGTTTGGTTACTTACACTCGCTGGTGGAGTTGGACTTTTGCAAGAATCGGGGGGCCATCGGAGCTTTTTTTTTTTTAATTTTATTTTAATGTGTATAACTAATGGATTGTGTATTTTTCATTTAAACAAAACTAAAATTTCAATTATATAGAATGTTTGGGTAGAGAAGTTATAAAAATGATTTACTTCAACAAATACTTTTCTCCAATATTTCAGCAACCTGCTGTCATCCATATTCAAGAAATTCTATTTTGATGGAGCTTATTTGATGCCAAGTATTGAATGGTCTAATATTTAAAACATGTAGAGCATGTAATGCATCAATAATCAAACTTTGGAATACAATATAAACAGGGTTGAATTAAATCATTAAAACTATATTTTAGAGTCAACCTGCAAAATGGTGTTTTCCATAGAAGGTTTACTTATTAAACCTATGTAGGTTACATAAATGATAAAACACCAATTTTTGAGTTGAAAGATTCTACCATAACTTATCATCACTGACTTATCATGACCAAGTCTCATATGGGAGACCAGGCTTCTGTGGGTGGTCTTTCATGGAAGACTCTACTGTATATGGGTGGTCTTCCATGGAAGACTCTACTGTATATGGGTGGTCTTTCATGGAAGACTCTACTGTATATGGGGTGGTCTTCCATGGAAGACTCTACTGTATATGGGTGGTCTTTCATGGAAGACTCTACTGTATATGGGTGGTCTTCCATGGAAGACTCTACTGTATATGGGTGGTCTTCCATGGAAGACTCTACTGTATATGGTGGTCTTTCCATGGAAGACTCTACTGTATATGGGTGGTCTTTCATGGAAGACTCTACTGTATATGGGTGGTCTTTCATGGAAGACTCTACTGTATATGGGTGGTCTTTCATGGAAGACTCTACTGTATATGGGTGGTCTTTCATGGAAGACTCTACTGTATATGGGTGGTCTTTCATGGAAGACTCTACTGTATATGGGTGGTCTTTCATGGAAGACTCTACTGTATATGGGTGGTCTTCCATGGAAGACTCTACTGTATATGGGTGGTCTTTCATGGAAGACTCTACTGTATATGGGTGGTCTTTCATGGAAGACTCTACTGTATATGGGTGGTCTTTCATGGAAGACTCTACTGTATATGGGTGGTCTTTCATGGAAGACTCTACTGTATATGGGTGGTCTTTCATGGAAGACTCTACTGTATATGGGTGGTCTTTCATGGAAGACTCTACTGTATATGGGTGGTCTTTCATGGAAGACTCTACTGTATATATTTACAGTAAAATCTCACAAAAACAAACCAGGCATATTGTGAACCATCCCTTATAACAAACCTAAAATAATCTCCAATTCCATTACAGTAAAACCCCTCTATAACAAACCCCAATGGGACTGAACCTGTGGTTCACTATAGCCATGGTTTGTTATAGCCATTGTTTGTTATAGCCATTGTTTGTTATAGCCATAGTTTACTGTATTATAAGGTTGGTCTTCAACAGCTACGTCCCAGGTTCAATTGCATTGGCCACTTTTTTCTGATTTAAAAAAAAAAGCTCTAATGGCCCCCAATTCTTGCAAAAGTCCAACCCCACCAGCGAGTGCTAGTAACCAAACGGGGCTCTGGCACATTTGTAAATGCAAAGTCGAACTGCTTTTCACATGTGTAAACATGCGGTGCACTTACAGTAAAAGCAGTTGCCAACTTCTACCCACCATGATTATCATGGCCTGTACCACGTGTACTAGGGATAAGCAAAAAAAAAAAATAGCCATGGTTTGTTATATACCCATAGTTAACTGTAATATAAAATATAAATGGGAATTATTTCAGTTTGTTATAAGGGAAGATCCGCTATATCCTAGGTTTGTTTTAGCAGGGTTTTACTGTGTATTGAAAAACTCTAGGGCCATAATGAACTTTAGCTTTTGAAATATCAAAATTATCATTATTATAAACTTATTTTATAGGCACCAAATACAGTTGAACCTCCCTGTAAAGGACAACACCTAATTACAGAGCCAAAGTGTCCTTTAGGGAGAAGTGTCCTCTTACTGGAGAGTTGCTAAATTGTAAAAATGGTAATTCTGCAAATGAAAACTGTCCTTTGTGGAGAGGAGTCCACTAAAGGGAGGTTCTATAGTAATAAATACTTTTTGAAATACTGAGCCTATAACAAATTTTAAAACAGCAATACAGTAAAACCATCTATAGTGAACTCTACTGGATCAAACTTTTGGTTCACTATAGCCATGGTTTGGCTATTTTTAAATATTTTTAGATCTTATTAACAGTTATAAAGGACAGTCACATACACACAGAAATAATGGTAACTTTGTTAATTAAGGGATTATTCCATAGAACCTACTTCCATACAATTAATGCTGTGTGTTCAAATGACCACAAATTTTCTTGTGAAAAGACATTTTTAATGATAGGTTCTTATCATTATCATATATGTACCTAATTCAAAAATGAAAACAAGTAGTCCTAGGCAAAAATCTTTATTAAGCATATACAGTAGAACCTTCCTTTAAAGGACAACACCTAATTGCAGAGCCAAAGTGTCCTTTAGGAAGAGGTGTCCTTTTACCGAAAAGTTACTAAATAGTAAAAATGGTAAATTTGTAAATGAAAACTGTCCTTTGTGGAGAAGTGTCCTCTCATGGAGAGAGAGAATATGGCTACTAACCAAGGTGTGTGATTTCCAAGCCCAAAAACCTCTCATGGAGGTTCTACTGTGTTAAAAGAGACATAAAATTATTTTAAACAAGTTTATAATATTTATGCTCTATAAGTTCACCCCAAAGATGTCTCTCATACAATGTATTTCTCCCGCGTGCTCTGAGTTCTGCTATTACACTGGAGGCTGTATTGCTTGCTTATATATTGGACTATGAAGATTCAGCCCAATCAGGGGCAGTCTGGTGGATTAAAATGAGTTCACTTCTGATGAGCCAGGGCCCTCTCAATAATTTTTTCCATCACTCAGCAGGAACTTGTTTAGTTTAAAAACAAAAAAAAGGTGGGGCGGGGGGTAATTATATGCCATATGAGCCCCTCAATGCACAGATTGATTAACTCCATAAATAAATCGGGAAAAAAATGTTTAATTTTTGTTGAAAGTCTAAAATCTATATGTCATATAGATTTTTAGACTTTCAACAAAATTAAACATTTTTTTTCCCGATTTATTTATGGAGTTAATCAATCTGTGCATTGAGGGGCTCATATATTAGTTTCAAAATTCAATAATAGATGGCATGCTATGTCCTTTTATTTATTATTTTATTTTTTGTAAATGTTCACATTTAGAGTTTAAAAAGTTTTGTTTACAGTAAAATGCTATATATACTTATGATGCATTAAACTGGTGAAACCGCTGGGAGGGTTCACCACTGATGAGCCAGACCCTCTCATTAATTTTTTTCATTGCAGTAAGGGCAGTAGAAATTGTTTATTTTTAAAAAGAATCTTACGCATTTAAAATAGTTTTGAATTTTGATATATACACAATAACTACAATAAAATAAGACCTAATCTCAAAATAAATTCATAGTGTGTGATGTTTCGGTAACAGCATTGTTTTACCATCCTCAGACAAAGGAATAAAAATGTATTCTTTTGTCTAATGATGGTAACAATGCTGTTACCAAAATGTCACACACACTATTGATTTGTTTGGATTATGTCTTATTTTCTTGTAGCTATAGTCCAAATTGTGCTTTATCATATATACACACATAATAAATAACTAACACATATCAAATATTCAATAAAAACAACCCCTAGTATTAATATTAAAGTGAAAATACCAAGGAGGAGGCTTTCAGGGATATGTTTATTTTAATTTTATTCCATCCCTGGACACTTTTATTTTTCCGTTCATCATTACTCTTCACAATTCATCCTTCAGGCAAAGTCAGATTTTCACCAAAGTGTGCCTGGATCATGGTGCCATGATCAACGAAAGCTACACCCCATTCCATGAAATCATGAACTCATGGAATTTGTGTAATCTTTACACAAGGGGATAAGAAACAACAACACAATTCATCCTTTCATACCTCATTCCTAAGGATAGAAATAGTCGATATTTCTCCTTAAAATAAATTACGATTTTTCGTTCAAAAGAAAAATTTGTGGTAAAACTTGTGAAACGTCGTTTTACAATCATAAGTGGCATTATATTGTATTATAACCTGAGAAGTACTAAGACAGTTTTCTACCATGGTTAGTGCTTGAACCTAGAACTTTTAAAAAGGCTTCTAATTTTTTTTTTTTTCATATTCTCCATTAAGCTACCATAACCATTTTTTTTTTTTATTCATTTGAGTTTTTTTTTTTTTTTTTTTTCACTTTTAAAAGCAATTCTTTAAAAGTGCATAAATTGTATTTGCATGTACAGTATAACCTCCCAGTAAAGGACAACACCAAATTGCAGAGCCAAAGTGTCTTTTAGGGAGAGATGTCCTTTTACTGGAGCGTTGCTAAATAGTAAAAATTGTAATTATGCAAATATAAACTGTCCTTTATTGAGAGGTGTCCACTAGTGGGAGTGTCCTTTAATAGAGGTTCTACTGTAATAGAAGAAAGCATTTTCTATATGAACAAAACAAAGATTTTAAAATACCGTAGTCTCCCATAAGAATCAGAATGAGCATTTCATTATGAACTTACTATAACTATATATATATAACGAGTCTCCAATGTCAGTGATCACTAAAAGTTGATTTTTTGGTCTCTCATGAAGATTTTAAAAAAATTAAAAATTTGATAATTCAGAAAAAAAAATTATATTTGAAAATTTCAAATGAAAAATTTTTGTGAAATATTCTGTGATGCAATTATCAAGCACTTTTAAACAAAGAACTATATCTGTCATTTCAAAATGTTTTGTTTTGTTTTCTTTAATCATTTCTTAAATAATAGTTTATTTACTTTGAAATTCAATATTTGTTTTATAATTTGTAAAATTACATTATAAATAAAGACTTCAAACTTTTTATTCTAAAAAATAAAAAAATATTTTATTCAAAAATTTTTAAATATTTTTCATTTGACGGCTGTGCTGTCACCTGTCAGACCTCGTGTCCAAGTGTCAGACCTACGCCATTTCAAGACAGTCTTCCTCCTGGAACATTGCGCGGGTGTCTGACAAAGTCGCCTGGGCTGTGAGACATGACACGCCGCTGGCTGTCATCTCTTTGGACCTGAAGTCTGTGTTCGACACCCTGAGCAGGAGCTACATGTTCGCCCTGCTGGAGAAACTGGGCTTACCATTTACCTCCCGTAGAGGACATCAATCCACTTCCTAGGATGGATTGCTGTCCTCTACGGGGAAACAGACGCCTCCATCTGGGTCGGAGATGTATGCAGATTAATTGAGAGGGTTGATATCGAACCACAATGAATTGCACCTAACTGGACAAATGTTGGTTCAGAACTAAACAATAGAGAAAGAATATATGCTTTTCCCACATATCTGTCCCCAAATGAAAATTATCTAATAAGTAGAAACAACCTGCTCAATCACATTGAGGACCAAATAACAGAAGGGTATAGAATCATGATAGCAGGTGATCTGAATACATGTACAGGTTCTCAGGCATATTTTCACAATCCATTGGTATTCCTGACCTCCTTATATCCCTGACGTAATTCCAGAGATCAAGTAATTTTTACACACAACAGATAATTGTTAAAATTTTTAGACAATATCCTTCTAAACATTGTAAATGGAAGAGCGATAGGAATGGAAATTATACTTTCATATCAGAACGGGCTCTTCGGTGGTTGATTATTGTATTGCCGCATATACTTTACTGGAATATTGGCCTACAGGTTGGTGAACTCCCTTATTCAGACCATCTGCCCCTGACGGTTGGTTGGGAAAATTATTCTGAATGGAACTAGGAGAGGAACTTCATACAGGGCAAAATGAAAAGGAGAGTCTCTTTGTGCAGAAACTTGGTAAAACGTAGGGCTCATGGAATACTCAGATTGACACTATAGTGAATAATTTAGTTCTACAAATTCAGGGCACAATGACGACAACAGAAATGCAAATTGAAACTAAGCTGGATGGACCTAACTCTAAACCCTGGTTCAATCGCGAATGCTATCTACACAAAAAAGCTCTGAAATCAAATCTGACGCCATTTGTCTAACGCCATTTTTATCATCTTGACAGCTCTCTCTGCCAGGCCATTGCTCTGAGGATGGTACGCAGGAATCAGTGTTTGTTTTATTCCATTATTTTTTTTTTTTTAATTTCATTTCACTACCCGTAAACTGAGGGCCATCATCTGACACTATTACTTCTGGTAAACCATAAGAAGAAAAAAGTCGTCTTAATTGCTCAATTGTTTTTGCTGAGGTTATTTCTCTCATTGGGAATGCCTCGACCCACTTAGAATGACTATCCACGACAATTAGCAAATTGATGTTATCTTTGTTTGCATAATCAATATGGATCCGCTGCCAGGGTCTAACTGCCCAAATCCAAGGTTGCCACTTCACTCTATTTGGGCCATCTTGAACCTGTTGGCAGTTTCTACACCTGTTTACCAGGAACTCAATCTCATTGTCTAGATTAGGCCACCAGAAATGAGACCTTGCCACAGACTTCATTTTGCTCATCCCTGAATGGGTCTCGTGTAAGCAACTCAACAAGTTCGGTCTGAGAGAGGAAGGAATAATGACCCGCATCCCCCACAATAGACACTCTCCGTCCACAGTCAGCTCCAGTTTTTTCTGAAAGTAAGGTCTGAGGTGGTCTGGCACTCTCTCAGGCCAGCCATGCTGGGTATAGCACTTCACTATTGATAGCACTTCATCCTTTTGAGTTTCAATTCTAATTTCTTCAGCCGTGATTGGCAAATCCTCCATGTAGGACAGTGCATAAATGTTATCCAGTCTCGAAGTTTCCCCACTCTCAACTAGAAGACGTGACAGAAGATCTGCATTTCCATGATCTTGAGTTTTTTTAAACTTGATATCGTAGGTATAAGCAGACAGAATTATCGCCCATCTCTGTAATCTCGAAGTTGATAAAGTAGGAATTCCCGATTTTGGGCCTAAAATAGACACTAGCGGCTTATGATCGTTATCAGGGTAAAATGTCTCCCATAAATAAACTGATGGAATTTGGTCACTCCATAAATTATTGCGAGAGCTTCCCTCTCAATCTGAGAATAGTTGCGCTCGGCTCCTGATAGGGTCCGAGAGGCAAACATGATCGGTCTTTCCTGGCCTCTGATGACATGAGACAGAACCGCGCCAATTCCAATCTGGGATGCATCCGTGGCCAAAAACAAAGGCAATGTGGTGTCGTACGGAACTAAAACCCTCTCAGAGGTAATGCTACTCTTGCACTTTTCAATAGCCTCTTCACACTCCTTGGTCCAGCTCCAGCAATTCTTTTTATGAAGCAGCTCGTGAAGAGGCCTCAATAAATCCGGTAGATTTGGAATAAATTTTCCATAATAATTCACCAATCCAAGAAATGACCTCAACTCAGAGATGTTTGTCGGACTCTTGGCCTTCTGTAAAGCTTGCACCTTGTGATCCAAAGGTCGGATGCCATCTTCCTTGATAAGATGGCCCAAATACTCGATTTCTCTTTGCACAAATTTACATTTATCCTTCTTCAGTTTAATGTTGTATTTTTCCAAATGCAGAAACACAGTTTTCAATACAGCTAAGTGTTTCTCCACTGAAACTGTAGCTATGAGGACATCATCAATATAGCAATTAACGCCCTCTATTCCAGCCAGAACCCTATCCATCACAGATTGGAAATAACTAGGGGCATTAGCCAGCCCAAAAGGCATTCTCCTAAACCTGAAAAGTCCCTTATGTGTGTTGATAGTTAAAAATGGCTGGGTGCTCTTTGCCACCTCTAGTTGCAGGTAAGCGCTGCTCAAATCTAATTTTGAGAAATGTTTCCCCTTGGCCAAGATAGCAAACAAGTCTTGCTGAGTGGGGAGCGGATAAGCTGCTGTATCCAAGAATCTGTTCAAAGTTACCTTAAAATCACAACAAATTCTCATTTCCTTTTTTTTTTTTTGGTACCACTACTACTGGAGTTGCCCACTGGCTACTCCTCACCCTATATAAGTATCCGTTTGTCACCATATTTTCTAAAGCTTCTGTAACCGCCGTTCTAATTGCAAAAGGCACCGGTCGGCCTTATGAAATATTGGGCTGACGTCACGAATATTCATTGAAAATGTGAATCCTTTTATGGGCTCTGCTGTGTCATTGAACAAAACTTGGTGCTCTTTCAAAAATTCAGCAATAGCAATTTCCGAAGGTATCTGGTTCACCGCAAAATAATCAATTTTCAACAAATTTATCCATTCTCTCCCCAGCAGAGCCTTTTTTTCACCTTTGACTACTACTGCTCGAAGCATTGAAGTCTTGCCCTGAAATTCCACCTTAACGATAACTTCGCCCAGAATTGGTACTACTGTCCTGTCATATGTCTTGATGATCATTCCGATAGTTTTTAACTGTGCATTTGGAAGATACTTCTTGAAATCATTCTCCGATATCAAGGTTAGACAACTTCCTGTATCCAATTCAAAATCTATAAAAATTTTCCTCGACTTTCAATCTTATGATATAGGGAGGGTCACTTGTCGTAGTATTTATTCTATAATCGTGTGGTGTCCTCATGCATGTAATTTTTTGGATCAATTTCTCTGTCTCTCCCTGATCATCCATCTGATGTATCCTATTCTGTTGGCTCGCCTGTTCCCTAATAGGATATACTTCATGATTCCTACATACCGGGCAATGTGACCTTTTTTTCTGCACTTGAAACACACTGCGTCCTTGAATCTACAAGAGTCTCTATGCAAATTTCCACAATGTTTGCATTTTCTTTTTCCATTTTTCGATTCTCTTTGCATTTCAATGCGCAACTTATCCACGCTTTTTTCCAATTCCCCTGCATGAAATAATTTAATATTCTGTTCTGCCGCCTCCATGGACAAAGCAATTTCCATCACCCGAGCCAAGGAAACATCTCCCTCAGACAAAATTTTCTTTTGGATTCTTGAATCGCTTAATCCGCACACAAACTTGTCTCTCAGAGAGTCCTCCAAAAAGTTCCCAAATACACAAGTTGCTGCCAACCGCTTAATCGCTACCAAATGCTGCGAAACACTTTCTTCCGTTTCTTGCATCCTTTTGAAAAAAATGAACCGCTGGACTATGATTGAACGTTTTGGGGAAAAATGAGTATTTAATTTTTCAGTAAGTTCCTCAAAGGTCTTATTTTTCGGAAGTTCTGGACTGCATAAGTTTTTTAAAACCTCATAGGCTTTTGCTCCAATAAGTGTCAGGAGATACGCCTTCTTTTTGTCCTCGCTAGCGTCTTCCAAAATTAAAAATTGTTCTAAAAGTTCAAAGAACGTGCTAAAACTTTCAACCTCTTCATTAAATTCACTAAATTGGAGACGAGCCATTTGCAAGAGTATCAAAAATTAAATCCAAAAACAAATTATTTTCTTCGGGTACTAACGCTTAGATCCTCGTCGCCATTTGCAATAACTTTAGTGAAATGAAGAAATAAAACTTTTATTGTTATATATTTTTATTATTATATATATATAATATTAAAAATAAAAAAAGGCATCTCCTGACCACGAGCACATGTGCTTTTTAGATGGCAGAGCGCCATCTAGTGGAGCAAAAATAAACTAAACGTTTATTTAGCTTGCTCCGTGATATTTGGCCAATCCAATTTCTTGATTTATCAAGAAAAGCCATCCACGAACGCGTTTCGCGCTGTTGGCGCTCGTCAGCGTGGAGAAGGCTGTAACCACTGCGACCAAAAAAGATGTTGGTCCCAATGGCTTCCCGAGAAATCAGAAAATGGGTATTTAAGGCCAAATTTGCGTAAAGACGCTTAACACATGAAAAAACAATAGAAAAAAAAAAAAAAGATAAGTGGGTCAGGTCTTTTATTTTTTTCTATTGTTTTTTCATGTGTTAAGCGTCTTTACGCAAATTTGGCCTTAAACACCCATTTTCTAATTTCTCGGGAAGCCATTGGGACCAAACATCTTTTTTGGTCGCAGTGGTTACAGCCTTCTCCACGCTGACGAGCGCCAACAGCGCGAAACGCGTTCGTGGATGGCTTTTCTTGATAAATCAAGAAATTGGGTTGGCGAAATATCACGGAGCAAGCTAAATAAACGTTTAGTTTATTTTTGCTCCACTAGATGGCGCTCTGCCATCTAAAAAGCACATGTGCTCGTGGTCAGGAGATGCCTTTTTTATTTTTAATATCAACACCTGACCCACTTATCTTTTATTTTTTTCTATTGTTTTTTCATATATTCATATATATTTGAATATTTAATCAAAAGAAATAAACACAAACATATTAAATTAAATGAATGCAATAAAGAAGAGAGAGAGAAAATATCTTTATTTTACGGGGCTGCTAACCAAAATGAATGATTTTTGAGCCCCGATGGACGCATAAAGCGGAATATATACAAAGCATAGTTGGAGGGGCCTGGGGATGGGTGGCCAGGGGTCATCGCCAGGTGAGGCCAGGAGAGCCGGGATGTAGAGGAGGACCGGGGGAGGGGGGAGCAGGGTGGTGATCCGCGGAGTTCAGGGGGTGGCAGAGATGGGTTCAATGGTGTTGAGCCCAGGGGTGACCGTGGAGAGCAGACAGACCGCAATGATTAAAGTATATGATTTTTAAGCACACAAAAGGTGTAGCAGGCAGACAAGCCGCAATGCACAATGTCAAAGTATCAAGGTGCTGCACGCAACCAAGGCTGTTCAAAAAGGTTAGATTCCCCAGGCCAGGGAAAATAAAAGAAAGACAGCTGTTGTTTAAATAAGAATATTAGATAAGGCGAGAATGATTCAGCAACTGATGGGAAAAGATAGATTTTTTTTTTATTTATTTATTTATTATTATTTTTTTTTTTTTTTTGTAAAAATGAATATATTAAAGTTTTAGATAAGATTACTGGTGAGGGTACCAGTGCTAAGACGACCAACCAGATAAGTACACCATAGATTGCATAGCGCGTTCAAATGGGTCGCTGCGTAAGTCGATTTCTCGAGCAGCCCGCGCCGTCGAATCGCCAAACCATTTGCCCTTTGTCCTTGGGTTACAGAGACAGCGTCAGGGGCGATCACATACGCAGGGCAGGTCGCGAAACCGATCTTAAACAGCGGCACAGGCCAGAGTTACGTCTACGAGCAGCCGCCAATGACCGGTGTTAACCATGAGGTGAGGAGTTCGAGTCACTCACAGGTGATCGGAATCCTCCGCGCGGACGCGTGGCTTAAGTCTATCAGAGGCCTTTAGGAACTCCAGGCAGGCTCGCCAAGTGCTCCTGTTGAAAATAAAGTCTTTGAGTGACCGCGGAGTGTACCCTAATTCTTCTGCACAGGTGGAAAGAAGGGGGAATCTAAGGGCATCAAGGCTGCTGCACTCAAGCACGATGTGAGACAGAGTTTCTTCCCTGTCGGCGTCGCAGTAAGGGCAGGAAGGATCGTCAATGACGCCTATCCTGTGGGCGAAACTGTCCGTCCACGTGTGTCCCGTTAGCAGGCCTACCACAATGTGCTCGCTAGGGACGATGTACGCATACCTTTTGTCTAAAAGACTCATTGGAGTAAGGCCAAAGCGGGTGTGGATAGAAGGAGCTAGAGAGAGGAATCTGCTTTCCCATGCTTCACGCGTCCGGCCGTAGATTGCCGATTTTACAAACGACAAAGGAGCGAGTTTGTAACAGCTTGGGTCAGCAGACTCAGCACCCCGCTTTGCGAGTGTGTCCGCAATGTCATTACCCACGTTCCCACTGTGGCCCTTGATCCATTGTATGGTGCATCTGTTCCCATTGCGATTCAATCGCGAAATCAGTAGCAGAGCTCTGTCGATAAGGTAATTACCAGTCTTAGAGTTCAGAACTGACTTCACGACTGAGAGGTTGTCCAGGAAGAATCCTAAGGTTAGATGATTTGGTAAAGTGGTTGCGTTTTCAAGAGCCTTAACCAATCCAAGGGCTTCCGCCTGAAAGACAGAACAATGAGGGGACAGAACATGAGATTCACGTATTTCAGGTGCACAATCGAGACAAGAGAACCTGTACACGCCGGCGCCAACTCCATCTCTGGTTTTGGAACCATCTGTATAGTATGCCACGTGGAAGAAAAGAGCAGGAATATTACTGGGAGCGGAGTAATAGGGGGGGTAGGGGAGAGGATGTGGAAAGGGAGGAGGCTCGAGTGGAATTTCAGCGTCAACCAATCCATACTTTTTAAGGTAGAGCTCAGTTTTAGCCAAGATTTCCAGATCGAGAGGAAGGACTCTGGAGAGGGAGATTAGAGCAGCGTTGCTGGTTGATCTGAAAGCTCTACAAGCTCTCACTAGGAAAGGCCTTTGAGCACTCAGTAGAACATTCAAGGAGCGTTGAGAAAGATTAGGAAACCATACCGCCGAGGCATAGGCAATGGCCGGAACAACCACTTGCAGATACAGAGTTCTCAAGGCGCGGTAACCAAAACCAAAGTTGAGATTAGCGGCTGCGGTCAAACGCGGCAACATGCCGCGGACCTTGGCGCAGACTTCAACTACGTGCTGGTAGAAAGATAGACGTTGATCAAATCTCACTCCCAGCACCTTAATTGAGTCGCACCATTGGATTGGCCGTCCGTGGATAACCAGATCCCGGCGCGGTTCAGGCAGTCTCCCGTGTGGTCTGAGGAGAACCATAGCCTGGCACTTCCCCACGCTGAGTTCCAGTTTATGCAAACTGGACACCACCTAGCGATCATATCTATGGTGTGTTGGGCCGCGGGAAGTTGACTAGGTCGGCATCCCGAGACCACCACGACCAGATCATCCGCGTAGGCTTGCGGGAAAACATTATTCCTGTAGTCCAGCGTGAGGAGTTCATCAAAGACAATATTCCAAAGGAATGGGCCGAGAACTGAACCCTGGGGACATCCTTTGGAAATTCGTCTCGACACAGTACAACCATTCATAGATAGTCTCACAACACGGTTACATAGAAACGAGTTTATCAGGTGATAAATGTTTCTGGGACAGACGCTTTTGTGCAACGCTCTCAAGATACTGGAGTGGAGCACGTTGTCAAAAGCGCCTTTAACATCAAAAGAAAGAAGAAGACAAGATTTCCTATTTTTAATCGGAGGCGCTTTACACATCCTATCGGCCATCCACGACAGCCTAGCAAGAATTAGACGCTCAAGGATCTTGCCCAAACCAGGCAGCATCGTGATTGGACGGTGTGATGCGAGAAAGTCCTCCCCACTTCGCTTGGGGACGAGAACGACGTCCCCCAGCTTCCATGTAGATGGAAAGTGGCCAGTGGTTAAACACTTGTTGAGAATACTTAGAAAAAACGTCCGAAAATGTTTAACTAGTTTTACGATAAGAAGAGGTGGCATGCCATCACTACCAGGAGAAGAAGATAAGTTTACCTTATCCGCTGTCAACAACAACTCGTTATCTGTAAACAAAGGGTCGTTATCAGATGACGATGCGATGACTTTGCTTAAATCTTTGTGTTCTAACATGGTATCGCGCAATAAAGAGAGAAAATATCTTTATTTTACGGGGCTGCTAACCAAAATGAATGATTTTAGAGCCCCGATGGACGCATAAAGCGGAATATATACAAAGCATAGTTGGGGGGCCTGGGGATGGGTGGCCAGGGATCATCGCAAGGGATCCTAGGATCTGGCAGTGGAGGTGTCATCGCAGGGGGGAGGAAGCTGGAGAGGTCAAGGAAACAGCGCCTTGATGGGTGAGAAGCCTGGATGGAGGCCAGTTGAGGAGGCAGGAGGTCCTGGAAGCCTAGAACTTGAGGGCTCTAAGCTTCAAGATGGGGCAGCTTGAGGCTCTCGCCTCGTGCTTGTCTGGGAGGCCCTTGGCGCAGCAGTTGGCGCACTTGGAAGTGTGCCAGTCGGCAACTGAGGGGCAGGCACGGCCTTCATGGCCGCCTTCACCGCAGTGGAAGCACGTGGGAGCTCTGGTGCATTGGGCAGAGTTGTGGCCGAAGCCACAACAGCGGAAGCAGACTCGTGCGCGGATGGACTCCTCGAAGTTGAGGATCACACCATCCACCACGATCCTTCCACGATTTCCCAGAGCTCTGAAGGTCGTGAGGTCCACCTCGATGAAGGCGGTGCAGGTCCCGTTTCTGGGTGCAGAGCGATGCGCCACGCGCACCACCTTGTCCCCAGGGAGTTGGCTGACAGCAGAGGTTTCCAGCAGCGTCTCTTCAATGGTGGAGTTGGATGTTTCCTCATCCACTTTGAAGAGGCAAATGCGAGGCAGGATCACCTTCTGTTGGCGGACCTTCATGCCATCCAGCTTGTTGGCCAGGGAGGTGGTAACAGCTGGGATGGTATCGGGGTTGCTGGAGTGGAGGACAAGCTTCCCTTTGGTTCGCAGGGAGGCCCAAACGCCTTGGGGTAGAGTGTGGGCAGCGCGGACAGCTTTAAGCATTGCTCTTGGGTCAGCCTGTGGGTCATCAGAGATGACCACTGTGTGGGCCGCCGATTTTTCCCCATGGAGGACCACTTGGGCGGCCGCAGGCTTGGGGACGCGGGAGGGCGCAGGTTTTGCGGGACCATTGAAGTTGGTCCTCTTTGCGGGCGGGTAGGGAGCCTCGGGCTGCTTCCTTTTGGTTGGAGCGGGAGTGGCGGGCTTGGTGGGGTCAGTCTGAGTGCTGGTTTCCTTGCAGGAGGGAGAAGGGCTGGTTTGAGTGCCGTGGCAGGCTGTCTGTGGCTTGATTTCGTCCAGTTCCTTAAAGGACGCGAGGGTGCCAGAGAGGTTCTCTACCTCGGCAATGAGGGCCTTGATCTGCTCAGACCGTAAGTTGATGAATTCCATTAAGCTTTGGAGCAGGTAAAATCGGGAGGTAGGGTAAGGATTCTGTATTTTCTGCTCGAAGTTCTGCTTCACCTCTTCGTTCTCCATCTCCAGTTGGGCGAGGGTTACGAGGGGCTTCTCGGCATTCTCGGCATTATTCTTCTTCTTCCTAGGGGCCATGGCAGGAGCAAATTGTTGTGACCAACGATCTAACGTATATTGTTATAATTAGATGGTTGAAGCGCAATAAAGAGAAAATATGGTTTCACGGGCTACTAACCAAAAGTTATGATTTTTGAGCCCAAGCGCGATGTCAGGTGGCAAGGGGACCCTAGGATCTGGCTGCAGGAGATGTGTCGCAGGGGTAGTGGAAACGTTGGGAAAGCAGGGGAACAGCGCCAAGGTGAAGTGAGGCAGGAGCATTGAATTGGCCAGGAATCCAGTAGAAGTGGCAGATGGAATTGGAGGCAGAAGGTCCTTGAAGCCTAGAACTTGAGGGCCCTAGACTTCAGGATGGGGCAGCTTGAGGCTCTCGCCTCGTGCTTGTCAGGAAGGCCCTTGGAGCAGCAGTTGGCACATTTGGAGGTGCGCTGGTCAGCAATGGATGGGCAGGCGCGGCCTTCATGGCCGTCTTGACCGCAGTGGAAGCACTTAGGAGCTCTGGAGCATTGGGCAGAGTTGTGGCCGAAGCCACAACAGCGGAAGCAGACGCGGGCGCGGATGGACTCCTCGAAGTTGAGGATTACTCCATCAACCACGATTCTCCCGCGAACGCCCAGGGCTCTAAAGGTCTTGAGGTCCACCTCGATGAAGGCGGTGCAGGTCCCGCTTCTGGGTGCAGAACGGTGCGCCACGCGCACCACCTTGTCCCCAGGAAGCTTTCTAACAGCAGCGGTTTCCAGGAAGGTCTCCTCAATTGTGGAGTTGGATGTCTCCTCATCCACTTTGAAGAGGCAGATCCGTGGCAGGATCTCCTTCTGCTGGCGGACCTTCATTCCATTCAACTTGCTGGCCAGGGAGGTTGTCACCTCAGGGATGGTGTCAGGATTACTGGAGTGGAGGACCAGCTTCCCTTTGGTGTGTAAGGAGGCCCAAACGCCTTGGGGGAGAGTGTGGGCAGCGCGAACAGCTTTTAGCATCTCCCTTGGGTCAGCCTGTGGGTCATCAGAGATGACCACTGTGTGGGCCGCCGATTTTTCTCCGTGGAGGATCACTTGGGCGGCCGCAGGCTTGGATACGCGGGAAGGCGCAGGTTTTGAAGGACCATTCAGGTTTGTCCTCTTTGCAGGCGGGTTGGGAGCCTCAGACTGCTTCCTTTTGGTTGGAGCAGGAGCAGGCAAGGTGGAGGCAGGCTTCTTGGCAGGGAGAGCAGCAGGAGCAGGAGTGGCGGGCTTGATTGGGTCAGTCTGGGAGCTGGTTTCCTTGCAGGAAGGAGCAGGGCAGGTTTGAGTGCCGCGGCAAGCAGTCTTGGGCTTGTTGGCCTCCTCAATTTCGTCCAACTCTGCGAAGGACTCGAGGGTGTCAGTGAGGTTTTCTACATTGGTAGCGAGGGCTTTGATCATTTCAGTCCGCGAGGCGATGTAGCGGATCAGGTCCTCATGCAGGGATTTCAGGGCAGGATGGCCAATGGAGCTCAGGATGCTGCAGTTGCGTGAGATCACCATCTCATCTTCCCTCTCCAGGTCGGCGACGTTCACGATGGGCTTGTAGGCCTTCTTTTTCTTCTTGGCAGGATTCATGTATGTCACGAATAACAACCAACCGACCAACGATTTATATAAGTGGAGATAACTCTACTTTAAGTAGCCTCCAGAATTCTATGCGCAATAAAGAGAGAAAATATCTTTATTTACGGGCTACTAACCAAAAGTTATGATTTTTGAGCCCAAAATCGATGTCAGGTGGCAAGGGACCCTAGGATGTGGAAGCAGGAGATGTCTCGCAGGGGTGGTGGAAACGTTGGGCAAGCAGGGGAATAGCGCCAGGGTGCAGTGAGGCGGGTGCGTTGAATAGGCCAGGAATCCAGGAGAAGTGGCAGATGGAAATGGAGGCAGAAGGTCCTTGAAGCCTAGAACTTGAGGGCCCTAGACTTCAGGATGGGGCAGCTTGAGGCTCTCGCCTCGTGCTTGTCAGGAAGGCCCTGGGAGCAGCAGTTGGCACATTTGGAGGTGCGCTGGTCAGCAATGGATGGGCAGGTTCGGCCTTCATGGCCGTCTTCACCGCAGTGGAAGCACTTAGGAGCTCTGGTGCATTGGGCAGAGTTGTGGCCGAAGCCACAACAGCGGAAGCAGACGCGGGCGCGGATGGACTCCTCGAAGTTGAGGATTACTCCATCCACCACGATCCTCCCGCGAACGCCCAGGGCTCTAAAGGTCTTGAGGTCCACCTCGATGAAGGCGGTGCAGGTCCCGTTTCTGGGTGCAGAACGGTGCGCCACGCGCACCACCTTGTCCCCAGGAAGTTTTCTAACAGCAGCGGTTTCCAGGAAGGTCTCCTCAATTGTGGAGTTGGATGTCTCCTCATCCACTTTGAAGAGGCAGATCCGTGGCAGGATCTCCTTCTGCTGGCGGACCTTCATTCCATTCAACTTGCTGGCCAGGGAGGTTGTAACCTCAGGGATGGTGTCAGGATTGCTGGAATGGAGGACCAGCTTCCCCTTGGTGCGCAGGGAGGCCCAAACGCCTTGGGGGAGAGTGTGAGCAGCGTGGACTGTTTTCAGCATCTCCCTTGGGTCAGCCTGTGGGTCATCTGAGATGACCACTGTGTGGGCCGCCGATTTTTCTCCATGAAGGATCACTTGGGCGGCCGCAGGCTTGGAGACGTGGGAAGGCACAGGTTTTGAAGGACCATTCAGGTTTGTCCTCTTTGCAGGCGGGTTGGGAGCTTCAGACTGCTTCCTTTTGGTTGGAGCAGGAGCAGGCAGGGAGGAGGCAGGCTTCTTGGCAGGGAGAGCAGCAGGAGCAGGAGTGGCGGGCTTGATTGGGTCAGTCTGGGAGCTGGTTTCATTGCAGGAAGGAGCAGGGCAGGTTTGAGTGCCGCGGCAAGCAGTCTTGGGCTTGTTGGCCTCCTCAATTTCGTCCAACTCTGCGAAGGACTCGAGGGTGTCAGTGAGGTTCTCTACATTGGTAGCGAGGGCCTTGATCATTTCAGTCCGCGAGGCGATGTAGCGGATCAGGTCCTCATGCAGGGATTTCAGGGCAGGATGGCCAATGGAGCTCAGGATGCTGCAGTTGCGTGAGATCACCATCTCATCTTCCCTCTCCAGGTCGGCGACGTTCACGATGCGGGTTGTAGGCTTGTAGGCCTTCTTTTTCTTCTTGGCAGGATTCATGTCAAGAGCGACCAACGACTGACCCAACATAGACAACCTCTACTCAAGCGCAATAAAGAAGAAAATAATGCAATTATATATATTCAAAACAACAGCAATGATGATAACAACTTAAGAATTGCCAAAGCAATAAAATGTTCACAGAATATTTCACGCTGATATATTACACCATCGGTTGTGAAAATTCGAAACAATTATAGACGCGTATGATTCTTTTAAAAACTGACCAATTTATACTTCCTTTACTGCAATGGAAAAATCAATGGGAGGGCTTGGCTCATCAGTGGTGAACCCTCTCAACGTTTTCGCCAGTATAAATAAATAAATGCCTAAAATACACCAATTCAAATTAAAATTTAAAAAAATCTACCAAAACTAAAAGAGCTATAGCTCATTTTGTTAAAATTATAATTAAAATAAAAAATAGGGATAAAATGAGAATGCTATTAAAGTATAAAATTACATTAAATGAAAATGTCTTGAAGTGCAAATCCTATTTCTATATACAGTTACGAGCGTCATGCGTCATCTCTGTCACCGTTTGCTTTTTTTTTTTTTGGAATGGCGCTCTCCTATTGGTTGGCTACGATCACGCCACCACTACGCGAGACACTTTGTTTTTGACTTTGCCCCCCCCCCCCCCCCCACTCGCTTTTTGGTTTCTGTAACTATTGTGTTGGAGCGGGTCTCTCCTTAAATAAATGCATATATTAGTTAATAACTAAATGGAATCCTCTCTTTCTTTTTCCCAGTAAGAGACGCCTACGGAAGCCAACAGTACATAGACAGATAAAGCACATAGGCTATAGTTATTAACTAATATATGCATTTATTTAAGGCGCCAATTTATAATTGTAACAAATAGTATTTGAATAAAAACATTCAATCAACCCGGGTCATTCAGCTAGTATCTATATATATAAATGAATGTTTGTATGTTTGTTTGTTTGTATGTCTGGTATACAAATTCGCAGTAGTTCACTAATTCAAACCAAAATTTCCATATATGGGTAAAAAAAAAAAAAATACGGGGAAGACGATAGGCTATTTTAAAAAATATATAAATCAATTATTAAAACTATATATTCAAATTATTCTACTTAGCTCACGAACAGCGCCCTCTATCAAGTACTAAAAGGTTATAAATACGTTTTAAAATCTAAATCTTCTCAATATTTTATTAATAATCGTTCGCTTAATAAAACATACGTTTAGAATACTTGATCTAAATCGAAATATTTGGTATGTTTTATTTGTGTTCACTCTATTTTTTATTTATTTAAAGTATTATAATTTCCATGTTTCAAAAACCTATACAAATTTGTAGGAGTTCACTAATTCTAACCAAAATTTCAATACATCTGTACAAAAAATACAAGGAAAACGATAGGCAAATTCAAATTATATAAAATTGGATATTTTTATTTCAGTACAATTTAGATTAAATTATGCTGATGCAAACAAATAGATAATGCTAATAACAAACAATTATAAAAAAAACCTTATCAAAATATATATCACTCGGGTAGATATGCACAGGGGTAATCCCGGGTCGAAGCCTGGGTCACCCGTCTAGTAAAATCATATTTTACAGTTTTTTTTATTCATGCAAGCATCATCTTCATTTTTCAAAAGCCTATTTATATTTTGCAAACTTCATAAATATTTCCGCAATGTTTTATATTTGAGAAAATTAAAAAAATAATATTATTTATTTATTTATTCTGAACTTGATCATTTTGAATATATTTATTTTTGTGAAAAAAAAAAAATAAAAATAAATAAAAGACTTGCAACTCTGTCAACCGGCTTCAATTTTTTCTTTATTTTCTTGCGGCGGCGTCTTTTGTGAACTTTTAATATTTGCTTTCTGCCATCATTACAAAGAAAAAAAATTAAACACGTTTTAACTCAATAGTAATATAAATATTACTTGCTTCTTTAAATGGGTGACTCAAGTATGTACAAAATATTAATACTTTTTGTAAAATCATCTTAAGCCTAAATTTGATAAACGTGTACTTTATGGGTTGTTTTAAAGTTTCATTTATTTTAAATTTAAATATTTTGCATGACACCAAAAAAATCATTAAATTGATCATGAAAAATTTATATCGCGAGAAAATTATTAATTAATTTCTTCATATTTAGAGATTTTTTTTTTTGTCATTCAGGGCTCAATTAAAATATATATATCGCATTAAAAATAATCTTTTAGTGTTGAGCTTTCTTAGCCATAAATATTTCATTAAAGAAAATCTTATGTATGCTTTTTTTTATGCACAAAATTGAAAATATTCCTCTTTAACAAAAAACTTTATTATTATTATTTTTTTGAATCTTGTATACTAAATTTGTTTAAAATTGAAAACTAAGTGTCACCTAAAATTGTGCAGTAGCAAATTACATAAATATTAACAATTGACACATTTTAAAATTGTTTTCAGTCAAATTTTTTGACAAAAGATGACTAAATTTTGTTATTTTTGTTAAATTTCATAGAAAAAAAAAGGGTAGCACCTATTATTCCAGGTTATTGTAATTGATCTGTCTGCACCTTTAATGTAAAAATATATTAGTCAGCCTTGCCTATATTTTGAAATGTACAAATATAAACCATAAGATAACTAAATTCAAATAACAATGTGACATTTTTGCAGCATCAGTCAGGTTCTCATAGAAATTTTATTTTCACACAAGGGCCACATTATATAAATACCTATTTGTAAAAAGTCTCTTGAAAGAGTTACTCATTTCTGCAAACCATTGATGTCACTGAGTATATCAGTATGCTAGGTTGATTTAGAAATGGGACTTTAGTTTACTGTGACCAAGCCTAGCGTGGAATAAAATAATCACCAATAGTCTGCAGAAATAGTAGCATATAATTCACATGAGAAAGCTGAGACCTCCCCATATTTATGTAATAGATAAGAAAGAAGAAATAGAAATAGAAGGATAATAAAATGATCTTTATATAAATATATTTTCAAGCTGAACTTCCTGTTGGCTACTTGAGATGTAATTTTGAATTTGTTCAACTAATCATTTTGTAGTTATAAGGTAATAAACCTAATCTAAATAAATCAATAGTGTGTCACATTTTGGCAACAGCATTGTTACCATCATCAGACAAAAGAATAAATGTTTTATTTATTGCTGTTGCTGAAACATGACACACTTTAATTTATTTGAAATAGGTCTAATTTCCTTGTAACAATAATTTATAATCCAAATTGTTCTTTTATCAATTTGTAATATAGGATATATTTATTTAAGATAAGTTAGCAAGAAAAATCTTCAGAACTGGATATAATGGCTGGACATGAAAATTCAACTTTGTTACAGTAATTGTTCAAGTATTGTTGATATCATATATACAGTTACGAGCGTCATTCTTCGTCACCTCTGTCACAGTTTGCTTTTTTTTTGGAATGGCGCCCTCCTATTGGTCGGCTACGATCACGCCACCTTTGCCCCCCCCCCCCCACTCGAATTTTCGTTTTTGTAACTATTGTGTTGGAGCGGGTCGCTCCTTAAATAAATGCATATATTAGTTAATAACCAAATGGAATCCTCTCTTTCTTTTTCCCAGTAAGAGACGCCTACGGAAGCCAACAGTACATAGACAGATAAAGCACATAGGCTATAGTTATTTACTAACATATGCATTTATTTAAGGCGCCAAATTATAATTGTAACAAATAGTATTTGAATCAAAACATTCAATCGGGTAAAACACGGGCGTTGCCCGGGTCATTCGGCTAGTTTCAAATAAACAACACTACCACAATGGGAGAACTTGGTTCTTTTACAAAATTCAAACCAAACACCCACCTAATTAAGCAACAAAATGGCAATACAATAGTTGTAAGTCTGTCTATATGGTGGATCAAGTTGATGATGAAATCTTCTGTTTGGCCCTTGTAAAAATTTGGCTATCACCAATATTCCCATGTTTGAGGGTTGGATAGTGGTCACTCATTTAGTTTCCTTTGAGAGCCAATTCCTAATAAAATTTCCAATAAAAATTAAAAGAAGCACCTGTTAACAAACATTAAATTGACTAAACTATAATTTGACACCATTGATAATTCTACCAATTTTTAAAATCAGATTGCAACAACAGATAATTCTTGTTTAAATTCAAATTTTTATTGCTAAAGATAAAAACTTTGACATTTGGCCGCATTTAGAAAATGCGCACTGTTTTAAAAGTGTTACAATGCAGTGTTGCAAATATCAGCATTGATGTTGATTTTTGTTTCCTCCTAGATGATCAGGCCTAACTATTTGCTGGCGTAATCAATGAGGTGTCATAATTTCTGCTATTTGAAATAACATACAGAAGAAGAAAGATGTGCACCATTTGAATATTGATCAGCTAGAATGCACACTTTTTTTTTTTAGCCTAAAAGCAAACAACCATAAAAGATCTTATCTCCACTCAATCATATTAGGGTATCAAGCCTGTAGAGCTTGCGACCTTTAATGGTGTAGAGCTGGGGATGAGTAGAGCTCATTGATGGATAAGCCAATACCGTCGATGATATGGTTTGGGGTTGCAGGTTGAGAATCACACTTAGTACATAGTGGGAAAACCTTGCAACTATTCTGAAATGTCATTGTCCGTAAATGACCAGATGGAAATCAAAGATGGTTTTTTTCCTTGGGAGGACAGAATTGAAATTGTCCCTCCTGCCCTGTACCAGTCATGTGCAGCAGCAGATTTCCATTCCTGCTGGCTGGCATTGGGTCTTGATGGTACGAAGAAGGTCTCTTTCGTCTAGTTGGGTGGAAGATTTCCTGGCCTCAGGGTGGACTTTTCCAGAGAGTAGCTTATTTCCAAGAATTACAACATGAGCTGGAAGCCCTTGCACTGTGATAGAGCTTTTGGCTGAAGAGTTGGTTTACAGATTAGTGATGCTCTTGAGAAGAGGTTCTTGACTGGAGAAGCAGGTTTGAAGGGTATAAATGGCTGCTTTTGAGTCAGAGTAGATTTGTCGAAGTCGGAAATGTTTTTTTTAACTAAAATTTTTAGCCTTTTCTTTAATTTCTAAATTTATATACATTCTTCCCATTGCATTTATTTGCTTAGATTAAAATAGTATTTGTAATTTTTTGATAAAAATGTATTGATGCAGTTTTATCCATTGCTAAAAGTTAATCATGAAACATTCTGAAAAAAATCAAGTAAAAAAAGTCCCAATAGTATCAATTTGCATTATTAATTGATGTATAGATTGGAATTTTGCTGGGGGGGATTATGATCTATACAAATAAAGGTCTTCTGTCAAAATAGATGTCATCTATATTTTGACCATAAATTTGGCCTAGCCACTTTTGCAGATTGTAAAGCTGATCCCTTGTGGATATGAAATTGAACCTGCTCTAGACTGACAAGGGCCTTTAACCTGAAACCTTGGTCTCCAGGTGGACACGGTGTTGTTGTGGAGTGTGCAGAGATGATCAATAGATGCCGCCTAGTTTTGATAAGGCACAATTTGGATTATAAACACAAGGTAATAAGACCTAATTAGAATTAATAAATACTGACATTTCAGTAACAGCAATGTTATCGAAAGTCACACACTATTTATTTATTTGGATTTGGTCTATTACCTTGTGTTTAATTGCCAATAATTTTTTCTTTCATTGAAATTTGAATCCTAAACAAGGATGTAATATGGCAGCACAAATAAACCTTTGACCATTCAAGTTTAGCAACAAACATTCTTCACACACCTAATATGATGATGTTGTAATGAAATGGATAACAGAGAGGAGGAAACCTTAAACCAAAATGTCAAACTTGTCTCAAGTATTCACACAGCTTTTATTATTTTTTTTTTCTGAAACAAAATGCCACAGTAGTTCACATGGTACAAATGTAAGAGATGGTGCTGGGCCACTATATTATAGAAAGTATATTTCCTCAACTATTGCTCCACAGTTTCAACAAGACATGGAAATTGGAAGGTACAATTTGGATTATAGTTTAGACATAACAAGGCCAAATCCAAATAAGCAAATATTGTGTGACATTTCAATAACAGTATTGTTACAATTGCAAATGTCACATTATTCATTTTTTTTTTATTTGGTGTTATTACCTTTTGTTTCTAATCATAGAAATGTAAACATCTGAAAGTGTTTTCCACTGCCCTTACTGCAATGGCTTGGCTCATCAGTGGTGCTATTTCCACTAAGAGATGACATTCTAATGCTTGATATTTGATGAAATGTTGTTGTTGACTAAATGTTTTGTTGGTGTTTCAGTGTATAGTGGGTACCAGGCATCTGGTGGGAACTCAAAGTAAGTATATTTGCAAAGGATTGATCTACTAATACCTTGCTAACTTGGCGTGGTGCAGCTATGGAGGTAGTGGCGGCGGCAGTGGAGGAGGAGGAGGCTACGGAGGCAGTGGTGGTGGTGGTGGCGGCGGCTACGGAGGTGGGTGGCCAAGGCTACCAATCTGGTGGCTCCATGGTAAATATCCCTGTGGTGTAAGAGAATGGACTGTTTGGTACCTAGCTTTCACAGGGGTTGGTGTGATATGCAAGGTCAGATGAGAGGGAATCAACTATTGTGTTGTGTGCATGAAGAAAAGGATATTTCTACAACATGGCTGAAGCCTGTTCAGTGGATTGGTGGACAGTGCCTCCAATTATAGTCCTCCATTTACAAGGTTCTGTTTGTAAATTGGCAGTCTTCCAACAACAAGTTAACCAGCTTTAGCATGGTGTAGCAGCAGCCCAATTTGCCATGAAAAAGCTGGCTATCTATTATTTGGTTTTCTTCTATTTTAACTCTCTCTCTCTCTTTAAAAAAAAAAAATATATTTATAATTAAAATAAAAAAAATCATATCCTGACCATGAGCACATGGGAATAGAAATCTATATAATTAAGGACTAAAGAATTAAAATTTCTTCAATTTTATTTATCAGAGTTTATATGACGAGGTCACAAGACCAAATAAGTATTTGCACACAGAGGTAACAGCATATTTGACTGAACATCAATTTCTTTTTGTCAAAACATGTAACAATGCTCCAAGAGGTGGCCTAAAATGCTTATTTCAATTTGTTTCCTTAGGTTGCAACATTTATGTAAAGTCCGCTGATGTCCAGTAACTGCAGGAATATAACACGCTGAGTTCCATAGTACTGTAGTACAGACTGTGATAATAGTAGTTGACGACTGATTTTACTATAAGTGCACCAGTCTACACATGTGGAAAGCAGTTCAACTATTGCACCTACAAATGTGCCAGAGCCCCAAGAATCGGGGGCATTGTAGCTTTTTTTTTTTTTTTTTATTATAAAAAAAGTGGCCAATGTGGGATTCAATCCTTGGTCACTGCTGTTGAAAACTGATGGTTATTACTGAGATAAGAGGATGCCAGCGGGCGACGCTGGCCTGGGACGCTGGGAATTCTGCGAGAAGCGGCGGCTGGCCAGCCGGCCTGCGCGCGCACCGGGGGCTGCGCGCGCACTTTTCGAACACCGCCTGATGTCGCCGGCTGTTTACCGCGCGTCGCTACAACTTGCGGCGGTTCCTTCCATTATATAATACTCTAGGCGCTGGTGGAGTAAAAACTGTACTCCACCTGCCTCTTATAATTGTATGTAATTTTTGGACACTTATTAAAATATAAATTATTAATTTATAGTTCTCACTGCAGCTCGAACCTTTACCCTAACGCGGTAGTACATGGCGCAGTCGACATTCGGTTAATTATAGCCGTTTTTTTAAGTGACAGCTCAGTGACAATTAGTAATCAAGATGCCCTCAAGAAGGAATCGCCGACCATCCCAAACCCCTCCAGAGAACCCTGCCTCGCCGACCAGCACCGACATCCTCAGGTCCATGGCCGCACTGTTGCAGCAGATGGCTACTCGGAATCCGACACCGACAGTCCCATTAGGAGCTCCTCCTCACCACGCCACAAAAATCATCCAGCTTCCTAAACTGGCTTCCCGGAGGAGTTAACGATGTCTTTTTTCCGCGATTGGAAACAACGTTGGAACGACTACGTGGACGCCCAACAAGTAGCCACCTTCCCGCTATCCACACAGCAAGTGACTTTGCGTGCCGCCCTCCATTCCGAATGGACCATCCTTTGGCAATCAGGCCGCCTTCATATTTCTACCACCACCACCCTCGATGAAGCCGTGAATGCTCTCGAGGCCTACCTACGCAAGAAGCGAAACCCCCTCCTTGATCGGCAAGATTTTCATCGTAGGGACCAACAAACCGGAGAATCGGTGGATCGCTACTTCGCAGCCCTTAAAGCTCTTGATGACTCGTGTGCACATGAGCTGGATTTTAAGTGCAGCACATGCGGCGACCCGTGTATTACAATATGCACAAAAAGAGCTTGCGGGAAAACGTTTGCCCTTGCTGGTTATCAACAGCAACTCCGTATCCGTGACAGGTTAATATGTGGCCTGTTTGATAAAGACCTCCAACGAAAAGTACTGGCGGAGCAGTACAATTCCGACCTCTCCCTGGACCGAGTCCTCTCAATTTGCATCGCACATGAGAGTGCTACCGCCGTGGGCGCGACTCTTTCACCCTCCCCAACCACCTCCCCCGAAGCCTTCATTGCAACCAGACGTGCACCATCAACCTACAAGCATCAACAAGCCAGCTCGTCTGAAACCTCACCTAAGGCCAACCGTTTCTTTCAGAAACCCTATGATCCTAATGACCCCTGCTCCGGATGTGGGGCGAACCCAAGACACCGCCGTGACCAGTGCCTAGCAAAAGACATAGAGTGTAACAAATGCGGCATCACCGGGCATTACGGAAGGGTTTGCCGACAACTGAAACGGAAACCCACAACCAAACCTAATATTCCGCCACCCGCAACCAGAAACAATCAGTCCCAACCAGGACCCTCAAACACAGTTGTTGCAGCTGGAGTACGCAATGAACTCATAACCATTACGACCGAGATCAACCATAAGTTACACCAAATCCGTTGGCTGGCGGACCCGGGGTCAGATCTGGATCTAATCCCAGAATCAGAATTCCTGTTACTGGATGAGCAGACCCGATCAGCACTCAACCCGAAGAACGTCCCTTGCGTAGGAGCCAACGGCATCAGCTTAAGTCCTTGTGGATCGTTCGTCGCGGCACTGCATCTCAACGGGGAAAACATACAGTACTACCGTTGGAGTCTGCAAGCACCTGAACGCCCCTCTCTTGAGCAAGAGCGGATGCAAAGCCTTAGGACTTCTGCCGGATAACTGGCCCCATTCAATGATCGTCAATGCCATAACCAACGGACAAGTTCTAACGTCCCGCCGACCCCGGTGAGAGCCAATGAGATCGATAAGCAGTCTATCCTTACCCATTATGCTAGAGCGTTCGACGACAGTGTTAAAACCCATGCAAGGACCCCCCATGTCTATCGAACTAGTTAAAGATGCCGTTCCTTGCAAACGCTACTGGGCATACAACGTTCCCTTTCACTGGAGAGACCCGTCAAAACTCAACTCGATACCATGTTGGCGAAAGGGATAATCGAACAGGTACCCGTAGATAGTGAATAATCCCACTAGAATACTTTTGCTTTTTTTAAAATATAGGTTTTCATTCTTAAACCTAATTTAATAAGGACCTCTGGAAGAGGCTGCTGCTTATCAAAGAACATGAACTCATGGAATTTGTGTAATCTTTGCACAAGGGAATAACAAACAACAAACCTAATATATATATTTTTTTCTGAAACAAAATGCCACAGTAGTTCACATGGTACAAATGTACGAGATGGTGCAGGGGAGGGGCCACTATATTATAGAAAGTATATTTCCTCAACTATTGCTCCTCAGCCACATTTTCAACAAGACATGGAATCATGGAAATTGGAAGATACAATTTGGATTATAGTTTAGACATAACAAGGTTTAAAATTTAACAAACTATAATTCCACCAAGTTGTCAAATCCTGACTCCTTCAATTTAGCTTTTCAACTCTTGACTCTACAATTTGACAAAGTGTCATATAGCTGTGAATGTTGCAATGCATCAATAATTTGATAATAACAAAAGTTTAATCCCTTCAGAACACTTATTCCACAAGTAAGTAATATGATCAGATAGCCTGATAGAAATGACAGTGAGAGAATGGTCCGTTTTTGGACTCCTATATATCTCTTCTGTATCAAGTGAGGTATAAGGGGGTTGGTGGAAGGATGGTCTAAACTGTTGGTTTTTGACCGCTATGACCCGGGTTCAAATCTCGCATTGGGCACTTTTTTTTTTATTCAGAAAAAAAAGTGCCCAATGCGAGATTTGAACCCGGGTCGTAGCGGTCAAAAACCAACAGTTTTCTGTTGTATTCTGATAAGAATAACCAGTCTTTAACGACTAAAGCAATTTCAAGGAATTGATTGAAAGCACAAATCTAATGATGTGAAAAGATAACATTTATATATATTTTCTATATATAATAATAGGTCTACTGTAATTACTAGCATTCCAAATATATATACCAATCACCATATATTAACACAAGTGTTATTTATTAGCACCCTAAAGGATCAAACTATCATATTTTCAAGTGTGTTAATGAAGAAATTTTATTATGTTTTTTTGAGATGGGGGAGTTATTTAAGCAATGTACCAGCAGCCTCACAGGCACCTGGTTAAGCCCGGGGCTATAAGTTGTGAACATAGAGTGAAGTCATGTACAATGGGTGTGATGTTGCAGAATCAAGGAGGAGGAGGAGGAGGTGGTCCACCACCCCAACAAGGCTGGGGCAATGCCCCCCAGGGAGGTGGAGGAGGCTATGGAGGAGGAGGAGGAGGATATGACGGAGGAAACCAGTACAATTCCTCCCAAGGAGGCCCTCCCTCCCAGTACCATGGCTATGGACAGCCACAAGGTGTGCCCCCTCCCTCAGGAGTGCCTCCCCCATCCTATGGCTCTGCCCCACCCTCCCATGTTGGCAGCGGTGGTTATGGTGGTGGCCAGCAATCCTATGGTGGCGGTGGCGGCTATGGTGGAGGCAGTAGAGGTGGTGATGGCTACGGGCAGAGTAAGTGCCCCCTTGCCTCCCCCAACTTGTCCCAACTTAGCTGTGGTGTTGGCAGATAACTACCAAGGTGGCCAGGGAGACTACAACCGTGGTGGCAGCGGCGGCGGCGGCTATGGGTGAGTTTCCCTTGTTCTTTCTTACCTTGCGGTGGGGGTGGTTTCAAACCTGGCTGCTGGGGATATAAGTGTCTTGCAAGAGTTCTTCAAAGCCTTACTAAACCTTTGACAACTACATTTTGTTTCAATGAGACACTGGATTAAAAGTCAAATAAGGAGTAATTATTGTTTCCTGATGGTTTAGCCAATGTCGCCGCCACCCCAGCACATTGTTATGAGGATACTGTACACTTAGCCCCACATATCCCTTTTTATAAAGCTTCTGCAGAATGACAGCCTAAATGCCTACTATGCCTTTTATGAAACATCTCATTCATTCACACATTACAAAGATCCTTTCAATAAATAAATTTAAGATGTCAAAACTATGTTAAAAGAAAATTTATACAACCTTCAATATGTTAAATCTACATTGAAAATTTATAAATACCTTATGACAGTGTTCTTAGACGATTATATTAGTCAACATGTGTGGTACCACATTTTTTTGTGTATAGTGTATTAATTAGTGCTACATAGAAAAATGCTGTCATTAATTTGTCTCATTTAAAAAGGGGGAAAGCATATGGAATGTTAGGTGAAAAAAATATTGAGCCCAAAGCCTTTTGTGTGGGTTCTCTTATCTCCCACCAGAAGGTGGTGGTGTATCCTTATAACCAATGTGCTGGCTGTGTGCAGTTGATCTGGAATATAGATGGTTTTACTCATACAAATGTGTTCATTAATTTCTTGTTTATAAAATTTCTAATATATGACAAAGTGAAAAAATATTTTTTGCATGTCCATAATCAAAAGAATCCCTGTGTCAATATGAAAAGTTGAAAACATCAGACTTCCAAGGATAAGTTCTTTAAAAAAAATTAATTTACAAATCTTCCATCTTTCGTGACCGGAAGCTAGAGATTTGTAGTTTAAACTGTTTAAGAAGAAACTTGTCTCTGCAAGTCTGATGTTTTCAACTTGAACCTCTCCTTGTATGTAAACTTCAGTGTGGACTATCACTGCTATATGGTAAATTTAATTGAGAAAAGGCATCTTGTGCTTGGGCCATCTTAATTTAGCTGCTTGCTCCCAGTACAATTTCACTTTTGTGCCATTTTTTTCATGACAAAGCCTTATTTTGGGTTGGTCTTAGTTGCTAGGGTTCATTGTGTTTGATCCACTGGCTTGTTTCCAGGCCATATAAATACAAGTTTCATCATTTAATGATCTTGTTGGCCAGGTTATTTTCTGTCATCATATTTAAACAAGCTTTCCTCTCTTTGAATTTTGGGGACTGACCAACCATGAGATATTCAGTCTCTTGTCTTCCTTTATTAATAAATCACTTCCTAATAAACAATCCTGAAAATTAAAGAACACACTTTATATATTTAAATGTAGAGTAAAATTAATAAATGGTTATAAAGAAAGATGTATAGTCCATCAGCACATCATTGCTGATGGCATCATTTCAGAATATTGGTCAAAACTTTTTGATAAAATATCATCTAGAGTACATAAGATTATTTATCATGTATTTATACAGAAATGACCTACTCTAAATCTCCTAGATTTAAATAAGGACCTATTTGAATATTAGATATAAGCAAGGTAACAAGACCAAATCAATTAGTTACCTTCCACAGAAAGTTGTTGCCCTAAAATGTGTTGTGTGTGGCATATTGTGTGTTGCTGGTGAAAAAAGGTTGGGAACCCCACTGCCCTATTTATGCCCAGTCTTGTATAGCCACTATTGATCACCTTTTCTGGGGTTGCCACATGTTTTTGCTGGCTTAAATTTCATGATTGAGAAGTTCAAGTGCGTGCTCATGGCACATCTATATGTATTCATTCAGATAAAAATTCCCTTTTGCATGCCAGACTTGCATTTACAATTCCATAGTTATGATGGTATTTTAAAATGGTTTAGTTGTAGTTAAGCACCTAATATAAAGCTTTGTCACCAAGCTCAGTTTTCTGGTAGAATTACCTCCAATATCTTGGCAGCTTTTAGGATCACAGTGTCAAGAAAATTTCTGGCACCTGCCTGTTCAGATGAGCACAAACTCCTTTACTGATGTTTGGGAGTACATTTCCAAGGGAATTATTTAGCAAAAAAAAATCTGGAAGCTGGTTGCTTTAATTTTTGCAAAGTGTTAACAAAAACATGTAGAATTATCAGTGTAACCTGATTTCAAACACAAGTGTTTTTTTTTAAATCTAAACCCTCTGACAGTTTGGCTAACTGAAAGTCAATGGAAAGGAGTAGGTGATGCAATAACCTGGTTTGTTTAAAAAATAAATTACATAAACTTTTCATCGGTATTCATGTTCTTAGCTAAAGGGCTTGACTGAAAGCTTTCGTTTTTAATAAAACAAATATATTTTTTAATTGTCACCTTCTCCTTGGTGACAACAATCTAGTACTTGCCTATTTTAGGATCTTGACCAAAAGTCCACTCTTTAAGTATTTGAAATGGAATTAGGAGCTGTAGTTGGTAAATGTTGTATACTATTACCCATCATATATTGTTATTATTAGCACTACAAATATTATCCTTTTCTTTATAATAGGTGCTGGTATTGCTTAGCAATTTTTATAAGGCACTATAACTACAGTAGAAAATATTAGTTGACCTAGAAATTGCACTTGTATTCACTGTTTCAGAAAAGTTATTGGCACTCACAAACTTTCAATTTTTAATATAGATTATATATATAGTTATTTAAAACAAAATGAAATTGTGGTAAAAAAATACCAAGGTAACCGTATCATGGTTCTAGTAGTTTCCTCAATCAAATCTGCTCATTGGTTTGACCAAACTTTCTTAAGGGTAAAAAAAAAAGGTGCAATAAAAATCCCCACATTCAAATAAGCCACCTCAAGTGTCCTGCAACCATGGTATGTACAAGATAAAAGTATTACATCCCCCCCATATTCTGTATGCCCTGCTCTCCACCCTTCCAGCAGCAGGTGCCCCATGTAACTGTGTCCCCCCCCACCACATGGGTTATATATATAACCAGGGAGCAAGGTATATGGTATACTCTCTCAGGTGAGTTGTTTAAGCTGCTCCCTACAACCTACATCTGGGCTTCCTGGCAAGTGTGTAACTGATGCTGGTTATTTTTAGTAGTCACCAAGGCCCAGGAAGGGGAAGTTATAAAGGTAACAACCGCACCCGGCTGCTCTCTCTAGTTTTTGTATTCATTCCCCTCAACACCAAGTTGGACATCCCTCTTCTTGTTTAGCCCCCCCCCCCCCTTCTTTTAAATGATTGTCTTTAAAACATTTGTATAATAGTGATCATTTATGAATTATAGATTGAAACAAGGCCTTATCCAAATAATGTGTGACATTTTTGGTAACATGGAATTTGTCCTCCTCATTCAGTACTTTTGTCTGAAGATAATGCTGTTACCAAAATGTCACTCATTTATTCAATTGTCTTGTTGATATGATAGCTTTAGAGAAAGAAGTTCTCCATGGGTAACAATGTCCAGAATTATTGCATAGTAGAGTTCTCCAGGTTCCTCCTGGATAAATATGTGGTGGATATTTTAAATTTTTTTCTTATTCCTCACGGATCTCACAAATTTTATTATAGAATGTGTGATAATTCTGGACAATCTATTTTTGAACATTTTAATAAATAGCTCTTTGTAAAAACTCACATCTATATACTGTACCACATAGTATTGGTGTCTGCATGCATGTATGAGGAGGGTAACAACAAGTAGTGCTTCTACCTACAATGTAATTGTGTTACCCATTGGAGGACTTTAGGGATGTCCAATTTTCTCTTTAATTACCTAATGCCTCTTCAACTAGGAACTTCTGTCACTCATCAAGGTATCATCAATCTCTTTCCTTGATGAGCGACTGGGTCTTTATCCAAAGTGCTCTATGAACCTTTGTTTAAACTGGGCTCAATGGTTTGGTGTAAAACTGGGTTATATATATATGGTGTACATTGGTTCAAATATTACCTGCACCTTGGTTGGTTGACATGCAAGTAATGGTTCAAACCCCGGGTTGGAAGTGTGGTGTATCCTTGCACAAGGAAACCTCTATATAACAACTGTTGGTACTTAAGTCTGTCTGGTGTGAGTGTAAAATGGTACTTAGGGAATTAGAGCACTTAATTTAATATTCAAAATTATAAGCATTGAAAACTTAACAAGAATATTTTTAGGACCAGGAGGACGTGGAGGATATAACAACGGCGGCGGCGGAGGAGGAGGAGGATTTGGTGAGTTCTGGGCCCTTTTAAACACAGGGCACAGCTAAGATGTGCAATGTGCAGAAATGGGGTGAGGAACAAAAGGACACCATCTTTGTGTCTGGACTCCCAGAAGATGTTGGAGAAACTGATCTTGCTGAACATTTTGGTTCTATTGGTGTAATTAAGGTGAGAGGAATTGTTGCTGGGTGAGCTACTGCAGTTGAACTAATGCCACTGGGTACGTGCAGATTGACAAAAAGACCAACAAACAGAAGATATGGATCTACAAGGACAAGCACACTGGCCGTGGAAAGGGAGAGGCCACCATCACCTACGATGATCCCCCAACAGCAACCTCTGCCATTGACTGGTTCAATGGCAAGGACTACAAGGGCAGTGTGATCACGGTGCAGCTGGCTCACCGTAAGCCTAATGCCTATGGAGGCCGTGGAGGCATGAGAGGGGGCAGAGGAGGTGGAGGAGGAGGAGGATATGGTGGTGGCGGCGGCGGTGGTGGTGGCGGCAGTGGCGGAGGAGGCCGCGAGGGAGACTGGCTGTGCCCCAACCCCGTGAGTTATTGCTAGTGGACCGACACTTGAGGCAGTTAGACCAACCTAATTGGTGTTGTAGGAGCTGTGGCAACAACAACTTCAGCTGGAGGAACAACTGCAACCTCTGCCATGCCAACCGCCCTGAAGGCATGGGTGGTGGCGGCGGCGGTGGAATGGGGCCGTGGAGGAGGAGGAATGGGCAGAGGGGGCCCAATGAGGGGCCGTGGTGGCTACGGAGGAGGCCGGGGAGGCATGGACGGAGGTAGAGGAGGCGGAGGATACCGCGGTGGACCCATGGGAGGACCTGGTGGCAGAGGCGGCCGTGGTGGCGGCGGCGGTGGAGATGAAAGAAGACACAGGCCCTACTGATTTATCATTATTGCACCCTTTTTGTATATCTTAGCCAAGCTCAGTAAACTTCATTTTATCTTGGCCCTTTTCCAAGGGTCCAATCAACACCTTCCTAGGATGTCCCTATAAAATAAATTCATTTTCAAACATAGTCAAGTTTCATTTTTTCCTAAAACCTTACATTTTTTACTTTTGGTATCTTTGAATTGCTCCTATTTGGTGGAGCTAGTTGTCAGAACCCTGTTAAACCATTGATCCAAATGTCAAGAAAAATTCATAAATCTACCATAAACTTATTGGACAATGAGGTCTCATTTTTGTATCCAAGTGACTCAAGATCCATGTGGCTGCACCAGGAGAAACCATGAGTCATCATACCTAGTGTTTCAACACGCTGGTATTTCATACATACCTTTTGAGCATATCCCTGACAAATCCCCACATTTGGCCTCTATAGATTTTTGTGTTTTAGCTTGCTAAAAACTATTAGATCTAGAAAATAGAAGATGCTAGATGGTCTCTGGAAAGGCTTTACTAACTTTCGGGATGGTCTTGATCAAAATATTCTAAGCCTCATTTCCTGGAAATACTGATGCAGGACAGTTACTAAACAACTTACACATAATAGACAATAAATTGTACAAAAATTTGTAAATCATTTTTAATAAAAGTACTAAAATTATTATAAAAGTGGAACACTCTATTCACAGAGCACCAAGAAGTCAGAAATTTGGTGCATTTTTCAAACCTAATGACAATGCAAATTGACAAAATATTCTGGGTGGTTGACAATTTTACTTTCCTCCTGACCTTGTACAACAACACTAGTTCAATCCTTTGACATTATTGAAATTTTCAGACTTATGAGTGGTTGGCATAGGACTTTTTGTATATTTCCTTTAAAATTTTGTAATCAGCTTTTGTAACCTCGCACTCAACAATTTTGTAACCACTTAGAATTTAGGTATTTTATAAACTATTACAATCATAACATTCGTATGTGGAAAAAATTGAAAAAAAAAAAAATTAAAAAAGGTCAGGTGTTGATATTAAAAACAAAATTGGTATTTGCTGACCTCTCACATAAGCATTTTAGATGGCAGAGCGCCATCTAGTGGAACAAAAATCAACTAAACATTGATTTAGTTTGTTCCAAAGATATTTGGCCACCCCAATTACTTGATAAATCAAGAAAAGTCAACTACGTACGCATTTCGGGCTGTTGGCCCTCGTCAGCATGGTGCAGACTATCTTTAAGACCCAAAATTTGGTCCCAGAGGCTTCCTGAGAAATTAAGAAATGGATATCTATATAATGGGTAGAATATATATATCGTAATTTAAACAATGTTGATATGTAAGTAATAAAGTATAACGTCTTTTCTAGTCGTCTCAAAGTGACACCAGCTTGCCACTGGACACTCGGGGGAGAGGCCCGCTCAGTGCTAGGTCTCACGGCGGCCCACGTGGCTGCCGTTTTGGCTCCTCTCTGCCTCCGCGGCTTCAGGCTGGACGCCGAGCTTTCCTCTGTTAATCCTCAACTTTCCCCTGGTGCCACGTGAGATGTACTAGGAGAGCGTATTTTGATCCAAACTTTGTCCTTACTGTCCCGTGCGGACTTCCCACTCTGCACGCCTTGCACTCAAACCAGACTGCTTATGCTTACAACTCACTTGTTGGCTTACCCCGGATTTACGACATATATATTAAAACTTTCAGACGTTATCTTTTTTAATTAACACCATATTTTTAAAAATGTTATTATATATATTCCTAATATAGTAGAACCTTGAGAGAACACTCTCGCTAGAGGACACCTCCCTATAAGGGGCAGTTTTCATTGCCAAAATTACCATTTTTACTATTTATCAACTCTCTGGTAAGAGGACACCTCTCTCTAAAGGACACTGGCTCTCCAATTAGGTATCTTTTACAGGAAGGTTCTGCTGTATTAGCCTTTAAGATGTTGCCAGGCTGCAACAAAGGAGGCTGAATTGGCTTCACCATTGAGGCAGGATCGGCAAAATCTTGTTTGGCCAGGAGGAAGTTGGATACTAATCCAGATCGGAATTTTGGCATAATCATATGGACCAAATATTGAACCTGATCATATTACCTATGGATTTAATACTGAACTCGTTAATTTTCATATATATGAAAGATAATCATATTTTGAACTTTTATCTTGCACACTCCAGGAGTCTGGGTTATGACAGCAAGTAACTCAATTATTTAATAATAAATACGGAGCTCAATCATATCCTATGCTTTCATGGATGAATGGAATATTGAAGCAAACTTGATCATATATCATGACATGCATGCTTGAATGAATCGAATAAGAAACTTCATTATAAGTCATAAAAGGTATACATAGCTAAATGAATGATAAATCAAATACCAAGCTCAATCAACTATCACAGCATGCATGTATATATAAATGAATACCGAACTCAATCAACTATCACAGCATGCATGTATACATAAATGAATGATGAATACCGAACTCAATCAACTATCACAGCATGTATACATAAATGAATGATGAATACCGAACTCAATCAACTATCACAGCATGTATACATAAATGAATGATGAATACCGGACTCAATCAACTATCACAGCATGCATGTATATATAAATGAATGATGAATACCAAACTCAATCAACTATCACAGCATGCATGTATACATAAATGAATGATGAATACCAAACTCAATCAACTATCACAGCATGCATGTATATATAAATGAATGATGAATACCAAACTCAATCAACTATCACAGCATGCATGTATATATAAATGAATGCTGAATGCCAAACTCAATCAACTTTCACAGCATGCATGTATATATAAATGAATGATGAATACCGAACTCAATCAACTATCACAGCATGCATGTATATATAAATGAATGATGAATACCGAACTCAATCAACTATCACAGCATGTATATATAAATGAATGATGAATACCAAACTCGATCAACTATCACAGCATGCATGTATACATAAATGGATGATGAATACCAAACTCAATCAACTCTCACAGCATGCATGTATACATAAATGGATGATGAATACCAACTCAATCAACTATCACAGCATGCATACATATATAAATGAACGATGAATACCGAACTCAATCAACTATCACAGCATGTATATATAAATGAATGATGAATACCAAACTCAATCAACTATCACAGCTTGCAAATGAATGATGAATACCAAACTCAATCAACTATCACAGCATGCATGTATATATAAATGAATGATGAATACCGAACTCAATCAACTATCACAGCATGCATGTATATATAAATGGATAATGAATACCGAACTCAATCAACTATCACAGCATGCATAAATAAGATGGATAATGAATTGAATACAAACTCTCATATATTAGATCATCCATGCCTGATTGAATGACAAATGAATAAAACCAAACTCAATTGTATATCAGAGCATTCATACAAAAACGTTGGAAGAATCTTATATTGAATTCCATCATATATAATGTATATATGACTGAATTAATAATTGATCAGATACACCGAACCGAATAAGAATTGCCGTTTCATATGAAAACCGAATAAGTATATCAAATCATGAAAATGCTGATACGAACTATATAATGAAGTATAAATTCTACCATAGAAAATTTGCTAAGGAAATTTTCTTTTATATATAAAATAAAATAATAAAAAGAAACTCTTTCCTCAGCGAATTTTCATTTATTTATAATCTTACCAAAGGGATTATAATAATAACGCCGTAATAGGACTAACAAGTCATTACCAACATAATACGGAACCGATGTTGAAACGAATACAAAACTCAATCATCATTAAACGAATAATTCCTATCCGAATACGAAAATTGATCGGGAATAGAAAACGAAACCACAATTGAATTTAACACAAATCCAATGAGGCCTACAAATCTATTGAGGAAACATGTACTGAGTCTGGTTCCAAAAAGGAAATACTCATTCTATATAAATAATGATTTATTGATTTATATTTTGCATTCAGCTCATTAATCAGTTGTTAAATCCTCAACCCCGAAGTTGAATCGTTCGACCACCAGCAAGCATATGAAAATAAGATAGAAAATCCTGAATCGAATGGGAGAAAATCACTTCGAATGAATTGAAGGTTGTATCGATTCCATTATAGATTCCATTTTTCCAGTGGAATATAATCACATATTTTTTCAAATCCAAATGGTAAGCAACAATTCTAGGATTTTGCATACTATAGTAGACATCCGAAGAAGAAATCATGAGTTAGGTGAAAGAGTAAATGGCATATACTCGAAATAGGTCCTATGTCGAAATGTTCTAAGGCATAACTCAATATATGTTTTTTTCTATGGACTTTGTATTCAATATATATTGGATTTAAAAACCCAACATCCGTGTGAACAATACAAGTCTAAAAGACGCTATAAAGACTCACATAGGCATTCGTCAAGATGAATCCAAACCCAGAATTCGCTACGAATCAGAGGCTTCAAAGAAATCAAATATCTTAAGAATTAGGAAAGAAATAATTAAAAACTTGCAAACAATACAAATTCTAAGAAGAAGGATAGCA
This sequence comes from Cordylochernes scorpioides, assembly GCA_030710605.1. NCBI lineage: Eukaryota > Metazoa > Arthropoda > Arachnida > Pseudoscorpiones > Chernetidae > Cordylochernes > Cordylochernes scorpioides. Next base: position 117,747,062 of record CP092867.1, read on the forward strand.
CGGCTCTCTTCAAGGAATCTATCAATACCAGAATAATTTAACCAGAATTTAACCAATAAGAAAGAAGCGAGAGAGACGTCTAATAAAAAGTCAGAAGCCGTTAAGTGAAAATTGAATGATAGACCACAAGTCACCCATGTAGAATATGAATTCATCGACAGGTGCGCAAGTGAAGAACCAAGATATACGTCCATGGAGAGAATACAAATTCTTTCAAAAGAAAGCCGGTAAAGAACTATTACATATCCGTGAAAATAATCCGAATCCGTTCAGGGAGAGAGGTTGGCCAGGTAAAGAGCCACGAGACATTCATATGAAGAACCTGAATAAGGTAAGAGATAAGCTAGTAAATAACCCATGTGGAGAATCCCGTTCAGAGGCGAGACAGTAAAGAACCGAAAGACGTTCATGCAAGGAATCCGAATCCATTACAATAAGAGAGATCAAGAATATTAGTTACATTTGAAAACAATATTGACATAGTCGAAAAACAAACATAAATATATCTCATAGACTCACGCATGAAAATAATCAATATCATAACACATTATACCAAAACATTGGAGTATATATATTTTTTTTTCTCAACATTTCGCAAAAAAATAAAATAATAAATAAATAAATAAAAGTTGGATCAGGATCTAAACCTCCAACTGTCTGAATGCCAAAACTAAGCTTACTTCTATATGATCCAGGTATTAGGTAAGTATAAGCCACAGAATCAGCATCTATGACTCTAGATTCTAAATAGAACAAATTCTTACCATGTTGTAAAATATTCTGAAGAAACGACAGTGGAAGACAATTGAGACGTCCAAGCAGTAGATTGGCCAACATTGATGGCAGATCCACCTGACGCTTCTGTCGATAAAACTATTTCCCTCGAGATTTCTGCTGTCCTATTTATTGTCACTTTTGGGAGGTCGTCATCTCTATCCACTGGACATCCTTGCTTAGCCGAGGTTAGAGAGGGCACAATTTGGAAGAGCACCGTTATAATTAATTAATAAATATTTTATCCCTATTTTTTTAAATTTTTTTATCAATGGAGTCATTTCTTGGTTTAAAACCAAGTAAAGAAGCCAACGCACCCAACACATACAGCACAAACAACACACATAAAACAACACACGCAAACACAACTCATAAACACAATAAACACATAACACGCAGCACACACAGTTCACACAATTCTCCTGGCCCTCCTGGAGTCCGCCTGCCGCAGATGGACGCCCTTCACCCGCGGCCTCTCCCCTCGTTGGGCGTGCTAGAACGGCGAACTCGCTGGTGGGGTCCACCATCCAGCACCACCTGCATGGCTACCTACCATCACCCCCCGACCATCGCCAAGCTGCAGGCCCGACTGGCGAGGGTCGTCTGTGGGCCAGAACACACGGCGTGGCTTCCCGCCGACGTCATGGCGAGGCCGTTGCCATCGGAGGCCTCGGCCTCCTCGACCTCGCGACCCAACTCCAGCTCGCCTGCCTCAAGGGGGTGCAGGTCGCGCTCCGCGGGGGAAGAAATGGCTTCGACTGGCTCGTCAACGGCAGCGGCGGCGGGAGAGGCCTGGATCCACCCTTCACCAGACGGCACGCGTCTTCAGCCCCGCCGTCTCCGGCTGCTGAAGCTTTGGGAGGAGGTCTCCAACATCCTGGGCCTCAACCACCGGGCGGTCCCCACAGCTCAGCTGCTGGACCTCCCCATCATTGGCGGCTGCCGGTTTCCTCCGCCCTCCCGACCTCCTGGCTCCCGCCCGCTGGGCGCGGAACCCGAGTCCGGGACCTTATCGTGGAGGACCACCTCATCGCCCGCCCTACGCGCTCCGCCCTGGCTGACGTCGCGGCCCTGAGCGCCTTCTGCCGGAGGCTGACCTCCGAGAACGCCGTGGGCTTCGGGGGGGGGGGGAGTCTTCATCATCATTAGCTGCGGCTGTGGTGCTGCGCGGGACGGCCACGCCGTTCCTCAAAGGCCTCACGACCCGCTCGGCCCGACGGGCCCTGGATCGTCCGCGCCTTGCCGCCACGCCCATCTCCAGATTCATCGTGAGATGGACGCCCACCATCGTCCCACCTCCACACACCAAACACAACACACATAAACACAACACACATAACACGAAGCACACACAAACACAAAACACATAAACACAACACACATAACACGAAGCACACACAAACACAACACACACAACTACAACACATAACACGCAGCACACATAAACACAACTCACACAACATACAAAACACAGCATATACACAGCACATACATAACACACAACATACACAACAGCCTTTCTCAAGCCCTTAATCAAACAACACAACTCCCCGTTTTCCATTTCCAACACCACCACCTTCATAGAAGAATTTACCCAAGTACAAAGACCAACATCATGGTTTCATTCGACGTAGAATCCCTTACCCAAGTCTCCCACATCAGCTGATACTGAGCAGCACCGAAGAGTTCTTGATGGAAATCATATTGATCAGATCACTGTCAAGAAAATAACTAAACTCGAAACAAATATTCTGTCATACGATTCCAAAAACTTATGTACATATTAAAGGTTCTTCCATGAGGAGTTCTCTTTCAACCTCAGTTGCCGAAATTGTCATGTGTCGCATAGACAGATGGATAACCTCCCTATTCCCGTCAAATATAGATTTATGGCATCGTTATATAGATGACATATTTTGCATCTGTCCAGAAAATCAAGCAATAAAAATTCTGACAAAACTTAACAGTTACCATCCCGACCTGAATTTCACCTACGAAAAAGAAACAAACACAACAGTTTGCCATTTCTAAATATAAAAATTATTCGCACACAACAGAAATTCCAAACAACTGCATACTACAAGCTATCCTTCAATCCCAACTATATTCGTTTTTACTCCTACTGTCCTCTCAGCCACAAAATAAATACAACAACAACAAAAAGCTTTATTAAGACCTTTTGGTCTTATTTTCTCCGAGCAGATATGTAGGGTACATGCTGGAATAACAGTAATAGTACCAGTAATCAGCAATGTTATTTTGTTGTATATATATTAATTAATTGTTACCACAGAGTGTGTGTAAGCTCACAGGTAAATAGGCGCTAACCGAAACAGAAAAAAAGATCCTTTGTTTAATATTAGTTTCCCTTTTTATATTTTGATCTCTCTCTTGTAAATCAATAAATACAGATATCTGTATAATGTTTGATTAATATTCTTGGAATCAGTTTCATTAAATATTCTAAGCAAAGTCAACATATTTACAGTGTATCAAATAAGGGGATAGATACAAACAGTCCAGAACAATCAGTTATTTTCTTAAAGAACAATACTTATTAGAAAAGACAGAAATATACATAATT
>CP092867.1:117750519-117818532 GCA_030710605.1 Cordylochernes scorpioides
AAGTTTGCTTCAATATTCATTCATCCATGAAAGCATAGGATATGAGATTGAGCTCCGTATTTATTATTAAATAATTGAGTTACTTGCTGTCGTAACCCAGACTCCTGGAGTGTGCAAGATGAAAGTTCAAAATATGATTATCTTTCATATATATGAAATTAACGAGTTCAGTATTAAATCCATAGGTAATATGATCAGGTTCAATATTTGGTCCATATGATTATGCCAAAATTCCGATCTGGATTAGTATCCAACTTCCTCCTGGCCAAACAAGATTTTGCCGATCCTGCCTCAATGGTGAAGCCAATTCAGCCTCCTTTGTTGCAGCCTGGCAACATCTTAAAGGCTAATACAGTAGAACCTCCCTGTAAAGGATACCTAATTGGAGAGCCAAAGTGTCCTTTAGAGAGAGGTGTCCTCTTACCAGAGAGTTGATAAATACTAAAAATGGTAATTTTGGCAATGAAAACTGCCCCTTATAGGGAGGTGTCCTCTAGCGAGAGTGTTCTCTCAAGGTTCTACTATATTAGGAATATATATAATAACATTTTTAAAAATATGGTGTTAATTAAAAAAGATAACGTCTGAAAGTTTTTATATAAACGATAAGGAAGATTTTTATATATATGTCGTAAATCCGGGTAAGCCAACAAGTGAGTTGTAAGCAGTCGGGGTTGAGTGGCAAGGCGTGCAGAGTGGGAAGTCCGCACGGGACAGTAAGGACAAAGTTTGGGATCAAAATACGCTCTCCTAGTACGTCTCACGTGGCACCAGGACCAGGGGAAAGTTGAGGATTAACAGAGGAAAGCTCGGCGTCTAGCCTGAAGCCGCGGAGGCAGAGAGGAGCCAAAACGGCGGCCACGTGGGCCGCCGTGAGACCTAGCACTGAGCGGGCCTCTCCCCCGGGTGTCCAGTTGCAAGATGGTGTCACTGAGAGAGAGACGACTAGAAAAGACGTCATACTTTATTACTTACATATCACATTGTTTAAATTACGATATATATATTCTACCCATTATATAGATAGCCATTTCTTAATTTCTCAGGAAGCCTCTGGGACCAAATTTTGGGTCATATAGTCTGCACCATGCTGACAAGGGCCAACAGCCTGAAATGCGTACGTAGTTGACTTTTCTTGATTTATCAAGTAATTGGGTTGGCCAAATATCTTTGGAACAAACTAAATCAATGTTTAGTTGATTTTTGTTCCACTAGATGGCGCTCTGCCATCTAAAATGCTCATGTGAGAGGTCAGCAGATACCAATTTTGTTTTTAATATCAACACCTGACCATTTTTAATTTTTCAATTTTTCCAGATACGAATGTTATGATTGTAATCTATATATATAAAAATGAATGTATGTGTTGTGTCTGTCCTTTATGCCTGACCAAACCACTCATTGGAACGCCATGAAACTTTGGGAAGTCATTTAGTATAGTACTGGGAAGGTTTCTGAAAAATAATTTCTTGAATATCCTTAGTTATTTGCAGATTTGTAGATTTAACTCGCAAGCAGCGCCACCATTGCGACGATGATAAGTTTTTTTTTTTATCTATAAGTTTTATTATCACTAAGTTTATTATCTTAAAGATTATTTATCAAAAGTAAGATTATCTCAGGATGACACGGCAATTTATTTGAGACAAGAATAATGATACAATTCCAAGGCAAAGATACTATTCCTTTAACTTCCAATTACCGAGGGAACCAATTAATATTGATTTTATTCAAATTATCGAGTATTTTTCAAGGGACCGGGAAAAAATGTTCACTAGATAAAACGATGATTTTGTAATGTAGAAAATTAGGAAAGACAAAATTCAGGATGACACGGCACACAGGGACCGGGAAAAAATGTTCACTTTATCGAGAGATTCAAATTTACGAGTTTCAAATTATCAAAATATATCTTTTTTTTTTATAAGTTTATAGAGAATTGTTTTAAGAAATGTTCGTTAGACAAACCTTTACTCGGGTAAAACCTGGGCGAAGCCGGGTACATCCGCTAGTAGTTTATAAAATATCTAAATTCTAAGTGGTTACAAAATTGTTGAGTGCGAGGTTACAAAAGCTGATTACAAAATTTTAAAGGAAATATACAAAAAGTCCTATGCCAACCACTCATAAGTCTGAAAATTTCAATAATGTCAAAGGATTGAACTAGTGTTGTTGTACAAGGTCAGGAGGAAAGTAAAATTGTCAACCACCCAGAATATTTTGTCAATTTGCATTGTCATTAGGTTTGAAAAATGCACCAAATTTCTGAATTCTTGGTGCTCTGTGAATAGTGTTCCACTTTTATAATAATTTTAGTACTTTTATTAAAAATGATTTACAAATTTTTGTACAACTTATTGTCTATTATGTGTAAGTTGTTTAGTAACTGTCCTGCATCAGTATTTCCAGGAAATGAGGCTTAGAATATTTTGATCAAGACCATCCCGAAAGTTAGTAAAGCCTTTCCAGAGACCATCTAGCATCTTCTATTTTCTAGATCTAATAGTTTTTAGCAAGCTAAAACACAAAAATCTATAGAGGCCAAATGTGGGGATTTGTCAGGGATATGCTCAAAAGGTATGTATGAAATACCAGCGTGTTGAACACTAGGTATGATGACTCATGGTTTCTCCTGGTGCAGCCACATGGATCTTGAGTCACTTGGATACAAAAATGAGACCTCATTGTTGGTAGATTTATGAATTTGTCTTGACATTTGGATCAATGGTTTAACAGGGTTCTGACAACTAGCTCCACCAAATAGGAGCAATTCAAAGATACCAAAAAGTAAAAAATGTAAGGTTTTAGGAAAAAATGAAACTTGACTATGTTTGAAAATGAATTTATTTTATAGGGACATCCTAGGAAGGTGTTGATTGGACCCTTGGAAAAGGGCCAAGATAAAATGAAGTTTACTGAGCTTGGCTAAGATATACAAAAAGGGTGCAATAATGATAAATCAGTAGGGCCTGTGTCTTCTTTCATCTCCACCGCCGCCACCACGGCCGCCTCTGCCACCAGGTCCTCCCATGGGTCCACCACGGTATCCTCCGCCTCCTCTACCTCCGTCCATGCCTCCCCGGCCTCCTCCGTAGCCACCACGGCCCCTCATTGGGCCCCCTCTGCCCATTCCTCCTCCTCCACGGCCCATTCCACCGCCGCCGCCACCACCCATGCCTTCAGGGCGGTTGGCATGGCAGAGGTTGCAGTTGTTCCTCCAGCTGAAGTTGTTGTTGCCACAGCTCCTACAACACCAATTAGGTTGGTCTAACTGCTCAAGTGTCAGTCCACTAGCAATAACTCACGGGTTGGGGCACAGCCAGTCTCCCTCGCGGCCTCCTCCGCCACTGCCGCCACCACCACCGCCGCCGCCACCACCATATCCGCCTCCTCCTCCACCTCCTCTGCCCCCTCTCATGCCTCCACGGCCTCCATAGGCATTAGGCTTACGGTGAGCCAGCTGCACCGTGATCACACTGCCCTTGTAGTCCTTGCCATTGAACCAGTCAATGGCAGAGGTTGCTGTTGGGGGATCATCGTAGGTGATGGTGGCCTCTCCCTTTCCACGGCCAGTGTGCTTGTCCTTGTAGATCCATATCTTCTGTTTGTTGGTCTTTTTGTCAATCTGCACGTACCCAGTGGCATTAGTTCAACTGCAGTAGCTCACCCAGCAACAATTCCTCTCACCTTAATTACACCAATAGAACCAAAATGTTCAGCAAGATCAGTTTCTCCAACATCTTCTGGGAGTCCAGACACAAAGATGGTGTCCTTTTGTTCCTCACCCATTTCTGCACATTGCACATCTTAGCTGTGCCCTGTGTTTAAAAGGGCCCAGAACTCACCAAATCCTCCTCCTCCTCCGCCGCCGCCGTTGTTATATCCTCCACGTCCTCCTGGTCCTAAAAATATTCTTGTTAAGTTTTCAATGCTTATAATTTTGAATATTAAATTAAGTGCTCTAATTCCCTAAGTACCATTTTACACTCACACCAGACAGACTTAAGTACCAACAGTTGTTATATAGAGGTTTCCTTGTGCAAGGATACACCACACTTCCAACCCGGGGTTTGAACCATTACTTGCATGTCAACCAACCAAGGTGCAGGTAATATTTGAACCAATGTACACCATATATATATATATAACCCAGTTTTACACCAAACCATTGAGCCCAGTTTAAACAAAGGTTCATAGAGCACTTTGAATAAAGACCCAGTCGCTCATCAAGGAAAGAGATTGATGATACCTTGATGAGTGACAGAAGTTCCTAGTTGAAGAGGCATTAGGTAATTAAAGAGAAAATTGGACATCCCTAAAGTCCTCCAATGGGTAACACAATTACATTGTAGGTAGAAGCACTACTTGTTGTTACCTCCTCATACATGCATGCAGACACCAATACTATGTGGTACAGTATATAGATGTGAGTTTTTACAAAGAGCTATTTTAAAAATGTTCAAAAATAGATTGTCCAGAATTATCACACATTCTATAATAAAATTTGTGAGATCCGTGAGGAATAAGAAAAAAATTTAAAATATCCACCACATATTTATCCAGGAGGAACCTGGAGAACTCTACTATGCAATAATTCTGGACATTGTTACCCATGGAGAACTTCTTTCTCTAAAGCTATCATAAGGTAACAAGACAATTGAATAAATGAGTGACATTTTGGTAACAGCATTATCTTCAGACAAAGGTACTGAATGAGGAGGACAAATTCCATGCTACCAAAATGTCACACATTATTTGGATATGGCCTTGTTTCAATCTATAATACATAAATGATCACTATTATACAAATGTTTTAAAGACAATCATTTAAAAGAAGGGGGGGGGGGCTAAACAAGAAGAGGGATGTCCAACTTGGTGTTGAGGGGAATGAATACAAAAACTAGAGAGAGCAGCCGGGTGCGGTTGTTACCTTTATAACTTCCCCTTCCTGGGCCTTGGTGACTACTAAAATAACCAGCATCAGTTACACACTTGCCAGGAAGCCCAGATGTAGGTTGTAGGGAGCAGCTTAAACAACTCACCTGAGAGAGTATACCATATACCTTGCTCCCTGGTTATATATATAACCCATGTGGTGGGGGGGACACAGTTACATGGGGCACCCGCTGCTGGAAGGATGGAGAGCAGGGCATACAGAATATGGGGGGGATGTAATACTCTTTTATCTTGTACATACCATGGTTGCAGGACACTTGAGGTGGCTTATTTGAATGTGGGGATTTTTATTGCACCTTTTTTTTTTACCCTTAAGAAAGTTTGGTCAAACCAATGAGCAGATTTGATTGAGGAAACTACTAGAACCATGATACGGTTACCTTGGTATTTTTTACCACAATTTCATTTTGTTTTAAATAACTATATATATATAATCTATATTAAAAATTGAAAGTTTGTGAGTGCCAATAACTTTTCTGAAACAGTGAATACAAGTGCAATTTCTAGGTCAACTAATATTTTCTACTGTAGTTATAGTGCCTTATAAAAATTGCTAAGCAATACCAGCACCTATTATAAAGAAAAGGATAATATTTGCAGTGCTAATGATAACAATATATGATGGGTAATAGTATAAAACATTTACCAACTACAGCTCCTAATTCCATTTCAAATACTTAAAGAGTGGACTTTTGGTCAAGATCCTAAAATAGGCAAGTACTAGATTGTTGTCACCAAGGAGAAGGTGACAATTAAAAAATATATTTGTTTTATTAAAAACGAAAGCTTTCAGTCAAGCCCTTTAGCTAAGAACATGAATACCGATGAAAAGTTTATGTAATTTATTTTTTAAACAAACCAGGTTATTGCATCACCTACTCCTTTCCATTGACTTTCAGTTAGCCAAACTGTCAGAGGGTTTAGATTTAAAAAAAACACTTGTGTTTGAAATCAGGTTACACTGATAATTCTACATGTTTTTGTTAACACTTTGCAAAAATTAAAGCAACCAGCTTCCAGATTTTTTTTTTGCTAAATAATTCCCTTGGAAATGTACTCCCAAACATCAGTAAAGGAGTTTGTGCTCATCTGAACAGGCAGGTGCCAGAAATTTTCTTGATGACACTGTGATCCTAAAAGCTGCCAAGATATTGATGAATAGGAGGTAATTCTACCAGAAAACTGAGCTTGGTGACAAAGCTTTATATTAGGTGCTTAACTACAACTAAACCATTTTAAAATACCATCATAACTATGGAATTGTAAATGCAAGTCTGGCATGCAAAAGGGAATTTTTATCTGAATGAATACATATAGATGTGCCATGAGCACGCACTTGAACTTCTCAATCATGAAATTTAAGCCAGCAAAAACATGTGGCAACAACCCCAGAAAAGGTCATCAATAGTGGCTATACAAAGGGCAGTGGGGTTCCCAACCTTTTTTCACCAGCAACACACAATATGCCACACACAACACATTTTAGGGCAACAACTCTCTGTGGAAGGTAACTAATTGATTTGGTCTTGTTACCTTGCTTATATCTAATATTCAAATAGGTCCTTATTTAAATCTATGAGATTTAGAGTAGGTCATTTCTGTATAAATACATGATAAATAATCTTATGTACTCTAGATGATATTTTATCAAAAAGTTTTGACCAATATTCTGAAATGATGCCATCAGCAATGATGTGCTGATGGACTATACATCTTTCTTTATAACCATTTATTAATTTTACTCTACATTTAAATATATAAAGTGTGTTCTTTAATTTTCAGGATTGTTTATTAGGAAGTGATTTATTAATAAAGGAAGACAAGAGACTGAATATCTCATGGTTGGTCAGTCCCCAAAATTCAAAGAGAGGAAAGCTTGTTTAAATATGATGACAGAAAATAACCTGGCCAATAAGATAATTAAATGAAACTTGTATTTATATGGCCTGGAAACAAGCCAGTGGATCAAACACAATGAACCCTAGCAACTAAGACCAACCCAAAATAAGGCTTTGTCATGAAAAAAATGGCACAAAAGTGAAATGTACTGGGACCAAGCAGCTAAATTAAGATGGCCCAAGCACAAGATGCCTTTTCTCAATTAAATTTACCATATAGCAGTGATAGTCATGCAGGGATTTCTCACACTGAAGTGTACATACAAGAAGTTGAAAACATCAGACTTGCAGAGATAAGTTACTTCTTAAACATTTTAAAATACAAATCTCTAGCTTCCGGTCACGAAAGATGGAAGATTTGTAAATTAATTTTTTTTAAAGAACTTATCCTTGGAAGTCTGATGTTTTCAACTTTTCATATTGACACAGGGATTCTTTTGATTATGGACATGCAAAAAATATTTTTCACTTGGTCATATATTAGAAATTTTATAAACAAGAAATTAATTAACACATTTGTATGAGTAAAACCATCTATATTCCAGATCAACTGCACACAGCCAGCACATGGTTATAAGGATACACCACCACCTTCTGGTGGGAGATAAGAGAACCCACACAAAAGGCTTTGGGCTCAATATTTTTTTCACCTAACATTCCATATGCTTTCCCCCTTTTTAAATGAGACAAATTAATGACAGCATTTTTCTATGTAGCACTAATTAATACACTATACACAAAAAAATGTGGTACCACACATGTTGACTAATATAATCGTCTAAGAACACTGTCATAAGGTATTTATAAATTTTCAAATGTAGATTTAACATATTGAAGGTTGTATAAATTTTCTTTTAACATAGTTTTGACATCTTAAATTTATTTATTGAAAGGATCTTTGTAATGTGTGAATGAATGAGATGTTTCATAAAAGGCATAGTAGGCATTTAGGCTGTCATTCTGCAGAAGCTTTATAAAAAGGGATATGTGGGGCTAAGTGTACAGTATCCTCATAACAATGTGCTGGGGTGGCGGCGACATTTGGCTAAACCATCAGGAAACAATAATTACTCCTTATTTGACTTTTAATCCAGTGTCTCATTGAAACAAAATGTAGTTGTCAAAGGTTTAGTAAGACTTTGAAAAACTCTTGCAAGACACTTATATCCCCAGCAGCCAGGTTTGAAACCACCCCCACCGCAAGGTAAGAAAGAACAAGGGAAACTCACCCATAGCCGCCGCCGCCGCTGCCACCACGGTTGTAGTCTCCCTGGCCACCTTGGTAGTTATCTGCCAACACCACAGCTAAGTTGGGACAAGTTGGGGGAGGCGAGGGGGCACTTACTCTGCCCGTAGCCATCACCACCTCTACTGCCTCCACCATAGCCGCCACCACCACCATAGGATTGCTGGCCACCACCATAACCACCGCTGCCACCATGGGAGGGTGGGGCAGAGCCATAGGATGGGGGAGGCACTCCTGAGGGAGGGGGCACACCTTGTGGCTGTCCATAGCCATGGTACTGGGAGGGAGGGCCTCCTTGGGAGGAATTGTACTGGTTTCCTCCGTCATATCCTCCTCCTCCTCCATAGCCTCCTCCACCTCCCTGGGGGGCATTGCCCCAGCCTTGTTGGGGTGGTGGACCACCTCCTCCTCCTCCTTGATTCTGCACCATCACACCCATTGTACATGACTTCACTCTATGTTCACAACTTATAGCCCCGGGCTTAACCAGGTGCCTGTGAGGCTGCTGGTACATTGCTTAAATAACTCCCCCATCTCAAAAAAACATAATAAAATTTCTTCATTAACACACTTGAAAATATGATAGTTTGATCCTTTAGGGTGCTAATAAATAACACTTGTGTTAATATATGGTGATTGGTATATATTTGGAATGCTAGTAATTACAGTAGACCTATTATTATATATAGAATATATATATAAATGTTATCTTGTCACATCATTAGATTTGTGCTTTCAATCAATTCCTTGAAATTGCTTTAGTCGTTAAAGACTGGTTATTCTTATCAGAATACAACAGAAAACTGTTGGTTTTTGACCGCTACGACCCGGGTTCAAATCTCGCATTGGGCACTTTTTTTTCTGAATAAAAAAAAAAGTGCCCAATGCGAGATTTGAACCCGGGTCATAGCGGTCAAAAACCAACAGTTTAGACCATCCTTCCACCAACCCCCTTATACCTCACTTGATACAGGAGATATATAGGAGTCCAAAAACTGGGACCATTCTCTCACTGTCATTTCTATCAGGCTATCTGATCATATTACTTACTTGTGGAATAAGTGTTCTGAAGGGATTAAACTTTTGTTATTATCAAATTATTGATGCATTGCAACATTCACAGCTATATGACACTTTGTCAAATTGTAGAGTCAAGAGTTGAATTTAGTTAAAGAAAGCTAAATTGAAGGAGTCAGGATTTGACAACTTGGTGGAATTATAGTTTGTTAAATTTTAACCTTGTTATGTCTAATCTATAATCCAAATTGTACCTTCCAATTTCCATGATTATGACTTGTTGAAACTGTGGCTGAGGAGCAATAGTTGAGGAAATATACTTTCTATAATATAGTGGCCCAGCACCATCTCTTACATTTGTACCATGTGAACTACTGTGGCATTTTGTTTCAGAAAAATATATATATATTAGGTTTGTTGTTTGTTTTCCCCTTGTGCAAAGATTACACAAATTTCATGAGTTCATGTTCTTTGATAAGCAGCAGCCTCTTTCAGAGGTCCTTATTAAATTAGGTTTAAGAATGAAAACCTATATTTAAAAAAAAAGCAAAAGTATTCTAGTGGGATTATTCACTATCTACCAGTGTAGAGCATACAAATCTCTTATTTTTGTTTAGCATATAAATAAACACCAATTCCCCCATTTCCAAATGGAACAATGAGGGGTTGAAGTGGTAATAAACCATCAGTTTTCTCTCAACAGCAGTGACCAAGGATTGAATCCCACATTGGCTACTTTTTTTATAATAAAAAAAAAAAAATGCTACAATGCCCCCGATTCTTACAAAAGTTTGCCTCACCAGTGAGTTACCCAATGGGGCTCTGGCACATTTGTAGGTGCAATAGTGCTTTCCACATGTGTAGACTGGTGCACTTACAGTAAAATCAGTCTTCAACTACTATTATCACAGTCTGTACTACAGTACTATGGAACTCAGCGTGTTATATTCCTGCAGTTACTGGACATCAGCGGACTTTACATAAATGTTGCAACCTAAGGAAACAAATTGAAATAAGCATTTTAGGCCACCTCTTGGAGCATTGTTACATGTTTTGACAAAAAGAAATTGATGTTCAGTCAAATATGCTGTTACCTCTGTGTGCAAATACTTATTTGGTCTTGTGACCTCGTCATATAAACTCTGATAAATAAAATTGAAGAAATTTTAAGTCTTTAGTCCTTAATTATATAGATTTCTATTCCCATGTGCTCATGGTCAGGATATGATTTTTTTTATTTTAATTATAAATATAATATTTTTTTTAAAAAAGAGAGAGAGAGAGTTAAAATAGAAGAAAACCAAATAATAGATAGCCAGCTTTTTCATGGCAAATTGGGCTGCTGCTACACCATGCTAAAGCTGGTTAACTTGTTGTTGGAAGACTGCCAATTTACAAACAGAACCTTGTAAATGGAGGACTATAATTGGAGGCACTGTCCACCAATCCACTGAACAGGCTTCAGCCATGTTGTAGAAATATCCTTTTCTTCATGCACACAACACAATAGTTGATTCCCTCTCATCTGACCTTGCATATCACACCAACCCCTGTGAAAGCTAGGTACCAAACACAGTCTATTCTCTTACACCACAGGGATATTTACCATGGAGCCACCAGATTGGTAGCCTTGGCCACCACCTCCGTAGCCACCGCCACCACCACCACTGCCTCCGTAGCCTCCTCCTCCTCCACCGCTGCCGCCACTACCTCCATAGCTGCACCACGCCAAGTTAGCAAGGTATTAGTAGATCAATCCTTTGCAAATATACTTACTTTGAGTTTCCACCAGATGCCTGGTACCCACTATACACTGAAACACCAACATTTAGTCAACAACAACATTTCATCAAATATCAAGCATTAGAATGTCATCTCTTAGTGGAAATAGCACCACTGATGAGCAAAGCCATTGCAGTAAGGGCAGTGGAAAACACTTTCAGATGTTTACATTTCTATGATTAGAAACAAAAGGTAATAACACCAAATAAAAAAATGAATAATGTGACATTTGCAATTGTAACAATACTGTTATTGAAATGTCACACAATATTTGCTTATTTGGATTTGGCCTTGTTATGTCTAATCTATAATCCAAATTGTACCGTCCAATTTCCATGATTATGTCTTGTTGAAACTGAGGAGCAATAGTTGAGGAAATATACTTTCTATAATATAGTGGCCCAGCACCATCTCTTACATTTGTACCACGTGAACAGACACTACCGTGGCATTTTGTTTCGGAAAAAAAAATAATAAAAGCTATGTGAATACTTGAGACAAGTTTGACATTTTGGTTTAAGGTATCCTCCTCCTCTCTGTTATCCATTTCATTACTACATCATCATATTAGGTGTGTGAAGAATGTTTGTTGCTAAACTTGAATGGTCAAAGGTTTATTTGTGCTGCCATATTACATCCTTGTTTAGGATTCAAATTTCAATGAAAGAAAAAATTATTGGCAATTAAACACAAGGTAATAGACCAAATTCAAATAAATAAAGTGTGCGACTTTCGATAACATTGCTGTTACTGAAATGTCAGTATTTATTAATTCTAATTAGGTCTTATTGCCTTGTGTTTATAATCCAAATTGTGCCTTATCAAAACTAGACGGCATCTATTGATCATCTCTGCACACTAGCAGACTCCACAACAACACCGTGTCCACCTGGAGACCAAGGTTTCAGGTTAAAGGCCCTTGTGAGTCTAGGGCAGGTTCAATTTCATATCCACAAGGGATCAGCTTTACAATCTGCCAAAGTGGCTAGGCCAAATTTATGGTCAAAATATAGATGACATCTATTTTGACAGAAGACCTTTATTTGTATAGATCATAATCCCCCCAGCAAAATTCCAATCTATACATCAATTAATAATGCAAATTGATACCATTGGGACTTTTTTTACTTGATTTTTTTCAGAATGTTTCATGATTAACTTTTAGCAATGGATAAAACTGCATCAATACATTTTTATCAAAAAATTACAAATACTATTTTAATCTAAGCGAATAAATACAATGGGAAGAATGTATATAAATTTAGAAATTAAAGAAAAGGCTAAAAATTTTAGTTAAAAAAACATTTCCGACTTCGACAAATCTACTCTGACTCAAAAGCAGCCATTTATACCCTTCAAACCTGCTTCTCCAGTCAAGAACCTCTTCTCAAGAGCATCACTAATCTGTAAACCAACTCTTCAGCCAAAAGCTCTATCACAGTGCAAGGGCTTCCAGCTCATGTTGTAATTCTTGGAAATAAGCTACTCTCTGGAAAAGTCCACCCTGAGGCCAGGAAATCTTCCACCCAACTAGACGAAAGAGACCTTCTTCGTACCATCAAGACCCAATGCCAGCCAGCAGGAATGGAAATCTGCTGCTGCACATGACTGGCACAGGGCAGGAGGGACAATTTCAATTCTGTCCTCCCAAGGAAAAAAACCATCTTTGATTTCCATCTGGTCATTTACGGACAATGACATTTCAGAATAGTTGCAAGGTTTTCCCACTATGTACTAAGTGTGATTCTCAAACTGCAACCCCAAACCATATCATCGACGGTATTGGCTTATCCATCAATGAGCTCTACTCATCCCCAGCTCTACACCATTAAAGGTCGCAAGCTCTACAGGCTTGATACCCTAATATGATTGAGTGGAGATAAGATCTTTTATGGTTGTTTGCTTTTAGGCTAAAAAAAAAAGTGTGCATTCTAGCTGATCAATATTCAAATGGATGCACATCTTTCTTCTTCTGTATGTTATTTCAAATAGCAGAAATTATGACACCTCATTGATTACGCCAGCAAATAGTTAGGCCTGATCATCTAGGAGGAAACAAAAATCAACATCAGTGCTGATATTTGCAACACTGCATTGTAACACTTTTAAAACAGTGCGCATTTTCTAAATGCGGCCAAATGTCAGTTTTTATCTTTAGCAATAAAAATTTGAATTTAAACAAGAATTATCTGTTGTTGCAATCTGATTTTAAAAATTGGTAGAATTATCAATGGTGTCAAATTATAGTTTAGTCAATTTAATGTTTGTTAACAGGTGCTTCTTTTAATTTTTATTGGAAATTTTATTAGGAATTGGCTCTCAAAGGAAACTAAATGAGTGACCACTATCCAACCCTCAAACATGGGAATATTGGTGATAGCCAAATTTTTACAAGGGCCAAACAGAAGATTTCATCATCAACTTGATCCACCATATAGACAGACTTACAACTATTGTATTGCCATTTTGTTGCTTAATTAGGTGGGTGTTTGGTTTGAATTTTGTAAAAGAACCAAGTTCTCCCATTGTGGTAGTGTTGTTTATTTGAAACAAGCCGAATGACCCGGGCAACGCCCGTGTTTTACCCGATTGAATGTTTTGATTCAAATACTATTTGTTACAATTATAATTTGGCGCCTTAAATAAATGCATATGTTAGTAAATAACTATAGCCTATGTGCTTTATCTGTCTATGTACTGTTGGCTTCCGTAGGCGTCTCTTACTGGGAAAAAGAAAGAGAGGATTCCATTTGGTTATTAACTAATATATGCATTTATTTAAGGAGCGACCCGCTCCAACACAATAGTTACAAAAACGAAAATTCGAGTGGGGGGGGGGGGGCAAAGGTGGCGTGATCGTAGCCGACCAATAGGAGGGCGCCATTCCAAAAAAAAAAAGCAAACTGTGACAGAGGTGACGAAGAATGACGCTCGTAACTGTATATATGATATCAACAATACTTGAACAATTACTGTAACAAAGTTGAATTTTCATGTCCAGCCATTATATCCAGTTCTGTAGATTTTTCTTGCTAACTTATCTTAAATAAATATATCCTATATTACAAATTGATAAAAGAACAATTTGGATTATAAATTATTGTTACAAGGAAATTAGACCTATTTCAAATAAATTAAAGTGTGTCATGTTTCAGCAACAGCAATAAATAAAACATTTATTCTTTTGTCTGATGATGGTAACAATGCTGTTGCCAAAATGTGACACACTATTAATTTATTTGGATTAGGTTTTATTACCTTATAACTACAAAATGATTAGTTGAACAAATTCAAAATTACACCTCTTAAGTAGCCAACAGGAAGTTCACCTTGAAAATATATTTATATAAAGATTATTTTATTATTCTTCTATTTCTATTTCTTCTTTCTTATCTATTACATAAATATGGGGGGGTCTCAGCTTCATGTGAATTATATGGTACTATTTCTGCAGACCATTGGTGATTATTTTATTCCACGCTAGGCTTGGTCACAGTAAACTAAAGTCCCATTTCTAAATCAACCTAGCATACTGATATACTCAGTGACATCAATGGTTTGCAGAAATGAGTAACTCTTTCAAGAGACTTTTCACAAATAGGTATTTATATAATGTGGCCCTTGTGTGAAAATAAAATTTCTATGAGAACCTGACTGATGCTGCAAAAATGTCACATTATGTTATTTGAATTTAGTTATCTTATGGTTTATATTTGTACATTTCAAAATACAGGCAAGGCTGACTAATATATTTTTACATTAAAGGTGCAGACAGATCAATTACAATAACCTGGAATAATAGGTGCTACCCTTTTTTTTTCTATGAAAGTTAACAAAAATAACAAAATTTAGTCATCTTTTGTCAAAAAATTTGACTGAAAACAATTTTAAAATGTGTCAATTGTTAATATTTATGTAATTTGCTACTGCACAATTTTAGGTGACACTTAGTTTTCAATTTTAAACAAATTTAGTATACAAGATTCAAAAAAATAATAATAATCAAGTTTTTTGTTAAAGAGGAATATTTTCAATTTTGTGCATAAAAAAAAGCATACATAAGATTTTCTTTAATGAAATATTTATGGCTAAGAAAGCTCAACACAAAAAGATTATTTTTAATGCGATATATATATTTTAATTGAGCCCCGAATGACAAAAAAAAAAAATCTCTAAATATGAAGAAATTAATTAATAATTTTCTCGCGATATAAATTTTCATGATCAATTTAATGATTTTTTTGGTGTCATGCAAAATATTTAAATTTAAAATAAATGAAACTTTAAAACAACCCATAAAGTACACGTTTATCAAATTTAGGCTTAAGATGATTTTACAAAAAGTATTAATATTTTGTAC
Source organism: Cordylochernes scorpioides (assembly GCA_030710605.1). Lineage (NCBI taxonomy): Eukaryota > Metazoa > Arthropoda > Arachnida > Pseudoscorpiones > Chernetidae > Cordylochernes > Cordylochernes scorpioides. The sequence goes on from CP092867.1 coordinate 117,765,779, forward strand.
ATACTTGAGTCACCCATTTAAAGAAGCAAGTAATATTTATATTACTATTGAGTTAAAACGTGTTTAATTTTTTTTCTTTGTAATGATGGCAGAAAGCAAATATTAAAAGTTCACAAAAGACGCCGCCGCAAGAAAATAAAGAAAAAATTGAAGCCGGTTGACAGAGTTGCAAGTCTTTTATTTATTTTTATTTTTTTTTTCACAAAAATAAATATATTCAAAATGATCAAGTTCAGAATAAATAAATAAATAATATTATTTTTTTAATTTTCTCAAATATAAAACATTGCGGAAATATTTATGAAGTTTGCAAAATATAAATAGGCTTTTGAAAAATGAAGATAATGCTTGCATGAATAAAAAAAACTGTAAAATATGATTTTACTAGACGGGTGACCCAGGCTTCGACCCGGGATTACCCCTGTGCATATCTACCCGAGTGATATATATTTAGATAAGGTTTTTTTATAATTGTTTGTTATTAGCATTATCTATTTGTTTGCATCAGCATAATTTAATCTAAATTGTACTGAAATAAAAATATCCAATTTTATATAATTTGAATTTGCCTATCGTTTTCCTTGTATTTTTTGTACAGATGTATTAAAATTTTGGTTAGAATTAGTGAATTCCTACAAATTTGTATAGGTTTTTGAAACATGGAAATTATAATACTTTAAATAAATAAAAATAGAGTGAACACAAATAAAACATACCAAATATTTCGATTTAGATCAAGTATTCTAAACGTATGTTTTATTAAGCGAACTATTATTAATAAAATATTGAGAAGATTTAGATTTTAAACGTATTTATAACCTTTTAGTACTTGATAGAGGGCGCTGTTCGTGAGCTAAGTAGAATAATTTGAATATATAGTTTTAATAATTGATTTATATATTTTTTAAAATAGCCTATCGTTTTACCCGTATTTTTTTACCTATGTATGGAAATTTTGGTTTGAATTAGTGAACTACTGCGAATTTGTATACCAGACATACAAACAAACAAACATACAAACATTCATTTATATATATATAGATACTAGCCGAATGACCCAGGAAACGCCCGTGTTTTACCCGATTGAATGTTTTTATTCAAATACTATTTGTTACAATTATAAATTGGCGCCTTAAATAAATGCATATATTAGTTAATAACTATAGCCTATGTGCTTTATCTGTCTATGTGCTGTTGGCTTCCGTAGGCGTCTCTTACTGGGAAAAAGAAAGAGAGGATTCCATATAGTTATTAACTAATATATGCATTTATTTAAGGAGAGACCCGCTCCAACACAATAGTTACAGAAACCAAAAAGCGAGTGGGGGGGGCAAAGTCAAAAACAAAGTGTCTCGCGTAGTGGTGGCGTGATCGTAGCCAACCAATAGGAGAGCGCCATTCCAAAAAAAAAAAAGCAAACGGTGACAGAGATGACGCATGACGCTCGTAACTGTATATAGAAATAGGATTTGCACTTCAAGACATTTTCATTTAATGTAATTTTATACTTTAATAGCATTCTCATTTTATCCCTATTTTTTATTTTAATTATAATTTTAACAAAATGAGCTATAGCTCTTTTAGTTTTGGTAGATTTTTTTTAAATTTTAATTTGAATTGGTGTATTTTAGGCATTTATTTATTTATACTGGCGAAAACGTTGGGAGGGTTCACCACTGATGAGCCAAGCCCTCCCATTGATTTTTCCATTGCAGTAAAGGAAGTATAAATTGGTCAGTTTTTAAAAGAATCATGCGCGTCTATAATTGTTTCGAATTTTCACAACCGATGGTGTAATATATCAGCGTGAAATATTCTGTGAACATTTTATTGCTTTGGCAATTCTTAAGTTGTTATCATCATTGTTGTTGTTTTGAATATATATAATTGCATTATTTTCTTCTTTATTGCGCGATACCATGTTAGAACACAAAGATTTAAGCAAAGTCATCGCCTCGTCATCTGATAACGACCCTTTTGTAATATATCAGCGTGTGGAATAAAACAAACACTGATTCCTGCGTACCATCCTCAGAGCAATGGCCTGGCAGAGAGAGCTGTCAAGATGATAAAAATGGCATTAGACAAAAATAAAAGAAAACCTGGGGATACCATTCAGGACACGCTATCAAAAATTTTGCTGGCATATCGTAGCACCCCTCATGAAACAACCAAGAAGGCTCCGTCAGAACTCTTTATTGGGCGTTCCCTTCGAACCCAATTATACATCCAAATCTGGAATCAATAGTAAAAGAGCAGCAGGCCAGGCAAATGAAATACGACCACGGATTTCAACAAGATGAGTTTGGAATAGATGACATGGTTTGGTGTCGAAATTTTAGAGGCGGGGATCGATGGATTCCAGGCAGAATAGTGGGGAGAAAAGGATCCCGAGTCTATACAGTTTTAATACACGGACAGGTCAAAAGTTATCATCGAGATCAAATAAGGAAGAGGTGGGAGAATGGTGGAGATGAAGATCGACAATATGGACGCCAAAGAGAGGAAACTGATATTATCGTTCCTGAGGCTGATATGCCCAACAGAGGCAGAAGTGAATCGCCGCCTATAGAAACAGCCAGACAGCAGCGGGACTCTGGACTCGTGGACCAGAATGATGGAGGCATTTCAGGGGAGTCGTCTCGTTCACCGATCCCGAAGCCAGTAATGAAGGACCCATCCCAAGAAGAAACCCACCAAGAAATCGGAGACCTCCTTCAAGATATATTTGAATGTAGCGGGAAGATGGTGTAATATATCAGCGTGAAATATTCTGTGAACATTTTATTGCTTCTGTAATTCTTAAGTTGTCATCATCATTTTTGTTGTTGTTTTGAATGTATATAATTCGCATTATTTTCTTCTCTTTATTGCATTCATTTAATTTAATATGTTTGTGTTTATTTCTTTTGATTAAATATTCAAATATATATAAATAAATATATATATAGATAATAATAAAAATATATAACAATGAAAGTTTTATTTCTTCATTTCACTAAAGTTATTGCACCTTTGTTTACAGATAACGAGTTGTTGTTGACAGCGGATAAGGTAAACTTATCTTCTTCTCCTGGTAGTGATGGCATGCCACCTCTTCTTATCGTAAAACTAGATAAACATTTTCGGACGTTTTTTCTAAGTATTCTCAACAAGTGTTTAACCACTGGCCACTTTCCATCTACATGGAAGCTGGGGGACGTCGTTCTCGTCCCCAAGCGAAGTGGGGAGGACTTTCTCGCATCACACCGTCCAATCACGATGCTGCCTGGTTTGGGCAAGATCCTTGAGCGTCTAATTCTTGCTAGGCTGTCGTGGATGGCCGATAGGATGTGTAAAGCGCCTCCGATTAAAAATAGGAAATCTTGTCTTCTTCTTTCTTTTGATGTTAAAGGCGCTTTTGACAACGTGCTCCACTCCAGTATCTTGAGAGCGTTGCACAAAAGCGTCTGTCCCAGAAACATTTATCACCTGATAAACTCGTTTCTATGTAACCGTGTTATGAGACTATCTATGAATGGTTGTACTGTGTCGAGACGAATTTCCAAAGGATGTCCCCAGGGTTCAGTTCTCGGCCCATTCCTTTGGAATATTGTCTTTGATGAACTCCTCACGCTGGACTACAGGAATAATGTTTTCCCGCAAGCCTACGCGGATGATCTGGTCGTGGTGGTCTCGGGATGCCGACCTAGTCAACTTCCCGCGGCCCAACACACCATAGATATGATCGCTAGGTGGTGCAGTTTGCATAAACTGGAACTCAGCGTGGGGAAGTGCCAGGCTATGGTTCTCCTCAGACCACACGGGAGACTGCCTGAACCGCGCCGGGATCTGGTTATCCACGGACGGCCAATCCAATGGTGCGACTCAATTAAGGTGCTGGGAGTGAGATTTGATCAACGTCTATCTTTCTACCAGCACGTAGTTGAAGTCTGCGCCAAGGTCCGCGGCATGTTGCCGCGTTTGACCGCAGCCGCTAATCTCAACTTTGGTTTTGGTTACCGCGCCTTGAGAACTCTGTATCTGCAAGTGGTTGTTCCGGCCATTGCCTATGCCTCGGCGGTATGGTTTCCTAATCTTTCTCAACGCTCCTTGAATGTTCTACTGAGTGCTCAAAGGCCTTTCCTAGTGAGAGCTTGTAGAGCTTTCAGATCAACCAGCAACGCTGCTCTAATCTCCCTCTCCAGAGTCCTTCCTCTCGATCTGGAAATCTTGGCTAAAACTGAGCTATACCTTAAAAAGTATGGATTGGTTGACGCTGAAATTCCACTCGAGCCTCCTCCCTTTCCACATCCTCTCCCCTACCCCCCCTATTACTCCGCTCCCAGTAATATTCCTGCTCTTTTCTTCCACGTGGCATACTATACAGATGGTTCCAAAACCAGAGATGGAGTTGGCGCCGGCGTGTACAGGTTCTCTTGTCTCGATTGTGCACCTGAAATACGTGAATATCATGTTCTGTCCCCTCATTGTTCTGTCTTTCAGGCGGAAGCCCTTGGATTGGTTAAGGCTCTTGAAAACGCAACCACTTTACCAAATCATCTAACCTTAGGATTCTTCCTGGACAACCTCTCAGTCGTGAAGTCAGTTCTGAACTCTAAGACTGGTAATTACCTTATCGACAGAGCTCTGCTACTGATTTCGCGATTGAATCGCAATGGGAACAGATGCACCATACAATGGATCAAGGGCCACAGTGGGAACGTGGGTAATGACATTGCGGACACACTCGCAAAGCGGGGTGCTGAGTCTGCTGACCCAAGCTGTTACAAACTCGCTCCTTTGTCGTTTGTAAAATCGGCAATCTACGGCCGGACGCGTGAAGCATGGGAAAGCAGATTCCTCTCTCTAGCTCCTTCTATCCACACCCGCTTTGGCCTTACTCCAATGAGTCTTTTAGACAAAAGGTATGCGTACATCGTCCCTAGCGAGCACATTGTGGTAGGCCTGCTAACGGGACACACGTGGACGGACAGTTTCGCCCACAGGATAGGCGTCATTGACGATCCTTCCTGCCCTTACTGCGACGCCGACAGGGAAGAAACTCTGTCTCACATCGTGCTTGAGTGTAGCAGCCTTGATGCCCTTAGATTCCCCCTTCTTTCCACCTGTGCAGAAGAATTAGGGTACACTCCGCGGTCACTCAAAGACTTTATTTTCAACAGGAGCACTTGGCGAGCCTGCCTGGAGTTCCTAAAGGCCTCTGATAGACTTAAGCCACGCGTCCGCGCGGAGGATTCCGATCACCTGAGTGACTCGGACTCCTCACCTCATGGTTAACACCGGTCATTGGCGGCTGCTCGTAGACGTAACTCTGGCCTGTGCCGCTGTTTAAGATCGGTTTCGCGACCTGCCCTGCGTATGTGATCGCCCCTGACGCTGTCTCTGTAACCCAAGGACAAAGGGCAAATGGTTTGGCGATTCGACGGCGCGGGCTGCTCGAGAAATCGACTTACGCAGCGACCCATTTGAACGCGCTATGCAATCTATGGTGTACTTTTCTGGTTGGTCGTCTTAGCACTGGTACCCTCACCAGTAATCTTATCTAAAACTTTAATATATTCATTTTTACAAAAAAATAATAATAATAATAAATAAATAAAATAAAATAAAATCTATCTTTTCCCATCAGTTGCTGAATCATTCTCGCCTTATCTAATATTCTTATTTAAACAACAGCTGTCTTTCTTTTATTTTCCCTGGCCTGGGGAATCTAACCTTTTTGAACAGCCTTGGTTGCGTGCAGCACCTTGATACTTTGACATTGTGCATTGCGGCTTGTCTGCCTGCTACACCTTTTGTGCTTAAAAATCATATACTTTAATCATTGCGGTCTGTCTGCTCTCCACGGTCACCCCTGGGCTCAACACCATTGAACCCGTCTCTGCCACCCCCTGAACTCCGCGGATCACCACCCTGCTCCCCCCCTCCCCCGGTCCTCCTCTACATCCCGGCTCTCCTGGCCTCACCTGGCGATGACCCCTGGCCACCCATCCCCAGGCCCCTCCAACTATGCTTTGTATATATTCCGCTTTATGCGTCCATCGGGGCTCAAAAATCATTCATTTTGGTTAGCAGCCCGTAAAATAAAGATATTTTCTCTCTCTCTTCTTTATTGCATTCATTTAATTTAATATGTTTGTGTTTATTTCTTTTGATTAAATATTCAAATATATATAAATATATGAAAAAACAATAGAAAAAAATAAAAGATAAGTGGGTCAGGTGTTGATATAAAAAATAAAAAAGGCATCTCCTGACCACGAGCACATGTGCTTTTTAGATGGCAGAGCGCCATCTAGTGGAGCAAAAATAAACTAAACGTTTATTTAGCTTGCTCCGTGATATTTCGCCAACCCAATTTCTTGATTTATCAAGAAAAGCCATCCACGAACGCGTTTCGCGCTGTTGGCGCTCGTCAGCGTGGAGAAGGCTGTAACCACTGCGACCAAAAATGATGTTTGGTCCCAATGGCTTCCCGAGAAATTAGAAAATGGGTATTTAAGGCCAAATTTGCGTAAAGACGCTTAACACGTGAAAAAACAATAGAAAAAATAAAAGACCTGACCCACTTATCTTTTATTTTTTTTCTATTGTTTTTTCATGTGTTAAGCGTCTTTACGCAAATTTGGCCTTAAATATCCATTTTCTGATTTCTCGGGAAGCCATTGGGACCAAACATCTTTTTTGGTCGCAGTGGTTACAGCCTTCTCCACGCTGAAACACGCCGACGAGCGCTAACAGCGCGAAACGCGTTCGTGGATGGCTTTTCTTGATAAATCAAGAAATTGGGTTGGCGAAATATCACGGAGCAAGCTAAATAAACGTTTAGTTTATTTTTGCTCCACTAGATGGCGCTCTGCCATCTAAAAAGCACATGTGCTCGTGGTCAGGAGATGCCTTTTTTATTTTTTAATATTATATATATATAATAATAAAAATATATAACAATAAAAGTTTTATTTCTTCATTTCACTAAAGTTATTGCAAATGGCGACGAGGATCTAAGCGTTAGTACCCGAAGAAAATAATTTGTTTTTGGATTTAATTTTTTATACTCTTGCAAATGGCTCGTCTCCAATTTAGTGAATTTAATGAAGAGGTTGAAAGTTTTAGCACGTTCTTTGAACGTTTAGAACAATTTTTAATTTTGGAAGACGCTAGCGAGGACAAAAAGAAGGCGTATCTCCTGACACTTATTGGAGCAAAAGCCTATGAGGTTTTAAAAAACTTATGCAGTCCAGAACTTCCGAAAAATAAGACCTTTGAGGAACTTACTGAAAAATTAAATACTCATTTTTCCCCAAAACGTTCAATCATAGTCCAGCGGTTCATTTTTTTCAAAAGGATGCAAGAAACGGAAGAAAGAAAGTGTTTCGCAGTATTTGGTAGCGATTAAGCGGTTGGCAGCAACTTGTGAATTTGGGAACTTTTTGGAGGACTCTCTGAGAGACAAGTTTGTGTGCGGATTAAGCGATTCAAGAATCCAAAATAAAATTTTGTCTGAGGGAAATGTTTCCTTGGCTCGGGTGATGGAAATTGCTTTGTCCATGGAGGCGGCAGAACAGAATATTAAATTATTTCATGCAGGGGAATTGGAAAAAAGCGTGGATAAGTTGCGCATTGAAATGCAAAGAGAATCGAAAAATGGAAAAAGAAAATGCAAACATTGTGGAAATTTGCATAGAGACTCTTGTAGATTCAAGGACGCAGTGTGTTTCAAGTGCAGAAAAAAAGGTCACATTGCCCGGTATGTAGGAATCATGAAGTATATCCTATTAGGGAACAGGCGAGCCAACAGAATAGGATACATCAGATGGATGATCAGGGAGAGACAGAGGAATTGATCCAAAAAATTACATGCATGAGGACACCACACGATTATAGAATAAATACTACGACAAGTGACCCTCCCTATACCATAAGATTGAAAGTCGAGGAAATTTTTTATAGATTTTGAATTGGATATGTTGGGGCACGTTTTTGTAACCATACCCCAACAGAAGGCGTATGTATAATCAAATCAAATGGATACATGGCTTCCCTCCCACATAGACTTACAGACCATTTTTTTTGCCCAGAAACTTAGACACTTGGTGACACCAGACTTCCATGCCGAAAGCTGATGCCTGGTGGAGAAGAAGACATCCAGAGACATCCGAGCTGGAAACTGTTGTTTCCTATGTACATATATTCCCCTCATCAAAAATTTAGGTAGAGGTGACCAGAAAAAAAATGGAGAAGGAAGATTTCTAAAAGACTAAGCCTTATAAATATCCTTCCCGAAAAAAAGGAAGCATCACATTACAGTCCAGGTAAAAGGGGCCTGGGTCGATTTTTAGCCAAGACGGAGGGCGATATATATACCGTCCCGAGAAAAGGGAGGATAGTATTTCAATCCATGTGGAGGGGGGGGGCCTGGGGTCTGAAATTTTACACTAGTGCCGTGGCTGTTTCTCTCTTTAGATTTTTTTTTGTTTTGGTAATACTATATGTTCTATTTTGATGGGAGAGGCCTGGGGCGTCTATGAAATTGTATACTGGAGCCGTTGGCCATTTTGATTGGTGTTTCTTTCGGCGAATGAAAATGCCAGCCAATAAAAACTTTGGCGCGGCCAGCGAATGAAAACGGAGAGAGACAAGAATAAAAGAGGGTTTCTTTGCCAAAAGGCGGATTTGAATCTGGAGTCGCTCAGTGAGAGGACAGTCTTCAGACGGGAGACCAGACCTTTGCCGGCACTTTCGAGAAAAGGTAAGCCATTTGTCATTATGACTTAGCGCCCCCCCCTTTTTTGTGTAGTAACCAACCTAGATTTCGCATGGGCCCTAAAGGGCTATAAAGTAACTTCAGGTCACCTCTATATAAATTTTTACTATGTAAATAGCATATCTCGTCAGTATAGACATGTTCCCAAATTTTAATTTATATAAATAAATATCTAGAGAAATTTTCCTGTTTCCTCTCATACATATTTCATTCCTTTTGCTTTATGGTACTACCCCCCACACCTTAATTTCACAAATTGTAATAAATATAGAACTACCGACTCTGTTGGAATAGAGTTGTGTACTATATCTTTGCTGTGATATATTGACACAGCGACAGTTGCAAATTACGACTTTATTAGGGCTACTTTGAGGGTATCTATCTGTCAGGTTTTAGTAATGTTTGTACTTTTATGTGTTTCAGTGCGTTATTCCATCATATTTACCATTATACCATATTTTCTGATTCCTCGGGCTATTGTTACGCTGTTAGGAGGGTACGGCATGATGCAAACAGATTTGTATGTTTGACTATTGTTTGTGTTATTTGGGCTATAAAAATGCCTTAATATGAATCTATTTACAGTTGATCTGTAGAAATTATAGAGATCTGTTGCTATAATTTTCCTCTATGAAATAGCTCCCAGCGTCTTCAGTGGGTTGCTAAACCTCCAGAAGGAGTCTTTTATAGATTGCCCAATTTAATAACGATTTCATGGGTTGTTTGATGAAATTGTATACTAGTGTCGTGGTTGTTTCCATCTTTAGACCTTTGTTCTGACAATATTATATGCTCGATCCCTGCTTTAACTCAAACTCTTAATCAATTACAGAGTTTCCCCCTTTTTTTTTCTTTATTTATCCTGTTTGCACAAATTGCATTACAAGTGATGATGTAAAGACATATGTCGATAGTGCATCATTGACAGCTGTGCTTCTATTATACAACATTAAGGTCTTGCTGCGGGTTATATACATGGGGTTGTTGGCCTAAATTGCTATATATATATACTTAAGTAAGGAAACTTTAATAAGTCACATCGTGTATCCTCCCTTTTCATCTATCCAAACCGGGAACGCAACAATGTCGCCCGCCGCGGGGCTCGAATTTAGTATATGTTTCATCCCCTATACTTTAGAAATATATACCTAATGAAAAGCCATGCTATTTTTAAGTATTGGTGAAGTAGTCCACGCATCCTGAGATTAACAGTCTATTATAAATCGTGAATTTTAATTTATGCTTTCCGTTTCACTGGCATTTTATCAGGCAATGAAAGTTATGTTGAGGCGGTGTATACCGCATCTCTCGCCGCTGTCTTTTACGATTCACATTGTTTGTGGCAAAACCTTAATATTATCATTGATTTCTGATATCAAAGTAAAACGTTTATGGGGATGAGTATCTTTTATTCTGGTCTTCTCAAGCTTTCGAGCTTGTCCGCCCTTCTACAGGAAAAACATATACAATATATCAAGAAAATATAACGTCGCCTGATGCTAAAACTATTATGATTCTATGTACATATATATATATATATATATACATTAGGAAGTTTTGCATATTATTTGTTTTCTTAAGACACTTTTTTTTTGTTTTTATACATATTCTACTATTGTTTGCTATATTCTATGAATTATCTTATAGGTTAGAAATTCTATTATTTAAGTAGTTTTATAATAGTTATTGGCTATTACATATAAGTTACTTATATTATTGTTGATATTATTAGCTGGTACTAGGATATATTGTGTTATATGTTTCGGGCAAATCTATTTTCTATTAATGCTATTGTGTTTTCTGAATAATAGAGAATCAATTATAAGCCTTTGATATTTGCTGTTTATGTTATTGTAATGTATTCTAGGTTCCCCTAATGCGAAAGTGTGACCTGTTCCTTTGCAGTATTGGAAAATTAGAGACCTATTGTCTTGATTAATAACGTTGCGTCTATGTTCATATATTCTATTGCTGACTCTCCTTCCTGTCTCCCCTGCGTATTTGGCTTGGCAGCTGTTACACTCTACGGAATATATTGCCTTTTATTCTCTGTTTTGGTTAGTGGGTTTTATGATAGTAGGATTATTTTAGATAGTGGATTTTAATGCTGGAGCCTATGTTAGGGGAATTACTGTAATATGTTTGGATGCCGAAGTTTCTTAAGTAGTTGGCTATGGTTATAGATGTTTGTGAGTATGGAATGTAACAAATCGCCCTATAGATATTTGTGGTTTTGTTTATTGGGTTATTGATTGCTATACTTTTGTGGAGATGTTTTAATATAAAGGTGGTTGGGTATCCTGCTTGCTGGACATTATTTATAATGTTCTGTGTCTCAATCATTTTGTATTCTATTGCGAGCACCATTGATTACAATTTTTATCCTATTTTATTTTATTTTCTTAAATTATTTCATACAGTATGAGAAATGGGGTTGGATTGCCATGGTTCAAATTTAGAACGGTAATCAGTGCGTTACAATAGTCTACTGAAATGACTTAGAATTTTTTTTCCATCATAGCCCTGATATAATCTCCCTCACAGCAGAAGTGAGTTCTGATAATTATTGCTGGATACAAATATCTTAACTTCATTTTAATAGTGCTTTCTATCAAATCATACTAGCCTGTGCATCCAGATTAGGGCTAACATGCTGAATGATAGTTAATCGATTTTATTTTTTTTAACGCATAATGGATTGGGAGAGTGGCAAATATATGAGCCTTAAGGTGAAAATAGAATTGAAGATCCAGTTAGCGTACCCGTGAAGAGAGAAGTTTGATCACCATAGAAAGACGCACCTTTTTTTTTTCTCTTCGTAAAACCTTTTTTATTTGAAATCAATAATGGATAAAAATCTGGTTTTAACATTCCAATGGCAGAATCTCAAGGAGTAGATCTGGTGATCAATTTGCGCGAGTACCTTTTAAATCACTGTGGAACTATTTATTAACTTATGACAACTACCTGGGATAATCTTTTAAAATATTCAAAAGACAAGGAGATGACTGGAGCTTGTGTCTACAAGACAGCTGAGATATCCCGAGGTGTGCTTGGACAGCTTTAAGCTAATGACAAGGCAGCAAAAGCCACCTGTGTTAGAGACAGGATCTATCTAATAATGGGGGTATAGGAGACAGGAGAGTTTATCGAGGCTCGATTTAACACTTGTATATAATGAGGAAGTTAGCGGAATGCGAGCCTCCAGTGCGGAGTAAAATCACCTAAAGGCTGTGAATAAAGATTGATAAAGTCGGGACACCCGAGCAAAGATATTACATTGAATATAATTCGGAACCTATAGGCGTGAGGCGGTATCGTGATTGGATTAGATGGCTAGACACGCAAGAAGGGAGGCCCCCTTTGACGACGTTTTCTGCCAAGTATGATCACTGGATACCGATAGACCGCCAAAAGGGTGTGTTCCCCACATTGGAAATGTCATTGAAGATGTGCCAGCATGCAGAAAAGAAAGGTCTAGGACGAGATGACGTTTCCTAAAATTGACATTTAAGGTGATACGCCTGGACTATAGATGAGGCAGTGAAGTCCATCTAGAATATGACGCTAATTCCAGAACAAAATGTGGATGGATCGAGCTGAGGTGACGACTCCATATTAAATATACCTCTATAAATTCTTAAATGCCCACATATATTTCCACAGTGAATTATACAAGATGCACACCTATCTCATGAGCCAGGAATGTAATTATCAGACTGACAGTAAGGAATAATATAAAATTTCTAACCCAGGAACAAACAAGACCCCTGATATGCAACAAAGTCTACAAAATAATTTCCCTATCAAATTCTCAGTGTATCATCATAACTAAACAGAAAACTCAGTCACAATTAGTATCTTAAAAGGCGAAATAACTTTGTCATTTCCCAGTTCAAAATGCACCTGTTACCCCATAGACAGTGATCTTATAACTACATTTGATTTCGTTTCAGCATGTTGTGAGAGAATTGAACTCATGGAAATGCAGCCTTTTAATTACTATACCTCATACTGTATAAATACATGAAGGAAATTTCTAATAACAGCCGCTAAGTGGCAATGGACACATATAAATGCTACAAAGAGCATTGATCTAAGATTACTATCCACCCACATGGATGAACATGTACCTCTCCCATTTCCTTTCCCTTTTGGGCCATGAACCCATCTTTCACCCCTCGGTTCCCTGCCCCCATTAATACATGAGATTCTCTTCTCCAATCCCCACTACTAATCTGGAATATTTCAGACAGAAGACTGAGAGAGAACCATGCACCCTGGAGATGACCCCTCACCCAGCCAGACGCCGTTGCCGTCTGCGCTATACCATTTGGAGAAGTTTGAGGGAAATGGGCTCATACCATTCGACAAGTTCATCCGGGACTTCGAATTGGTCTACGACGTGAAAGCCCTGGATGATTCTAGGAGGAGGATCCTCCTGGACAATCACCTTCGAGGAGCTGCGAGAGAGTTCGCCCTCCAGGCCTCCCAGATCAAACTGGGATACAACGAATTAAAGGAAAACCTGGAACAGAGATTCTCCAGGAGGGCCCCCAAGAGAGAAGCCAGGAAGAAGTTCTTCTCCTGTAGACAAAGGCCCGGAGAAAAGGTTAAGGAATACGCGAACAGAGTGCGGAGCCTTGCCTCAGAAGCCGAGTCAGATGGCCTGAGGATCGACATCACTGAGGTCGCTGATATCTTCCTCACTGGACTCTGTCCAAACCTGTGGCAGAGAGCCCACCAACTCCAGAATGAGTCATGGGAGGTGATTGTGAGCAGTCTCCACCAGATCGAAGAAAGGGATGACGAGTGCTCCAGATGCCAAATGGAAGATGAAGAGGGGAGTGCCAGGAAGTTGAGGGAGTTGACGAGCCAGATGGCCCGACTGGAATCCAAGTTAAAGAACCTGGAGACGGAAAACCAGGACCTGAGGAGGACCCACAGGGAGCAACCCAGGATGAATATGGGAAACAGGTGGGACAACAACCAGGCCAGAGGTTTCCAGCGGAGAGGAGGTTCCGCTCAGAACAACCAGCCCACTATACAAGGGACCAGGCAGGAGAGACCCCAACAGAACCCTAACGGTAGAGCCCCACAAGAACAGCGCAAGGAAGGCCCTCCAGCAACAACCAAGGGAGGAGCGCCAAGGGGGTATGAGGGCCCCGAAGCAACGCGGACACCCATCAGGTGCTTCAGATGCGGAGAGACAGGCCACATGGCAAGAATTTGCACAGCCATGACAAAAAAATAGGTCCGGCTCGCCTCAAAACAGGGAATGGGGGAACTCTAGCCGGCCTACCTGTAATCACATGTACATTTGTAGATAAAGGTTGGTCTCTGAGCAATAGGACTATCAGACTAATTATCGATACAGGCTCAGAGGCCAACATTGTAAATATAGATTCCTTGGATATTAGCGCTGAAGGTTTGGGTAAACCCACCTTCCTTAAGGGGATTAGTGGGAGTGAGTTAAGGTCACTGGGGAGTGAGTTAATAGAGGTTAGGGCCTATATCAGGGGAAAACCCATCAGGGAAGTAAAAACAACATTTGAATACTGCCATCTAGGTGGGCTAGGCTTTGATGGAATCCTAGGTATGCCAGGATTCAAGGCTCTAAGACTCACTCTCAACCATGATGGAAGCGTCAGATCAGACCTTGAGCAGGACGAAGAACCGATTAAGTCGGCCTTCCTGTCCTCGTTACAGGCCAGTGAGGTGCCTGTCAGACCACCCAGTATACCTCTACATAAAATCAGGACAGGGGAAGACGTCCTTAGGGCATATAGTCACTGTTTCTGTGACGACATCTCCGATATGGGCGATGGGTCAACCATCATTGCCCCTAAGTTAAAGATACTGACTGGAAAGCCAGTCTATAGACGTCAGTATCCGATCCCAAATAAGCTGGTCTCAAAGGTGAAGGCCTTAGTAGACGAATTGGAAGAAGCTGGAATAATCGAGGGGAGTACATCCTTATGGAATTCTCCCCTATTCCCCGTTGCTAAAACAGACGGCAGCGTCCGCATTACAATGGACCTGCGATTAATTAATGAGGTGACAGAATTCTTCCCATTCCCAATACCTCGTGTTGAAGACAACCTGCGTGCTTTTGCAGGCGCAAAGGTCTTCAGCACATTAGACTTGACCTCTGGATTTTTCCAGATTCGCATCCCGGAGGGTGATAGAGATTATTTCACTTTCTCTCTGCCCTGGGGGAGATATCGTTTCACACGTCTACCACAAGGAGCGAAGAACTCAGCTCAGATCTTCCAATGGGCCATGAATTTGGTCCTAGGGGATTTGTTGTATAAATGCGTTCGTTTGTACATCGATGATGTCATCGTCTACAGCGACTCTCATGAGCAGCATGTGGCGGACCTTGCCGCTGTACTCGAACGCCTGAGTCGCTTTAATCTAAAGGCTAGGCGTGGGAAGAGTTATTTCTTCAAGGGCTCTGTAGATTACCTCGGTCATGTAATTGATCAGGATGGGATAAAACCCATGTGGGATAATGTCGCGGCTCTCAGGGATTTGAAACGTCCCCACAACATCAGGGGGGTCAGAAGTCTTTTGGGTACTGTAAACTACTACAGGCGCTTCATACCCAACGCAGGTGAACTCCTAGCTCCACTAAGTAACTTATTGAGAAAGGGGCGAAGATTCACTTGGGGTACAATAGAGCAGACAGCTTTTGAGACCATAAAACAAGTACTAACCAGTGAGCCTTTACTGGCTCATCCAATGATAGGGCGACCATTTATCCTCAATACAGACGCCAGTGGAATAGCGGTTGGCGCTTGTCTCCAACAGGAGATAGACGGGGTTGTCAAGCCAATAGCTTACTATAGCAAACGGTTGATAGGCCCCGAAACTCGCTATTCCACAATCGAAAAGGAGGCTTATGCCGTAGTGTTGTCTCTGCAGCACTTTAAACACCTCCTGGCGGGCAGTAAGGTTGAGGTGCATACCGATCACAAACCGATCACTTATAACAAGGGGTCTGATTATAAGAACGCTCGATTGTCTAGATGGGCAGAGATCATCCAAGACTTCAATGTGACATTTGTGTATGTCCCGGGGAAAGAAAACACGGTAGCCGACTTCCTCAGTAGGTTCCCGTGTGAGGATGATCCTGAACCACCACGAGATAAGAGAGTTGTGGCCGCAGTAATTAAAAATCGTGGGCCCCCCTTGATAGATAGTGATCGGACGTGGGAAGGTTTGCTTAAGGACAAGAAATGGGCCCCCTTATTGAAACTAATAGGTGACAGACGGTCTACCGAGACTGTAACTCATAAAAATAAGGATTACAAAATGCACGAGGGTTACCTTGTGTCTAAGAACAGTGGGGGTATCTGGGTGAAGGTGGTTCCGTCAGACATTAGGGAGATGGTGATTAAATATCACCACGACGTTCCGACGGGAGGTCATTTTGGGGTCAAGAAGGTAATGAGAAGGCTGAAGGACGATTATTATTGGCCGGGTATGAGGACACAGGTCCGAAACTATATATACAGATGCGAGGGTTGCCAGCTCTCAAATCAAGGTGTAACCAAGGCTGGTAATGCTCCCCACTTCAGGCCTGGAAAACCATTTGAGCATCTTGCTCTAGACTTCATAGGACCCTTAGAGAAGACTTCCAGAGGACATTCTAGCATCCTGACCATAGTCGATTTATTTACCAAATTCCCTATTTTAATACCTACAAGAGACCAGTGTGCCAGTACAGTGGTTAAAGCGCTGTTGGAAAGCGTAATTACTATCTTTGGAGTACCGAAAACTATACTTTCGGACCGGGGTTCGGCATTCATTAGCTGTATTTTTAAAGGGATTTGCAAGGCCATGGGGGTAAGTGCAGTGAACACCACTGCTTGGAGACCTCAAAGTAATGGCGCTGTAGAAAGGCTCAACAGAACAGTAATTGAATCTTTGCGTAGGTGTGAGGCAAGTTCTAATTGGGATGACATCCTACCCATGGTAGCTTTAGCTATCAGAACCACTGAACATTCTAGTACAGGATTTACGCCAGCGAAACTCGTCTTCGGACATGAGCTGAGGCTTCCGCAACCTTTTCAGGAAGCGGGACAAAGTCCTGTAAGCGAAGATTTGATTGCTCAAACGGCAGCCTTCTACGAGCGGGAACTAACAGAGGAGGTCGAGAAGATAAGAGAGGTGGTAAGGCAAACCTACTTGAATGAACAGGAAGAAGCTAGGATTAAGTTCGAAAACAAAAGGCTGAGAACTTTCAATAACGGGGACTTAGTCCTAGTGGAGAGAATGCATGAGACGAATGGGCGTCACAAATTTGAGCCAAGGTATGGGGGTCCATATGAGGTACTAAGAAGAGCTGGTGATACTGTATATCTCTTGAAGAATCTAGAAACTGGGAATTTGGATAAATACCATA
Source organism: Cordylochernes scorpioides (assembly GCA_030710605.1). Lineage (NCBI taxonomy): Eukaryota > Metazoa > Arthropoda > Arachnida > Pseudoscorpiones > Chernetidae > Cordylochernes > Cordylochernes scorpioides. The sequence continues at coordinate 117,782,956 of CP092867.1, forward strand.
TAGATAGGTTAAAACAATACCATATACCAATTAGGATTTTCCCCACAGAGGAGGAGGAAACTAGTGATGGTAATTCAAGTCAAGGTTCCAGTGATGAAGATCATTGGATTCATCTTACAGGTCCAGCTTATCTCCCTAATAGGTCCGTTAATGTAGTGGTTCCACAAGGGGTGACAACCAGAGCGAACTCAGAAGTAATGAGACGAGGGGAAGTTGACAGAGTTAGTGTGAACAGTTTAACTTTACGCAGGTCTACAAGGGTGAAAAGGCCCACACAGTGTAAATTCTGCTTAGACTGTCGCCACTAACTAGGATTTTGGAGTGTGTACGGAGAATCAGCTCGATAGAATGAGAAGTTTAGAGATTTCAACCTTTTTTTTTTTTTCATTTAAAAAACCTTTTTTTTTTTTTAAAGTAGAACTTCATTAGGATTCCTTTTTTTTTCTATACAAACTATTTCTTGTTAAAACCCGAGTTTCAAAGACCAATGAGAATAATGTATACCATTGTGAATTAACTATTTAGTGTAAATCTGAAATTTTAGTTATTATCAGGAGTAATAGGTGAAGGAAGGTGTAGGAAATCACAACTTAGAGGGGGGCTATGTCTAAAACAACAAACCTAATAGGCATCCTATGGCTTGTGTTGGGTAATTCAGAAACCCTATAATCCCTGGCCTTCAGGTAGTAGCTTTGAAATAGGTTTCTAATGAGAACATGAAAGGTCAATCTCTCAGAGTGAAGTTGTGAAGTATAGGGACCCTAAGCCAGGGGTAGAAGTTAAGTAGGCCCAGACTGTAGTCGATCCTTGGAAAGCACTTGAGAATGTTAGTGTTGGGTAGTGAATCGTAAACCCTATAAATCCATCTTTCAATAGAGTGCTGAGGTAGGACTACTGCAAAGGGGGCAGACGCACGAGGAAGTAAGAAGAAAGTGACTTCACCCACGGTGGCTAGGGGAATGACTCAATCCGCTTTTATGAGGTGTCACGTTTAATGGTTCTTTATTCGCCCCAATAATTTGTGTGTGTCTATATAAAATTGTCGTGAATAGTCGCTTAGTGTCAAGGCAAGGGCAGTTTTTGAAGTTACACTGATTATTTATTTTTTTTTTTGGTAGATTAGCTTCCAGGTTATTTAGACTTGTCAACAGTTATTGTTAACAATCATTTAGTGAGTATAATGAATTAATATATATGTAGAGCTTGTGCAGAGGCATTTCGTTTAAGTAAATAGGGCTTTGGTCCCCACTTTGTTTTAATTAGGGAACTTTATTTGATTTCACGTCTAGTCCTAGAAGATTTTATTATTGTAAGGGTCTATTTGATAGAAATAATTGAGTGTTTTGGCGTCTATAGCAGCTTCTAACTTTAGGATGAATGCCCTCAGTGACTGAATTGTGTGAATGTGAAGAGGAATAAATGTAGAAGAAGGTTAAAAACTATTATATTGTGAGACCAAAACACATTAGAATAGGGTTAAGGACTTTAATAGGATCGATTTTATTTTATTTTATTTTTTATTTCGAATTTTGTTAGGACCGAGAAGCCTCAAACAGGACAACTACAACTCTATCTAGTTAGAAAATATTCGCTCCCTTTTTGTTAGGTCCCTCGTTAGGGGGTATAATTTTCCTTTGATTTTCTTTTATCTTAGTTTAGCTTGAATTCTAAGGATTGTGGATAAATGATCCCTATCCCGACCCTCAGACTTGGAGATAGTGGAAGGCAAGGATCAAGCCGAATTTCCCACTCAACTCCTCCTCGCAAGAGGAAACGAAGAGGTATAGATTGAACTTTATGCAGGATGGGGGATTTGTTTTAGCCATGCCGTATAGCCTGGGGTATAACGGCGCGACCTTGGGTAACCGATCTGACACCGTAGTTTCGACGCTTTTAGCGTGGCTGGAGCGAGGGTGTTCCAGACGGGAGGTCCTGTAAGATTGGCAAGTAGGCAGAGATTGCCCAGTTATTCTAGACGAAGTGTTTCCGTCTATTGATTTTTTTTGGTACCAGTTTGATCCCCCATAGCTAGCGGAAGTTTCTTCTAATAAAGGATTCGCCCTGCCATACGTTTTGTTGGAATGAATTCGAGCATAAGACCGATTCGAGAGGCAGAATAAGTAATTATTAGGACCTTCAACGAGTTTAGACTCGTTCCATGTTAGGATAAGATTTTAAAGTATTAGTTAACTATAAGGACCGCGAACGAGACGCCAGAACGAGCCAATGAGTCAAAGTTTTAGAAGTGTTGTATTGAGGACAGTAGAATTAAGAGCAGTTATACAGGGAGTAGAATCCTGAAGGAATTTGTAAAAGGAACCAAAATTTCAGATTGATAAAATTCAAACTTATAAGATGTAGATTTATAGGATTCAGGTCAATGAATAGAGAGTATATTAGTAGATGAAAGTAATATGAATTTCTTGGAAGGGGGAGGTAGCTGAACTGTACACACCCCAGAGGCAAGGTAAACGGAGCCACAAACAAAATAGTAGAAATTGATTAGTCGCTCTGCCAAAAACAGAAAAAATTCTCTTCATACGGTTGTCACCCTAGATTTAAATGGACTGTGTAGTTTAATAGAGGTCTGGGCTATGTTCCATTTGACCAAGATTCTAAATGACGTACCCATCTGGGTTGAGAGAGTATTGTAATTTGGGGAATCTAACACATAAGAGAAAACACACCCTCCAGTAGGATCGGGATAGACGAATATTACCCAGTGACCAACTCGTGATTCCAGACTGAATAAGATTGAAAACTTAATTGAGATACTAAACCTTGATCCTTCAGCGCACAAATATATATAATGTGTTTTCATTTTCTTATTGAATAGGTTATTATTTTATATCATTTATATTATATTATAATTATATACTATTCATTTCAACAAATTTATTTCCTTTGATATTCATGATATTAGTAATATTTACCTGCCATGTTGCATTTTTTTTAACATGTTGTCGTGGCTTATTCTTCCCCCAAGGCATGATCTATTTTATCCTTATTGTCTTTTATCCGCCTTACTTGTATATGTATATATATTTTGTCATCATATATAATTTTTGTAGTGGTTTTCTTTATCATCTATCATGGGATGATTTTTATCATATTTAATCACTATCCGCATGATACGTGTTTTCTTCAATATATATATTATACCCATCATATAACATGGAAGGATTCATTTTATCATTACATATTTCGTGCCTTATTTAATAATTACTTTCACAATTTGTTTCTGTATTTTTTTTTAATTTAGCAAAAGTCATCATGTCATAGGCTAATTATTATGTACCAAGATATTTCTTTCAGCTAACTATAATTATCCTTTCCTTTGATTGTATATGTATAACTATACCACACGAATGTCTTGATTGGTACTTAAATAAAGATGCTGGCATGTTTTAGGAGTTGGACTAGTCAGTTATTTCTAAACGACTTCTTGGCGCCCAATTTTTTATATATAATATGTAATAGGGAAATGTTCTAACTGTATTGTTAGCAGAAAGAAGGTAGCAATGAATCCAGCACCACAAGAGGCAAGGATGGGGCTGAGAGGACTTACCACAAGGAAGGCCTACTCCTCAAGGCCAAAGAAGAAAGTGGAAGGGTGGTATATATACCCATGAATGGTAAGACAGATGACCTTGCTTACTTCCATACATATGATATGACTGTCCCCCATAACCTATGTTGATAACAGTGTGCTGACGGAATACTAACACATAAAAACCCCTTTGCCAGGATGCGCAATGCCCACTAATGTTCGGAATAATAAACATCTAGAATGGCATACCATCATTTTGACTAGCCTTATCTTCCCTATAGGTTTCGGTACATCTGGCTTCACCTAGTAATGGAAAATGCATTTTGCTAGAAATGGGCCTGCTTTCATAGTAACTGATGAAAGGCAGATGAATAATGAGTAGCACAAACGCATTTGTCGATTACTTGGCAGGGGGAGGATTGTTGGGGCACGTTTTTGTAACCATACCCCAACAGAAGGCGTATGTATAATCAAATCAAATGGATACATGGCTTCCCTCCCACATAGACTTACAGACCATTTTTTTTGCCCAGAAACTTAGACACTTGGTGACACCAGACTTCCATGCCGAAAGCTGATGCCTGGTGGAGAAGAAGACATCCAGAGACATCCGAGCTGGAAACTGTTGTTTCCTATGTACATATATTCCCCTCATCAAAAATTTAGGTAGAGGTGGCCAGAAAAAAATGGAGAAGGAAGATTTCTAAAAGACTAAGCCTTATAAATATCCTTCCCGAAAAAAAGGAAGCATCACATTACAGTCCAGGTAAAAGGGGCCTGGGTCGATTTTTAGCCAAGACGGGGGGCGATATATATACCGTCCCGAGAAAAGGGAGGATAGTATTTCAATCCATGTGGAGGGGGGGGCCTGGGGTCTGAAATTTTACACTAGTGCCGTGGCTGTTTCTCTCTTTAGATTTTTTTTTGTTTTGGTAATACTATATGTTCTATTTTGATGGGAGAGGCCTGGGGCGTCTATGAAATTGTATACTGGAGCCGTTGGCCATTTTGATTGGTGTTTCTTTCGGCGAATGAAAATGCCAGCCAATAAAAACTTTGGCGCGGCCAGCGAATGAAAACGGAGAGAGACAAGAATAAAAGAGGGTTTCTTTGCCAAAAGGCGGATTTGAATCTGGAGTCGCTCAGTGAGAGGACAGTCTTCAGACGGGAGACCAGACCTTTGCCGGCACTTTCGAGAAAAGGTAAGCCATTTGTCATTATGACTTAGCGCCCCCCCCCTTTTTTGTGTAGTAACCAACCTAGATTTCGCATGGGCCCTAAAGGGCTATAAAGTAACTTCAGGTCACCTCTATCTAAATTTTTACTATGTAAATAGCATATCTCGTCAGTATAGACATGTTCCCAAATTTTAATTTATATAAATAAATATCTAGAGAAATTTTCCTGTTTCCTCTCATACATATTTCATTCCTTTTGCTTTATGGTACTACCCCCCACACCTTAATTTCACAAATTGTAATAAATATAGAACTACCGACTCTGTTGGAATAGAGTTGTGTACTATATCTTTGCTGTGATATATTGACACAGCGACAGTTGCAAATTACGACTTTATTAGGGCTACTTTGAGGGTATCTATCTGTCAGGTTTTAGTAATGTTTGTACTTTTATGTGTTTCAGTGCGTTATTCCATCATATTTACCATTATACCATATTTTCTGATTCCTCGGGCTATTGTTACGCTGTTAGGAGGGTACGGCATGATGCAAACAGATTTGTATGTTTGACTATTGTTTGTGTTATTTGGGCTATAAAAATGCCTTAATATGAATCTATTTACAGTTGATCTGTAGAAATTATAGAGATCTGTTGCTATAATTTTCCTCTATGAAATAGCTCCCAGCGTCTTCAGTGGGTTGCTAAACCTCCAGAAGGAGTCTTTTATAGATTGCCCAATTTAATAACGATTTCATGGGTTGTCTGATGAAATTGTATACTAGTGTCGTGGTTGTTTCCATCTTTAGACCTTTGTTCTGACAATATTATATGCTCGATCCCTGCTTTAACTCAAACTCTTAATCAATTACAGAGTTTCCCCCTTTTTTTTTTCTTTATTTATCCTGTTTGCACAAATTGCATTACATGTGATGATGTAAAGACATATGTCGATAGTGCATCATTGACAGCTGTGCTTCTATTATACAACATTAAGGTCTTGCTGCGGGTTATATACATGGGGTTGTTGGCCTAAATTGCTATATATATATATACTTAAGTAAGGAAACTTTAATAAGTCACATCGTGTATCCTCCCTTTTCATCTATCCAAACCGGGAACGCAACAGATACAGGAAGTTGTCTAACCTTGATATCAGAGAATGATTTCAAGAAGTATCTTCCAAATGCACAGTTAAAAACTTTCGGAATGATCGTCAAGACATATGACGGGACAGTAGTACCAATTCTGGGCGAAGTTATCGTTAAGGTGGAATTTCAGGGGAAGACTTCAATGCTTCGAGCAGTAGTAGTCAAAGGTGAAAAAAAGGCTCTGCTGGGGAGAGAATGGATAAATTAGTTGAAAATTGATTATTTTGCGGTGAACCAGATACCTTCGGAAATTGCTATTGCTGAATTTTTGAAAGAGCACCAAGTTTTGTTCAATGACACAGCAGAGTACATATAAGGATTCACATTTTCAATGAATATTCGTGACGTCAGCCCAATATTTCATAAGGCCGACCGGTGCCTTTTGCAATTAGAACGGCGGTTACAGAAGCTTTAGAAAATATGGTGACAAACGGATACTTATATAGGGTGAGGAGTAGCCAGTGGGCAACTCCAGTAGTAGTGGTACCAAAAAAAAAAAAAAGGAAATGAGAATTTGTTGTGATTTTAAGGTAACTTTGAACAGATTCTTGGATACAGCAGCTTATCCGCTCCCCACTCAGCAAGACTTGTTTGCTATCTTGGCCAAGGGGAAACATTTCTCAAAATTAGATTTGAGCAGCGCTTACCTGCAACTAGAGGTGGCAAAGAGCGCCCAGCCATTTTTAACTATCAACACACATAAGGGACTTTTCAGGTTTAGGAGAATGCCTTTTGGGCTGGCTAATGCCCCTAGTTATTTCCAATCTGTGATGGATAGGGTTCTGGCTGGAATAGAGGGAGTTAATTGCTATATTGATGATGTCCTCATAGCTACAGTTTCAGTGGAGAAACACTTAGCTGTATTGAAAACTGTGTTTCTGCATTTGGAAAAATACAACATTAAACTGAAGAAGGATAAATGTAAATTTGTGCAAAGAGAAATCGAGTATTTGGGCCATCTTATCAAGGAAGATGGCATCCGACCTTTGGATCACAAGGTGCAAGCTTTACAGAAGGCCAAGAGTCCGACAACTGAGTTGAGGTCATTTCTTGGATTGGTGAATTATTATGGAAAATTTATTCCAAATCTACCGGATTTATTGAGGCCTCTTCACGAGCTGCTTCATAAAAAGAATTGCTGGAGCTGGACCAAGGAGTGTGAAGAGGCTATTGAAAAGTGCAAGAGTAGCATTACCTCTGAGAGGGTTTTAGTTCCGTACGACACCACATTGCCTTTGTTTTTGGCCACGGATGCATCCCAGATTGGAATTGGCGCGGTTCTGTCTCATGTCATCAGAGGCAAGTAAAGACCGATCATGTTTGCCTCTCGGACCCTATCAGGAGCCGAGCGCAACTATTCTCAGATTGAGAGGGAAGCTCTCGCAATAACTTATGGAGTGACCAAATTCCATCAGTTTATTTATGGGAGACATTTTACCCTGATAACGATCATAAGCCGCTAGTGTCTATTTTAGGCCCAAAATCGGGAATTCCTACTTTATCAACTTCGAGATTACAGAGATGGGCGATAATTCTGTCTGCTTATACCTACGATATCAAGTTTAAAAAAACTCAAGATCATGGAAATGCAGATCTTCTGTCACGTCTTCTAGTTGAGAGTGGGGAAACTTCGAGACTGGATAACATTTATGCACTGTCCTACATGGAGGATTTGCCAATCACGGCTGAAGAAATTAGAATTGAAACTCAAAAGGATGAAGTGCTATCAATAGTGAAGTGCTATACCAAGCATGGCTGGCCTGAGAGAGTGCCAGACCACCTCAGACCTTACTTTCAGAAAAAACTGGAGCTGACTGTGGACGGAGAGTGTCTATTGTGGGGGATGCGGGTCATTATTCCTTCCTCTCTCAGACCGAACTTGTTGAGTTGCTTACACGAGACCCATTCAGGGATGAGCAAAATGAAGTCTGTGGCAAGGTCTCATTTCTGGTGGCCTAATCTAGACAATGAGATTGAGTTCCTGGTAAACAGGTGTAGAAACTGCCAACAGGTTCAAGATGGCCCAAATAGAGTGAAGTGGCAATCTTGGATTTGGGCAGTTAGACCCTGGCAGCGGATCCATATTGATTATGCAAACAAAGATAACATCAATTTGCTAATTGTCGTGGATAGTCATTCTAAGTGGGTCGAGGCATTCCCAATGAGAGAAATAACCTCAGCAAAAACAATTGAGCAATTAAGACGACTTTTTTCTTCTTATGGTTCACCAGAAGAAATAGTGTCAGATAATGGCCCTCAGTTTACGGGTAGTGAAATGAAATAAAAAAAAAATAATAATGGAATAAAACAAACACTGATTCCTGCGTACCATCCTCAGAGCAATGGCCTGGCAGAGAGAGCTGTCAAGATGATAAAAATGGCGTTAGACAAATGGCGTCAGATTTGATTTCAGAGCTTTTTTGTGTAGATAGCATTCACGATTGAACCAGGGTTTAGAGTTAGGTCCATCCAGCTTAGTTTCAATTTGCATTTCTGTTGTCGTCATTGTGCCCTGAATTTGTAGAACTAAATTATTCACTATAGTGTCAATCTGAGTATTCCATGAGCCCTACGTTTTACCAAGTTTCTGCACAAAGAGACTCTCCTTTTCATTTTGCCCTGTATGAAGTTCCTCTCCTAGTTCCATTCAGAATAATTTTCCCAACCAACCGTCAGGGGCAGATGGTCTGAATAAGGGAGTTCACCAACCTGTAGGCCAATATTATATCCCAGTAAAGTATATGCGACAATACAATAATCAACCACCGAAGAGCCCATTCTGATATGAAAGTATAATTTCCATTCCTATCGCTCTTCCATTGACTATGTTTAGAAGGATATTGTCTAAAAATTTTAACAATTATCTGTTGTGTGTGGAAATTACTTGATCTCTGGAATTACGTCAGGGATATAAGGACGTCAGGAATACCAATGGATTGTGAAAATATCCCTGAGAACCTGTACATGTATTCAGATCACCTGCTATCATGATTCTATACCCTTCTGTTATTTGGTCCTCAATGTGATTGAGCAGGTTGTTTCTACTTATTAGATAATTTTCATTTGGGGACAGATATGTGGGAAAAGCATATTCTTTCTCTATTTTTTAATTCTGAACCAACATTTGTCCAGTTAGGTGCAATCCATTGTGGTTCGATATCAACCTTCTCAATTAATCTGCATACATCTCCGACCCAGATGGAGGCGTCTGTTTCCCCGTAGAGGACAGCAATCCATCCTAGGAAGTGGATTGCTGTCCTCTACGGGAGGTAAATGGTAAGCCCAGCTTCTCCAGCAGGGTGAACATGTAGCACCTGCTCAGGGTGTTGAAGGCCGACTTCAGGTCCAAAGAGATGACAGCCAGCGGCGTGTCATGTCTCACAGCCCAGGCGACTTTGTCAGACACTTGCGCAATGTTCCAGGAGGATGACCGTCCTGGAATGGCGTAGGTCTGACACTTGGACACGAGGCCTGGCAGGTGACAGCACAGCCGTCAAATGAAAAATATTTTAAAATTTTTGAATAAAATATTTTTTTATTTTTTAGAATAAAAAGTTTGAAGTCTTTATTTATAATGTAATTTTACAAATTATAAAACAAATATTGAATTTCAAAGTAAATAACCTATTATTTAAGAAATGATTAGAGAAAACAAAAGTTATTTTGAAATGACAGATATAGTTCTTTTTGTTTAAAAGTGCTTGATAATTGCATCACAGAATATTTCACAAAAATTTTTCATTTGAAATTTTCAAATATAATTTTTTTTTTCTGAATTATCAAATTTTTAATTTTTTTTAAATCTTCATGAGAGACCAAAAAATCAAGTTTTAGTGGTCACTGACATTGGAGACTAGTTATATATATATTGTTATAGTAAGTTTATAATGAAATGCTTATTCTGAGGCTTATGGAAGACTAGGTATTTTAAAATCTATGTTTTGTTCAGATAGAAAATGCTTTCTTCTATTACAGTAGAACATCTATTAAAGGACACTCCCACTAGTGGACACCTCTCCATAAAGGACAGTTTATATTTGCATAATTACAATTTTTACTATTTAGCAACTCTCCAGTAAAAGGATATCTCTCCCTAAAGGACACTTTGGCTCTGCAATTTGGTGTTGTCCTTTACTGGGAGGTTATACTGTACATGCAAATACAATTTATGCACTTTTAAAGAATTGCTTTTAAAAGTGAAAAAAAAAAAAAAAAAACTCAAATGAATAAAAAAAAAATGGTTATGGTAGCTTAATGGAGAATATGAAAAAAAAAAAATTAGAAGCCTTTTTAAAAGTTCTAGGTTCAAGCACTAACCATGGTAGAAAACTGTCTTAGTACTTCTCAGGTTATAATACAATATAATGCCACTTATGATTGTAAAACGACGTTTCACAAGTTTTACCACAAATTTTTCTTTTGAACGAAAAATCGTAATTTATTTTAAGGAGAAATATCGACTATTTCTATCCTTAGGAATGAGGTATGAAAGGATGAATTGTGTTGTTGTTTCTTATCCCCTTGTGTAAAGATTACACAAATTCCATGAGTTCATGATTTCATGGAATGGGGTGTAGCTTTCGTTGATCATGGCACCATGATCCAGGCACACTTTGGTGAAAATCTGACTTTGCCTGTAGGATGAATTGTGAAGAGTAATGATGAACGCGCGCGGAAAATAAAAGTGTCCAGGGATGGAATAAAATTAAAATAAACATATCCCTGAAAGCCTCCTCCTTGGTATTTTCACTTTAATATTAATACCAGGGGTTGTTTTTATTGATATGTGTTAGTTATTTATTATGTGTATATGATAAAGCACAATTTGGACTATAGCTACAAGAAAATAAGACATAATCCAAACAAATCAATAGTGTGTGTGACATTTTGGTAACAGCATTGTTACCATCATTAGACAAAAGAATACATTTTTATTCCTTTGTCTGAGGATGGTAAAACAATGCTGTTACCGAAACATCACACACTATTAATTTATTTTGAGATTAGGTCTTATTTTATTGTAGTTATTGTGTATATATAAAAATTCAAAACTATTTTAAATGCGTAAGATTCTTTTTAAAAATAAACAATTTCTACTGCCCTTACTGCAATGAAAAAATTAATGAGAGGGTCTGGCTCATCAGTGGTGAACCCTCCCAGCGGTTTCACCAGTTTAATGCATCATAAGTATATATAGCATTTTACTGTAAACAAAACTTTTTAAACTCTAAATGTGAACATTTACAAAAAAAAAAATAAATAAATAAAAAGACATAGCATGCCATCTATTATTGAATTTTGAAACTAATATATGAGCCCCTCAATGCACAGATTGATTAACTCCATAAATAAATCGGGAAAAAAATGTTTAATTTTTGTTGAAAGTCTAAAAATCTATATGACATATAGATTTTTAGACTTTCAACAAAAATTAAACATTTTTTTCCCGATTTATTTATGGAGTTAATCAATCTGTGCATTGAGGGGCTCATATGGCATATAATTACCCCCCGCCCCACCTTTTTTTGTTTTTAAACTAAACAAGTTCCTGCTGAGTGATGGAAAAAATTATTGAGAGGGCCTGGCTCATCAGAAGTGAACTCATTTTAATCCACCAGACTGCCCTGATTGGCTGAGTCTACCAGACTGCCCTGATTGGGCTGAATCTTCATAGTCCAATATATATGCAAGCAATACAGCCTCCAGTGTAATAGCAGAACTCAGAGCATGCGGGAGAAATACATTGTATGAGAGACATCTTTGGGGTGAACTTATAGAGCATAAATATTATAAACTTGTTTTAAAATAATTTTATGTCTCTTTTAACACAGTAGAACCTCCATGAGAGGTTTAAAATAATTTTATGTCTCTTTTAACACAGTAGAACCTCCATGAGAGGTTTAAAATAATTTTATGTCTCTTTTAACACAGTAGAACCTCCATGAGAGGTTTTTGGGCTTGGAAATCACACACCTTGGTTAGTAGCCATATTCTCTCTCTCCATGAGAGGACACTTCTCCACAAAGGACAGTTTTCATTTACAAATTTACCATTTTTACTATTTAGTAACTCTTCGGTAAGAGGACACCTCTTCCTAAAGGACACTTTGGCTCTGCAATTAGGTGTTGTCCTTTAAAGGAAGGTTCTACTGTATATGCTTAATAAAGATTTTTGCCTAGGACTACTTGTTTTCATTTTTGAATTAGGTACATATATGATAATGATAAGAACCTATCATTAAAAATGCCTTTTCACAAGAAATTTTGTGGTCATTTGAACACACAGCATTAATTGTATGGAAGTAGGTTCTATGGAATAATCCCTTAATTAAGGGATTAAAACAAAGTTACCATTATTTCTGTGTGTATGCGACTGTCCTTTATAACTGTTAATAAGATCTAAAAATATAGAAAAGTTGTTTAAAAATAGCCAAACCATGGCTATAGTGAACCAAAAGTTTGATCCAGTAGAGTTCACTATAGATGGTTTTACTGTATTGCTGTTTTAAAATTTGTTATAGGCTCAGTATTTCAAAAAGTATTTATTACTATAGAACCTCCCTTTAGTGGACTCCTCTCCACAAAGGACAGTTTTCATTTGCAGAATTACCATTTTTACAATTTAGCAACTCTCCAGTAAGAGGACACTTCTCCCTAAAGGACACTTTGGCTCTGTAATTAGGTGTTGTCCTTTACAGGGAGGTTCAACTGTATTTGGTGCCTATAAAATAAGGTTTATAATAATGATAATTTTGATATTTCAAAAGCTAAAGTTCATTATGGCCCTAGAGTTTTTCAATACACAGTAAAACCCTGCTAAAACAAACCTAGGATATAGCGGATCTTCCCTTATAACAAACTGAAATAATTCCCATTTATATTTTATATTACAGTTAACTATGGGTATATAACAAACCATGGCTATTTTTTTTTTTTGCTTATCCCTAGTACACGTGGTACAGGCCATGATAATCATGGTGGGTAGAAGTTGGCAACTGCTTTTACTGTAAGTGCACCGCATGTTTACACATGTGAAAAGCAGTTCGACTTTGCACTTACAAATGTGCCAGAGCCCCGTTTGGTTACTAGCACTCGCTGGTGGGGTTGGACTTTTGCAAGAATTGGGGGCCATTAGAGCTTTTTTTTTTAAATCAGAAAAAAGTGCCCAATGCAATTGAACCTGGGACGTAGCTGTTGAAGACCAACCTTATAATACAGTAAACTATGGCTATAACAAACAATGGCTATAACAAACCATGGCTATAGTGAACCACAGGTTCAGTCCCATTGGGGTTTGTTATAGAGGGGTTTTACTGTAATGGAATTGGAGATTATTTTAGGTTTGTTATAAGGGATGGTTCACAATATGCCTGGTTTGTTTTTGTGAGATTTTACTGTAAATATATACAGTAGAGTCTTCCATGAAAGACCACCCATATACAGTAGAGTCTTCCATGAAAGACCACCCATATACAGTAGAGTCTTCCATGAAAGACCACCCATATACAGTAGAGTCTTCCATGAAAGACCACCCATATACAGTAGAGTCTTCCATGAAAGACCACCCATATACAGTAGAGTCTTCCATGAAAGACCACCCATATACAGTAGAGTCTTCCATGAAAGACCACCCATATACAGTAGAGTCTTCCATGGAAGACCACCCATATACAGTAGAGTCTTCCATGAAAGACCACCCATATACAGTAGAGTCTTCCATGAAAGACCACCCATATACAGTAGAGTCTTCCATGAAAGACCACCCATATACAGTAGAGTCTTCCATGAAAGACCACCCATATACAGTAGAGTCTTCCATGAAAGACCACCCATATACAGTAGAGTCTTCCATGAAAGACCACCCATATACAGTAGAGTCTTCCATGAAAGACCACCCATATACAGTAGAGTCTTCCATGAAAGACCACCCATATACAGTAGAGTCTTCCATGAAAGACCACCCATATACAGTAGAGTCTTCCATGAAAGACCACCCATATACAGTAGAGTCTTCCATGAAAGACCACCCATATACAGTAGAGTCTTCCATGAAAGACCACCCATATACAGTAGTCTTCCATGAAAGACCACCCATATACAGTAGAGTCTTCCATGAAAGACCACCCACAGAAGCCTGGTCTCCCATATGAGACTTGGTCATCATAAGTCAGTGATGATAAGTTATGGTTGATTCTTTCAACTCAAAAATTGGTGTTTTATCATTTATGTAACCTACATAGGTTTAATAAGTAAACCTTCTATGGAAAACACCATTTTGCAGGTTGACTCTAAAATATAGTTTTAATGATTTAATTCAACCCTGTTTATATTGTATTCCAAAGTTTGATTATTGATGCATTACATGCTCTACATGTTTTAAATATTAGACCATTCAATACTTGGCATCAAACAACCTCCATCAAAATAGAATTTCTTAATATGGATAACAGCAGTTTGCTGAAATGTTGGAGAAAAGTATTTGTTGAAGTAAATCATTTTTATAACTTCTCTACCCAAACATTCTAATTAATAAAATATTAGTTTTGTTTAAATGAAAAATACACAATCCATTAGTTATACACATTAAAATAAAATTTAAAAAAAAAATGCTCCGATGGCCCCCGATTCTTGCAAAAGTCCAACCCCACCAGCGAGTGCAAGTAACCAAACGGGACTCTGTCACATTTCTAAGTGCAAAGTCGAACTGCTTTTGACATGTGTAAACATGTGGTGTACTTACAGTAAAAGCAGTCGCCAACTTCTACCCACCATGATTCTCATGGCCTGTACGTGTACTAGGGATACGCAAAAAAAAAAAAAAAAAAGAATAAATTTAAAAAAATTGTAAGATTAAAGACAGGACATACTAGACCCATTATGTTCATTGATGGAGAAAAAGTTGTCTGCTCAAAATGCTCCAACTCCACTCCAGCACATATCCTGGACTGTATTGGAGCTAAGACCTATACAACAAAACTATAGTAGAAAATATTATTGATTTTAACCTTCATGACCTGATGTAATCTTACCCATGGGATAATAATAAAAAATAAATACATTTTATTTATCTTTATATATAAGGTTCTTAAAAATTCACTAAGAGAGAATCAGCTAAAGAGAATGTATAAATTATATTTTGCATCTATACAGTTAAACCTGTCTATAGTGCCCCCTCTAAATAGCGCCTTCCTCTCTATAGCACCAGATTATAAATACGTAGTACGATGCGATTTACATTAAAATTGACCTGTCTATAGCACCCCCTCTCTATAGCACCCTATTTTGGTGAGTCCCAAGAGGGAGCGCTATAGACAGGTTTAACTGTATTTAACTTAAAATTTTGAAGGATGCCTTGAGCTGGCATGTGATATTTTGTAACTACTTTGCCCCAAAATAGAATAACTTTTCAATTTCATAATTATGTGTGAATAAACTCATGTATTGTTTATGAAGTCATTTATTTGAAAACTAATTGAAAGAAAACTTCATCACACACTTAACAATACCCAAGATTTTCTAATAGACCAACAAGAAGTAATAGTTATTTGCCTCCTAAAAGTTTGGTTAAAAATCAAAAAGTTGATTTTTTTTTTGTAAATTTTACCACCAACGGAGGGATCAATTTTTTCAATAACTTTTTAAACACTATTCATCCAAACTACACCTTCATCCAAATTAAAATTTTCATGAGTAAATAATCCTTGCATTACTCAGGTTTTTTTTTACATTAAATCTTCAATTATGTTTCATTTTTAATGTTACAAAGAAACAGTGGAAGCTTTGAATTATTTTATCAAAATATCGAGCTTTTATTTTTTCAAGTAGCAGCCCCAATATTGGAAACATTTTGAATCACATATCTGTGACCGGCATATCGGCCATTTGTGCATTACCATATTAACCATTTTCAGATATATAAATAATTTTTTCTTTTGTATTATCCCCCCCCCCCCCCTAGTACACATGGTACAGGCCATGATAATAATCATGGTGGGTAGAAATAGGTGACTGCTTTTACTGTAAGTGCACCACATGTCTACACATGTGAAAAGCATTTTTTCTTTATACAATATAAGCCATTTCTAAATATTTTTGAATGTTCCATTTATTTCTTCTTATTCTTGATACAATTTTAAAATTGGGCTTAAATAATATCTAATTCTTTTGAAATTTGTCGATCGACAACACCAAATGTTATTTATTGAAACATTTTGTTAATTAAAAAAGTTCTAAACCAATTCACAAACATATCCACAAAAAATATAAAGATAGTGAATTTCAAAGTGAATAACCTATCATTTGAGAAATAGAAAACAAAAACAAGATGTTTTGAAATGACAAAGATGGAATAGTTCTTTGTTAAAAAAAATGCTCGTTAATTGCATTGCAAAAAATATTTAACAACAAAATATATTATTGAATAATTCCAAATTTCTTATTTTTTAAACATAAAAATGTTAATTTTTTAATGGTCTTTCATGAGAGACTAAAAAAGTGATTTTAGTGGTCACTGGTTGTTCACGGAGTAGGTCATTCATGGGAGACTCGCGATACAGTAGAACCTCCATGAGAGGACACTCGTGCTAGAGGATACCTCTCTATAAAGAACAGTTTTCATTTGCTAAATTATCATTTTTACTATTTAGCAACTCTCCAAACTCCGCCTTTGCTGGTCCCAAGCCCGGATGAAAAAGGAGGAGGGGGAGCAGTAACAAGCTCGCTAAAATACCTGGGCTCAGCTGGCCCGGCTGATAGTACCCTGTAAGGGCTCCTAATCCAGGGATACAGGATGAGCAGCATTTGTACTCCATGTTAGAAGCGGCTGCACATGGCATCTGTTCCTCATGTCAGAGGCGGCCATTTCTTTTGGAGCTAAGTCGGCCTGCCACTGAGTAGTGCTCCCAGTCTTAATGACAAAGGCAGACACATTCTACTTTACACAGTCATGATGGTTGTCAAACAGACACCAATAGGGTCACAACTTGATATCCTATTATGATTGAGTGGAGATAAGAAAGAAGAAGAAGAGCAACTCTCCAGTAAAAGGACACTTTGGCTCTGCAATTAGGTGTCTTTACAGGGAGGTTCTACTGTAGTAGGCTTACAAGGAAATTTCATCCGTACCTTACAAGGTGGTTGCCCATGAGAGATGGTCGTTTATAGGATGAGTAGCTCATGAGACTTTTTTTTTTTTTTGCTTATCCCTAGTACACATGGTATAGATCTTGATAATCATGGTGGGTAGAGTAGGCGACTGCTTTTACTGTAAGTGCACTACATGTCTACACATGTGAAAAGCAGTTCGACTTTGCACTTACAAATGTTCCAGAGCCTTGTATGAGAGACTCCACTGTATATAGACAATAGCACAGGGAGAGGGCTAATATAATCCTCCAAAAAAAAAAGTAAGTGTATATAAAATATTAGTATCACATGGAGAGAAACTTTATGTGGAGATGAAGAACAAAGGGGGAACTCCCAATGTAGAGTGAATGATAAATAAATTAAGATGAGGTGGCCGGCAGTCTGAAACACAAAATATCCATTAGAATACTGATGAGACACAATTTACCATTTAGCCCTATAACTAAAGACAGGAAATTATATCTGCATTGCAAAAGAACAATTTACTCATCAATAATTAAACCAATACTAATCTATGGCCACCAATTTTTATAACTGCACAAATAAAAATGCACACTTAAAAGGATAAAAATTCTGCTTCTCAAAATTCATATCCAAAAAAGATTAACTCTCCAAAAAGAACATCTTACAGGAAAATTTATTAGAAATTGGGACCCAAATCAAAGATTAAAACGCCCCACTCCTCTCAACATGGTTTACAACTCCAATTAATCCCTGAGAGTGCGGCTTTATCCAGCTGTGGGCCACAATTACAAACGTGAAGTAATATGACTAACTCATCTTGTTCCACTTTTGAATGTTCTTCTCAATTTTTTCTTCATATTCTTTTGTTGTGGGCTGCTTTACACTAATTTATCTCTTTCCCATGGCAAGTCTCATTTCTTGAGTCATTTATTATGATAAAGCACAATTTGGATTATAGATACAATGTTTTATTTCTTCTTTTCGCTCTCTACTTCTCTCCCATCCATATTTCCAAAAAAGTTTTTTTTTTCCAAATCCATATTCTTATTTTATGGGGGTCGGTGGAAGGCTGGGTAAACCGTTTGGTTTTCGACCACTAGGACCCGGGTTCGATTCCCGCATTGGGCACTTTTTTCTGTTAAAAAAAAAAATGCTCCAATGGCCCCCGATTCTTGCAAAAGTCCAACCCCACCAGCGAGTGCAAGTAACCAAACGGGGCTCTGGCATTTGTAAGTGCAAAGTCGAACTGCTTTTCACATGTGTAGACATGTGGTGCGCTTACAGTAAAAGCAGTCGCTAACTACCCACCATGATTATCATGGCCTGTACCACGTGTACTAGGGATAAGCAAAAAAAAAAAAAAATTCTTATTTTCCATAGGATTATTCAAATAATAATCTGTATATATTTATCATGTGTATATAATCTTTCTCCATTTTTACCCCTTTGTATATTTACCCCTCTCATAGGTTTCTCCGTCTTGTAACCCCAAGGAGAATCCTCTGTAAGACCTGTGTGTCTTAATAAAGGTTTTTGTGTGTGTGTGTGTGATTATAGGTACAAGAAAATAAGACCTAATCTAAATATTTTAATAGTGCGTGATATTTTGGTAGCAATGCTGTTACAGAAACATCACACACTATTAAATTATTTAGATTAGGTCTTATTTTCTTGTATCTGAGTTATTTATTTATCCCGGTCCACTTTGTAGCATAGATGTGGCCAACTACTGGAACAGTGATGGGGCGACTTCAAGACTTTGTCAGAATGAATGTGGTACCAAGGATGAAATTGTTGCTGGAATCCCAAAAATATTCTACAATTATTAAAAAAGGACTTTCATTGATACAACAAGGCTACATTTTTTTACTGCATAAATAATTATTTTTGACAAGAAAACCCAACTCAGCCTTTGCCGGTCCCAAGCCCGGATGAAAAAGGAGGAGGGGGAGCAGTAACAAGCTCGCTAAAAAACCTGGGCTCAGCTGGCCCGGCTGATAGTACCCTGTAAGGGCTCCTGATCCAGGGATACAGAATGAGCAGCGTTTGTACTCCATGTTAGGAGCAGCTGCACATGGTGTCTGTTCTTCATGTCAGAGGCGGCCATTTCTTTTGGAGCTAAGTTGGCCTGCCACTGAGTAGTGCTCCCAGTCTTAATGACAAAGGCAGACACATTCTACTTCACCCAGACATGATGGTTGTCAAACAGACATCATTAAGGGTCACAACTTGATACCCTAATATGATTGAGTAGAGATATGAAAGAAGAAGACAAGAAAACCCCTATTTATAAAATAAAAATGTGTTTAATTGCTCTGTTCTAGCTTAATTCCAAATTTCCATCAGGAATACTTACCTAGGAATGAGTTAAGGTCAGCTGGACTTGTCACTGAGGGGCCATGTGAGTCCGTCCCTTTCAGGTTTGTGGCCGGAGGGCCAGAGGACATGTCTCCACCACTTCCTGCGGCACATCAACATTTTTTATAAGTTTTTTTAGAGAGTTTCAACAATGACAATTCATAATTTTAACTTAACCCCTGACTAAACAGGTGGAGTTGATGCCACACACATACTTGTATATGTATCTCATATAAGACTGCCTTTCACATGTGTAGACATGTGGTGTACTTACAGTAAAAGCAATCGCCTACTTCTACCCACCATGATTATCATGGCCTGTCCCACGTGTACTAGGGATACTGTGATAGAGATGCATGGAGACATCTGAGGCTCTTCATTGGACACAACAACAACAATGATAATTCATAATTTTAACTTAACCCCTAACTAAACAGGTGGAGTTGATGCCCCACACACACTCATATATATATTTCATATAGGGGGGAAAAAATGTGTTTATTAAGAACTACCAGCTTTCATGTATATTCTATTTGTGTGATGGTGGGACAAACAATATCATTTATAAATAAAAACAATTGGAGGAGGATAAACTTCCACAAATGGATGGATGTCTAGCAGGGTGGTTGATATTCTGTGGCTCAGATTGATATCTACCATTTTGGTTTGGTGAAACAAATAATTAGGAAAAAAAAAGGGGGGGGGGGGGGATCTCCTTATTATGCAACTAAAAGTTGCTGATGACTTGCACCATCAGAATAAATATTAACTATTCGTTGATTTTTATTTATTCCAGAATTGGTCAAATACCCATTCTTGATTAATCGAGAAAAGCTAACCATGTACATGTTTCAGGGAAACAAATAATGTTTACTTAGAGATAAATATGAGTTATTCTTTTATAGAAACCATTACCTGTTTATGTATATAGGAGAGATTTTTTTAAAAACTTCATTCATTTTACAATGGAAGAGTGTAATATGAGATAAAATGGGGGTCAGTGGAAGGATGGTTTAAACCATTGGTTTTCGACTGCTACGACCCAAGTTCGATTCCTGCATTGGATACTTTTTTCTCATAAAAAAAAAAAAAAAATGCTCCAATGGTCCCTGATTCTTGCAAAAGTCCAACCCCACCAGTGAGTGCAAGTAACCAAATGAAGCTCTGGCACATTTGTAAGTGCAAAAGTTGAACTGCCTTTCATATGTGTAGACATGTGGTGCACTTACAGTAAAAGCAGTCAGCTACTTCTACCCACCATGATTATCATGGCCCGTACCACATGTACTAGGGATAAGCAAAAAAAAGAGATAAATGTCTATTTTAATATATAATTAATAAAATTTTCCTAGGACTTGTCTTATAGTTATAAAGGTGAATTTATCCTAATATAATGATGACAAGAGTCTATATTTCACCACATAGGACATCTTTTCATGTGCCCTTCATTTTTGGCATTAATGTATAGAAATGGGTAATTAAGGACATTTTTAAAAGTGGCC
Organism: Cordylochernes scorpioides; assembly: GCA_030710605.1. NCBI lineage: Eukaryota > Metazoa > Arthropoda > Arachnida > Pseudoscorpiones > Chernetidae > Cordylochernes > Cordylochernes scorpioides. The sequence goes on from CP092867.1 coordinate 117,803,801, forward strand.
ATTATTAAGAGATGACCTTTTTCCAGTGTAGTTGACTGTGTGTCCTTTCTTATCCCCTTGTGTAAAGATTACACAAATTCCATGAGTTCATGCTTCTCGAGCTGTTTTATCTTCTTCTTCTTTCTTATCTCCACTCAATCATATTAGGGTGTCAAGTTGTGATGGTGTCTGTTTGACAACCATCATGATTGGGTGAAGTAGAATGCGTCTGCCTTTGTCATTAAGACTGGGAGCACTACTCAGTTACAGGCCGACTTAGATCCAAAAGAAATGGCCGCCTCTGACATGAGGAACAGACGCCATGTGCAGCCGCTCCTAACATGGAGTACAAATGCTGCTCATCCTGTATCCCTGGAGCCCTTACAGGGTACTATCAGCCGGGCCAGCTGAACCCAGGTTTTTTAACGAGCTTGTTACTGCTCCCCCTGTTGAGCTGTTTTATGATAAGCAGTGGCCTCTCCCAAAGGTCCTGTTTACTACATCTAATGCAAGCCAAAAGTGTGTCCTTTAATTAAATAGAGAGGAAGACCTGCAATGATCTGGATAGATGGGTTCAAGAAAGCTGCCAGAAGGTCACTGGATGTGAGTGATGGTCACTGACAGATAAATTGGAGAATGTTTGTCCATATTGTTACTAACACTCAACTTGATGACACTAACAAAAAATAATCCTATTTGGAATTCTATTTTTCTTTTAAATATGTTTACAAATAGATTGGGGGGTCGGTGGAAGGCTGGTAAAACGTTTGGTTTTCGACCACTACGACCCGGGTTCGATCCCTGCATTGGATACTTTTTCTGTTTAAAAAAAAAAAATATATAAAAAATGCTCCAATGGCCCCCCCGATTCTTGCAAAAGTCCAACCCCACCAGCGAGTGCAAGTAACCAAACGGGGCTCTGGCACATTTGTAAGTGCAAAGTCGAACTGCTTTCACATGTGTAGACATGTGGTGCGCTTACAGTAAAAAAAAAGCAGTCGCTAACTACCCACCATGATTATCATGGCCTGTACCACGTGTACTAGGAAAAAGCAAAAAAAAAAAAAAAAACCAAATAGATTAATCATGGCTATTATGAACCAGGTGTTGACTTTCATTGGGGCCCACTATGGCATGTGGACTTTACTAGATTCTTTTTATTTGATTCTTGCTCTCTCTCTTTTTACAAGCTGCAGCTCATTTATTTATAGTTAGGTCAATATTTATTCTGGTCAATATCATATCCAGTACAACCTCCCGCTAGCGAACATCTCTCCACAGTTTTCATTTGCAAAATTACCTTTTTTACAATTAAACAACTCTCCGGTAAGAGAACATATCTCCCTAAAGAACACTTTGGCTCTGCTGGTGTCCTTTACAGGTAGGTTCTACTGTAATAGGATAATTTATAATTTTATATATATACATAGAATATATATATATATTTTTTGAAAATAGAGCAAAATCCATAAATAGATCTTTATTTAAAAAGGCATATATTGGATTAAAATATAATTTATTTACCAATATTTCAGAACGCCAACCTTCGCAAAGTATTACAACATATTTATGTCAACAACCTTGACACAAACAACACCCTTGACATAAATATGTTGTAATACCTTGAAAAAGGTTGGCGTTCTGAAATATTGGTAAATAAATTATTATTGATCCAATATATGCCTTTTTAATTAAAGAATATACAGTAGAACCTCCCTGTAAAAGACACCTAATTGCAGAGACAAAGTGTCTTTTAGAGATAGTTGTCCTCTTACCAGAGAGTTACTAAAAGTGACAATTTCGGCAATGGAAACTGTTCTTTGTAGAGAGGTTTCCTCTAGTGAGAGTGTTCTTTCAAGGAGGTTCTACTGTATTTCTATATTTTATTACTTAGCATATTTCTATTATCCCTATGTGTGAGTACAACTCAACAACAATTTGGACTTGGCCTTGTTTACTCTGTATCAATGTTCCTCAATGGGTCAAAACTTGGAGAAAATAAGGTGAGAGCAATGCCAGCTAGTGAAAACATCAATTTATTAACAAAAGGTGATTTTCAAAGGGTCCATTTGTTAACAAAACTTATCCATATTTGAAAACTATTTCTCACAATCCTGCTCAGACAAGACCCCTCCTATACATGGCGGGCGGAAGAAGCAGCACAAGTAAGGGACTGCCCTGTAGTACGGTGTCGTGAGCCCCGAGCCGCTACGGTAACCGTGAACAGGGAACTCTGAAATGTGGCTGACTAACGGGGAAATGGCACCCCACCTTTCCATGGAGTGGACAAGATACCACCATTTCTCACAATGGGTTTCTTTGTATTTTAAAATGCTAGCTTTCAAGTGATAATCGCTCTTTAATGGGCTTAATTAAAACATCGACAATTTCACAGGCAGCGTAAATACATATGTATTCACAACAGAATTTTTCTTTAAAAAATATCTAATTTAAAATATCAATTGTAAATATGCACGCTGAGTTCGTATATTTGTAAACACTTCTTGTAAGAAATAGTCAATGTTTTAATTAAGCCCATTGAAGAAGGATTATCACTTGAAAACTTGCATTTTAAAATAGAAAGAAACTCATTGCGAGAGATATTTGTAGTTTTTTCACAATTTTATCTTGACTCATTCATATTTGAGTGATACTAAAGATAGGAAGAAGAGGGCAAAAAGAACAAGCAAATCAACATTACCTGCCACTTGTAAGACCCAAAAATATCTTCCAGTTCTGTTCAGGGCCAAAGTCATAAGGATTCTTGTAAATCTGAAACAGATACCAAAATAGGAGGAATTAATTACACGAAAACTATGTTAGTGCTTTTGTGAGAATGGGCATAATTTGCATAATATTGCATATAACAAGAGAACAACAGTCTTTGATTTCCAGAATGGTTGCAAAGTTTTCCCACGGGTTCGGCAGAAGGATGGTCTAAACCGTTGTTTTTTGACCGCTACAACCCGGGTTTGATTCCGCATTGGGCACTTTTTTTTATGATTAAAAAAAATAAAAATGTTCCAGTGGCAAAAGTCCAACCCCACCAGCGAGTGAAAGTAACTAAATGGGGCTATGGCACATTTTTAAGTGCAAAGTCGAACTGCTTTTCACATGTGTAAACATGTGGTGCACTTTCAGTAAAAGCAGTCGCCTACTTCTATCCATCATGATTACCATGGCCTGTACCACCCACTATGTACTAAGTGCAATTCTCAACCTGCAACCACAAAACACATTATTGACTGTATTGACTTATCCATTGACGAGCTCTACTCATCCCCCAGCAGACACCATCAACAAGCTCTACAAGCTTGATACCCTTATATGATTGAGTGGAGATAAGAAAGAAAGAAAGAAAACTGTATTAACAGAGCTCTGGGGCTGAATACTTTCTGCCATCCATATTAACAAATAAATCTAGTAATTTAAAATTTTATAATTGACCTATACCCATGATCCTTCTTGTCTATTTAAAAAATCCTTTTTAAACAAGTAATAGCTTGTTGAAGTACTCTTGGTCTTAAATAACCCTTTCAGGTGATAAAATAGGTGACAAGGATAATTTGTATAATAAATCAAATATTAGTAAATATGCAAATACACCTATCCCCCGATTTACACAGTACTTTTTTTACACATTTTCGCTTTTACACGGTTTTCCAAATAAGTTTTTTGTTTTTATCACACTATACTAAATGCTACTGTGATTGAACACATGCGCTGTGTACACATCTCATGAGGAATCCCGAGCTTATGTGCTGACTACATATTTTAACCTGTCAATGCATTTTATTTTTATTTCTGTGTACACCTATCCCCCGATTTACACGTTTTTCTCAGGAACGTATCTACTGTGTAAATCGGGGGATAGGTGTACTCTAATTAAATAAGAATTTATTCTAAATAAAATAATATGCAAAAATATACTAATGTATTTATATATGTGTGTGTATATATATTTATGATAGTTTGGCATCGGCGTTTTATTCATTATATATGTTATCCTGTAGAAGGGCAGAGATGCCCGAAATCTTGTGAGACGGTTTTTAAAATAAACAGAAACTCATTTCCGGAAACATTTTTTAATTGTTTAATTAATGTCCAGGAGATTTAAATCAATTTATGTACTTCACCTTTGCTACCCAATTAACTCTTTGGCAATGACGAGGCTGTAGGATGGATTACTTTAATGTCTTTATTAATAAAGACATGCATTTTCTCCATTTACCTTTTTTTTATTTTCATAAATTACCTTAGTGTTAAATGGGTTTGATAAAAAAATTGTACATATTTACATACAGTCGAACCTCTTTAATTCAACACCCCAAGGGATCTCTCAGAGCTTTCGGTTGAATTAAAGGAAGTGTTGAATTAAAGTTATCCAGATGATTAGCTAAAATAATATTTTTTTTTAAAATAGCTTTGTAATATAAATTGATCATATTAATTAAAACCATTGTGTGTGCACTTTTTTGTATTATTTTTTATTTTCATGGTTAACTTTAATATCAGGGAGGCAATAATACATATTTTGGAAAAATAAATAATTACAAATAATATTTTATTCTAATTGAAGAATATAGCAGTTGAAAGGAAATAAATATGGAAAATAAAAAGAAAATTTAAAAATAATCATGGATATCTTTTTAAAAATAATATTTAAAAATAATCATGAAGATCTTTTTTAAAAATCCTTTATAGATGTCTGTTTTTGCACTGAAATTCTATTCAGGATGTATTCTAGATGGTATATTTAAAAAAAAAAACATGCATGTCTTTCTTCCTCTGGAATATGTTTTAATTATTGTATTAAAGACATCCACTGCTGCTGCAGGTGTTATTGATTTTGTGTTTAAATCTTTTATAATAACATGGAAATGGAATATTGAAATAAAATGTTATCATAATCATTGTGGCTACATTTTATGAAGATTTATTTATTCAAAAGGAAAATATTTGTAAATTTTAAAATAACTAAAATATTTCAATGCTGAAAATTAAAAAGAAAATAATATTATAAATTAGCGCGCGACTCCTAAATTCCCGCGTAAAAAATAAACAACACTCGCGACATTGCGCAACGGCACTGCAAAGTGAAACTTAAACTAACAGAAATCAAAAGTGCGCATTCGCGATCCTATTGGCGCCCGCCGTCGTCGCCGCTTGCCACCGCCGTAATACCGTTTAGCGGTAAAGTTGTATGTAAAAAAAACATTCAACTGTTGAAATTTCGTATTTTAAAATGGTCGAACTATCGGAACTGTCGTATTATCGATACTGTCGATTTACGGTTTGTTATTTGATAGGCCGGAGGTCAGGACATCATAATATGGTCGAATTAAGGTGGAGTGTCGAATTAACAAGGTTATACTGTATAATGTGATTTTTGTCATGTTTGACTGAAGTAACAGGTAATACAGTAGAACCTCCCTGTGAAGGACACCTAATTACAGAGCCAAAGTGTCCTTTAAGGAGAGGTTCCTCTTACTGGAGAGTTGCTAAATTGTAAAAATGGTAATTTTGCAAATGAAAACTGTCCTTTGTGGAGAGGTGTGTTCAGGTTATACTGTAAAGGCAAAGATTTTAAAGATAAATAGCAGATATCTAAAAAAAGCCAACCAATGATATTTGCAGATGTAAAGTAAGAGTTACTTTTCCCAGTTTGGCCTGGCGCAGTCTTTCTTTCTTGTTGATGTGGGTCTCTATGGAGGTCTCTCCACGGTGGATGAGCCGGCCGTGCCATAAGGTCAAGGCCCCCACAATGAAGAACACTCCGATACACAACAAAGCCGCGTAGAGCAGCGTGCCGTGGTAGAAGTTGTCCTCTGATGACATCTCCTCCAACACCTGCCCAGCCAAACATGTGTACAAACAGTGACTTGGGAAAATAAGGAAGCAAATAGAAGTAGGACAGCAAATCCTCCCATGAGCAACACTTCTGATGAGTGACCCAGAGCAATCATTTTTGTAAAATCAAAACTGACATGTTCTGATCTCCATATATATATACAGGGTGTACCAGGTAAATTGGGACTAACTTTGACAGTCCATAAAACAAAAACTACTTGAGATTAAAAACTTGTTTTTTTTTCATTACGTAGCCATATTCATGTAAAATGCAACAGTACATGTGTGCGCAGTGTAGTGATGAACAGTAACCGAGAATTTGAAAATCGAGCTGCCATCATCGTTGCTCTGCGCGCCGGAAGGAGCCCCAAAGAGATAGTGGATTTTCTTAAGTTGCCCAAAACCACTATTTATCGTGTCAAGAAGCAGTTTGATGAGGCCGACAGTAACAAAGAGGGGATAGCTACAAGGAAAAAGCACTCGCGTCGATCGGACAGGGTAAGAGGCGAAGAATTTGTCAAAAATGTCAAGGAGAAGATTGATGGAAACCCTGGGAAGAGCATGAGGGCCATAGCCAAGGAAATGGACGTTGGCTCTATGACAATTGTCAGAACTATCCATGAGGACCTTGGTCTCAAGTCTTATGCCCTTCGGAAAGGTCAGTTGCTGACTGAGAATATGAAGAATAACAGAAAAGGAAAGGCTGCTGCCCTCCTCAACAACCTGAAACACGACTCTTTTGGCATGCTAAGGTTCTTCTCTGACGAAAAGAACTTTGACGTGGACCAAAAGGTAAATCCCAGGAATGATCGCTGGATCTGTAAAGACCCCTCAGAGATACCTGTCGTGATGCACACGAAATTTCCTGCCTCCGTAATGGTCCTTGGCGTTATCAGCAGTGAAGGTGATGTCATGCCTCCCCATTTCTTTGAGAAGGGCCTTAGGATGAACGCTGACACCTACATCAATGTTCTGGAGACCGTTGTGAAGCCTTGGATGGACATGGTGGCCGCAGGAAAGAAGTATGTCTTCCAACAGGACTCAGCTCCAGCCCATAAGGCAAAAAAGACACAATCGTGGCTGACACTTAACGTCCCTAGTCACTGGGGTCCTGATATTTGGCCCCCTAATTCTCCAGATTGCAATCCCCTCGACTACTATGTATGGGGCGTTGTTGAGAGAGATGTCAACAAAGCTCCTCATACCACCATCCAGTCTGTCAAGAAAGCAGTTCACACGGTGATGACCCAAATTGACAAGGTCATCGTCGCCAAGGCCTGTGCTTCATTCCGCACTCGCCTCGAGACTGTTGTAGCTAATAATGGAAACTTCATTGAATAAATAAAAACTATATCCTTTTATCTACTACTGTGTCAAATTTCATTCGGATATTTTAATTTTTACTTGCAAAAAATTTTAGTTAAAATACCATTGTTGAAATTCCCAATTTACCTGGTACACCCTGTATAAAACCATTAAAATAAGTTACAAATTTATTTGTTAGATAATTTAAAACATAAGAGATTTGTTTTCTATGTATAAAATGGGAAAAAAAAATCTCCAGCATACCTTTGGCTGTTACACATCATAAACTGGATAGAAAAAGGAATAAGCTAAGAGATAGATTTGTGAACACAAGGTAATAAGACTATAAATCCAAAAACAACACACTATTTATTTATTTGGATTTGGTCTTATTACCTTGGGTTTATATTCTATAATCCAAATTGTGCCTTATCAGATAGATTTGTGGAAAAGAGCAAAGACAGAACCATGTGATAATAATTTTCCAATAATAAAATACAACCTAATGTCTAATCCAGTCTCTGATAATGTTCATTTCCAGGAGAGATGGAGAATATCCATGTTGGGTTTGAACTCTATGTATTGAAATAGTCAAATATATATATATTATTATTTGTTTTTTTATCCCTAGTATACGTGGTATAGACCATGATAATCATGGTAGATAGTGGGTGCTTATACTGTAAGTACACCACATGTCTACACATGTGAAAAGCAGTTCGACTTTTGCACTTACCAATGTGCCAGAGCCACGTTTAGTTACTTGCACTCTCTTGTAGGGTTGGACTTTTGCAAGAATCTGGAGCCATTGAAACATTTTTTTTTATTATAAAAAAGTGCCCAATGTGGGATTTGATCCTGGGACGTACATCAATGGTTTAGACCACCGTCCCCCAATATATATTATACACATATACAATAATATACACCCTCGGCAGAGCTGACTGCTACAGGGCGCGTCCCCAGGTGGCAGATAGGGGAACAACCTTCAGATATGAAGGCCAGCTGCGAAACAAGCAGTCGCGGACCAACAGCAGCATTGTTAGAAGAGGAGAAAGACCTCTTTAAAAATCCTGAGTTCAACTGACCCGGTTGATAGACCTCAGCAAAGGTCCCACTCCAGGGATACAGAGGAGCTGCGTCTGTACTCATATTAGAGTCGGCAGCAAAGGCGTCTGCTTCCATGTTAGGAACGGCCTCAAACTACAGACAAAGTCAGACTTTCACCAAAGTGTGCCTGGATCATGGTGCCATGATCAACGAAAGCTGCACCCCTACACCCCATTCTGCTTGAGGAGCATGAAATCATGGAATTCGTGTAAGCTTTACACAAGGGGATAAGAAACAACAACAATATACATCTTAATAGCAATATAGTGTGTCAGTTTTATTCTCTACTTATTGCTGTTGGGGTCATCACAATACCTTAGCAACTGAAGGGTACACTTAGCAGCAAATAACAGCAAGGTACTCATTCTGCTGCTGATTGGTTGGTTGTTGGATGCATGCTCGAGCTCATATGCAAAGTTTTAAACATATTGTTAAGCAAAAGGGAGGTCTTTGAAGAGCATCAAAGTTTACCATATAATCAGGAGCCACATATAATTTATATATACAGTATAACTACCTCCCTGTAAAGGACACATAATTTCAGAGCCAAAGTGTCCTTTAGAGAGAGGTGTCCTCTTACCGGAGAGTTGCAAAATAGTAAAAACGGTAATTTTTCAAATGAAAACTGTCTTTATAGAGAGGTGTCCTCTACGCGAATGTCCTCTCAAGGAGGTTCTTCTGTATATAGATTTTCAATGAAAGATATTCTTTACTTAACAACAAGATATTTTTGAAAAGAAATAAATTTGAGTTACATTGCACTTATTTTATATTTATCAAATGTTAGCTTTCAAGTTGAAAAACCTCTTCATCAGATAGACAATATTTGTTATCATTAATTATGAATTACAAAAATACATATTTACAATGTAATAACAGTACCACACAATAAATACAAAAATAGTTTTTAGAACATAAAAAGTGTAATATTTTATAAATAAGTACAAGGGGGTCAATGGAAGGGGGGGTCTAAACCGTTGGTTTTTGACCGCTATGACCTGGGATCAAAACCTGCATTGGGAACTTTTTTCTAATTAAATAAATGCTCTAATGGCTGCCTAATGTTCTAATGGGGTTCTGGCACATTTGTAAATGCAAAAGTTGAACTGCTTTTTACATGTGTAGACATATGATGTACTTACAGTAAAAGCAGTTTCCAATTCCAACCTACCATGATTATCATGGCCTGTACCACGTGTACTAAGGATAATAATAAAAAAAATAATAAATTGTCGATGAAATGTATTTATTTTCAAAAAGTGCCTAAAATTTCAGAAATACACTGCGTGACATTGAAAATGGAACACCAAGAAATAGTGGCCAGAAAGTGATGAAACTCGGCAGACAGAGAGAGACAGGGACGAACAATAAGTGATCTTTATTTCAAAATGATAGTCATAATACAGAACGAGAACGGCGTCGGCTTAGTAGCAAGTAGGACCACCGCGGACGGCGATGCATGCAGCAACACGTCTAGGTAGAGAGTCAAACAGAGTACGGATGGCGTCCTGAGGGATGGCTCTCCATTCCCTCTCAACCATTTGCCACAGTTCGTCTTCTGAACGCGGCTGTGGCAAGACATGCAAACGGCGTCCAATGATGTCCCAGACGTGCTCGATTGGTGAGAGATCAGGAGAGTACGGTGGCCAGGGAAGCATCTGTACATCTTGCAGAGCTTGTTGGCTAATGCGAGCAGTGTGCGGTCGGGCGTTATCCTGCTGATAAAGGGCATTGGGTACCCCCTGAAGGTAGGGGAGTGTCACCGGTCGCAGCACATCATCAACGTATCGTTGGGCCATCATAGTGCCCTGAATACGAAGTAAAGGTGACCTGGAATCATACGCGATTGCGCCCTAAACCATGATTCCACGTTGTCGCACGGTGGGGCGTTCCACAATTGCTGCCGGATTGGACCTTTCTCCACGTCGACGCCACACGCGTACACGGCGACTATCACTGGACAAGCAGAAACGCGACTCATCTGAGAACACGACCCTGTGCCATTCCGTCATCCACGTCGATCTAGCCCGGCACCATTCCAAACGTTGGCGCCTATTCGGTGGGGTCAATGGCAGTCTTCTTAGCGGACGGCATGAGTGCAAGCCATTAGCAACCAATCGACGGGAAATGGTTCTGGTCGAGATGGAATGATCTAGGGTGTCTTGCACATGTTGCAGGATGGCGGTACAAGTGGCTTGTGGGGCCGCCACTGCTTGTCGAAGGATACGCCGATCTACAAGTGCTGACGTCACTCTGGTTGCACCGACATTCCTATAAATTGCCACATTTCCTTGTTCCAACCATCTTCTCCACAGTCGGTGCACCGTGGACGCACCAAGGTGTGTATCAGCTGCGATTTGACGTATGGACCAACCTGCCCTTTTCAGTCCGATCACCATGCCCCTCATAAAAGCGTCTGTCTGCTTGAACTGCCTCCGTTTACGATGACCTGGCATTCTCTGTTATTACACGTGTCTTTTGACACAAGAACAAAATTTCTACAATGATTTTCCTTGAAGAAATAACGACACGAATACTGTCCTTTCTGCAAGTTCCTTCCCTTATATCTTACTCCATGTGCGCACGAGAGCTGCGCATTTTACATCATTTGCATAACTAGGTTAAGCGCGTCTACCCTGAAATTTGCATAATTTTCTGGCCACTATTTCTTGGTGTTCCATTTTCAATGTCACGCAGTGTATAAAGAGGTCAGCTTTTGAACTTTCTCTCTCTATGGCAGATAGAAGGATGTGGAGGGCAGCTCAGAAGTATAGTGAGTAGTGCTCCCAGTCTTAATGACAAAGGCAGACACATTATACTTCACCCAGCCATGATGGCTGTCAAACAGACACCATCAAGGGTTGCAACTTGATACCCTAATATGATTGAGTGGAGATAAGAAAGAAGAAGAAGATAATTGCTCGAGAAGCATATTATATATTTATAATTATATGTATTTCTACTGTCCTCAAACTTATGTCCATAGTTCATTTAAACTACACCTTTTCCAAGATTCTAAAGTTCAGTATCGTTATAAAAGGAAAACAGTCAAATGTAATATTACAGCGGTATGTTAAGATTAAACTGGCAAAACCGCAGGGAGGGTTCACCACTGATGAGACAGGCCATCTCATAGTTTTATCATTGCAGTAAGGGCAGTAGAAAATTGTTTAGATTTCTTATAACATATGGCGTGTTAAAATGAATCAAAAGAATTTCATTGCAAATAATTAATTTTATCAGCAATTCCTTCACAATTTTATTGTTTAAAATAGTTTCTGTTTTCTATTTTTAAGTTGAAGATACAAACTCCGCCTTTGCCGGTCCCAAGCCCGGATAAAAAGGAGGAGGAGGAGCAGTAACAAGCTCGCTAAAAAACCTGGGTTCAACTGGCCCGGCTGATAGTACCCTGTAAGGGCTCCAGGGATACAGGATGAGCAGTGTTTGTACTCCATGTTAGGAGCAGCTGCATATGGCGTCTGTTCCTCTTGTCAGAGGTGGCCATTTCTTTTGGAGCTAAGTCGGCCTGCCACTGAGTAGTGCTCCCAGTCTTAATGACAAGGACAGACGCATTCTACTTCACCCAGTCATGATGGTTGTCAAACAGACACCATCAAGGGTCACAACTTGATACCCTAATATGATTGAGTGGAGATAAGAAAGTAGAAGAAGTTGAAGATATATAAACAAGTTCAGTATATTTTGGCTCCGAAGTATTGTATATCAAAAGGCTAGGCTGAAATGGCCAGAGTGTTACAGAAATGAGAGCTGAACTTCCTATTTAGAGATTTGGAGGAACGAAGTATCTACTTATATATTTGCCTTATTCTGTCTGTTTGAAGCTCACGGTTGGGATTTTTCATAACCATCGGTGGTTCAGTGGTAGAATGCTCGCCTGCCACGCGGGCGGCCCGGGTTCGATTCCCGGCCGATGCATTTTTTTTTTTTTTTTTACAATTTTTAAAACTCATTTATATATTATACAAGAATGACATCCACGGCGCCAATTTCTAATTGTAACGAATAGTATTTGAATAAAAGCATTTAATCGGGTAAAACCCGGGCGTTGCCCGGGTCATTCGTATATAATAATTGTATAAACGAATGCAAGACAAAATCACCGCGAATGTTTCTTTTTTTTAAGGCAATTTCTTTTTAAGGCAATTATCGTTATTTATCGTTAATTTTTGTTTCTATTTTATTGAAAAAAAAAAACGATATGGTACCTTTAAAAAATGATCTTTATTACTATGCAGTTTTCTATTTAGTCAATATACCTAAGTTCATGTTGCAAATGTAATTATCTCTATCGATTTAGTAGGTGAAATGCAAAAAAAAAAGAAAAAATTAAATCTTTATGAAAATTCACATTTTTATTTTTATATTTTCAAGACACACACAGTTTGGGGCGGGACGTTTCACAAGAGAGACATCCACGGCGCCAATTTATAATTGTAACGAATAGTATTTTAATTAAAACATTTTAAAAACACACAGTTTGGAACGGGACGTTTCACAAGAGTGACATCCATGGCGCCAATTTATAATTGTAACGAATAGTATTTGAATTAAAACGTTTTTAAAATATATACGCACTCGGGTAAAACCCGGGCGTTGCCCGGGCCATTCGTCTAGTTGGAAAATAATCAGAAACTGTGAGTAAAGACAGCCGCGAGATTGCTGTGAACATAGATGCATATATATCTTTGTAAACTTGATGGATAATGGGTCAGCTATTTTAAAGTTCTTTAATTTTTTCAAGACTGCAAGGAGGAAAAAAAAGACTTAACAAAGTAACTAAACTGTATGAAAATATTTTTTTATTCACAAGATGCAACCATTTACTCAATAATCTACTTCTTCACTGTGTTCTATGCATGAAAAACAATGTATATAGTCTCAACTTTTGTACATAGATATTCTTTCCTTTCCTTCTCTTTTCTCTTTTCTAAGCGAGGATCCTGTTTCTTCCCCTGCTTCTCATTTCTTTTTAGATTCATTTCTAACAGGAGTCTGTATAAGACGGAATGTCTTAATAAAGGCTTGTGTGTGTGAAAAAAAATATATATCTTTGTAAAATAAATAAATAACAATATGTATTGAAATTGACAAATAGGTAAATTAAGGATTCTAGTGATTATAAATAATAATAAAAACTATACATGTAGGATGATAAAGCACAATTTAGATTATAGCTACAAGAAAATAAGACCTAATCCCAATAACTTAATAGTGTGTGATGTTTCGGCAACAGCATTGTTACCATCATCAGACAAAATAATAAATGAGTTTATTCTTTATTTTATCTTTTTGTCTGATGATGGTGACAATGCTGTTGCCGAAACGTCACACACTATTAAGTTATTGGGATTAGGTCTTATTTTCTTGTATCTATATATGGAGGACTCTGGGATAAAGAATGAGGTAATACAAGTTATGAAATAGGTACGTACCATTTCAGTCTGGTCTGTGGAGGAGTCAGAGATGATGGTGATCTGGAACACAACAGCTCTAATTTAATGGAGAGCTACCTACCATTATTGCATACATGAGATAAGAAAGAAGAAGATTGCATGCATTCATTTAATACATACATAAATGGACAAAACCTGATAAAGTCTTTGATGTCGCCGGTTGTCTATTTTTTGAAGACGTAATTTTGTTCACACCTGGTTATTGCGTGTGTCTTCAATAAAGGTCACTATAATATCTTTCAGAGTTATTGTCTGAATTCCGGATATACATGCTAAAAGGTACAACTTCCTTAAGTTTTGTCCATGAGTGTGTATCACATACATCACATGTTCCACAAAGGGGGTTGGTGAAGGAGTGATACAAACTTTGATTTCTGACAACCACAACCAAGAATCAAATCCCATAATAGGCACTTTTTTCTGAAAAAAAAAAATTGCTTAAATAGTCGGAGTTTAGGGGGTGTGCATGATGGAGTGACACCAGTCTGCATGGTGTCCTGTCGAGTTTAACGGTTGCTAGCTGTTTACATCCTTTGTTTGCCTGTAATGCCTAGGTTGATAAATAAGAGATGAACAGAGATCCTTATTGATTCCGCATGCTCATTTGATCATTCTGGTACAGCATAGACGCAACAATTTGTTGTCAGAAGTGGGATCTTGGTTCAGGAAGAAAGTTCTGGAAGCCAGTGAAACCAGAGAATGGCTGCATAACAGAGTTTTCCTCTCAACAACTAGGAAATATCGGAATTGAACAAATTATTCTTTCTTTAGAAAGCTTGATCAATAATTTGCATTTCGGAAGGGAAGATCGACCGATGGCCAGAATCTCTCAATGGTGAGAAATCTCTGGACCAGACGGAAACAATAGAGGAAGAGAACCCAGTGGATGATGTGGTGTACAGAAACTCTGCACTACTTCTGAACATCTCACAAGAACATCGGTGATCATGGTGAGCTGCTATATGACAGCGTGACGGACTGATGCAAAAAGGTCAGACAGACTGAGACTACAGC
>CP092867.1:117818632-117892460 GCA_030710605.1 Cordylochernes scorpioides
CTATTTTTAAATCAAATAACAGACGAAGAGGATAAGTTTATCGAAAGTGTTAAGAAAAACCTTAATGGAACAGGCGATCAATTGCGCAAAACTTTAAAGTAGAAGATGGATGCCTCTTTAAGAAAAACCCGAACCCTGAAGGCAGGGCGTGGTTGCTTGTGGTTCCAGAGAAGAAAAAGAGAGAAATTATGAAAGAATATCACAATCATATGTCGAATGGCCATCTGGGTGTCGCCAGAACCATGTACCGTATAAAGAGTAAATACTTTTGGCCATCCATGCTAAAGGATGTCTCAGAGTTCGTTAAGACGTGTCACCTTTGCCAAAGTAGAAAAGGCTCAAACCAATTACCTTCTGGACTACTACAGCCCATTCCCCCAGCCAACTTTCCTTTCGAAAGAATTGGAATTGACTTTGTTGGTCCATTGCCATCTACGAAAAACAGGAAAAAATGGATAATCGTGCTGACGGACTACTACACTAGATATGCAGAAACAAAAGCAGTCTCGGAAGCAACAGTGAAAGAAGTTTCAAAATTTCTAGTAGAGGATATTTTTCTCCGGCACGGAGCCCCACAATATCTTATTAGTGACAGAGGCTCTCAATTTACCAGTAATTTAATGAAAGAGGTGATGAAAACGTGCAAGATTAAACATTGCTTCACAACGAGCTATCATCCCCAGACTAATGGATTGACAGGGCGGTTAAATAGAACATTGATCAATATGCTCAGTATGTATGTGAACACTGATCAGAAGAATTGGGACGAAATACTCCCATTCATCACTCACGCTTACAATACTACAATTCAGGAAACCACAGGATATTCTCCCTTTTTCCTGATGTTTGGAAGAGAACCCACGTATCTTTTGGACGACAGGAATATCTCGGTGGACATTGACAAGGATGATTATGATGAATACATAAAACATCACTTAGACAAAATAAACAGAACAAGAAAATTAGTTATTAACAACACAATAAAGACTCAAGAAAGAATGAAAAAGAACTATGATAAGAAACACACGGAAAGAAGCTACGAACCAGGAGAATTAGTAGCAGTTTGGACACCAATTAGGAAAATAGGAAAGTGTGAGAAACTACTGAGAAAATATTTTGGCCCATATAGAATATTAAAGAAGCTGTCCAACGTAAATTACTTAATTGAACCAAAAGATAATCCTGGCCAAGACCCATTGATTGTCCATGTCTCAAGAATCAAACCCTATTTTGAA
Source organism: Cordylochernes scorpioides (assembly GCA_030710605.1). Classification (NCBI taxonomy): domain Eukaryota; kingdom Metazoa; phylum Arthropoda; class Arachnida; order Pseudoscorpiones; family Chernetidae; genus Cordylochernes; species Cordylochernes scorpioides. Next base: position 117,819,868 of record CP092867.1, read on the forward strand.
AGAATTGATGAGGTCAATCACGAGGACGTGACGACCTCTGGAGAGGGGGAAGTGTTACATCATGATTAATGGCGTATTTCTTATATTATTTTTAATATATTTGAAATTTAAATTATATATTTTTTTATTTTTATATAAAATATTCTATGATATTTATTTAAAACAGATTATTTTTTAGATTATCATCATTTGTATTTAGGTACACGTGTGACTTCACTGCTCTCTTTGATGTGAGAAAAATAAATAGATTATTCTGGAGGATACTTAAAGTAGACTTATCTCATTATTCCCTTATATAAATTTGTAGGATGGTTGAAACACGCTCTGGTAAGATGCAAGACCCAGCACAGGAGAGAATCATGGCTGAAGAGTCTGCCAAGCCGCAACCTGGTGCAACAATATACATATCCTTTCCTGTATATCTAGTTCTATTACTATTATATATATATATATATATATATATATAAATATAAATGAAATCCAAAATCGATGTTTGCTATCGCGTTGCGCAAAATATACAGATTCAATCATTATGAAATTTCCCATGTAGGTAACTGAAGATTTCGTTTGAAATATAGGCTATTCAAAAATCTAAAAAGGTTAATGTGTTTTTAAAAAAATGTAAAACTAAAAAGCGTTATTTCCAGATTTTTACCGCTTGGCGCAGCACTGGTCGCGACGATAAATGAATTTGATTGGTTAATAATTTACATGTAGTTTGTTTACACAATGAAAGTTTTTAAAAGGTAAGATTATCCAATCGCCGTGAAACTTTAGGAAGTTATTTACTATACCACTAGGAAGGTTTCTGTTTTGAATTTGATTTGAAATAAATATTGGTGTTGCAAGTTTATTTGCAAATTTTCTAATTTCACTCGTAAGCAGCGCATCTCGCGGTATCTGGTGAAATTGCATTTATAAATTGTAAAAATGCTAAAATGTGTTCTAAGTATAATTAATTTAATATTTAATTTGAGGATTTAGTAATATAATATTCCAATGACGTTGTAAAAAATTTGCATTTCAATATTAATATATATTTTTAGAAAAAATATCTTATTTAAAATTTAATAAATGTTTTAAAAAAATATGCGTTTCAAAAATATATCTAAACGCATATAATAATATATATACGTTTATAAATCTAAATATAGGTGGATTGGATGTTTTCTTGAATCGTTTTAACAAATGTTCTTTAGGCAAACTTTTACTCGGATAAAAACCGGGCGAAGCCGGGAACATTCGCTAGTATATATATGTCATTAATTTGTTGTTAATATAATCCCTTCGGTATAATTATTAATAAAAGACAATTCGCTGAGGGAAAAGTTTCTTTTATATATATCGGCAATACAAGCTTTCGGGCTCAACAGCCCTTCGACAGGTATAACTACGCTACTGAGATTTATCGAATCTAATCCATATATATACATACAAAGAAGCAGGAAATATAAGACAGATATGCTAAAAACTGATTTACATATTACAAAATTAAAAAATAAAAATAAATTATTGGTTAATGCTAATTCGCTATTAAGGTTATGCGATTACAGTAAATTACAAATTTAAGAAGCCGGAGATTATTGATTAGGTCTTAATGGCCTTAAGATTTTCATCATGTGTTTGTGACTCCCCTTCTCCTTGTTTACACTCCTCAATAGCATTTACTTTATAATATATTAGATGTTAGTGTATATAGCCTTTTATAACTTTGATATTATCAAGAATTCCCTTAAATGTCTAACTCTCTGGTGTTGTAAAACTGCTTGTAAATATTATTTACTTGTGTACTATACAATATTTTATTTACATAAAACTATGTCACCATAACCTTAAATAATTTCAACTATAAAATTATTTTATCTAATTCTTGGCTTCTCCAGCTTTAAGTATACTCAAACCATGTTCAGCCTTCTTCAACGGGGGCCATATGTCATAATATATACTCTTCCCGGAATAATAAAGCAAACCTACAGTCAACCCAGAGAGAGACGGTGGTAGTTGTGACAGCGAAGGTTCTGTCTACTGGAAGTTGGGATTGGATTGGTGAATTTTGCAGTCGTGATGGCAGGAGTGAGGACACAGTACTGGTTGGTCAAGAGAACCGATGCTGACAGACAGAGAGCATGGAGGAGAGTGAGTTTACGCCCCGCAATTTACGCTGGATCAGGCGACGCGTGTACTGTGGATGAGACTCGGAGACGCTATTGAGACTTCCCAGTCGGGTGGTGTCACGTGACCTCTATTGAGATTCTGATTGGTCATTCATTACATCATGGAAGCTCTAGAATCGCCTTGATTGGTCCAAAAGACTGGGAAGCCATCTTTGATGTTATAGCAGAAAATGTGAGGATGGAGCATTGACCTAAATAAAGTAGTTTTCAGCGAATTCAACTCCGGGGTCTTTTGTCTTGGAGTTCTCTGGAATAAAAGTGTCGTTGATCTAGCGCTAATGATGCGAGACAGAAATCTTTCCTCTTAACTCTAAGCCTAACTGATATCGTTTATGATATCTATAATCGTATCATCTCCTTGTTTTTCTCTGTCTGTCTGACATAAAGTCCGTATTTTATTTGGCTCTTAGCAGTACATCATGTCATACAATAAGTTGGTACAGGGTACAAGGTGGTAGGGACATGGCAGAATGACGGGGTTTTTAAATTATCAGATATATATATATATATACTAGGCGAATGACCCGGCTTCGCCCGGGAATTCCCCGAGTGCAATTCCCCATCTCTCTCAGTTAGAAAAAAAAGGCTTATAAAAATGCAAGCCAAAATACAGTCATGTTAATAAATGTCAATAAATGTTCTGTAAAAAATAAAAGGGCACATGGAACTTAGGAAAATATATGACAACAACAGACTAAATTTCAAACTATCAATGAAACATATTATTATTTTAAAAGAATAACAAAACAAAGGCCATTACAACAATGACAAAACATAAGCCCATTGTTTGCATACAGTAATAAAAGTTTGTAAACATTGTCAAATCTGCATTGTTAACTAACCGTAACTTTGTAAAATGCAGTGCCCTATCAACATGTCAGCAAAAAATAATACAAAAAAAAATAATGCCAAAATAGCCATGTTAATATTTTAGGCTGATAAAAACCAAAGGGTATATGGATTATAGACAAACACATGTCTTGGCTGTTGAATGAGACAGTAATTCATATTAAATTTTCACTACATATGATTTTTTTTAGTAAAAATATTTTTAAAAAATAAAGGCTAGAACAAAAATTAATAAAAATACGAAATCCATTGTGTACATAGTAACGATAGGTTTGTAAAGTTTTTTAAAATTGCATTTTTGTGTGCACTTACCGTAACTTAGTAATACGAAGTTGGGCAAGCGATTTGGAAAATATGCAAAACGCTCATTGGTCGGTTAATTCGCCTGGTGTTGTCACTTCGCCTCTTATTTACTGCCGCGCAAAAAAAAAATAGTTCTGGAGATTCTTTACACTTTATTAAAACAATATCGAACTTTCGAGTATTTCTGCCTTCCTGCAGGAGTACATAAAAACGAATAAACGCCGTTAAGATGCTAATAATATGTACATTTAAATATTAGGAGAGATTTTGCATATTACTTGATATTAGAATATTTTATTAAGTTAGTTTGTATTTTTGGCATATTGACTATTGTTTGTTTAATTTTAAGAATTATCATATTGACTGTAACTTTTATTTATTATATAAAAAAAACAAAGGCCAGAACAAAAATTAATAAAAAAATACGAAAGCCATTGTTTACATACAGTAACGCTAATTTTGTAAAGTTTTTTTTTAATTGCAATTTCTCTCTCAATATTTTTGTAAAAAAAAGTGACACTCGTATAAAAAGATATTTAAAAAAAAGTACGCAAGCAACTTGAAAAGAAATGCAGAACGCTCATTGGTCGCTTAATTGGCCTCGTGTTGTTACTTCGCCACGTATTTACTCCGCGTAAAAAAAAGTTCTTCAAATGAAAAAAAAAAAGAAATTGCCAAAAATACTAATCAAAATGTAGCCGAAAATTTTCCTCAGGTTTATAAAAAGCGACATGCAAAATTTGGTACCAATTAGTTCAGTAGTTTTTGAGTTTATCGCGAAACAGACAGACATTGACTTTTATATATATAGAGATATATATATGTGGTGAGGTAAGTCGATCCTGTAGGATGACTGGAGTGTATTGGTCAAATGCAGTCGTTGTGGCCTCAATGTTAGAGTGGGTTCAGGCGTGAATGCATTGCACCAAAGAACGAGACATGGTAGATGTCACCACGGAGATGGCAAAAAGTGAGTCCAGCCGACACCAGTTTAGGGGAGAACTGTCTAGAGGCGTCTGCAAGTCTCGTCCCCAAGCCGACTATATGTTTTCATGAAAAGGGGGGGCTGTGGGGGCCCAGACTGGAATGTCGCACCCCGCCGCCGGCGAGACAAAAATGCAGACGACCATAAATTGCCAGGTCGGCACTGCGGGGAAGTTAGAGAGGCCCTTCTGGCATCGGCTGTCACTCACTCGAAATTTTATTTGTCACACTTTGGCAATTACATTATACAATATACAATACATGGAGACATAGATGTATTGGGATATATTACAACAGTTTATGCCCCGGTTGATGAAAATTAGGTTATGGTGATTATATATGAAATCATAAGATAATTAAAATTGGGGAAAATAATTTGTATACAAATTGGTTTAACATATTAAGGGGGTGTACAATTATAACATTGGATATGCTATCCTTAATAATAATGATTAATAATAAAAAGAGAAATGTTAACTAATAATAATGTTAAGCCCAACGTATAAAAATATATGAAAAAGGATTTTAAAAATGTAAATATATAAATGTAAATTTGGGTGAATATATACAGCGTTGAATGTTGGAATTAATATTTGAAAGTGCATTGAATTATAGGGTCTAGATAGGTGGACATAGAATAGATTCTGGTACTGCGATGCAATGCGACGTTATGGGATCGTAGGCATTGGTCCATCTACACTATGCTGAAGGTATTCGACATGGGCTGTCCTATCAGACGGATTTGGGAATAGGTGGTGGAAACTTGGGTCGATAAAAAGAGTGATAGAAAGTGTGGCAGAGAGAGAGTCGTTCTGTCGCATAAAAAAAAATTAAAAAAATAACGATTTGGCCGCGGTAAGGCAGTGAAAGTGAGGTGATTGAATAATAATAAAAAATTGCCCGAATGTGAGAAAAAAAAAATAATAAGGGGCGTTGATGCTCGAACCGGGCCGTGAATGAAAGACAAAAAAAAACAAAAAAAAAACTCATCTAACTAGCTGCTCAAGTTCGACTGTTGAGAATGTTACAGCGAAGAAGCGTTTGTAGTTAAGATGGAAAAATGTGAGAAATCAATGTTTCAGCGGATAGTAACGACCTCTCTGAGAAGGTATGGGCTGTGATGCCCTGAGAATTTTGTGGGTAATGCTCTCGATTCATTTTCTAAAATTTTAACACAAAAATCTAAAGATAGGATTTAAATATTGAAGTTGAGAAAACAAAATTTAAAATTAAAAATTGTGTGTGATTAATGTTTGTACAATAGTATAAAAATAAAATGGCAAAAGTTAAAAATAACAAAAGACTTGAGATATATTTAAAATAAGTAAATAATAAATATGCGAAATATTAAAAAGTAGTATAGATGATATAGGTGGGTTGTTTATAAATTATGATTTTAACGAAACATAGGTCAATTAGGGTGTTAAAAATCTTTAAAAGTGTCTGGTGTTAAATGTAGGAACGGTTCACTAGATCTGGGGGGAATGTGGCGGTTAGTTGAATTGTCGAAAAGGTCTGGAGGGAAGTGGTTGTATGGAGATAGATTGGTAGGTTTTCTATTATTTTTATTCGGAAGAGAATATTTTTGGGGTGGTGCGATATAAAGGACCTCTTCAGTGTAATATTTTAATTTGTTCACATGTACTGTGTCGTTGTCTCTGTTTAAGGGCTGATTGGCTCTATTTATACGAACAACGTTGGGAGAAATTATTTCTAATATAGTATATGGACCTGTAAAGTAGGGAAGTAATTTACCGCTGTTCGGGTGATGGTAGGCCTTGACTAAAATTATATCTCCGACTTCAAATTGGGGCGTTCTATGTTTGCTGTCGTATTTTATTTTTTCCTTGGCGTCCCTATCGAGTGTGCGTTTAATGGCTATTTGCCTAGCTTCTTCGACAGGAGGATAGGGATCGATGTGGGAACTTAACTCTGTTGGAATTATATTATACATAAGAAACGAAGGGGGGAACCCAGTGATTGTGTGGGGTGTTTGGTTATATTTATCTGTTACGGTTTTTATTAATTTGATCCAGGATACTTTGGGGTTTTCTAGATGGAGGATTCTAAGCTTGCCTGTGAGTGTCGCATTTAGACGTTCACAGAGGCCGTTGGCCTGCGGGTTGTTACTAGTTGTGAGAAGGGGTTGTATACCGTGTCTTAGTAAAAATCTCCTAAACTTGGGTGAGGTAAACGCAGGTGCTCTATCCGAAAGGAGGCATTTGGGTGTATTGCTCTGCATTACCTTTTTTAAACACTGTAAGTATGTAAGTGTGCTGGTTGACTTAGAGGGGAAGGTCCATGCGTAACGGCTTAGATGGTCGACGATCACATGGAGATAAGTTTTCGAACTGCCATATTTTGAAAATCCGGCTATGGTGTCTATAGATAATGTGTCGAAGGGATGTGAAACGGGAGGAAGTTGTCCTAGTGTACCGTAATTGGGACCTTTGGGTCTTTTAATTAATTGGCAGGTGGGACAAGATTTAACATATTTGGCAATCGAGTGTGTCATTCCACGCCAAGTGTATTGGGTGGAAATGATTCTCGTCATCTGTGAAACACCAGGGTGATTATATTCTACATGTACCTTATTTATTAGTGTGTGTTGGAGCGAGGGAGGAACGATGACTTTCGTCACGCCTTTTCGAGTTAGAGTGTGAAGGCCTTCTGGATTTATGGTGGCGTTTGGATAGGGAAGCTCAAGGGGTTGTTTTTCCTTTATTTGTGCAGCGCTGAGGAATCCACAGAAAGGATTGCGCGATAGAAGGTCCGCCTCATGCTGTTTCGATCCTTTTATGTATCGGATCTCGTACTCGTAGGTGGACATCTTTAGACTCCACCGAAATAGTCGTCCAGTTGAATTTTTTATGGTCCTAAGCCACTGTAAGGCATGGTGGTCGGTGAAAATGGTGAATTTAACGCCGGTTAAATACACACGGAATTTCTCCACACATTCAATGATGGCGAGACATTCCAGTTCGGAAATTGTGTAATTTTTCTCGTGTGGCCTAAGCGCGCGGCTGTAAAATTGTACTGGATATAGAGTCCCATCTGGGTATTGTTGTTTGAGAACACCGGCTATGCCTAAAAGTGAGGCGTCACAATAAAGTTGGCACGGCAGTCCTTCTTTAAAAAGATGTAAGATTGGTTGTGAGGTCAGACTCTCTTTGAGAGCTTCGAAAGAGGTTTGGCATTGATTGTCCCAGTCCCATGTGGTGTCCTTCTTGAGTAACTTATTAAGGGGGGTTCTGAGTTGCGCATAATTAGGTATAAATTTATTGTACACATTAATGGCACCTAAAAACGATTGGAGTGTTTTTAGATTAGTTGGAACCTTAATAGCGTTGATTACATCAAGATTTTTAATTTGGGGCGTGTAGGTGCCCGATTTTATCGTATATCCTAAAAATTCAATTTGGGTCTTGAAAAATTCGCATTTATTATAATTTAATTTAATATTTTCTTCTTGGCACACTAAGAAGAATTTTTGTATATGTTGAGCATGCTCTTCTATGGTATTAGAGAATATAACAAAGTCATCAAAATAATGGGCTATGAAATCTAACTCATACTTTTGTATTACTTGACTTAGAGCACGTACATATATTTGTGGTGAATTTCTCAGACCGAAAGGCAATCGAGAAAACTGGTACTGCCCTTCGAGAGTTACAAAGGCTAAAAGATTTCGAGAACTAGGTTCGATTTCAACTTGCCAGAATGCTGAACTTATGTCCACATTTGTAAAAATTTTGGCGTGTGCTAACTTATCCAAAACCGTTTCTATTAAGGGGAGAGGGTGTACATCGGGGCAAATTATCTCGTTTAATTTACGGAAATCTACGCAAAATCTTTTCGTTTTATCCTTTTTAGTTACAAGGGTGACTGGGCTAGCATAAGGAGAAAAAGAAGTTTCTATTATGCCGAATTTAAGCATTTGGTTGACCTGCTCTTGTATTTCTCGTTGATCAACTAGAGAAGCACGATAAGGTCTCAAAGCAATAATTTTATCGGATAAAGTATGAATCTTAACTGGGGGTATCTTCAATTTAGGTACATCAAATTTGTTACTAGAAAAAATATGAGAATATCTATTAATTATATCTAAAAAGCTTAAAGGGATGTTGGAATTTGAACAAGATTGGGATGCGGGTATCTTATCAAATTCTTATTAGATGCATTCATGCTTATAGGACTTCATCTTCTTACATCACACATATACTAGCGAAAACCCCTTTACTGTCCGATTATCTTGAATTACTACAAATAAAGTATAATATGACAAATTCTCTCACAGATCGAACACTCAAAAACCCCTTCAAAAAGAATTAAACAAACTATATCTGGATCTAAAATTTAAGTTTTATCTTTCTCAATCTAATGAACTGTTCAAAAAATTCTTTCCAATTGCTGTCCCAAATTTCATTTCCTCTGATAAATTCACTACATTATTCTTAACTGGCAAAGGACCCTTCTTAAGTTTCCTATTCAAACTGAATGCTATCAATGATCCAACATGTGAATGCCGCTTAGATGTTGAATCACCAGAGCATCTTCTTTTATCTTGCCCTCTGACTAATCAAATTGTATGTAGATACTTTGAAACATTACCAAATTCTCTTTGTGTATATACTCTATCTTATGAGAACTTCGTTAAGTTTAGAACTATTTGTACAATAATTTACAAAACAATACTAATCCATCGTGTAAATAATTAATCATATATATATAAATAATACTAGCACAGCACAATAGTCCTTTGGACTTCGTGCTTTTGTAACAATAAATAAATAAAAATAAATAAATCTGACATACATTAGTAGTATAATTAGGAATGCAATCATTAAAAACGTTATTTTGTGGCATATCAACATGTTTTTTAGGCGAGGCGAAGTCACAATTAGAAATGGTTTCATGTGAAGGAGACATATAGCTAAGACCATGCCTAGAAGTGTCCGACACATGCATCGATGGGTTGTGCTGATAGGTGGCAAGGTTAGCCCTTTTGCTGGAATTTTCAAGGCTTTTACCATAGTTGCATGAGTCGTTCACAAGCGAAAAATGGTACATGGTAGGTGGCAGGGGAGCTTCGTTTTGGAAGACCAAAAAGTTACATAAATCTATTTTCAATTTGAAATTGCTTAATGTATTAAGAGATAATATGCCAAATGGTAATTTGGAATCTATAACATAAAATTTTGTTAATTTAGTTAAACAGCCTATAGTGACATTTAAATATAAAAATCCCATTGTTGAAATGTCATTGGAAACAGAACTAAGAGTAACATTGTCATCATATATTTTAAAAGTACAACCTAAATTGTTTTCAAGAAAGGTAAGTATTGTTATATTAATTATATTGACCGAAGCTCCTGTATCTGCCAAGAACGGTAAACAAAATTTTCTGCATAGTCCCAGTTTAAATATTAAATTATGGAGGGCAACGAAAATTACCTCCTATTTCCTCGCTTCGGGGAGTGGTCTGAACTGTGGTATCAGATGACGGGGCTGACCGTGCTGGCTGTGACCTGGCGGTGGAGGGAGATGTCCTCGGCTGACGCCCCGTAGTTTCTTGGTAAAACACATTGTTTCGACCAGATGGTTGTCGGCGCGGACATTGGGCGTTCCAGTGATTTCCCCGACAGTAGTGGCATGGTGACGGGGGTTGCGATGGCACACTTGAATCTGCATGGCGAGGCAGTCTAGGGGTGCTGAAGAAACGCGGCGGCATGTTATAGGGCCGGCTTGGTTGTTCCCTGGCCAAAGTAATATGGCCATCGTGCCTCGAAGAGGTGGGTTCTGGTGTTGGGCGCGCTGGCGCGGGTACACTCGAACCCTTTATTCTGGCCATTAAATCGTGCCAGTCTTTCAATGTGTTTGGCGACACGGTTCGCACCAAACGCTGGTCAGCTGTGGGAAGGCCTTCAGTCAGGGATTCGAGAATGATGTCGGTAGGCAGGTTCAGTTGTAGGCCCATTGCGGTTTTTTCCTTATAATAGCCTTGTAGGGTGGTTTGAGGAGTTAGCTTCAATGCTAAAAATTTGGAAAATGAAACTTCTACTGTGCCAGGGTACAGGTCTATTAAGATTTGTCTGGCCTGGTCGTAGGACTTATTGGCTAAGTCAAGTTGGCGAAAAAAGGTAAGGGGCTCACCTGAGAGTTGTGCCGGAAGTTTTTGGAGGCGCTTCGTCTCTGTCAGGTAGGCGCGGCCGGCGATGTCGTCGTATTGTTGGAAGAAATTGGCAGCGGGGTACGTTCCATCGTACCGGGGTAGGTCGCTATCTCTTTGGCCGGGGTTTAAGATGTCGCGAAGAGCTGCTGCTAACTGCGCTACGATGTCGGTCACGATTGAAGGCGTGGTATTTCCCTCCGAGGTGGCGTCACTCCTTGCCTGGTTCTCCATCTTCGGATGTCTTGTCTTTGGTAGGTAATCCTGTCGACTTCGCTGTGGTGAGGTAAGTCGATCCTGTAGGATGACTGGAGTGTATTGGTCAAATGCAGTCGTTGTGGCCTCAATGTTAGAGTGGGTTCAGGCGTGAAGGCATTGCACCAAAGAACGAGACATGGTAGATGTCACCACGGAGATGGCAAAAAGTGAGTCCAGCCGACACCAGTTTAGGGGAGAACTGTTTAGAGGCGTCTGCAAGTCTCGTCCCAAGCCGACTATATGTTTTCATGAAAAGGGGGGGCTGTGGGGGCCCAGACTGGAATGTCGCACCCCGCCGCCGGCGAGACAAAAATGCAGACGACCATAAATTGCCAGGTCGGCACTGCGGGGAAGTTAGAGAGGCCCTTCTGGCATCGGCTGTCACTCACTCGAAATTTTATTTGTCACACTTTGGCAATTACATTATACAATATACAATACATGGAGACATAGATGTATTGGGATATATTACAATATACAGGGTGTACCAGGTAAATTGGGACTAACTTTGACAGTCCATAAAACAAAAACTACTTGAGATTAAAAACTTGGTTTTTTTCATTACGTAGCCATATTCATGTAAAATGCAACAGTACATGTGTGCGCAGTGTAGTGATGAAGAGTAACCGAGAATTTGAAAATCGAGCTGCCATCATCGTTGCTCTGCGCGCCGGAAGGAGCCCCAAAGAGATAGTGGATTTTCTTAAGTTGCCCAAAACCACTATTTATCGTGTCAAGAAGCAGTTTGATGAGGCCGACAGTAACAAAGAGGGGATAGCTACAAGGAAAAAGCACTCGCGTCGATCGGACAGGGTAAGAGGCGAAGAATTTGTCAAAAATGTCAAGGAGAAGATTGATGGAAACCCTGGGAAGAGCATGAGGGCCATAGCCAAGGAAATGGACGTTGGCTCTATGACAATTGTCAGAACTATCCATGAGGACCTTGGTCTCAAGTCTTATGCCCTTCGGAAAGGTCAGTTGCTGACTGAGAATATGAAGAATAACAGAAAAGGAAAGGCTGCTGCCCTCCTCAACAACCTGAAACACGACTCTTTTGGCATGCTAAGGTTCTTCTCTGACGAAAAGAACTTTGACGTGGACCAAAAGGTAAATCCCAGGAATGATCGCTGGATCTGTAAAGACCCCTCAGAGATACCTGTCGTGATGCACACGAAATTTCCTGCCTCCGTAATGGTCCTTGGCGTTATCAGCAGTGAAGGTGATGTCATGCCTCCCCATTTCTTTGAGAAGGGCCTTAGGATGAACGCTGACACCTACATCAATGTTCTGGAGACCGTTGTGAAGCCTTGGATGGACATGGTGGCCGCAGAAAGGAAGTATGTCTTCCAACAGGACTCAGCTCCAGCCCATAAGGCAAAAAAGACACAATCGTGGCTGACACTTAACGTCCCTAGTCACTGGGGTCCTGATATTTGGCCCCCTAATTCTCCAGATTGCAATCCCCTCGACTACTATGTATGGGGCGTTGTTGAGAGAGATGTCAACAAAACTCCTCATACCACCATCCAGTCTGTCAAGAAAGCAGTTCACACGGTGATGACCCAAATGGACAAGGTCATCGTCGCCAAGGCCTGTGCTTCATTCCGCACTCGCCTCGAGACTTTTGTAGCTAATAATGGAAACTACATTGAATAAATAAAAACTATATCCTTTTATCTACTACTGTGTCAAATTCCATTCGGATATTTTAATTTTTACTTGCAAAAAATTTCAGTTAAAATACCATTGTTGAAATTCCCAATTTACCTGGTACACCCTGTATATATATATATAACAAACCTTATGCTTACACCAACTAGCAAGAACATAAAAGAATTATATTTTCTCAATGGTATTATATATATTTTTTGACTTATATAGAGTGAGATTATATATATTTAAATTAAAAATTTTATTTCTTTTAAAAGGTCACAACCATTGTTTTACATATTAAAAGGTATCGTAAATAGAGTCAGAATACATACCTCCTATGTGCAGTACAACTTCCACGTGTCATTGTTAGAATTAAATCACTTTTTTATATAGGTTTAATTAAATTTCAAAGAACTAACCACTAGAACAAATATATAAGATATGCAACGCACGATCTGGAATATTCTGTAAGAGACTCGACCAATACCAGTGTTTAGCGATGGTCAAAAATAAAAGAAATATAATTTAAATATTTTAGATTATTTTTTAAACATTCATTTTAATCTTATATGAGCCTTTTAAAAAAACCTTAATAAACTTAAAACTTTCTAATTTCACTTTTTTAAATCAAATCGTATTAGAAATTAACAAACAATTATGGGATAATATATTTTTCGATAAAATGAATAAAATTTTGATCAGAAAATGCTAAATTTATAATTAGTCGCTCTCATAAATAAATTTGAGAAATTATATTTTCACTCATATGATTCATTCTTCTTATAATTACTCAAAAATATTTTAAAAAAAATCATTTTGGCAGTTTCTTTACAAATTTTGCGAGAATATATTCTCATAATTTTAAGTGCCATATATCGATAAAATTTATTTTGTAACTTAATTTCTATAAATATAGTTTCCTATTCTTTTTTATTTGACATATCGGACGCGATATCCCAGCTTGGGATACTTGCATCTAAATATATTTTAGCAGCTTATATACAATTCATATACAATTCAATAACAGAACTAAAACAAAACTGAAACTGAAAGGTTGGTTTTCTAAAAGAGGAAAGAAAATATAAAATAAATCTACAGAAAACTATTGAATTTTGAAAAGGTGTCTTTGTTATATACAAATTCGCACATTTCTTTGATGGGATAAAAAATGTTTACTTCTGTTGCTTTGAAAGATTGGACACTCTATTAATAATAGCATTTCTTTTTGATTTTATTTTCTACAGAAGCAGCTAGGATTATCCGTTGCTCTGATTTTCGCCAGAAATTCTCCTAAATTACCATGATTTGTAATGAACTGCGAGTTATAAAAATTTGGACGAAAATAAAAAGGAATTCCAAATGGGAAAAATTCCGGAATGTTTCATTAGCGTTCGCTATAGTTTCAGCCATTCTTGATTCCATGAAGTTATGAATAATAATATTGGGGCATGAGGTCCGAATAAATTATTTTCTTCTTTTGATAGATTGGCCAATTCGTATTTTATTATCAACGATTCTATGTGATCTGTGAGAATAGGTATTTTGCCAAACTATGAATGCAATTTGATGAGGTCGTTTTATGAGCTCTCACTACCAAAGAAGAATCTGATGTTGCTGAGAGTTTAATAGTTGCTTACTTATTTTATTAAGAAAGATATACCATATTTAAGTTCCGTAGGTTAGTATTGGCCCGAAAAGAGTTTTATAAAAAAATAATAATTTTTAGCATCCAATCCCCACATTTTCCCATAAAGTGAAAATAACAGATTTTTCATACGATTGATTTTACATAAAATATCATTAATGTGGGTTGTAAAGTTAATTTTTGCCTTTATTCTGTGATTAGAAATTTTTTTACCAATGATATGTATTCTCAACAGACCTTTCTGAAATCATGAAAATGATTAGATGAGAAGGCTCGTTATCGGGGAACCCTCTCAGCAGCGTCGCCAAATTATTATCCAGGCTGCTACTTTTGAATTGAATTGTTTTTCTTTTTTTCCGTGAATTTACTATCAGAGGTAGCCAAAAATTATAGTTCTAATATGATGATGATTATATAAGTTCAATATGAATTTATATTTGCGGAAGAGCATTGCTCGATGCATATCCTTAATTATAGTGTACGTTGGTTAGAGGTTCGATATTTATAAATGCAATGGGAGCAAATTAGTTACTCTTTCAAAACTATTTTCTAGTCTGCCTGGATGTAACCATGTAAAGTCAGAATTGCTCTTAAAGTGGATCCTTGATAGAATGGAGATCTGTAAACATGAAGACAATAACATTCTCTCTGGTTGAATTGCTTTCAACGTGCAAAGGTCTGTCCACTTTTTTTTTGTGCGAGCTAACTCCTATTTATCAATAGTGCTAATTTCTCTATAAGTATAACATTATTTTCTCGCAAGAATTGGAAAATATGTAACAGAAACCGCTTTTCAGAGTCAGAATAATTTTTGAGATCATAAGAGACAGATATTCATAATCCAGGTCCCTGGAGCGCTGAGCGCCAACTACCCGGGAAGTCCAGCTCACTAGTATGGACTAGTGCTAAGCGCTTTTACTCGCGTCCTGTTTAGATTCTTGAGTTGAGCCAGTTGACCAGGAAGTTCCATGTTGAGGTTGAGTCTGGGAAGCTGGCCATAGATGTAAGATTGAGTTAGGTCAGTCCAAGCAGGATATCTGTTTGCATTCTTTGTCTCAGGAATGCCGGGCAGCTGAAGAGGAGATGATCAACTGTCTATAGCTCTTCTGAACAGTGAAGGCAGGTAGGGTCTGTTTCTATATACACACGTATAATGTCTGTCAGTACATGGCCATGGCCTGTGAGAATGGTGTTGGCTTCTCCATGGCGGCTTTTTGGTAGAAATTTAAAGATATGGCTTGGAGTGGAAGCAATTCTCCTGAGGGATCTAGTCGATTAGTCTTGGGAATATAATAAAGTCCGTGATTATAAAGCAGCCTTACGCGCTATGTTTCGAGCATGAGTTCGAGGAAAAGTGGAGTATGAAAGTGGTAGGACAGAATTAGCGGCAATTTTTGCTGCAATGTCTGCCTGTTTATTGCCATTGATTCCAGTGTGTCCGCGTATCCAACACAGCCTGATCTGAGGAACTCTGTCATAGACTTTTGTTAATTTTTACCATCAGCGAAGTTCATATTGACTCAGAGTAGAAGATAGTTGTTAGGGCGAACCTACAGTCCAAGGCAATAATCACTCCTGCTTTGGTTGGCCATATCTCCTCGAGTTGAGCTGCCCAGAGAATTGCTATGAGTTCAGCTTGAAAGGCAGTGCAGTCTGGGTGAAGCCGTAGGAGAACTGGCTGATGTTTTTGGGAAGGGAAGATGATCGCAGCACCAAAGCCTAATTCACCTTTTGATCAACCTGTGAAAATTAATGGCATTGTTATATACCTCTTCTAGGTTCAAACTGAAAGAAAGGAGTCGTTTGAATGGGGATATGGCAGCGCAGCTGGTCCTGACTTCTCTTCATAGTTCGCCTTCTTGATCTTCTTCAGGAAAACCAGCCGAGCCTGGATGATGTCGAAAGAGGCACTGCCTGTCAGGGATATGGCTGGTATGGTTGGGGTACAAGGGCCCCCTCATAAAAGAAGGCATGGTATCATGGGTGAAAAATAATTTCTCAAATGTGCTTATCATAATGATAAAAATGTAACTTTGGCTGCTTGCATCCTAATTTTTAAATAAATATTTTTAATATATATAATACAAAAATATTAATTTTCTAATGTCCAAGTTGTTTTGATAATTCTATGTAATTCATTATTTTATTGAAGTGTTTCACGAGTTTTATATATGTTAAAAGATTTCTAAACACATCAGTCTTTATTTAAAATGCGAATAAGTGTATTGTGATTTCACCGCCACTCAGTGTTGTGAAGACGATCTAAGTTCTGTAGAGGGAGTCACTCACCTCTATTTTTGGTCGGCGGGGTTTAGACACATGCTTAAACATGCGCACTTACAGTAAAAGAAGTCGCCTACTTTCTACTTACCATTATCATCATAGTCTGTACCACGTGTACTAGGGATAAGCAAAAAAAAAAAAAAGAAAGCTCATAATTTCTTTGGAATGATGAAATTTCACGATATCCATACAAAAAGTGGTTGAATCATAATGGTACTCAAAGTAAGGAACAATATGTTTTTAAATGAATAATAAAAATAGTTTGGCGTGTGTCATATGATATATCCATAATCTCAAAGCGACTATACTTGTTGAAAGTATCAACTCCGGATATTTCTACGATACAATACTCTTGTGTTTGCATAGATTTTTAGTATTGTCTATGCAAATTGACATCTCTGCCTATATAGCACGGCCTTGTTGGATTGTTAGTTGGCTAGCGGTTAAGTGAATAGGGCAGGCCGGCGTAAGCTGCTGATGTAAATATAATTTGATCTCTTTGTCCTTCTTTTATTGTTTTATACCTTTAGGTAATAAAGGATCTTCCTCTACGAATCTTTTTCCCAACAAAACTTTGATAATTAATTAGCGCAAGAACACTGACATTGCGACCTCTGTCAAGAGGTACCATAGTATAAACTTTTCTGTTTTCAAAGAATATCCAAAATGGATTGCTCTCTCTCAATGGAGATTAAAACCTGTTTTATTTAGAAAAATATAATTTAAATCAGAAATTGATGAGATACTGAAACGAAAATTTTGACGAATATTGATGATCTCTCTTTACTGAGTTATATTAAATTTGAAACTCGGAAAGTATTTTCCTTTATCCTCGAAATATAGGATTGAGATATTATAGCCTTTTAAGAGGGAATTCGTCACTTTTAAAAATGAATTCGGCGCCTTTAAAGATAAAGTTATGTGTAAAAATCAAAAGACAATAACACAAAAAATTAATTTATTACATTTCACATTAATTGTAAAACGCTAATATAGGAGAAAATACCCACGAAATAAATTATAAACAGCTTTTATTGAATAAACTGATGTTCTTGTGTGGCCAGGAAGAAATTTTTACGAATGCGAGTAAACCATCTTTCACAGTCTCCTGATGTAATTCTATTGATTGCATCAGTGATAACCTAACGTGATGTCACGTCGAGGAAACTGCGACCTTACCAATGTTTTAATTTTGCTGAATGAAAATTCGATTGGATTTAGCAAATATGAATATGGTGACAAAAACTTCACGCTGCTTCTTAGCAGACTAACAGATGCCCGTGTTTTTACGGATTTGTGCGCTCTTGCATTATCCATATAGAAACATTAAATCCATATCGCGTGGCTACAATTTCATCAAGCTCACGTAGAAATCCAATGAAAATTGTGCTATTACAACCGCCAACATGTGTTTGACGACGACCGAAGAATTTATTTTTCTAAAAGTGACGAATTCACTCTTAAAATTCTTTATTATACTCACTTCTTTTCCAAGTTTTCTTTTATAATACAATATAATGAGGCTTATCATAGTAGAACGACATTTGAAAATTATCCCGCATGTGCTTCTTTTGAACTAAAAATCGAAATTTATTTTAAGGAGAAATAACGATTATTTCTAACCTTAGGGATGAATTATGAAAGGATGAATTGTGAAGAGAGTAATTATAAACGGAAAAATAAAGTGTTCTTAGACACTTCAAATGTCGTTCTACAAGTTTTCTTTAATGAAATTTTGAGTCAAAGAACAAGCTTCCACATGCATATCTGTAGTTAAAAGTTTAATGTCACTTGTGTATCTTTCTTTGGTTTGTAAAATTGTTTTCATAGATTTTCCTTCATGAAAAGCTCTTAATAACGATTTTAGCAATTTAAATCACTTTATATTTTTCATCCAATAACCTAGCCATTTGTTCTAATGTTCGTTTTTAAAAATATTTTTTTCAGAACTTCCTTTGGTTTTTCATCTGAATTACCGATATATAATGGCTAACAAGCAAAAAATAGCGATTACTCGTTTTTTTTCAACCACACACTTGTGCTTAACAAATGGTTTTGTCCTAAGATTGCCTAGTAATGAATGATGCTATACAAATATAGATTTATCTATAAAAATATTTTTGAGAATGAAATTTATTCTTTAAAAACTAGCGTGACAACTGGCGGAGAAGCTGGATTAACTCCTCGCCGACCAAGCCGTTAGAAGAACATCTTACCATTAAAAAAATCAAGAATCCCAAATACATAAGGGTGAGTGCCACTTTCAACCTTCCAGAAACCCTACTATTCTTACGTGAGAACCCAAACAGGGGATCCAGAAAATTGATTGAAATAATATCATTGCGTCGCTCGTTACAATTGCTGGGATGACTCAATGTGCTTCGCAAATGTTTATTTTTCCCTCAAAGTAACAACACACATATATTACGGAAAATTTGAAGAGAAAATTACTTCATGAGTTATTTTTGAGAAAATGTTTTCTCAGAATTTTGGGCATCATGTCGCCCGAAAAGATCAGCTCTTAGAGAAACTCAAAATTCGAACTCAGGGGAAGGAGAGACCAGTGATTCCTACATAAAACTTTTATTTTTTTGTTTGCAGAGACGTGAATCCGGCTATGATGGAAAAGAAATGGTTGCACACTTGACGAAGGGAATATTGGAGGAGATATATCGGTCCATCGTCATTTTAGACATTGAAACTACCGACGAGTTCATCAAATGGTGCCGAAAAATCGAAGCTTCATATAAACAACGTGTAAATAAACGTGTAGTATTTGACAGACTACCAGATGTTGCCTCCTTCGATTCAGTAGACCCTGAATCAATGCGTGAAGAGGTGCATCGCGTACTAAATCCCGAGCTAGCTAACCCTGAACCATCTTTTTTAGACGAAATTATCCGAGAAGAGTTTAAAAGATCGGAGCTGCAATTTCGAAGCCTATTCAAAAGCCTCCGCCATTCGTACCGCAACCAAAAACCGGTATTCAAGCAAGTTCCACGACGTCAGTACTCAAACCAAACACCCATATACAACAAGATGCCACCAAAACGAAGTATTAATGAATAGAGGACGCATTACAACATCTTGAAATGTTTCCATTGCGGCAACTTCAGGCTGTTAAACGCTATTGCAGAGACCGTCGACAATGGACGCAGAGACCTTGAAGGCTCCTTGCAAATTCCGAAAATACTCAGATAGGTGACGAGAAAACCGTACAAAGCCAAATCTGCCGGAGCCAATAGCCATATTCAAACAGAAGAAAATATCCAAGACGCCAGTCCATTTCTCAGGCCGCCATACAAGCCAATCCCCACGCCGCCAAAATATGATATAATAAATTTTGAGACCTCCATCGAGAGAATGGCTGCGAGTGTGAAAAGCCCTACATCGTTGAGGGCCGTTAAATTGGAACGAAGTTATTTCGAAATCATCTTTGACGACATTTAATTTTCTGTTCTACTCGATTCAGGTGTCTCTTTTTCAGTGATCTCTGATGGCTTAAGGCGACAATTAGGGAATACGATGTTCACTGATAGCGAATTACTCTTAAAGTTGCTGATAGCAAGAAGGACACGTCGATCGGTCGATGCACAATCAATTTGGGCATCAATGGATTGAGACAGCCTCTTGAATTCATTGTCCTTCCCAATAGAAACCCAAGCATTATTCTAGGAGGATGGGATTTACTAGAGACAACAAACGGCGTGATCGATTGTGAACGTGCCGATATCAGATTGGAAGAATCAAAAGATATAATAAATTCACCGGCTCCCATAAGAAAGTTGTTACTAGAAAAAGCGTCATTATCCAGCCCAATCGAACAAACTAATAAATGTTATGAATGAAGAGATGAATGAGCAAAATCAGGTACTTTTTGAACCTTAAATTATTAATAGGAAAAGGATTAACACTTCTCTGCGCATTATTCAACATACTCATAATAAAAGAAAACATTGGATTGTAAATTCTAGCACCAAAGCCCAAATGGTCTTTAAAGGAATGTGCTTGGGAAAAATGCAAGAGATTAGAGAAAATCACTTGACCGCTCTCTCGAGTGTTTTGAATTTAATAGGAAGGTAAAGAATGCTAATCATGCCAGTCATACTAATAAAACTATAATTTAATTTTTACAAAATTTGATTAGCAATGATTTATCAGCAGATCAAAATTTTCATTTCAGTTTTAAAATGATATCAAATAATTGACAAAAATATTGAGTCGGTAAAGCACACTACAGTAACCAAACATAAAATTGACACTAGAGACCATCAGCCCATTAAGCATAGATCATACCGAGTCGTCTCTACAGAACGCCAAGCAATCCAACAGGAAGTGGACAAAATGCTAGACGCCGGGATTATACGTCATTCAGAAAGTCCATGGTCATCACCGGTCATTCTAGTAAAGAAGAAAAATGGTAACTGGCGTTTCTGTGTGGATTACAGACAGCTAAACAAAGTTAACAAAAAGGATGTTTACCCACTCCCCCGAATCGATTATACACTTGGCTCCCTGAAAGGAATCAATTTTTAATAATCGATCGACCTCTGTTAGGGATATTGGCAAATAGAAGTTGACGAAGCAGATACTCTTGCAACATTCGAGCTCATGATGGACAAGATATTGGAAGGACTGATATGGACGATGACCTATTGTTATTCAGACGACATCGTGGTGTATTCCAAATCGCTCGACGAACATTTACACCGGCTTAAAATCATATTAAAATGTCTCAACAAACCGATTTGCGCCTCAATCTAAAAAAGTGCTATTTTGGAACCAAACAAATCAGAGTGTTTGAGACCTCGTCGATAGTAAAGGCATCGATATCAATCTAGAAAAGAATGAAGATTTTCCCAAGTTTCCAGCCCCAAAATCAATAACAGATATGAGAAGCCTAATCGGTATATGCTCGTATTAACGTAAGTTCATCGAAAATTTCGCCGTAAAAGCTACTCCTCTACACGAGGTTATAAAAAAAGATAAAGAAATTCACGTGGAGCTTGACACACAGGATGATTTTGCATCCTTGAAAGAGCATTGATGTCTGTACCTGTTTTGACTTATTTAGAAGAACAACTGCCAACCAAGCTCCATTCTGACGACAGCGGTTATGGAATTGGAGCTGTCCTAGTACGGATCAACGATGAGAAAGAGCGGCTAGTTGGTTATGCTTCAAGAACCTTATCTGAGGCGGAGAAAAGAATTATTCAACAACGGAAAGAGAATCCACAAATTTCCAAATTGCCTTTCAAAATTTGTAAATTAATTTTGTACTTCCAGATCACATAGAAGTATGGAACGTTTACCACTCACTCAGTCCAATGAACAATGCAAGTGTACAAATTTTCAGACATCTAGGTGGTCAGAATGGCCAGGAATGAACAAATTTCTATATTTCTTTTAAATTCTTATGTTACGCCCCTTACAAGGAATTGACCAATACGCCGCGAGCAGGCCTCCGTCATTTAAGGCCTAATCCCCCAGTGAACCTTTGATCTAAGTTGTAAATTCATGACTGAAAACTAACTAAATAATTAATAGATGAAATACAATTAAAACAAAAGATTTTATTTAAATTCACTTAAAAGGTAAAAATAAAATATTGTATCTTCTGTGATTAAGCAATTAGATGTATCTGAGTGAAAATAAAAGTGGCGGAGGACGGTCATATTTAGAGAAGAGGTAAAAATATAGCAAACACTTATAAAAATCGCTAATCAGCTGCTACATATTAAATCACATTAGGTTCGAAATTCATGATGATCGTCCCCCGCCGCTTTTATTTTCACTTAGATACATTTAATTGCTCAATGACAGAAGATACAATATTTTATTTTTACCTTTTTAGTGCATTTAAATAAAAGTTTTTTTTTAAATGTATTTTTATCTATTAATTATTATAAATTTTAGTTGGTGCGTTTGTGTCTTAAATAAATTGTTGTGTCATCTTGAAATTTGTCTTTCCTAATTTTCTACGTTACAATATGGACCATCAGCAAATTTTGACCATACCTTTTTGATCGTGAGTTTTTTATTATCACTGACCACCGTGTTCTTTGCTGAGTTCTTATATCGTGGGCAACGCCTTATGGAGAGATTTCGAAAGACAGTGTATACGTTAGAAGGTGCAGATGGCTTAGATCTTTGGTCTGCTGGTTCATTTCCCAGAATACCGCTTTGATCCTCGTCACAGCACGGTTAAACACTGGGTGTACAGTGTCGGGTGGACTGCATATGACAGAAAGTGTCAATTGACAATTTGAGGCAATTCGGAAGTTTATACCCTGGTAAATCTGGATAAGCTTAATCGCTTAAAGAATACCAGGGATTCTGCTTGGAAGGTTGATAATTCGTGATATCAGGCTCTCATTACGCCTCAAAAACGGCTGCACCTATTTTCTTCATTTTAAAGGGAATATAAAAATTCTATGTTCAATACCTGGACACCATGGTCAGCTAGAAGTTTAATATTTATTACTTTTGCCTTGTAAGCTGTTTTAAGCGAGTATACTAAATGTAAGACTTCTTTGTGATTTGGGATTATATTAAGAAATCGATCCCGACAACACTTTTATAGAATGCTAGCCGCTCTGTACGTCACAGAAATAGCCTCACTCGAAAGTAACTATGCAATTTCTATTCGCTAATCTATACCATGCCACGACGGCAATTTAGAAGTTTTACAATACAATATAATGCGGCTTATGATTGTAGAACGACATTTGAAAATTATCCCGCATGTGTTTCTGTTGAACGAAAAATCGAAATTTATTTTAAGGAGAAATACCAATTATTTCTAACCTTAGGAATGATGTATGAAAGGATGAATTGTGAAGAATAATGATAAACGGAAAAATAAAGAGTCATGGGATGGGAATCGAACCCACAATTTTCCGCTTACCGGGCAGATGCCATGTCCACTAGGCTACCCTGGAGATATTTTTCCGTTCGTAAATATTATATACAAAGTTATTCTATAATACAATATTTTCATATAATACATTATTCTCCTTAAAATAAATTTCGATTTTTGTTCAAAAGAAACATGCGGGATAATTTTCAAATGTCGTTCTACAATTTATAAGTTTGAAATTTTTTACACTTGCATTGTTGGAGGGATAAAATAGCCCATAAAATACCAGATTTCTACGTGATCTAGATGTATATCGTAATATTATATGCTGGGAAACCTTACTCTTGGGGTTGATGATTGTTGAAGTGGTGGCGCAGTCGTGGTGGCTGAGTGGTAAGGTTTACACACCAGGGGAAATAAGCCAGGACACTTGATGGGTTTAAAATAAAAGGCAACTGGTTGGAGGAAAGAAAGGCTTGAGAGAAGTCGGAGCGGTTTTTGACTATTGGCCTATCGATTCACATGGCGGTGATTGACTTTAGGTGCTATCTCGGTGGGAGCGAAGTGAACTAGGTCCGAACTCGGTGGGAGCGAAACAACTACTGACAATCCTCGGTTCTCGATTTAACACGAAGACCTTTCTTCTTTCCCATTGGTCGAAAGGTGGGACGTGGCCGTTTTCTATTGGTTGACCTTTGGGAAGGTGCTTCCTAATTGGTCCTTGCTACTTTCTTTGTCTTTGGACTTGTCCTGACACGACCAGGAAATACTGTGTCGTTGAACTCAACTTTTATTATTTCCGCGATAATAAAATTGGCTGTAATTTTGCTAATGATTCTGCTCACTTTTAAGCCTCTTTTCTAGGCCTTGTTTCTCTAAGTCATTCTATCCTCCAGTTACCTTATTCTTTATTAAGTCTTTGAAACATACATTGCATACATATTGGGTCGGGGTTGCATACAGCTATTTACAAATTATGACAGATGCGCCCCCTACATGTGAAGAATTTATGAAGGGTTTTAGTCTGAATAAGTTCTTTACATCAAAGAAAATAATTTTGGGCGAAAATTAATTGATTATAGGGAGGTTATATACAATCTTGATAAGGATATAAGAGATTTTAAAAAAAATGTAGTGTTAATGAAATATAGTTGGTTGTTAGTTAATAGAAATCAAAATTTTATAAAGGTGCATCATAATATGTTGAGTACTATGGTACAAAAAAAATGAAAAATTGCCTAACTAATTTTTGCTCGAGATTGGGAAAGAAAAACGAGGAAATTTCATAAGGTATTTTGAAATCAAAATAAAAATAAAAAAAAATAGTTGAATGAAATCAAAGTTGAATGTTTGGTTGAAAAAGAGAAAAAAAAAATGCTTTGGTAACAGAAAAATGCCTAATTACTTTTTGCTCGAGTTTGGGAAAGGAAAACGAGGAAATTTCATAAGGTATTTTGAAATCAAAATAAAATAAAAGAGATGTTGAGAGAAATCAAAGTTGAATGCTTGGTTGAAAAAGAGAAAAAAATGCTTTGTTGCGTAAAAAAAAGAAAAAAAAATGTTTTGTTGCATGGGTGACAAAGGAAAAATGCCTAATTACTTTTTGCTCGAGTTCGGGAAAGAAAACGAGGAAATTTCATGAGGTATCAAAAATAAAAATAAAAGAAATGTTGAGCGAAATCAAAGTTGAATGCTTGGTTGAGAAATAAAAAAAATGAAAAAGGTTTTTCAAAAATAAAGGATGACTTAATGTCTTAAGTTTAACCGAAAACCAATGAGTTTTCGTTGATAAATGAAGCTACGATAATATAACTAAGTGGTACATAAAATAGTAATTAATGGTTAAAGGTGATAATAAATTGAATAAGTTGCTAAATTGGTTAAATATTTTAATTTTAATTTGAGAAAAAATAGTGAAAATGGTTAATATATAAACAATAAGGTGTATTGGTTTGAACCCTTTTTGTATCTACATGCCCTGATCTAGATGTCTTAATTGCTTAATTATGCCCTATAGGATTTCTTTTGTCTTTGTGTGTATTGTGAAAAATGTTAGAAGTTTTTTGTGTAAGAAAGGTGTGAGCGAATTCTATGTGTTGTCGAGATCCTAAGGTCTGTGATATCTAAGTGTAGGTGGAATATGTAATGTTTTTTGGGAGTCTGTAAAGTAATTATGATTAATTATAATAGGGATGTGAACTCATTTAGAAGTGTGTGACGTCTTGTGTGTATGGAATTGTATTTGTAAGAGTTGATACGCAGGCTCGAACTGGAATCCAAGATTGGTGGCATGGAGAGATCTGGATGGGAAAAGCGGTGACCTATTTTTATGTGCTAGCCAAGAGAGGGATCCGAGGTAATTTGATCCGGAAATGGGGAAGCTCCCTCTGTTTGCATACGGCTGATTTTATCCCCTCGCGGGGCTACTTGCTTCCTGTCCGCCGTCTAATTGTCTTTGTGCTAATTGAATCTTCTACTTGGCACTGGTTTGTTAATTTTCTAGTTTCCTCTATCTGGGAAGAATGATGTAAATCGTTTTTGTTTGTCGTAGGTCGTGTAATTTCGGTATTGGTTGTATTGTGTGTGCGACATATTTTGTGTACGAATTGTTTTATTTTGTGGGTTGGGTCGGTGTTTTTACGTGGTGTTGGTTGGATTCATCGATACTTCTAGAGAATCGGCAGGTGGGACAGGTTTTTACCTGTTTTTGTATTGTCGTGTGTTATGTTCTGCCAATAACATTGTGAAGAGATGAGTTGGTGTAGTTTCGGCATTATTTGTATTTTGAAAATCCGGATATTGTATCCATTTATTAAATCGAATGGTCGTTGTGACTTTAGTAAAAATGCTATTCAGTGATATTAGAGTGAATTAAGTGAAAGTGAGGCTTTCAACGTGGACACGTTTTGAGTTGAGAAGTGTCACAGGCGTGGTGAAGGCGTCTTTGGCCTGAAGTGAAAAATTTTGTGGTGTGACCTGTGACACGAATCGTAAAAAAATTGTAAATGAGAAGGTGTCACGTGAAGCCTTTGTTTGTACAAAATTTAACCTGTTCTCACTATGAACAACAAAGTTACTAAAGTCATGGGTGTTGGTTGTATGAACATATATCGAAATTTTTATATTGTTGGTGAATATGGCACGTTTAATGTGAAATTTTTTTAGTGTTTTGTGTAGACGAGGTTGTTATTAACGGTTGTGCATGCGCTTACTGGTTGTTGTCGTCTTTTGGCGCGAGTGTCGCGCTTGTTGGGCGGGTTGTGCGTGTTTGTTGCGTGATGACGTATGGGTGCGTGTGTTGTTAGCGTGAGGCATGTTGTTAGCGTGAAAAACCGTCCTGTTGGATGGATGTCGTCTGTGTTTTGCTGTTGTGATTATCGTTTGTTATGAGGTACATTTGTGTGATTATTGTGTGACGACGTATGGTCACGTATGGATTTCGCGTGGTAATTGTGTGCTGTGCTGTTGTATGGACACGTTTTTTTGGCATGGTGATTGTTGAAGCCGTTGTGGCTTGTGAGTTGAGGGCATATAGTACTGGCAATTGGGTTGAGTAAAAGGTTGCGTGGTGTGAGATTAGAATGGTGGCATATAAAGAGTTGTAGTTGGGTCAATGAATGCAGGCAAGGGTTGTCCTGTGTGAAAAATTTGGTTGCAGTGCAAGTCCTTTCGGACAGGTTTGGCCTAGCCCGTGCGTGCATTCATTGGGTACAAGGTTGGATACATGGTTAAAGGGGTAGGTAGGGTTAGATATAAGTCCAAAGCCAATTTCTTGACGTCATAGGGTGCCTACCTCAGTTCAACAGGCCTCCTCTGGGACGTCTTGGCTTGGGACTCGGGACTGCTTGCACGGTCCGCGGAATTGAAGGGAAGTCCGGTACTGGGATATCGTTTTTAGGACTGTTTGCACTGTCCCGGGTCGCGTGGATTACTTTCGGGTGCGGTGTACGGATACGGCATGGCGGTGGATGACTCCTCGGTGGTCGGTGTCCAGCCACGTTGACACTTGCCTGGGGTGGTGGCACGGGCGTCGGCTGTCCCGTCCATCTTGCCTGGGGTTGGCGGGGGTTGTGTCCGTCGTCCTCCCCGGGGGATGGCGCTCCGGAACTCCGTCTCACCTTGCGTGGCGTTGACTCGTCGAAGGGCCACTGTCATCTGCCATATAATGGCCGCTAGAAGGCGTCTGGTCGCCTCGCTTCTTGCTAGCTTCTTTCCGCTCGTCGCCAGTTTCTTCTTTCTCGGTTTGTCATTGCCGTTTGTTTTGCTGGTGTCTTGGCTAATCTCCATCTTTATCCTGTCGACTTTCAATAGCTATCGTAATATTATATGCTGGGAAACCTTACTCTTGGGGTTGATGATTGTTGAAGTGGTGGCGCAGTCGTGGTGGCTGAGTGGTAAGGTTTACACACCAGGGGAAATAAGCCAGGACACTTGATGGGTTTAAAATAAAAGGCAACTGGTTGGAGGAAAGAAAGGCTTGAGAGAAGGCGGAGCGGTTTTTGACTATTGGCCTATCGATTCACATGGCGGTGATTGACTTTAGGTGCTATCTCGGTGGGAGCGAAGTGAACTAGGTCCGAACTCGGTGGGAGCGAAACAACTACTGACAATCCTCGGTTCTCGATTTAACACGAAGACCTTTCTTCTTTCCCATTGGTCGAAAGGTGGACGTGGCCGTTTTCTATTGGTTGACCTTTGGGAAGGTGCTTCCTAATTGGTCCTTGCTACTTTCTTTGTCTTTGGACTTGTCCTGACACGACCAGGAAATACTGTGTCGTTGAACTCAACTTTTATTATTTCCGCGATAATAAAATTGGCTGTAATTTTGCTAATGATTCTGCTCACTTTTAAGCCTCTTTTCTAGGCCTTGTTTCTCTAAGTCGTTCTATCCTCCAGTTACCTTATTCTTTATTAAGTCTTTAAAACATACATTGCATACATATTGGGTCGGGGTTGCATACAGCTATTTACAAATTATGACATGTATATTATTACTAATGATGGATATGTGAATGGCATACAAAATAATAATAAAGAATAAAATAATTAATTAATGTTAAAATGTTTTATCTCTACAAAACACCTTCTGTATATAAGCGCTTGAAGAAATAAAAACAAAAATTCACAATTATTATAGAAATGATTAAATTGTATAATGACAAAATTTAAGTTTGGTTAAAAAATGAATAAGAAAATGTTTTAAAATATTCATCTTCAAAAAGGGAAAAAAAACGTTATTTTTTTAAATAATTTTTCATCATGATTTTCAAAAATGAAAAGAAAAAAGTTAATTAAATGGTTAGATTTTCGATAGTCTCACAGCGGCTCTTAGATACAGGAGGGAAATGTGAGGTGAATAGGAAACATGTGCGGACATAGGTTTGGAGAATATAGAAATACAGGAAATTGGGATAGAGATTGGTTTGGGAGAGCATAGAAGGAGTGTTAGACTAGTGTGACGGCTTGTAAATAGAAATAGCCTGAAATTCGTTTGAAAAGGTTGCAGTAAAGACTTGGAGAGAATTGCCGGGCTAATTGATGTCGAAAGGTCACTTCTGGAGATTGGAAGGCTATTCGGCGGCTAATTACAGCGGGATGAATCATATTTTTAGAGGGAGATTTTCCATTTCAGATATGGAATACACATAGAAATCGGTGGACGAGTGGCTAAAACCCTCGATTCCCGACAGCCATGAATTGGGATATAATCCCGCATTGGACACTTTGTTTTAATATATGAATAACCTCCACATATTATTCATTGTTGTAAATATCATGAACTAGGTTGTTCTCTTTGAACTCTCGCAGTCCATCGGTGGCGGAGTCTTTCACACGGTGGGCCCCACCAATGAAGACTGTGTATATATTTTACATATATGTATATTTATCAAATATTCTATATATTTTATCTATTTATATTCATACATATTTCATTATATAATCTTATTTATTCATATTTATCCTGCATTTAACCTTATATATTCTTATTTGCACATTGTAATAAATCAGTTTCAATCTCAATCTCTTTGAGCGGCACCTAGTAAAGTTATTTTGGAACCAGATGGGATACTTTATATCTGAGGTGGAAAAACAATTTTACACAGTTAACGAGGAGAAAACATATTGAATATTTATGGCATCTTACATTGGAGATTAAAACGAACCTATCCTAGGTATGACCTAACACATACAGTATATAAATAGGGGGATGATACAGATTATATTAATAAAGATAGGGTCTATTATACACAATATGGAGTGTGGAAGCAAATAGAACCAGTGTGCATTTTAATAGGTGGATATGATATTATTCAGTAGAACCTCCCTGTAAAGAACACCTAATTGCAGAGCCAAAATGTCCTTTAAGGAGCGGTGTCCTCTCATGGAAATTCAACTGTATATAATGAATATAATTTACCTAATTAAAATAAATTAACTAACAGTTTTATTATATTACAATTTGAAATATACTACATATATATTAAGGCTTAGTATATTGTAATGAAATTTAAAATGTATATTGACAATTTAGTATTATTGTGTGTGGGACAGAAAATATTTTATGTTACATTACAGATCTCTAAAACTTTGAAGGTCGTGTTTCAAAAAGTTAAAAATTTGTGGAGAAAGAGAGAGAGCTCACTATTATACTCAATGATTTGTATAGTAAATCAGGTAGAAAAAAAATAAATAGATTTTTGAAACAAGGGTTTATTGTGGTGACTGTGATACTAAGTCAAGTATCGCGGTTGGGTGACTCAAATTTGGCTGAAACCTTCCATCAGAGAGTTTCCGTCACATGAAGAGCAAAAGGCTGAAACATTCCATATGTTAATAGTGGTAGAATAAATACCAAAGTGATATCTATATATCTATAAGTATTGGAATCCCATTCAATAAAGTAAGCAAAAATACGAGAATCACGGGACGAGTGTCTTTTGTACGAAGATTTATTTTAAATCGCTCAAGCTTTCGGGCTGACCGCCCTTCTACAGGAGACAAGTGAACATATGGCACATCGGGTACTATATAGTGATGGGACTATTTACATATTCAATTTTTTTTTTTAATTTTTAAAAACTTTTTATAGGGATTTTGCATATCTAAGCAATGTTGGGAGGCATAATTAGCATAATAGTAAATTATGGACAGAAGAAATGACATGTATGATAATAGATATTGACTGTAGTAGAGCCTGTAATATCTTCTACTGTCTATGAGAGAGGAGGGGGGAAGGGGGAATCTGCACAGATGGAGGATACAAGGCTATGGAACAGGGATTGGTAGGATTCAGGGAGGTCGATATGTCTATTGATGGCATGGAAGCCCTGGGAAACGAGAGCTTCCAAGGTGAGGCGCTGCTGCTTGTTGTATATGCGGCTATAGTGCACAGATGGATTGGCCAGGTCGAAAGAGTGGTTGGCGGTTCGGATATGTTGATATATAGCTGATTTCTCATCTTGTCTGGAGATGTTTTTTCTGTGCTCCTCGAGTCTTGTCCCTACGCTCCTGCCCGTCTCACCAACGTAGACAACATCGCAGTCAGCGCAGGGAATGGAGTAGACACAGCCAGACAAGAGAGATGGGTTATATGGGCTATTGCTTTTCGTATCTGGGTTCCTAATGAGGGAGCTGATGTTAGGAGAGTTGGAGTACAGGGTCCTGACTCCAAACTTGCTTAGGGCTCGGGCTATGGAGGAGCTAGTGGGGGAATATGGGAGGACACATATGGATTTATATATGGGGTTGGAAGCGGTGTGGTTGGGGTTGTGGAAGTGGCGTAATATGAAAGACTTCGGGTATTGGAATTTTATGAGATTGGCTATGACTCTATTGGTTTCCATGGTTTTGAAATCAGAGGTGGAACAGTGGGTGTGAACTCGTTTAGATAGGGTTCTGACGGTGTTGATTTTGTGACTTAGGGGGCAGAAGGAGTTGAAGTGAATATAATTGGGTCTGAACGAGTTCTTGTAATGTACTGTGGAGTGGGGGGGGGGGGGTATCTGGTTGGGGTCCGGATGATTAGGAAATCTAAGAATGGGAGGGCGTTGTAGGTTTCGGTTTCATGGGTGAAGGAAAGGTCAGGATGGTAACTAATGAGTTTAGAGAGGATATTTTCAACCTGGCTTTTTGTGCATATGCAGAACACATCATCTATGTATCTACGCCAAAGGCGGATATCGGATGGAAAATCTGAGGTGATCTGCATATCTATAGACCGCATAACAATCTCAGCAGCAGCTGAGGAAAGAGGGTTCCCCATTGGGGACCCTTTTATCTGTAGAAAAAACTGGGAGTTGAAGGAGCAGACTGAGGATTGTAAACAGAGATGGGTGAGTTCTATAATTTTGGAGGAGGTATGGCAATCGACTTGGGAATCAACTAGAAAGGACCTGAGGGAGTCTATAATTAAATCATGGGGAAGGCTAGGGTATAAGGATACTACATCAAATGAAACCATGACGAGGTTCGGACAAGGAGGGGTACCATGCACATCATTAATGAAAGTACTGGTGGAGGTGATGGAAGAAAGGGAAGGAGTACCTTTCAGAAGGGACGAGAGGAACGACGAAATGAACTTGGAGACTGGAGCCATGGGGGATAGGAAGTGGGCCACGATTGGTCTTAACGGAATTCCGGGCTTGTGGAGCTTGGGCAGGCCATATATATAGGATTCGGTAGCGGTATCAGGGAGAAAGGACTTGTGTTCTTCTGGTGAAATGATCTGGTTTCTTTTCAGACGGTTGAGTTCTTTTCGGACGGAGGAGTATATGGTGGATCTGTTTTGGGCAGAGATGGGTTTGAAAGTGGAGTGATGATGACTGTTTGGGAACCTTTATCCGATTGCATAATGGCTAAATGGTTTTTCTGCCGTAATTTTCGGATGATATCGAATTCAAGTGGGGAGGCACGGGGTTGGGCGAACGGGAGGCTCAGTATGTTGGAGACTGTGTGGCGTATTTTATATTTGTCTGAATTATTAAGGTTGCGGATGCCAGCTTCAACAGCACTGATGATTTTTAGGGGATCTGGCCTAGAGACAGGTCTAAACTTGAGGCCTTTGCTTAGAAGGGTGGTTTCCTGGGGAGTGAGAACCGTTGAGGAGAGGTTAACGAGATTGGAGGAATGGTCGGTGTCATGGAGTTGTAGACGAAATTTAACTGACCAGTAGCGGAGTTTTTTATCGTGTCGGATTCTTATATTCTTCTGTAGGCGCTTTACTTCTGCGGTTATATTGGATATGATGTGGGTCAACTGGTTTGGGGGGATTGTCTGGGAGATGATGCATGCGAGCTGTTTGAGGGTTTTGGACAGAAAGCGTATGTTGGAGTGGCATCCCTGTATTCTGGCGTGGAGGAGGCGTTTCTGTAGATCGGATATAGCTCTCTGTGAATATGAGTTGCCAACTGGGTCTTTTACTCTCAAGGACGGGGGAATGAAATCCAGGGCCACGCAACGTTTGTTGAAGTCGAGATGGCATCTCCATGTGGCAAGCTTCAGGGACTTGCGGCGGAAGACAATCAAGTAGTGGGTGATGTTAATGGAAGGCGGGTTCATAACTTGGTATAGAACTATAAGTATTGGAATCCCATTCAATAAAGTAAGCAAAAATACGAGAATCACGGGACGAGTGTCTTTTGTACGAAGATTTATTTTAAATCGCTCAAGCTTTCGGGCTGACCGGCCCTTCTACAGGAGACAAGTGAACATATGGCACATTGGGTACTATATAGTGATGGGACTATTTACATATTCAAAATTTTTTTTTAATTTTTAAAACTTTTTATAGGGATTTTGCATATCTAAGCAATGTTGGAAGGCATAATTAGCATAATAGTAAATTATGGACATAGATATGCAGATCACTTCAGATTTTCCATCCGATATCCGCCTTTGGCGTAGATACATAGATGATGTGTTCTGCATATGCACAAAAAGCCAGGTTGAAAATATCCTCTCTAAACTCATTAGTTACCATCCTGACCTTTCCTTCACCCATGAAACCGAAACCTACAACGCCCTCCCATTCTTAGATTTCCTAATCATCCGGACCCCAACCAGATACCCCCCCACTCCACAGTACATTACAAGAACTCGTTCAGACCCAATTATATTCACTTCAACTCCTTCTGCCCCCTAAGTCACAAAATCAACACCGTCAGAACCCTATCTAAACGAGTTCACACCCACTGTTCCACCTCTGATTTCAAAACCATGGAAACCAATAGAGTCATAGCCAATCTCATAAAATTCCAATACCCGAAGTCTTTCATATTACGCCACTTCCACAACCCCAACCACACCGCTTCCAACCCCATATTGTTACATCATGATTAATAGCGTATTTCTTATATTATTTTTAATATATTTGAAATTTAAATATATATTTATTTATTTTTATATTCTATTATATTTATTTTAAAACAGATTATTTAGATTATCATCATTTGTATTTAGGTACACGTGTGACTTCACTGCTCTCTTTGATGTGAGAAATAAATAAAGGATTCTGGCGGCTACTTAAAGTAGACTTATCTCATTATTCCCCTTATATAAATTGTAGGATGGTTGAAACACGCTCTGGTAAGATGCAAGACCCAGCACAGGGGAGAATCATGGCTGAAGAGTCTGCCAAGCCGCAGCCTAGTGCAACAATTGGTGGAGATGCTAGTTCCGACCCAGTTGTCTTGAATCCCAACATCAACATCCCCAAGTATGATGGAACGGAAGACCCTCGCCCATGGATTGAATCTCTTGAAGAAATTGGCTTCCTGTACCATTGGGCAGGACTACATTATCTCTCCTTATGCTGCCATGAATATGATTGGTAGCGCCAAAACCTGGCTGAACCTACACAAGATAAGTTTCACCAGCTGGGAAAATTTCAAGAGCCGCCTAATGAGGATTTTGCCTCAGACGCCAACAAAGAAGAAATTAAGATGAGACTAAACAGGATGCAACAGTGGAATGAACCTGCAATCAGGTTCGCAGAGGATATCCTTGTACTGTGCAACAAGGTCGACCCCCAAATGGAAGAAGAGACTAAAATAAACTGGGTTATTGGAGGGTTAAAGAAAGAATACTCTTTTGCCCTCTACTTAAACCCTCCTAAGAATACCAACGAACTCCTAAGATTGTGTAAAAAGATGGATTTGTTTGAATATAATTATCAAGAACGTGTAGAAAAGTCAAAGGCCTCTACATAATGTACCATGCTCTCCTCGTCCCCATCATCAAGAGCAATGGAAGAACGCTCCGTCGTTCAGAAAACCACACCAGAACACTTTCAAGCCCCAGGTTCCTGCTCCCAGACAATACCAGGCCAACCCCTCGCCCCAGGTCTCTGCCGCTGGACGACCTGCCTATGCAAATTCAAGTTTCACGCAGAGACAGACCTACCAAAATAAAGTCTACAACAAGAGTCCAGCTACAAACAAAAGCAGGACGGAGGACGGAAGACCTATATGCTTTAAGTGCAATATTCCAGGACACATTGCGCGTTATTGTAGGGTCAAGTTTGTGAGGATCGTAGAAGAGGACCCCTCAGTTTCCCAAGACAAGAGTCAAGAAAATCTTCAAAAGGACGAAAGAAAAGATTATACACGGCCTCGCCTCTATGCGGATGTTTGTAATGACACACAACGAATATTCCTACACGGAATAGATATTCCGTGTTGGAAGATTTAACTAAGTGTCGCGCTTTTCCTTCAATCAAAGCAAGTCGACCATAAATGGAATTAGAAAGTTGGACCCTAGGTACAAAATTAATATTAATGTGGACAAGATAGGGTTATGCGAAGCTTTGATTGATACAGGCGCCGATCTTTCAGTGGTCGACCTAAGGACAGCACTTTTTGCTGGCCGTGAAATGAATAGTCTCACTAAAACATGTTCAGGACCCGATGGGAAAAAAATTAGATATGGTAGGTAGCATTATTTTAGATTTAAAAATTGATGACACTGAATTATCCCACGAATTTGTAGTAATGGACGCGCATCTACGAACTCTTATTCTTGGACGAGATTTCCTTTAAAAAATGAATGCTAAAATTGATTGTAAACGATAAAATATAATTTGATGAGTAATCATGACGTAAGCAATTATGATCTTAAAAAAATAAAGAGCACTACAGATACCGTTATACCTAAACTATCTATTAAATTGATTAGGGCCTCAATAGAAGCAGAGGATGGGGAATATGTCATCGAAGAGAACAACAAAATGACTCAAACAAATGGTCTTCGATTGGCAAGAAGTTTGCTTACTGTCACGGATAAGAAAACTCATATCTGGATAACGAACCCTTATCCTCGACCTTTAAAAATCATGAAAGACCAAACATTGGCTTATGGAAGTCTTCCTGCAGAGGTAAATTTTATAGAGAATATAGAGAAGCAGAATGAAAATGACGAAATACAATTTCAAATAAACAAAAATTTATCATTTAAAGAACAAGAGAGGTTAAAACAAATCTTGGCCAAGTATACTGATTTGTTCTCATCGAGGTTAGGCAGGACCAATTTGGCAAAACATCAGATTCATACAGAAGACGCAAAACCGATAAAGCACAAGCCTTATAGGGTAAGTGCTAATGAACGAACCATCATAAAGGATCAAATAGACGAGATGCTTGAAGAAGGAATAATTAGACCATCTTCAAGTCCCTGGTCTTTTCCCGTTATATTGGTGAAAAAACGAGATGGCAAATACAGATTTTGTGTGGATTACAGGAAATTAAATGAAGTAACAGTGAAGGATGTTTATCCAATCCCAAGAATTGATGATGTAATGGATTCTCTCCAAGGATCCAAGTACTTCTCAGCAATATCTCAAATCGGGATATTGGCAAGTCGAAATTGAAGAGAGAGACAAAGAGAAGACGGCTTTCACTACGGCACATGGGTTATATGAATTCAACGTGATGCCTTTTGGACTTTGTAACGCGCCTGCTACCTTTGAGAGAAATATGGAGAATATGCTTGGAAATCTGAGATGGCAAATTTGTTTGTGTTATCTGGATGATGTTATCATATATAGCCCGGATTTTCCAACGCACCTCAAAAGACTCGAAGCTGTTTTAGATGTTTTCGTGAATCTAATTTAAGATTAAACGACAAGAAATGCAGATTTGCTTTTGAAGAACTTGAGATCCTTGGTCATATAACCAACCAACAGGGTATAAAACCGGCCGAATATAATATCAAAGCCGTTAGGGATTTTCCTCAGCCCAAGAAGGTCAAAGAAGTACAATCGTTCCTAGGAATGTGTTCCTGTTATAGAAAATTCATTAAAGATTTCTCATTAATTGCTGACCCATTAACAGGACTCATCAGAAAAAATGCGCAATTTACCTGGACAGAAAACAAGAGGAAGCATTTCAAAACCTTAAAAAAGCTCTGATAGATCCGCCAATTTTAGGTCACTTTGATCCAAATGCAGCTACCTACATTCACACAGACGCCTCTAACATCGGCTTAGGTGCAACACTGGTCCAAATTATCTGTGGGGAAGAGAAGGTGATATCATATTTGAGTCGAACTCTAGTAAAGCTGAGCAAAATTACTCAACCACCGAAAAGGAATGTTTGGCTTGGTGTGTGGGCGATATCAAAACTACGACCCTACCTATATGGAAGACACTTCAAGATAATTACAGACCATCACGCATTGTGCTGGCTGAAAAATCTTAAAGATCCAACAGGTAGACTTGCAAGGTGAAAACTTAAAATTCAGGAATACGATTTTGACATAATACACAAATCGGGTAAAAAACATATGGGTGCTGATGGCTTATCTAGAGGACCCCTACCTGAAACGGATTGGGTCGAAGATTATGAACGACTATTTTTGAATCAGATAATAAATGAAGAGGATGAATTCATAGAAAATGTTAAGAAAAGCCTTAAAGGAAGCAAACGAGCAATCACACAGAATTTTAAAGAGGAAAATGGATGTCTATATAAGAAGAACCCAAACCCTGAAGGCAGAGCATGGTTGCTGGTAGTGCCGAAGAAGAGAAGGAAAGAAATCATGAGTGAATTCCACAACCATATGCTGAATGGCCATCTAGGCATCGCCAGAACCACATACCGTTTGAAGAATAAATATCATTGGCCTTCCATGCTGAAAGATGTTTCAGAATTTTTAAAGACGTGCCATCTTTGCCAAAGTCGGAAAGGTTCAAATCAGTCGCCCTCTGGACTTTTGCAACCCATTCCCCCAGCTAACTACCCTTTTGAAAGAATCGGGATTGACTTTGTTGGTCCCGTGCCATCAACGAAAAGAAGAAGGAAGTGGATAATTGTGTTGACTGATTATTATACCAGGTACGCTGAAACAAAGGCAGTCTCAGAAGCAACAGTGAAAGAAGTCTCTACATTTTTAATCGAACAATTTTTTTACGTCACGGGGCCCCAAGGTTTCTTATTAGTGACAGAGGTTCACAGTTTACTAGCAATTTGATGAAGGAGGTTATGAAAATGTGCAAAGTTAAACACTGCTTCACGACGAGCTACCATCCCCAGACTAACGGACTAACGGAACGGCTAAATAGAACTCTAATCAACATGATAAGCATGTATGTAAATACAGACCAGAAGAACTGGGACGAAATCCTCCCTTTGGTCACCCACGCGTACAATACCACGATTCAAGAAACCACAGGCTACTCTCCATTTTCCCTGTTATTTGGGAGGGAACCCATGTCCCTCTTAGACGACGATAATATCCCAATTGACAGTAACATGAACGATTATGACGAATATATAGAAAATTACTTAGATAAAATAGCAAGGACGAGACAGGTAGTCATTAACAACACAGAGAAGACTCAGGAAAGAATGAAGAGAAACTATGACAAAAACACAACGAGAGAATCTATGAACCAGGACATTTAGTGGCAGTTTGGACACCAGTCAGGAAAATCGGAAAATGTGAAAAACTATTGAGAAAATATTTTGGCCCATATCGAATATTAAAGAAGCTGTCTAACGTAAATTACTTAATTGAGCCGAAAGATAATCCTGGCCAAAACCCATTGATTGTCCATGTCTCAAGACTCAAACCCTATTTTGAGAGAATTGATGAGGTAACTCACGAGGACGTGACGACCTCTGGAGAGGGGGAAGTGTTACATCATGATTAATAGCGTATTTCATATATTATTTTTAATATATTTGAAATTTAAATTATATATTTATTTATTTTTATATTCTATTATATTTATTTAAAACAGATTATTTAGATTATCATCATTTGTATTTAGGTACACGTGTGACTTCACTGCTCTCTTTGATGTGAGAAAATAAATAAAGGATTCTGGCGGCTACTTAAAGTAGACTTATCTCATTATTCCCTTATATAAATTTGTAGGATGGTTGAAACACGCTCTGGTAAGATGCAAGACCCAGCACAGGGGAGAATCATGGCTGAAGAGTCTGCCAAGCCGCAGCCTAGTGCAACAATATATAAATCCATATGTGTCCTCCCATATTCCCCCACTAGCTCCTCCATAGCCCGAGCCCTAAGCAAGTTTGGAGTCAGGACCCTGTACTCCAACTCTCCTAACATCAGCTCCCTCATCAGGAACCCAGATACGAAAAGCAATAGCCCATATAACCCATCTCTCTTGTCTGGCTGTGTCTACTCCATTCCCTGCGCTGACTGCGATGTTGTCTACGTTGGTGAGACGGGCAGGAGCGTAGGGACAAGACTCGAGGAGCACAGAAAAACATCTCCAGACAAGATGAGAAATCAGCTATATACCAACATATCCGAACCGCCAACCACTCTTTCGAACTGGCCAATCCATCTGTGCACTATAGCCGCATATACAACAAGCAGCAGCGCCTCACCTTGGAAGCTCTCGTTTCCCAGGGCTTCCATGCCATCAATAGACATATCGACCTCCCTGAATCCTACCAATCCCTGTTCCCATAGCCTTGTATCCTCCATCTGTGCAGATTCCCCCCCCCCCCCCTCTCTCATAGACAGTAGAAGATATTACAGGCTCTACTACATTCAATATCTATTATCATACATGTCAATTTCTTCCGTCCATAATTTACTATTATGCTAATTATGCCTCCCAACATTGCTTAGATATGCAAAATCCCTATAAAAAGTTTTTAAAAATTTAAAAAAATTTTTGAATATGTAAATAGTCCCATCACTATATAGTACCCGATGTGCCATATGTTCACTTGTCTCCTGTAGAAGGGCCGGTCAGCCCGAAAGCTTGAGCGATTTAAAATAAATCTTACAAAAGACACTCGTCCCGTGATTCTCGTATTTTTGATATCTATATATATGAGTTACTTTAATTAAAGAAACAATCTATCTTCAATCAAAATAATGCAGGCTTGTTCAGGAGCACAATAGTGAGTATATTGAGAAGATACACATAGTTTTAGCGAGAAATGTTTGGTGGTATAACTGGGAGATACATCTTAGAAGCAGATGGCCTTCCAGGACTTTTCGGTTCATAAGCTGGACTGAGAAGATACAGAGAAGATTGGTATGGTTCCCCCGATGCTTTCATGGCAGTATATATACTGTGTGGTAGGAAAGATTCAGAAAATATTAGTACGGTTTCCGTGATTCTTGCTTAGCGGAATAACTACTGGGATAGGAGAAAAATGATAAGATTAGTATGGTTCACGTGATACTTGCTTGGCGGTATAAAAAACTACTGGGATAGGAGAAAAATGAAAAGATTAGTATGGCCCCCGTTTTACTTGCTTGGCGGAATAAAATATTACTGGGATAGGAACGATACAGAGAATATTAGTATGGCCCCCGTGATACTTGCTTGGCGGTAAAAAAAAACTACTGGGATAGGAAAGATACAGAGAAGATTATTATGGCCCCCGTGATACTTGCTTGGCGTATAATTACTGGGGTAAGAAAGATACAGAGAAGATTAGAGTATGGCTCTCGTAATACTTACTTGGCGGTATAATTACTGGGGTAGGAAAGATACAGAAAAGATTATTATGGCTCTCGTGATATTTACTTGGCGGTATAATTAGTGGGTAGGAAAGATACAGAGAAGATTAGTATGGCCCCCGTTATACTTGCTGGCGGTATAATTACTCGGGGTAGGATAGATACAGTGAAGATTAGAGTATGGCTCTCGTGATACTTGCTTGGCGGTATAATTACTGGGGAAGGAAAGATACAGAGAGATTCGAGTATGGCTCTCGTGATATTTACTTGGTGGTATAAAAAACTACTGGATAGGAAAGATACAGAAAAATATTAGTATGGCCCCCTTGATACTTGCTTGGCGGTATAAAAAACTACTGGGATAGAAATATACAGAGAGATTAGTATGGCCCCCGTGACTCTTGCTTGGCGGTATAAAAAAACCTACTGGATAGAAATATACAGAGAAGATTATTATGGCCCCGTGATACTTGCTTGGCGGTATAAAAAACTACTGGGATAGGAGAGTAATAGAGAAGATTAGTATGGCCCTCGTGATACTTTCTTGGCGGTATAAAAAACTACTGGGATAGGAAAGATACAGAGAAGATTAGTATGGCTTCGTGATACTTGCTTGGCGGTATAAATACTGGGGTAGGAAAGATACAGAGAATATTAGTATGGCCCCGTGATACTTGCTGGCGGTATAATTACTGGGGTAGGAAAGATACAGAGAAGATTAGTATGGCACTCGTGATACTTGCTTGGCGGTATTAATACTGGGATAGGAAAGATACAGAGAAGATTAGTATGGCTCTCGTGATACTTGCTTGGCGGTATTAATACTGGGATAGGAAAGATACAGAGAAGATTAGTATGGCTCTCGTAATAGTTACTTGGCGATATAATTACTGGGGTAGGA
This sequence comes from Cordylochernes scorpioides, assembly GCA_030710605.1. Classification (NCBI taxonomy): domain Eukaryota; kingdom Metazoa; phylum Arthropoda; class Arachnida; order Pseudoscorpiones; family Chernetidae; genus Cordylochernes; species Cordylochernes scorpioides. The sequence goes on from CP092867.1 coordinate 117,860,893, forward strand.
AAGATACAGAAAGATATTATGGCTCTCGTGATATTTACTTGGCGGTATAATTAGTGGGGTAGGAAAGATACAGAGAAGATTAGTATGGCCCCCGTGATACTTGCTTGGCGGTATAATTACTGGGGTAGGATAGATACAGAGAAGATTAGAGTATGGCTCTCGTGATACTTGCTTGGCGGTATAATTACTGGGGAAGGAAAGATACAGAGAAGATTCGAGTATGGCTCTCGTGATATTTACTTGGCGGTATAAAAAACTACTGGGATAGGAAAGATACAGAGAAGATTAGCATGGCGCTCGCAATATTTCACCCCTAGCGGTATAACTACTGCGATTGGAAAAATACAGGGAAAACACTGGTCAACACAATTTTTCACAAGAAACATTGATAGTGTTTATAATGTAACTTTTCTATGCTTAACATGAAGATAGAGGTATTCTGGCCGGAATCCATAATTCTTAAAATTAAGCGACTTCGACAAGTAAATTCGAAGTGTTTTTTAATGCTGAATTAAAAGATGAAATCAGAATTTTTTATCGCCCATGGTTTTTCCTGACATTTTTTTAATTATCAATTTTTGTATAGGAATATACTGTAATAATGTGATGTTAACATTTTCAATTAAATTTAAATTAAATTTTAAATAAATATTTATGATTATCTGATATTAAAAATAAATTAATAATTGAAATTAAATTAAACTTTCGGCTCCACATATCAACTGTTCCTGTCAAGAATGAAGCGCTAGTTAATGTAATGATGTCTGCGCAAAAAATACTTACGTTACAATTTTACTGTATATCCCTTTACATGGTGTTAGGCAAATATCAAAAGTGATAGAAATTTCCTGAATCATTATTGGAATCAGCGTGAAAAGTTATATCATAAACACCTTTAATGTTTCTTTTCCAAAATAAAAAAAATATATATTTTTTGTAGAGCTGTGAAATTAGTATGGACCCACGATACTTGCTTGGCAGTGGAGAGAATATCATTATGAAGTTCCAAATATTTTATTAGTGATGCATGTACTACGATAGGAGAGAGGCATAGACAGCCCGCGCGATATTTGATTAGCGGTATGCCTACTATCATAAGAAAGATACAAAGAAGATTAGTATGTGGCGAGAATCTTGCTTGGCGGTATGCCTACTATCATAAGAAAGATACAAAGAAGATTAGTATGTGGCGAGAATCTTGCTTGGCGCTATGCCTGCTATTATAAGAAAGATACAAAGAAGATTAGTATGTGGCGAGAATCTTGCTTGGCGCTATGCCTACTATTATAAGAATGATACAAAGAAGATTAGTATGTGGCGATAATTTTGCTTGGCGGTATGCCTACTATCATAAGAAGATACAAAGAAGATTAGTATGTGGCGAGAATCTTGCTTGGCGGTATGCCTACTATTTTAAGAAAGATACAAAGAAGATTAGTATGTGGCGAGAATCTTGCTTGGCGCTATGCCTACTATTATAAGAAAGATACAAAGAAGTTTAGTATGTGGCGAGAATCTTTCTTGGCGCTATGCCTACTATTATAAGAATGATACAAAGAAGATTAGTATGTGGCGATAATCTTGCTTGGCGGTATGCCTACTATTTTAAGAAAGATACAAAGAAGATTAGTATGTGGCGATAATCTTGCCTGGCGGTATGCCTACTATCATAAGAAAGATACAAAGAAGATTAGTATGTGGCGAGAATCTTGCTTGGCGGTATGCCTACTATTTTAAGAAAGATACAAAGAAGATTAGTATGTGGCGAGAATCTTGCTTGGCGGTATGCCTACTATCATAAGAAAGATACAAAGAAGATTACTATGTGTCGAGAATCTTGCTTGGCGGTATGCCTACTATTTTAAGAAAGATACAAAGAAGATTAGTATGTGGCGATAATCTTGCTTGGCGGTATGCCTACTATTTTAAGAAAGATACAAAGAAGATAGTATGTGGCGATAATCTTGCTTGGCGGTATGCCTACTATTTTAAGAAAGATACAAAGAAGATTAGTATGTGGCGATAATCTTGCTTGGCGGTATGCCTACTATCATAAGAAAGATACAAAGAAGATTAGTATGTGGCGAGAATCTTGCTTGGCGGTATGCCTACTATCATAAGAAAGATACAAAGAAGATTAGTATGTGGCGAGAATCTTGCTTGGCGGTATGCCTACTATCATAAGAAAGATACAAAGAAGATTAGTATGTGGCGAGAATCTTGCTTGGCGGTATGCCTACTATTATAAGAAAGATACAAAGAAGATTAGTATGTGGCGAGAATCTTGCTTGGCGGTATGCCTACTATCATAAGAAAGATACAAAGAAAATTAGTATGTGGCGAGAATCTTGCTTGGCGGTATGCCTACTTTTATAAGAATGATACAAAGAAGATTAGTATGTGGCGAGAATCTTGCTTGGCGGTATACCTACTATCTTAAGAAAGATACAAAGAAGATTAGTATGTGGCGAGAATCTTGCTTGGCGGTACGCCTACTATTATAAGAAAGATACAGAATTTGAAAGATGCAGAAAAGATTAGCATAACCTCTGACGTGCTAAAAGAGTTGAGTTTTCCAGTACAAATACAATTTAATTAATTTTAGCGACATTTTGTTTTTATATATATCAAAGTGTACACTATTAACGGAATGATAATGATTAAGTTGCAGTGATGAAATGATTGTTTTATAATAACTAGATACAGTAGAACCTCCATGAGAGGACACTCGCGCTAGAGGACACCTCTCTACAAAGGACAGTTTTTATTTTCAAACTTACCATTTTTCTATTTATAGCAATTCTCCGGTAAGAGGACACCTCTCCCTAAAGGACACTTTGGCTCTGCAATTAGGTGTCCTTTACAGGGAGGTTCTACTGTATACGATATGTGCAATAAATATGTACATGGCGCTTCAGATATTTCTGCAGATTTTGATAGAAGATCGCCAGCAGGTCTCCAGCGACACAACGAATTTCGCGATCTACAAAGAAAACGTAGATCACGTTCTTGTAATTCAACTGAGGAAATGGTGATCGGGTGGTCTTCGAGGCTGACGGCGAAGATCCAGAACTGCAGGTCCGGCGGCCGTCCGATGATGGATGGCTCTTGGATGAGAGGGCGGACGGCGCTGCAGGATCAGTAGCGGTGGGCCATCGACAGGTCGCAGGAGCAGCAGGAGGGCAGCCTCAACACCGGGTGCCCCAGATGGATGAGTCAGAGCGTGCAGGGTTAACCAGAGAGCAATGCCGGTCGCATGGCCCCAAAAGAGCAGAGACCAGGGGATGTTATGTTGGTAGTGGGCACGACAGGCGACCAACGTCTGAAAACCCGTGTGTTGGGAACGGCTGCAGGAGGCTCCATTCTGCGACGCACTGTGCGTGTGCTAATGCACAGACACGGGGTTCCAGGCAACACCACGGCTTCCTCCAAGCTCCTGTCCTGTTACACGCTCCTTGAGTTTTTCGCCACCGCTGGTAGAATGAACAAGGGTGGAGTTTTCCCAATACAAATAAAGGCTGACTCTATTTATAAGCTGCCATCAATAAAACATACCCGTTTTTTTTTCAACTATATTATTTTAGTGTTGGTGTGAATTTTCTATTAAAGTAGCCCTACATCAAGGTAAAATTTGGGACTGTATCGTTACCTAATGTTATACAAAAACGTCCCTTTAGCGACCTATCTGATGAGTGACCTCTTATCTATATGAATAAAAATGAATGTATGTGTGTCTGTCTGTCCTTTATGCCTGACCAAACCACTCATTGGAACGCCATGAAACTTTGGGAAGTTATTTAGTATAGTACTGGGAAGGTTTCTAGCAAATAAAATTTTTGAAATGACTTTTCGCCTAAAAATAATCAAGATAAATATTCTAATTTATCTGTTATAATTCAACACAATCTGCTCTAAATATTATCATGATGATATGATGATTTTGTAATGTAGAAAATTAGGAAAGACAAAATTCAGGATGACACAATTTATTTGAGACAAGAATAATGATACAATTCCAAGGCAAGATACTATTCCTTTAACTTCCAATTACCGAGGGAACCGATTAATATTGATTTTATTCAACTCATCAAGTATTTTTCAAGGGACCGGGAAAAAATGTTCACTCTATCGAGAGATTCGTTAGACAAACCTTTACTCGGGTATACCCGGGCGAAGCTGGGTACGTCCGCTAGTTTGAAATAAAAAATGACCCAGTCTGAATTAATCCAACCTCCAATATGAGACCACCTCCAGGAGAAACTAGAGGATTATCCTTATTTTTAAGTCATGGTCTCTCATGGGAGGTTCTACTGTATACTAGAAAGATTATGCTTAAATGTAGATATTGTCAAGTGGCTCTGCGGCTCCGGTCACAAGAGGCTCCATGGGACGCCTGTCAATCATCCCTGGACTCCGGGGGGACCACAGGTCTGAGGGGTTCTCGGAATCTTATCGGCAAATAGGGAGGGCGGGAGGCCTCGGTGGCTGACGACGCTCATTATTACAATATCTTTACCTTGGGATAAGTTGTTTTATCATCTGACTCTCTCTCCCTACAAATACCTCTTGTATATAATTTTATTGGAGAACTAGAAGGTAAATACCCTTTATAATAAATTAATTATTCCCAAATTTGCCCTTGCTTTATTTATCTCCGCGACAATAATTTGTTTTTCTGCCTCCGATTTTCGCAATCACTTAATCGGAATTTGATATACATTTATCCCGGGTAATGATATAATATTTTCTTCTATTTGGCCAAATATGGAAAATTTAACCATCTCAGTTTTTTTTTTTTTTTTGTATCTTTATTAAAAAACTATCGGACGTACCCGGCTTCGCCCGGGTTTTACCCGAGTAAAGGTTTGTCTAACGAACATTTGTTAAAACAATTCTATATAAACTTATAAAAAAAATATTAGATATATTTTGATAATTTGAAACTCGTAAATTTGAATCTCTCGATAAAGTGAACATTTTTTCCCGGTCCCTTGAAAATTACTCGATAAGTTAAATAAAATCAATATTAATTGGTTCCCTCGGTAATTGGAAGTTAAAGGAATAGTATCTTGCCTTAGAATTGTATCATTATTCTTGTCTCAAATAAATTGCCGTGTAATCCTGAATTTTGTCTTTATTAATTTTCTACATTACAAAATCATCAATTTATCTATTCTCCCAATATATATGTTGTAGATCTATATATATAAAAATGAATGTATGTGTGTGTGTCTGTTTGTTTGTTTGTCCTTTATGCCTGACCAAACCACTCATTGGATCGCCATGAAACTTTGGGAAGTTATTTAGTATAGTACTGGGAAGGTTTCTAGCAAATAAAATTTTTGAAATAATTTTTCGCCTAGAAATAATCAAGATAAATATTCTAATTTATCTGTTATATTTCAACAATCTGCTCTAAATATTATCATGATGATACGATGATTTTTTAATGTAGAAAATTAGGAAAGACAAAATTCAGGATGACACGGCAATTTATTTGAGACAAGAATAATGATACAATTCAAAGGCAAGATACTATTCCTTTAACTTCCAAATACCGAGGGAACCAATTAATATTGATTTTATTCAACTTATCGAGTATTTTTCAAGGGACCGGGAAAAAATGTTCACTTTATCGAGAGATTCGTTAAACAAACCTTTACTCGGGTAAAACCCGGGCGAAGCCGGGTACATCCATACAAGAATAATGATACAATTCCAAGGCAAGATACTATTCCTTTAACTTCCAATTACCGAGGGAACCAATTAATATTGATTTTATTCAACTTATCGAGTATTTTTCAAGGGACCGGGAAAAAAATGTTCACTTTATCGAGAGATTCGTTAGACAAACTTTTACTCGGGTAAAACCCGGGCGAAGCTGGGTACGTCCGCTAGTAAATGATAAAACTAACTTTGACTTGTGCGCAATTAATAGGTAGAAAATCTTACTTTTGATAAATAATCTTTAAGATAATAAACTTAGTGATAATAAAACTTATAGATAAAAAAAAACATGTTATCATCGTCGCAATTTGTGCGCTGCTTTCGAGTTAAATCTACAAATCTGCAAATAACTGAAAGGATATTCAAGATATTCAAGAAATTATTTTTCAAAATCCTTCCAGGGGATATACCTAATAATATCCCAAAATTTCACGGCGATTGGATGTATGGTTTTTGAATCTATAGAGTACAGACAGATAGACAGACATGCAATTATATATATATATAGATAAGAAAAACTCAAAATAACATTTTAATTTTGTGATTTTCAAAACTATTCTGGCAAAATATAAAACCGTGAAAAAATATTGCAAAATGGAATTGTACTGGGATCTAAGGATAAATTAAGAAAAAGGCTTTCCCTGATCGTGTAACTAGAATTGCTGATCTGTCGGAATAAAAATAACTAATCGTTGATTTTTAATTATTCTAGAATTGGCTATAAATATCCATTCTTGATTAATTAAGTAATAAACCACATACACATTCCAGGCTGTTGGCCCTCGTCAGCGTGGTGCAAGCTGTACCTCGAAGACCAAAAAAAAATAAATAAATAAACTGGTCATTCAGGCATCCTGAAAAATCAGGAAACGGTAATTTAAGGCCAGAATCGCATAAAAACACAAAAAAAAAGTAAAAAAAAGTACAAAAGTGAAATTGTCCTGGGATCAGGTGGATGAATTAAGAAAAAGGCATCTCTTTATTGTGCAGCTAGATGGCGCAAGCCATCAGCAACTTTTATTTGCACGATCAAGAGAAGCCTTTTTCTTAATTTATCCACCTGATCCCAGTACAATTTCACTTTTCTACTATTTAAAAAAAATATTTTTTTGTGTTCTCATGCGATTCTGGCTTTAAATTACCGTTTCATGATTTTTCAGGATGCCTGAATGACCAGTTTATTTTTATTTTTTTGTCTTCGAGATACAGCTTTCACCACGCTGATGAGGGCCAAAAGACCGAAAATCTCTTCTTGATTAATCACGAAAGGGTATTTAGCCAATTTTGGAATAATTTAAAAAAATCAACGATTAGTTGATATTTATTTCGACAGATGGCGCCAGTAAATTTGTAAGATCAGGAGATGCCTTAATATACGAGGGGTGTCCGTGGCCCGACCATGAGAACGAAATATTAGAAACTAATAAATTCTACCATATATACCTTAAAGCCTTGTATAAATATATGTAAATTTTTAAGTTTCTACAGCTAACCGTTTTTTTTTTTTTTTTGTTATAGGTTCTGAAAGAGGACAAGAAACAGGAATCATCTAAAATGGAGACAAACGAGATTCGTGCTGTAATAAAATATCTTTGTAAGAAAGGAATGTCGCCGAAGGAAATCTATGAGGATATGGTGGATACATTAAGGGAAGATGCTCCCTCCTATATCGCAGTGAAAAAAATGAGTAGCTGCGTTTAAATTAGGGAGGATCAGCACCGAAGACGAACATCGACCAGGAAGACCTGTTGAGTCAGTTACTCAAGAAAACATCGAGAAGATACATGATTTGGTTATGTTGGACAGATGAATGACAGTTCGTCAGATAGAAGAGACCTTGGGTATTCCGAAAACAACAGTGGATCGGATCAAGAGAGAACACTTGGGCCTCAGGAAGCTTTCTGCCCGTTGGGTTCTCAAACTTTTGACACCCGATCAAAAGGCTATAAGGTGAAAGTTATATTCGGACAATCTTGCGTTATTTGAAGTCAATCCAGAGGAATATTTTAATAGATTTGTTACCATGGATGAGACTTGGGCCCATCACTTTACACCAGAGTCCAAGCAACAATCCATGCAATGGAGACACTCCGGTTCTCCTCCCCCCAAGAAAGCCAAGACAGTACCATCAGCAGGGAAGGTTATGGTGTCTGTCTTTTGGGATTCCGAGGGTGTACTTCTTCTAGTCCTTCTGAATAAGGGTGGCACTTATTTGGTGGCAGGGTGGCACTGGCAATTATTATGCAAATCTTGTGAAGAAACTACGAGGAGCTATTAAAGAAAAGAGAAGAGGAAAGGTGTCCAGGAAGATTGTTTACCATCAAGACAATGCTCCGAGTCATCGGTCGCTGCAAGCCATGGCTGCTATTTATGATTCTGGCTTTGAACTTTTACCACATGCACCCTATTCACCAGATTTAGCTCCGTCTGACTTCCACCTATTTCCTCATTTGAAAAAAACACTTTCTGGCATTCATTTTAGGTCAGATGAAGAGGTCATTAATGCTGTAACCTCATTTTTTAAGTCACTTGAAACATCGTTCTTTTTAGAGGGCATAAAAGCATTAGAACATCGCTGGAAAAATTGTGTATATACCTTAAAGGGGATTATGTTGAAAAATGAATCATAATCATTTTATTAGTCATTTTCTTTATATGTCGGGCCACCGACTTATGGGACACCCCTCGTATAATATAGTTTCAATTGAACTGAACTACAAGGTGTGTCCAATATATAATTAGACTGGTCAAAAATATAGAAAAAATAGAATGATTAAAAAAGGTTTTATTAGTATTTTTCAAGATAGTCCCCTCCCGCATCTATACATAATTTCCATCTCTTCTCCCATGATTTAAAACATTTAGAAAAGGCATCTTTCGGGATGTTCTTCAAGACCTTTTTCGAATCCGCTATGATGGACTTTCTAGTGTCAAATTTCCTTCCTTTTAGAGCCATTTTGAGTTTTGGAAAGATGAAAAATCATTTGGAGCTAGATCTGGGGAATAGGGAGATTGTGGAAGTATTTGGATGCCGTGTTTAGCCAAATAAGTCAGTACAGATTTTGCGGTGTGTGGTGGTGCATTATCATGATGGATAATCCAATTTTTGGAACTCCACATTTCACTTCTTTTCAGACGAATTGATTCACGTACACGTCTCATAATGTTTATGACTCCTTATTGATTGTTTGACCTTCCTCTAGATATTCATAATGCACAATTCCCTTTATGTCAAAGAACGTGACCAATGAGACTTAGTTTTTTGACTTGCAAATTCGGGATTTCTTCGTTCTTGGTTCAAATTTTCCTTTCTACTCCATGGATTGGCGTTTTATTTTCGGGTCATACCCGTAAACCCATGTCTCGTCTCCAGTTATTACTTTTTTCCTTCCAATTAGGGTTTTCTTCCATCATTTCAAGCATTTTTTGGCAACTTCAACGCGATTCTCCTTTTGTTAGATTGTGAACATTTTAGGGACAAAATTTGAAGGTGTCTTCTTTAACTGCAAGCCTTTTTTAATTATCGATCCAACTGATGATTTTGATATCCCTGTTTCTTTCTCATGTCCCGTAACCCTATTCGTGGATTTTCTTTTATCAAATTTGAAATTTGGATCACCTTTTCAAGGTTCCTGTGCAGAATTTGACGTCCAACACGCTTCTCATCTTTAACCAATTCCATTCCATTTTTAAATCGTGAAAACCATCTAAATGTGGTGGGCTTATTTACATTTTCATTTCCAAATGCCAATTTCAACAAATCTAAAGTTTCTGAAGCCGATTTTCCAATTTTGTAGCAAAATTTAATACAAATTCGTTGTTTGAATTTTCTATCCATTACAAATTAGAAGTTGTTATGCAAGGCGTTCTTTTTACAAGCTTACAATTTATCAACTGCGCGCGCAATCACGTGGTGTGATATACCGCAGTGTAGCTGAAACTTTCTATTTTTTAAATAGACTTTTGAAAAAAATATCATTTTATTTTTTCTTTGTTTTTGACCTGTTTCATTATTTATTGGACACACCTTGTATTCTATAGAATTGAATTGCTCTCAAATAAGAGATTGGGTAACATACAAATGTTGATGTTTCGCGTGAGATTTAAATTAATGATTAAATATGAATGAATTTATACAATTTTGAAGAAGGATGGTATTCTTCTTTGGAATAAGGGAAACTTATTTCTCTCTCTCTCTCTTGGCCGTGCGACCACGCGGTGTACGAGCTCCGTTTTTCGAGAAGGAATTAGATTAGATCGAGCTGGATAATAATACCTTTGGGGTAATGGTGGAGAACCAGGAGCTTGGCGCGCATGATGCGGGAAGAACTTTCCAATTTAAAGATTTCGCATAAAACGTAAAATTCGAGTAGAAAGTATACAGGGGGTGTCCAAAAATAACGGAGAGGATTGAACATTTTTAGTCATATATTTTATTGAGCAAAGATTTGAACAACAATGCATAATTCTAATACGGATACTAACTAATAGTTGTTTCAAAGTGGCCTCCTTTGACAGCGATACATAGTTCCAAACGTGACAGGAAACTTTCGGCTAGGGGCTACAGGTCCTCCGGCGATACTCGGTCCCATTCTCGGCGCAGCAATCACTTCAGCAACTTCAAACTTTTGTGGCGTGTAGCACAGGCCTGGCCTGCAAATTGAACCACACGGGAGGCCCAAGGGAGAAATAACGCCTAACTAAATCACGCACTGCGTTAAATACAGCATGTGCCATCGCCATCGGCGAGCCATATGTCACAGGAGGGAGGAGCGCCCCACTCGTCAGCATACATCTCAGCAGCGTCACTCCTACTGTCACATAATACTGTACAGGCTCTGCCACAACTCAATCCTCAGTCATTGGCAAGCCTCAGGAGATAGCTGACAAAGATATCTCTCTTCACGCGGCGTCACCTTCCGCCCAACCAACACCTGTTATAGGCGCCACATTATCACCAGAGGCAAAAAAAAAACACCTCTAGGAAAGTAAGTCAGACTAAGTTTTTAATTAACATCTAGCCCCTACACCCTGTTCCCAATTTTCAGGAGGAAAATATACTAATGAAGAGATTTTTTGCCCTTGAGAAGCCTCCTGACACTTAATTCAAGGACATTGAGGCATTGGGCACATATATAGGGAGAAAAAAGGTTTGTGCAGGCAATAATCAACACAAAGACCCTATGTAGAAACTGGGTAGACTGATCGAACTCGATGGGAAGATCACACATACATCTCCGATGTAGAAGATAAAGTCTATCACCTCTACAAGCGGCCTCAATAACATCAGGGCTTCAGCATTTAGATGGAGGATGTAACGAGCTTCTCATGGCGTGCCTAAATGTGCGCTGCATTGCCGTCCGCGCTAGGAGTGTGGAGAAGTGCTGTTTCTTTTAGTTAGCACGCGGTTGATGTCACGTTTGTGCTAGCTATGGACAATGTCCGGGACTTCTGCCTCTGCTACAGCGTCATTTCCGCGCCTACGTCGACTCCCTGGGTATCCAGCCTCTACGTCATTGTATCGCCGAGAGTCGCCGTCTTTTGGCATCGTGTTGTGCCCAGGCAAGATCGCCATCGCCAGCATCAACATAATCAACTGCCACCTGTCCCACACTTCTGAAAACAGCATCTCCAACTGCAGGTTATCACAGAGGAAGCCATCAGGGAAGATGCATGGGCTCTCTGCAACTTTAACACCTCCGAGAAATCTTCGAGCGACATCGGGTCTGGAGCCGTGGAAGCTTTCGCGGAATTTCTGGACTGGACCGCCCTCGTCGACACCGCCTCCATCTTCGATGCCGCGCACCTGCCTACGAGGGTTGCCAGTTACGGAAGCCGGGTAGACGCTGTTCGTCTGGATCGGGTTCTAATACCATAAAGACTCTCCGGAAGCGCTTCACCCATTACTGAATCCTAAAATACTGCTGTTTGGACCACCGTGCCTTTAATTTCCTTTTGGGGGATCCCATTCACCATCCATCTCCGCACAGCCTAGATCAGCGTCAGCCATCGATAGTGCTAAGGCGCTTCTCAGCGAAGCCTCACTAAAGAACGGATATATTTCTCCTGGATAAATGTAGGGAGAGTGGGGAAAACTGAACACTCCACTCCTCGTGTTGAAGATGAGAGTTATGTCGCCAGAGAAAGCTCGTTCCTATACTTCGCTGTCTGAGCATGGGCGCGCGTTGCGCGTCTGACTACATCGCTCGGAACCGGCGACCTTCTTCGACGCCCAGAGGAACCCCGTCGAGGGAGAGAGCTTGAGGCGCACCGTCTTCAACTACTTTATAGGGTACTTCGATAGCTCTGTTTTCAGCCCGTATGACATTACTGGGTTCCTGGAAGAAGTTATGTAAGCATCATCTTACAGAACAATGACCCATTTCATCGAACAGATATCTCCTTGAGTGAGTTAGAAGCTGCCATCAGCCGTCAGCCACAAGGGAAAGCGACTGGTTTGAATAGCGTCAAGGGCTTTGAGGACTTCTTCGGAGGGGCCATACATAGAATCATCGCCGAATCCAAGCTTGGCGGGGTTCTGCCTGAATCCTCGAGGAGAAATATCATCTGTCTTGTCCCCTAAGCGCACGGTGGTCTGGGCCTGAGCGGTTATTGGCCCATATCTTTATCGACGGTGGACTAGTGATTCGTCAGCGGGATTCTTTGGGTCGTCTTCGTCGCCATTTACCAGCCATCGTGACAGAATAACAGTCGTACGTCGTGTGCATATCTGACGATGTAACCCTGGCCTTCAAGAACAAGTTTCATTTTGTCTCCTCTCTAATTGTAAATACGCTGCTGTATCACCTCATAAGCATATATAAAGAACAAGTCTTCGCTGGCACTCATCTCTACCGACCTGCAGTCTGCCTTTGACAACACGGACCGAGAGTTCCTGCCCAGCTTAGCCTGCCTCTGCTCTTCGTGGAATGGCTCCACCTGCTTTACGCGAAGGCCTTTGCTACCATTAAGGTCGGTTAAAACTTCAACCGCCCATTCAGAATGCACAGTGGGATTCGGCATGCCTATAGCGTAGCCCTCTTCTCGATATTTAATGCTCCCCTCCTGCACCACCTAGAGATAGTTCTCGGAAAAGGGAACGCCTTGGCGTACGCTGATGATATTATACTGCTGATCCGCGAGGATTGGCAATTCTAAAAAGTCAAGAACATCTTTGATGTATCCCGGCGTACTTCAGGAATATGCCTGAACTTCTGTAAGAGTAAGGAACTGTGGTGCAGCTCCTGGAGAGAACGTGCCGATTCTCCGCAAGGCATCTCGTGGTCAGCATCTTCCATCACGGTGCTTGACTGCTAAATTTCATCTAGCCAATCTGGGCATCCTAGAGAGGACGATCACCAGATGGTCCTCATACGTCCGTGGCTTACCCCTGGTCTGGCGAACAAGAGCGCTAACTCGCTGGTACTGGCGGCGGTGCTCCACCATCTGCCCGGCGATGCCACAATCACCATGTTGCAGTCCAGGCTGACTGACAGCGGCCTTGGGCTGCTGGATATCAGGATACAGCTCCAACCCGCCTGCTTGAAAGGGGCTTAGGCCGCATGGAGAGCAGGAGGAAAGAAACGCGGAGTCCGCCTGGATGTGCCCTTGTCCTCAGATTCCTAGCTGCTGAGCCGTCGCCATTGGCTGTTGTATTTATGGGATCAGGCTTCCTCCATCTTGGACCAAAACCACCGGGTGGTTCCCATTCCCACCCTATTGAACCTGCCCCTTGTCGGTGCCTGTAGGTTCATGGAGACGCTATTGCTTCGGGTTGTTTCAAGGTGGAGAGGAGTACGTGTCCGTGACCTGGCGGGTTCTGATCCATCGCTCATTACCAGGCTGACAAGAAGCACCTGAAGCCGCCCAAGGTCCATTCTGCCAGCGACTGGTGGCGGAAAACGCATGGAGCGTATATCAGAAGAGGAGCTGTGTTGTTACGTGGAATGGGCACCCAGTTTCTTCGCATAAGCACACGCCCTGTCCGCCGCATGTTGGAGCGCCCCCGCATGGCAGCCGTTCCCAGTATCTCCCTCCGGTGCTGGGCGCCTGTCGTCAACGTGTATGACATTCTCACCCCTAGCCGCTTCTCCTTTGAGGGCCATGCGGCGGACATCGCTCTGCGACTGTTCCTTCACGCTCTGCTTCATCCGGGGCACCTGCCCGTCTGCAGACGGTCATCGCCGTCCATATTTTCGTCAGCAGAAATGGGCCAGCGAGAGGTCGCTGCAGCCGCTGGGGATGCAGACGGTCTTCCTTCCTCTCATCCGAAAAGCATTCTCCATTATTGGTTAGCCGCCGGACCGGCAGTCCTGGATTTTCGCGGTGTGCCAAGAGGACCACGCCATCACCATCTCATTAGCGGCGAAGCACACTATCTATTTTTTCGTCAGAGATCGCGAAATGCGTGGAGTCGCTGGAGACCCGCTGGCGATCTTCCATCAAACTCTACAGCGCTGGCAGTTAGCGCCACCATATATATATATACTAGTGGATGTACCCGGCTTCGCCCGGGTTTTACCCGAGTAAAGGTTTGTCTAACGAACATTTGTTAAAACAATTCTCTATAAATTTATAAAAAAAAATAATAGATATATTTTGAAAGTTTGAAACTCGTAAATTTGAATCTCGATAAAGTTAATATTTTTTCCCGGTCCCTTGAAAAATACTCGATAAGTTGAATAAAATCAATATTAATTGGAAGTTAAAGGAATAGTATCTTGCCTTGGAATTGTATCATTATTCTTGTCTATATATATATAAAATTGAATGTCTGTCTGTCTGTACTCTATGGATTCAAAAACCATATATCCAATCGCCGTGAAATTTTGGGATATTATTAGTTATATCCCCGGGAAGGTTTTGAAAAATAATTTCTTGAATATCTTGAATATCCTAAGAGTTATTTGCAGATTTGTAGATTTACCTAAATGATGACGATTATTTATCAAAAGTAAGATTTTATACCTATTAATTGCGCACAAGTCAAGGTTAGTTTTATCATTTATCTACAATATATATATTGGGAGAATAGATAAAATGATGATTTTGTAATGTAGAAAATTAGGAAAGACAAAATTAGGATGACACGGCAATTTATTTGAGACAAGAATAATGATACAATTCCAAGGCAAGATACTATTCCTTTAACTTCCAATTACCGAGGGAACCAATTAATATTGATTTTATTCAACTTATCGAGTATTTTTCAAGGGACCGGGGAAAATGTTCACTTGATAAAATGATGATTTTGTAATGTAGAAAATTAGGAAAGACAAAATTCAGGATGACACGGCAATTTATTTGAGACAAGAATAATGATACAATTCCAAGGCAAGATACTATTCCTTTAACTTCCAATTAGCGAGGGAACCAATTAATATTGATTTTATTTAACTTATCGAGTATTTTTCAAGGGCCCGGGAAAAAATATTCACTTTATCGAGAGATTCAAATTTACTAGTTTCAAATTATCAAAATATATCTATTATTTTTTACATATGTTATATTCAAATGACATTTATGTAGGGATAATTTTATTGTTAATTTTCATTTTGATGTATTGTATACATTTGATCATTAATAAATTATTATTTAGGTATTAAAACTGCCTTTTTGTTCAAAGACAGCAACGTTTGAACGGGTACAGCTAGGTGGAGCAGATAATCAAACATGAAATTATCTTGCCAAGTATAGATTCATTAGGGATTGGATGTTTTCTAGAATTGTTTTAACAAATGTTCATTAGACAAACCTTTACTCGGGTAAAAACCGGAATATTATTATCATTAATATCATAATATTATGTTTGTTCCGGAATATTATTATCATTAATATCATAATATTATGTGTGTTCCGGAATATTATTATCATTAAAATCATAATATTATGTTCAGGAATATTATTATCAATAATATTCGTTAGACAAACTTTCCCTCGGATAAAACCCGGGCGAAGCCGGGTACATCCGCTAGTCTAAAATAAATTGCCGTGTCATCCTGAATTTTGACTTTCCTAATTTTCTACATTACAAAATCATCATTTTATCTAGTGAACATTTTTTCCCGGTCCCTTGAAAAATACTCGATAGGTTGAATAAAATCAATATTAATTGGTTCCCTCGGTAATGGGAAGTTAAAGGAATAGTATCTTGCCTTGGAATTGTATCATTATTCTTGTCTCAAATAAATTGCCGTGTCATCCTGAATTTTGTCTTTCCTAATTTTCTACATTACAAAATCATCATTTTATCTATTCTCCCAATATATATGTTGTAGATAAATGATAAAACTAACTTTGACTTGTGCGCAATTAATAGGTAGAAAATCTTACTTTTGATAAATAATCATCATTTAGTTAAATCTACAAATCTTCAAATAACTCTAAGTATATTCAAGATATTCAAGAAATTATTTTTCAAAAACCTTCCCGGAGTTATACCTAATAATATCCCAAAATTTCACGGCGATTGGATGTATGGTTTTTGAATCTATAGAGTACAGACAGACAGACAGTCATTCAATTTTATATATATATAGATATAAATTCATATATGTATATATCAATTTATTTTAAATATCGTCATCATCATCATTGTAACTTTATCATTATATTTCACTAATTAGTGAGGATTGTGGCACTTTAACCTTAATTGGAAATATGTCGATAAAATTATGTTGTTATTAGATCTTTCTCTTTGAAAAACCTACTGTAAAACAATTCCATTTCTTGACTTCCGTTTTAAACCCACATACTTAAATAGGAGATTTTATAATCACACCAGATTTGTAAAATTCGAACATGCCTCCATTTGAGAATGCGCGATTTACACTGATAAGATAGAGAAAATTATATAAATTTATATTGTTGCACTGTCCTGGGGGGTTAGCTTCATGTCAATGTTAGATGGTTCCATTTCAAGATTATAAGTCAGACCATAACGTTTGTAATCATAAACAAATTTATTTAACAATGAAATTATTCACAATTATTTTTAATCTTAAAAAACTGAGAGATACCTAAACACACACAAAATATTTACAAATAAAATGACTGACGTCACGTGATTATGATGATAAATCGAGCAGGCCACCATAGATTATTCTGTGACCATATTACCAGAAATTTAAAAAAGCAACAGATGTTTTTATTTTTAGAAATCTATCAGTTGAACAAAAGGCTGCTTGTTGACAAGATTATGAGAGACAAAAGTGCTAGAGAATTCAGCTAGGTAAATACTTTGATACTCACCAGATAGTATTTGGGATCGCACTGGGCGATTTCAGGATAGTCGCAGGTTGAAGTCCACTGGTTGAAGTGCAGCCCCGTGGGACAAGGTCGCAGCAAAGGGCAGCCGTTGGCACAATGGTAGTACCTGGAGCAGTTCCTGGGATCAGGGACCAGGTCGTCTTTTCCCACCTCGCAGGCTCTGGCTTCTGGGAACACACACATCTCCTGTTCTTTTTCTACTTTTTTGTTGAAACTACTTAATTAGTACAGGCAGAACAATATGCATATGTCTCACTAAACAGTAGATTCGTAAAATTCCGCAACAAAAACTCTAACACATTTTCGACATGAAGCAGAGGGTTTTCCATTTTTTAAAATAACGATTTTAGTGCTTCATTAAAATATTTTATTAATGTTTGTACAACTTATATTGTTTTCTATGTGTAAACCTTGACGTTTTTAGCAAAAGCCCTACATCGATGTTTCCAGTAAATAAGACTTCGTCTTAGAATGTTTTGATCAAGACCATCCTAACAGTACTTAACAACTTTCCAGAGATTTCCTAGCGTCTTCGGTTATCTAGATCTAAGAGCAGTTTCCAGCAAGCCAAAAGCAAAAAATTCTTAGGGGCCAAGTCTTGAGATTTATCAGGGATGTGCTTAAAAGGAATGTACGTAATTCCAGTTTCATCCATAATTTCGTCCAGGTATTGACGTGTTGAACATGAGGTATGACTCGTGGCTTTATCCTGGTGCAGCCATACGGATCTTGAGTCACTTGGATACAAAAACAAGACCTCATTATCGAATAATGGGTCTAAGACAAATCTTTGGTAGATTTGCGAATTTATCTTGACATTTAGGTCCAACATCTTTATCGGAAGCTTCCCATTGTACCAGAAACCTGCAACGATCATGAAGCCATTTGAGAAACTTTCCTTGGATTGCTTGACCCAGTTCTGAAAGGTGTTTATTTGAGAGTTAGCGTAGTAAATGGCACGGGGTTGGTTGCTATTATTAAGGTAAACTCATGCCTCGCTCAGTGTAACAACATTCTTCCATTTTTCACCTGCCAGGTACTTTTCATAAAGGGTCCTGCTGCAGGTTTTTCGTTCCTCAATATGGTGCGACTTGAGGACATGAACATTCGCCTTTTTAAGTATTTTAAAGCAGATTTTTCCCTAATAATACGGTTAACGGTAGAAAGTGGTATGTTGGTTATTGTGGAAATATTCCTTTCAGAAGACGGATTCTCTCTGATAACCATTTTCTTTATTTTTCTTTCGGTTGGAGTGAAAGTTTCTTCAGGCTCCTTTTTTCAAAGTAATTTTTTCGCTTAATTTCATAGATATCAATATTTTCTTTGTTTCTCTTTATTATGTGGCTGATTGTGAAATTAGTGATATCAATAATCTTTAATAATTTTAATAATTTGGGTAAATGAGTATTTCTCCTCGGGAGTTTGAAAGCGTAACCTTTTACAAAATCTATATATATATAAATGAATGTATGTGTGTGTGTGTGTCCTTTATGCCTGACCAAACCACTCATTGGAACGCCACGAAACTTTAGGAAGTTATTTAGTATAGTACTGGGAAGGTTTCTAACAAATAAAATTTTTGAAATAACTTTTCGCCTAAAAATAATCAGATAAATATTCTAATTTATCTGTTATAATTCAACAATCTGCTCTAAATATTATCATGATGATACGATGATGATGATGATTTTGTAATGTAGAAAATTAGGAAAGACAAAATGAGACAAGAATAATGATACAATTCCAAGGCAAGATACTATTCCTTTAACTTCCAATTACCGAGGGAACCAATTAATATTGATTTTATTCAACTTTATTCAACTTTACTCAGGTAAAACCCGGGCAAAGCCGGGTACATCCGCTAGTCACTTATAATTTTAGGCATTTCGAATATTTTAAAATATATATAGTGTTTTGATATAACATCACGCGAATGTTGTAAATATGTATAACTAGCGGATGTACCCGGCTTCGCCCGGGTTTTACCCGAGTAAAGGTTTGTCTAACGAACATTTGTTAAAACAATTCTCTATAAACTTATAAAAAAATAATAGATATATTTTGATAATTTGAATCTCTCGATAAAGTGAACATTTCTTCCCGGTCCCTGTGTGCCGTGTCATCCTGAATTTTGTCTTTCCTAATTTTCTACATTACAAAATCATCGTTTTATCTAGTGAACATTTTTTCCCGGTCCCTTGAAAAATACTCGATACGTTGAATAAAATCAATATTAATTGGTTCCCCCTCGGTAATTGGAAGTTAAAGGAATAGTATCTTTGCCTTGGAATTGTATAATTATTCTTGCCTCAAATAAATTGCCGTGTCATCCTGAATTTTGTCTTTCCTAATTTTCTACATTACAAAATCATCGTTTCATCTAGTGAACATTTTTCCCCGGTCCCTTGAAAAATACTCGATAAGTTGAATAAAATCAATATCAATTGGTTCCCTCGGTAATTGGAAGTTGAAGGAATAGTATCTTTGCCTTGGAATTGTATCATTATTCTTGTCTCAAATAAATTGCAGTGTCATCCTGAGATTATCTTACTTTTGATAAACAATCTTTAAGATAATAAACTTAGTGATAATAAAACTTATAGATAAAAAAACTTGTTATCATCGTCGCAATGGTGGCGCTGCTTGCGAGTTAAATCTACAAATCTGCAAATAACTCTAAGGATATTCAAGATATATCAAGAAATTATTTTTCAGAAAACTTTCCAGTACTATACTAAATAACTTCCCAAAGTTTCATGGCGTTCCAATCAGGGTTTGGTCAGGCATAAAGGACAGACACACACATATACATTCATTTATATATATAACAACAACAACAACAACAAAAGCCTTTATTTAGGGCATTCCCCCCATACAGGATTCGCCGTATTTACATGTCAACAAGAGGAGAGGGAAGAGGAAACATTTACAACAAAATAAGGTTTGTCTCACATTCAGTTACCTATTTACAGATAGTTCATCCTCCAGTATCCTTTGCCCTGCATTCTTTCTCATGCGCCCAGCTTCTGTGCAGAACTTAAAGTATCTAACAATCAGCAATTCATCATTCAGAGCTGAAGAGAGAAGTTGACATATGCGATGGTATCTAAATTGACCAGAGGTAGGGCTTGGGAAAATTTCAGTACGTTTTTCTGTTAAGAGAGGGCATTGGAAGAAATAGTGAACCAAATTATCATCCATGAGATCCTTACAAAGTAAACAGTTCCGGCCATTTTCTTTCCAGAAGTCTTTTCTTTCTTCCCTGAAAAATTGCCATAAAACTCTATGTTGTGCAACTAGTCTTTTGTTGGGAAGCGAGATATTTAATCGTAGGTACTCCTCTGTCATGAATGATTCACTCAAAATTTGTAGTGAGCAAAGTGGGTTGAATCAGTGATTTTCATCTGATCGTTTTGAATTAGTTGGTCTGTGGTAGTTCTAATTATGCCTGGCAATTCTTTCTGTATGGCTAAGTAGTCTTCGCAGCCCTTAAGAAAGGAATATCCCTTAGAGTCTAGAATTTTTATTAAATTTTGAGTAAAACTGTTTTCTATCTCCTTTTTCGCGGTGACTTTCCAGAGATAGTTTAAGCAAGCATGTGGTAATCTGCTCGTCTCCATTTTTAAAATCCTGACCCAAAACTTTAATGTGAGTTTTACAGCATTAAGTTCAGTTGATATTCTTCCACATTCTCTTCTGAGGATATATCCTGGTGTGAAGTTTGGTAAGTCTAAGAGACGACGAAGAAATGCATCTTGGGTATTATTGACTGTCTTCAGCTGGTTAATTGCCCACATTGGTGCCGCATATAGTAAAGTAGGAAGAACAATAGTGTCAAGGAGTTTCATCACTGAGGTAAAGGACTTTATTCGCGCCTTTGTAAGGATTCTCCAAAGTGCATTAATTGCATTCAGTGCTTTGTTTCTAAAGTATTGGGAAGCATATTGGGTCGAGATTTTTGTAGTCAGAGGGTAACCCAGGTATGTATACTTAACTACTATTGTCAGGGGTTGCTGACCCCAAAACCATGTCTCGGAACGAGCTGTTCTTCCACCGTTTCTAAACACCATTATTTTAGATTTATTTTGGTTTAACGTTAGGCAGTTCTCTTATAAGTACTTTTTAAGTAAGTTAATCTTCAATTGCAAATTTATTTTCGATTCTCCTAAGATCACTATGTCGTCTGCATACAGTAAAAGGTGTATAGTTCCATAATTCTCAAGATTTATGCCTGGCAATTCTGATTCATCGAACAGGGGTACCAGATCGTTTAGAAAGAGAATGAATAAATAAGGTGACAACGGCTCCCCCTGCAATACTCCCGCTTGTATTTTGATAGCCTCCGTGAAAGGAACCCCGCCATCTGACTGTTGCCGTCATTTGGGTATAATAGTTCTTAATTAGTTTAATAAATCGACAGCTCAGACCATTTAATGCTAATTTTTTTCCAAAGTAGATGGTGCGGCACAGTATCAAATGCCTTCCTTAGGTCAATGAAGAAGGCATATAACTTTCCCCTTCTACGGCTAAGGGTCATTTGAATTAATGATACGAGCGTGAAAAATGTGGTCCTGACAAGAGTAGCCTTTTCTAAAACCAGCCTGATTTTCTGCCAAAATTGACTTTCTCTCCATCCAATCATTCAATCTTGTCTTCAAGATAGATGTGAAATAATTTCGATAGGTTAGAAATCAGGGATATTCCTCTGTAATTTGACGGGTTGTCCGGATCTCCATTTTTAAATATTGGGTGAATTATCGTTTTTGTCTATTGTTGAGGAACTTGGGATGTCCCTAAGATTTTATTAAATAAGTTCCTGAGATAAATTGTATGTTCTTCTAATAAATATTTAATCGCTTCGTTAGGAATTTCATCAAGTCCTGTAGCTTTATTTTTACCCAATTTGGAAATTTCCGTGGTGACCTCAGTTAGAGATATTTCACAATCTAATTCGGGGTCAATGTCCAATATCTCAAGTGGTAACTGTACAACTTTTGTTAAATTTGAACCAAGTAACTCCCGATAGAAGACCTGCCAGTCTGCAGTAGAAATTTCACCTTGTAGGTTATTCCTGTATTTAAGTGAATTAATAGTCTTCCAAAATTGGGAAGGATCTTTTACATTACTGAGGATAACTTGAATTTTGTCAGTATATTCCCTTTTTTGAGCTTTAGGATAGCTGAATATTTCTTCTTACTCGACAAGTATGCAATTTTATCGGCCGAGATATTATGTTTTATGTATAATTTAAGATTTTGTTTCATTTCCTTTTTAGCCAAATAACAGTCTTTGTCGAACCATGGCTTAGATTTTATATTTTTTTGTTTTTGCCTCCATCCGCGTCCCCGAGCGTAACATTGCTGTTTGAATTAGCCTGAGTATCAATTGTGGAGTCAGCTGGATGTTCGGGAGTTAATTCTTTTAAAGTTTCTATATATGTTGGGATTTTATCTACTGACCAGGAAAATTTAATTTTGGCCCTAGGCTCCATGTAACAATTTTCAGTTTTATTATTAGGGCCGATAAACTTCAAAATTATTGGTAAGTGATCCGAATATGGCATAAAACCAATTTCAAAATCTGCTATGTGTTCAAGCACCGCAGGTGAGACAATCGCCAGATCTAACACAGAAGAGCCTCTTCCGGAGATGAATGTAAATTTACCACTTTTATCATTAATTGATCTACCATTTATTATAGTTAAGTATTTTTATCAAGAAAGTCAATAAATATTTCCGCTTTGGCAGATTTTGTTAGATCACAGGAATTTCGGGTAGTTGAAATAAGGTTTGACGTATCTATCAAATTATGGTAACCCCCCAGATTGCCAATACGGACATTCAGGTCGCCGACCAGTATTATTTCAAACCCGTTATATATCTTATTTTCCATCAAATGAAATAGTCGTCCAAGGTTTGTAGCATGCGTATCGTTTGGGGGTAGATATACGAATATTACACAGATCGCTGGTGAGTCATTGTCTAAACTTGGATTGAGTGTGACGGCAATCCAAGAGGTTTCGATTTCAACATTGTCAATTTGGGGCTGTAGTTGTTTATTTATGCCGAGAATTATACCTCCGGAGCCTCTCCCTTTATCTGATGACTTTACAGCAGGTGATTGATACATTCCGAAGTTCGCCAGGTTCAAGTCGATATTGAAGTGGCACCAAGTTTCTGTAAGCGCGAACATCTCAAATTGTTTCAAATATTCGAACAGTGGAAGGAGAGAATTTATCCTAAAAAAGCCGTTTATATTCCAATACATGAATCGTTCGTTTTTAGCTATGTCAACCATTGGTTTTATTTTTCGATCTTAATTTTATTAAGTTTCAGATTTGTGCCCTTAAGTTGACTTTCTTTAATAGTATGAGTCTTGCTATGTGAAATATGAGGAGTTCCCGTGAGTTGAGTTTTGTTTCTAGATTGTACATCTTCATTTGTATGTATTTTATTACCTGAATATTTACATCTATTTACAGAGATCCGCGGGTGTGCCTCTAGCTATATTAGTTCTCCTTTGGCATTCATCACCTGTCCCTCCACTACCATGTAGTTGATGCCGTTTAGGAGAAGTTTATTATCCCTCAACTTCGATCCTATACCTTTCTTGTAAAGTTCCCTTCTCTTTTCTATCAAAAATTTTCTCTGCTCTCTAATCTGGGGGCTGTAATCCCTGCTCATAAAAATATTGAGTATTCGAAGTTTGGATGAGTTCTTTAGGAGACTTATTCTGGACTCGTGATCAGGAACTTCAATCAGAATAGGCGGCTTTGGTCCCCTGCCCAGGCGATGACATTCGGCAATTACCACATTATCAGTAATCTGCATATCTTCCGCCATTAACTTCTTGACCTTTTGTAGCAGCAGTTCCCGACTGTCAGTCTCTGTTGATTCGATGCCATATATTATTAAGTTGTTTTCTCGGGCTCGTCTCTCCAAAGCCTCCGCGCGTTCTTCCAGATTCCTTATTTTTAGGGTATTGTGAGAAATTAACCTCGTGTTAGTCGCCAGTGCATCTGTGCACGAAGCTATAGATGTTTCTATTCCCGTCATTCTTCGTTCCCAATCCTCCATCTTCTGCTCAATATTAAGCAACCTTGCATCCATTTTCTCTCCCAATCTGTTCACTTCAGCCGAAAGGTTAATTATAAGTAGCTTTAAATCGTCCATTGGTGCCTGGTCTGGAGTTGAGTGAGGTATATTTGTCAATGTGACCTGGTCTGGAGTTGAGTAAGGTATATTTGTCAATGTGGCCTGTCTTTTCGGCCCTGGATTTAGTTCTATACATCCAATTATCAATAAGGCCGTGATCACTTTTAGCCAGTAAGCCATCGAACAGTGCTTCAAAGTTACACCAGTTCTATCCCTGTAATATTTCATCTTATTGAGTTTAGTCTTAAAATCGGCAAATTTTACCGTAAGCTCTATTGGCCTTGTTATGCAAATCACCATGTATAAAACAATCATTAAATATGCAATTTTTGCAATTAATCTCATTTTGTTTCACCGTTAACTTTATTTTACTTTTCTCTCTCAATATGATATATATAGTATTATTTAGAACAGGGGTCTCCAAACTACGGCCCGAGGGCTACATCCGGCCCGCAGACAGATTTTGTCCGGCCCGCGGAGACATACTTGAAAACTCCTTTTAGAGAACAAATATTTTTTATAGCAAATAAAATGTTTGTGATATGTTGGATAAAGAAATACAGAATGGTAATGAGTAAAGACATGTATAATTTATGCAGTAAATTTAACTTCAGCATATAATAACTAACAAATTATTGAAATGAATCCAACTTACATTTTATACATTGTAAGTAATGAACAACACATACCTTATAACATGACATATGAAATGCTAATGAGATGTATGTAATTGAGATTTTCCACCGACAATAGTTTGTAGTTGTGGACTAATTTTACTTGTACCAATTATTAAAAGAGATTTAAGATGCTCGTCAGTTAATTTAGATCTGTATACATTTTTTGTGTACTTCATTTTGGAGAAGGTTTTCTCACACAAATAAGTAGTACCAAAAACGGAAAACAGCCCACGAGCAAATTTATGCAAATTATCAAATTGTGTCAGTGGAAGACTCTTATAAAATTCCAACAAAGATGAGTTTTCATATTTGTTCTTAATTATATCACTGCACTGAAGATCAATCATTTCCATTTGAAGTTCCGGGGCTAGGGTTTCAATGTCAGCATCAAAAGGATTCTGAAAAATCTTAATTTGATTCGCAATGGCATCAAAGTCCGAGAAACGAGTATCAAAATTTATCTTCAAAGCACTCAAAGTTTCGATTGCAAAATCGATAGGAAACTCAGTCTCAGTAGTGTGGCTGAATATTTCACATGTTTTAAAATGTGAAAAACATTTACTTCGTAGTTGTGATTGAAACAGTATCAATTTCATCCGGAATGACTTGATATTAGTGTATAAATCAGGAAGATGCTGGTTTTCTCCTTGCAATCTCAAATTCAGTTCGTTCACATGTTTTGTCAAATCAACATAGAATGCTAACTTCCATAGCCATGCGTTGTTTTGTAATTCAGTAAGAGGGCGGTGCTTTTCATTCAAAAAAATTTCGATCACTGCTCGAAGTTCAAAAAAGCGCTGAAGGACTTTCCCACAACTAAGCCAGCGTACGGCAGTATGATAAGGTAAGTCTGTTTCTCCAATCTCTGCAATAAATTGTCGGAATTGTCGGTGATTCAGCCCAAAAGATCTGATGAAATTAACAGTTGATATGACTGGTTTCAGAACGTCAGACATATCCAAACATTTTCCGCACAAAGACTGTTGATGAATGATACAATGTAAGACTAATGGTTTTGAGCCGCCGTCATTTTCTACAGCCTTTGACACAAGAGCGACCACTCCTTTATCTTTCCCACTCATGTTTTGCCTCCATCAGTTGTAATACATTTCAAGTTTTTCCATCGAAGGTTCTTTTTATTAATGGCCATTTCAACTCCTTTAAAAATATCGGTACCAGTAGTTGTGCCATGAATACTATACATATCAAGAAGTTATTCGTGCACTTCATAGCTTTTATCTACTCCTCTAATATAAATCAACACCTGAGCAGTATCTGACACATCCGTTGACTCATCCAAGGCCAAAGAAAACCACTCAACATGTCCATTTTTGTCGAACAGTTGAGAGGATATATTTTCAGCGATGTTTTCTACCCTTCGAGCCACAGTGTTTGCTGACATACTGACAGTTTTTAATAAATTTACCTTTTCAGGGCACAGTTCTTCGACTACTGCAATTATGCATTCCTTGATCATTTCTCCATCGGTGAATGGTTTTCCACGTTTTGCAATTTCAAGAGCCACACGAAAGCTGGCACGAGTTGCCGCCTCTTGTTCAGTTTTGACTTTTGTAAATAAAGATTGCTGCGATTTCAATCCGCGCTTCAAAGCTTCGAATTTTTCTGTCCGCACAATTCCTGTATATTTTGAGTAATTTTGAGAATGTTTTGTTTCATAATGACGTTTCATGTTATATTCTTTGAGAACGGCTATGCTTTCATTGCGAATCAAACATAGCGCCTTGTTACTGGACTCAATTACGAAATACTGAATGTTCCACTGATCTTTGAATTTTCTGCATTCACTATCAATTTTTCGCTTCTTTTCCATTCTGCTAAATCACACACAAAAGCAACAATTAATAATAACATTTAATAACAAATAAACATAACAATTAATACAGGAAAATTAATAATATGCAGTGTTGCCATCTTGGCCCTCGGAACTTACTGGAGTAATCAGTATGGCCCTAAGGTTGGAAAGACCCTATCAGTATGGCCCTAAGGCTGGAAAGTTTGGAGACCCCTGATTTAGAAGATCGAATTTGAAAAATCAAAAAGCAAGAAGAAAATATTTTTAGGTCAAAAGAGAAAGAAATAAAGTACAGTTATCTGGAGCCGTAGCGCGGTGCGACCGTCCAGCCCTGCCTCCTAGCGGCGAATTCATTTATATATATATACTAGCGGACGTACCCGGCTTCGCCCGGGTTTTACCCGAGTAAAGGTTTGTCTAACGAATCTCTCGATAAAGTGAACATTTTTTCCCGGTCCCTTGAAAAATATTCGATAAGTTGAATAAAATCAATATTAATTGGTTCCCTCGGTAATTGGAAGTTAAAGGAATAGTATCTTGCCTTGGAATTGTATCATTATTCTTGTATGGACGTACCCGGCTTCGCCCCGGTTTTACCCGAGTAAAGGTTTGTCTAACGAATCTCTCAATAAAGTGAACATTTTTCCCGGTCCCTTGAAAAATACTCGATAAGTTGAATAAAATCAATATTAATTGGTTCCCTCGGTAATTGGAAAGTTAAAGGAATAGTATCTTGCCTTGGAATTGTATCATTATTCTTGTCTCAAATAAATTGCCGTGTCATCCTGAATTTTGTCTTTCCTAATTTTCTACATTACAAAATCATCGTATCATCATGATAATATTTAGAGCAGATTGTTGAATTTAAACAGATAAATTAGAATATTTATCTTGATTATTTTAAAGCGAAAAGTTATTTCAAAAAATTTATTTGCTAGAAACCTTCCCAGTACTATACTAAATAACTTCCCAAAGTTTAATGGCGTTCCAATGAGTGGTTTGTTCAGGCATAAAGGACAAACAGACCACACACACACACACACACACATACATTCATTTATATATATATAGATAGAGAGAGAGAGAGAGATTATATTATATATATAACTAGCGGACGTACCCGGCTTCGCCCGAGTTTTTACCCGAGTAAAGGTTTGTCTAGCGAACATTTGTTAAAACAATTCTCTAAAATTTATTTAAAAAAAAACATATATTTTGATAATTTGAAACTCGTAAATTTGAATCTCTCGATAAAGTGAACATTTTTCCCGGTCCCTGTGTGCCGTGTCATCCTGAATTTTGTCTTTCCTAATTTTCTACATTAGAAAATCATAGTTTTATCTAGTGAACATTTTTTTCCCGTGTCACATTGCCGTGTCATCCTGAGATAATCTTACTTTTGATAAATAATATTTAAGATAACAAACTTAGTGATAAGAAAACTTGTTATCATCGTCACAATGGGGGCGCTGCTTGCGAGTTAAATCTACAAATCTGCAAATAACTCTAAGGATATTCAAGATATTCAGGAAATTATTTTTCAAAAACCTTCTCGGTGATATACCTAATAATATCCCAAAATTTCACGGCGATTGGATGTATGGTTTTTGAATCTATAGAGTACAGACAAACAGACAGACAGACATTCAATTTTATATATATAGACTAGACGAATGACCCGGGCAACGCCCGGGTTTACCGATTAAATGTTTTATTCAAACACTATTCGTTACAATTATAAATTGGCGCCGTAGATGTCACTCTTGTGAAACGTCCCGCTCCAAACTTTACAGTCAGATTAGTTACGATATAAATCTTCAAATCGAGCGAGCGTCTATAAATATTTCGATTAGATCAAGTATTCTAATTATTAAGCGAACTATTATTAATAAAATTTTGAGAAGATTTCGATTTTAAACGTATTTATAACCTTGATAGAGGGCGCTGTTCGTGAGCTAAGAGAATAATTTGACTATATAGTTTTAATATTTAATTTATATATAATTTAAATAGCCTATCGTTTTCCTCGTATTTTTTTACCTATGTATGGAAATTTTGGTTTGAATTAGTGAACTACTGCGAATTTGTATACCGGACATACAAACCAACAAACAAACAAACAAACATTCATTTTTATATATATAGAAGATATAATATAAATGAGTTTTAAAAATTGTAAAAAAAAAAATGCATCGGCCGGGAATCGAACCCGGGCCGCCCGCCGTGACAGGCGAGCATTCTACCACTGAACCACCGATGCTTAAAAAAATGGCCATATTTAGGTATTCATTCCATTCCGGATTAGTTCGCGTAAAAAAAAAGTTCTTCAAATGAAAAAAAGAAATAGCCAAAAATACTAATCAAAATGCAGCCGAAAATTTTCCTCAGGTTTATAAAAAGCGACATGCAAAATTTGGTACCAATTGGTTCAGTAGTTTTTGAGTTTATCGCGAAACAGACAGACAGACAGACAGAAATTGACTTTTATATATATATATAGAGATAGAGATTAGTGTTTAGGTATTTGATTTAATTCATATATAGTTGATATAATAGTTCATTTTGTCTCCTCTCTAATTGTAAATACGCTGCTGTATCACCTCATAAGCATAAATAAATAAATAAAATATAATAGTATTTATTTATATTGTATTTTTTATAAATTAGTTTTAAAAATTGTAAAAAAAAAATGCATCGGCCGGGAATCGAACCGGGCCGCCCGCGTGGCAGGCGAGCATTCTACCACTAAGCCACCGATGCTTTAAAAAAAATGGCCATATTTAGGTATTCATTCCATTCCGGATTAGTCCGCGTAAAAAAAAATAGTTCTTCAAATTAAAAAAAGAAATAGCCAAAAATAATAAGCAAAATGTAGCCAAAAATTTTCCTCAGGTTTATAAAAAGCGACATGCAAAATTTGGAACCAATTGGTTCAGTAGTTTTTGAGTTTATCGCGAAACAGACAGACAGACAGGAATTGACTTTTATATATATATAATATATAGATAGATAGATTTAACCTATTTATAATTTACTGAAAACATTTAGGATTAATTTTATAAATCCTTTCCTTATCCTTCTATATTAATAAAATGGAAATTTCATAAGTGTTGTTCGCTAAAAACTTTCGTTACAATGCATCAATTTCGACCAAATTTTCAACATTTATGTAAAACGAGATGGAGCAGGTTTTGCTTAACATCAAAATATTTTTCCTAACATTAACATGCGTAACTTCGGTGTTATCGATTAAATACAAAAAAAAATCAACAGAGTTAATTTTATTTATATATAAATACAAAAAAAATTTAACAGAGTTAATTTTTTTACATACTAGCTAATAATCTCAATCTAAAAAAATATTCAAAACAAGCAATTTTAAGATAACACCATATGTAAAACAGTCGGCCAAGAAAACAACAACGATATTACATCTTTCTCACATATTCACACACAATCTTGATTAATAAATAAAACTAATCTTTAACATTGTTTATTATACTTCATAATATATAATATTCGTTAGGCAAACTTTCACTCGGATAAAACCCGGGCGAAGCCAGGTACACATCCGCTAGTATATCTATAAAAATGAAATCCAAAATCGATTTTTGCTATCGCGTTGCTCAAAATATACCGAATCAATCATCATAAAATTTTGCATGTAGGTAGCTGAAGATTTCGTTTAACATATAAGCTATTTTAAAAATTGAAAAGGTTAATGTACCTTTTTTAAAAATATAAAACCAAAAAGCGCTAGTTTCCAGCCTTTTACCGATTGGCGCGGCTCTGGTCGCGACGATAAATAAATTTGATTGGTTAATAATTTTACACGTAGTTTGTTTGATTGTTTACACGATGAGTGTTTTTAAAAGTTAAGATTATCCAATCGCGTGAAACTTTAGGAAGGTATTTGCTATACTACTGTGAAGGTTTCTGGTTTGAATTTGATTTGAAATAAACATTCGTTGCAATTTTAATTGCAAATTTCTACTTTTACTCGCAAGCAGCCCCTCTAGCGGTATCTGGTGAAATTACATTTATAAATTGTAAACTGGTTCAAATCACATTAATAGGTACCGCTCAGCAGGAGCAACCTAGTTCATGATAAATGAACAATGAATAATGTGTGAAGGCCATTCACATATTAAACAATTTTTAACGCGGGATTCAATCCCGGTTCATGACTGTCGGGAATCGAGGGGGTTACCCACTCGTCCACCGACTTTATATTAAATTGTAAAAATGCTAAAATGTGTTCCAAGTATAATATCTCTTCTCTCTCTATATAAAAATGAATGTTTGTATGTCTGTTTGTCTGTATGTCCGGTATACAAATTTGCAGTAGTTCACTAATTCAAACCAAAATTTCCATGCATAGGTAAAAAAATACGGGAAGACGATAGGCTATTTTAAAAAATATATAAATCAATTATTAAAACTGTATATTTTTAGTCAGAAAATGATGATGACGATATTGCTGTATCATGTTTGATTATCAGATACAAAATTATATCGGGAAAAATTCTAAAAAGTAGAGACCACGGGTGAAACCAGTTCATTATTTTGTACGCAGGAACAAAATTCTAACAGAAAAACATTCATTCGAGCAGAAAACAAGAGCCAGATCATCTTTTCTATAAAAATATCGCTTGTCAGACACAAAGTTTGGAGCGGGACGCTTCACAAGAATGACATCCACGGCGCCAATTTATAATTGTAACGAATAGTATTTGAATAAAAACATTTAATCGGGTAAAACCCGGGCGTTGCCCGGGTCATTCGGCTAGTATTTAATATTTAATTTGAGGATTTAGTAATATAATATTCCAATGACGTTGTAAAAAACTTGGCATTTCAATTTTAATATATATTTAAAGAAAAGATATTATTCAAAATTTAATAAATGTTTTCAAAAAAATTATGTGT
>CP092867.1:117892560-117909884 GCA_030710605.1 Cordylochernes scorpioides
TTCAAAAATATATTTAAACACAAATAACAATATTTGTATATTTATATACGTTTATAAATGTAGGTGGATTGGATGTTTTCTAGAATCGTTTTAACAAATGTTCGTTAGGCAAACTTTTATTCGGGTAAAAACATAGACAAGTATAGATTCAGTAGGGATTGAATGTTTGCTAGAATCGTTTTAACAAATGTTCGTTAGGCAAACTTTTACTCGGGTAAGAACGAGGCGAAGCCGGGAACATATATTTATATATTTGTCGGCTATGAACGCCCTCAATATGTAACTAATCTCGCTGAAATTTGAACAGGGCAAAGAGTTAAATCTGGAAGAGTTTTTTGTCGCACTTTTTTAACCAAGAAAAATTATAATTAATCAAGTACTGAGCAACATTATTTTTTAAATCAGAAATGATTATGACAATTTTGCTGTATAATGCTTGATTGACATAAACAAAATTCTTTAGGGGAATATTCACTAAAGCAGACCACGGGCAAAGATATATAATAATTTTTAGTAGGCAGGAACAAAATTCTACCAGCGAAACATTCACTCGAGCAGAAGACACACAAAGCCGGGTTATCTCTATATATAAGTATCGTTTTTCTCGGCTTTTGGCTAAGATCATGTAGTATATCTCTAGATATTTATATATATATGTGATAATATATACTCTTCCAGGAATAATAAAGCAAACCTAGAGCCAGCCCAGAGAGAAACGGGATGTAAAGTCCGGTCACTTGAGACAGCAGCGACATTCCAAGGGGCGGCATCTGGGGACCGTCAGTCAACACCTTAGGACTTTTATGACAGTTGGGGATTGTGTGCCACACGAACGGCCGCCCGGCTCTCTCCCTCTCTCTCTGGTTGCCTGGGTTCCTCTTCCAACTTGTGGTGTGTTTATTTCTATTCCCACCCTATTATATTATACCACATATATCTTTTTAAAAATCTATTCATTAGAGAGAGTGGATATGTTTGTTAGAAAAATATATATTATTTATTATTAGCCGAATGACCGGGCAACGCCCAGGTTTTACACGATTAAATGCTATTATTCAAATACTATTCATTACAATTATAAATTGGCGCCGTGGATGTCATTCTTGTGAAACGTCCCGCTCCAAACTTTGTATCTGAGAAGCGATATTTTTATAAAGAGATGATCTGGCTTTGTGTCTTCTGCTCGAATGAATGTTTTTCTGTTAGAATTTTGTTCCTCCATACTAAAAATGAACTGGCTTCACCCGTGTTCTCTGCTTTTTGGAATTTTTCCGGATATAATTTTGTATCTGATAATCAAATATGATACAGCAATATTGTCATCATCATTTTCTGAATAAAAAACAACTACTTTTTTTCCCAGAACCTGTCAATTTATTTTTCTTGACTAAAAATCCGAAAAATATCTCTTCCATATTTTTTATATGTCTTGTTAAAACACGTTTTACATGTACATTAGGTCAGCTGATATTACCTCTCATATTCACCGCTAGAGGCGCTGCTTGCAAGCGAAAGAACAAATTTGCAAATAACTCGAAGAATATTCGAGATAAAGACCTGAAATATTCAATATAAGTTTTTCCAGATTCTACTATACATACTGCTAAAATTTCAGTCATATTAGTTACGTATTTTACGTATATTACGTAAAAGCTTTCCATTCACAAAAGCAAACGATGACAGAATTGATGACTCTGATACTTGTATATTTTAATAATAATATAAATGAGTTTTAAAAATTATTAAAAAATGCATCGGCCGGGAATCGAACCCGGGCCGCCCGCGTAAGAGGCGAGCATTCTACCACTGAACCACCGATGCTTATAAAAAATGGCCATATTTGGGTATTTATTCCATTCACAAAAGCAAACAGTGACAGAATTGTTGATTGTTGACTCTTATTTATTTACTAGCGGATGTGTACCCGGCTTCGCCCGGGTTTTATCCGAGTGAAAGTTTGCCAAACGAATATTATATATTATGAAGTATAATAAACAATGTTAAAGATTAGTTTTAATTATTAATCAAGATTGTGTGTGAATATGTGAGAAAGATGTAATATCGTTGTTGTTTTCTTGGCCGACTGTTTTACATATGGTGTTATCTTAAAATTGCTTGTTTTGAATATTTTTTTAGATTGAGTTGAATGAATTGCTGAATTTTTTTTTTTTGTATTTATATATAAATAAAATTAACTCTGTTGAATTTTTTTGTATTTTATCGATAACAGCAAAGTTATGTATTTTAAAGTTAGGAAAAATATTTTGATGTTAAGCAAAACCTGCTCCATCTCGTTTTACATAAATGTTGAAAATTTGGTCGAAATTGATGCATTGTAACGAAAGTTTTTAGCGAACACCACTTATGAAATTTCCATTTATATAGAAGACTAGCGGATGTGTACCCGGCTTCGCCCGGGTTTTATCTGAGTGAAAGTTTGCCTAACGAATATTATTGAAAATAATTTTCCGGAACATAGACTATTATGATAATAATGATAATAATATTCATTACATTATATTTTTTATTATATATTTATATAATACGAATGGCCCGGGCAACGCCCGGGTTTAACCCGAGTGCGTATATATTTTAAAAACGTTTTAATTCAAATACTATTCGTTACAATTATAAATTGGCGCCATGGATGTCACTCTTGTGAAACGTCCCGTTCCAAACTGTGTGTTTTTAAAATGTTTTAATTAAAATACTATTCGTTACAATTATAAATTTGAACGATAGGCTCATTATTTCTTTATACCGTTATTATACCGTTATATTATATATATTATATTTATTATATATATATTACACGTTATTTGTTTTCTTGGCCGACTGTTTTACATATGGTGTTATCTTAAAATTGCTTGTTTTGAATATTTTTAAGATTGAGATTATTAGCTAGTATGTAAAAAAATTAACTCTTTTGAAATTTAATTTTGTATTTATATATAAATAAAATTAACTCTGTTGATTGTTTTTGTATTTAATCGATAACAGCGAAGTTACGCATGTTAATGATAGGGAAAAATATTTTGATGTTAAGCAAAACCTGCTCCATCTCGTTTTACATAAATGTTGAAAATTTGGTCGAAATTGATGCATTGTAACGGAAGTTTTTAGTGAACAACACTTATGAAATTTGCATTTTATTAATATAGATATAATATAAATGAGTTTTAAAAATTGTTTTAAAAAAATGCATCGGCCGGGAATCGAACCCTGGCCGCCCGCGTGGCAGGCGAGCATTCTACCACTGAACCACAAATGCTTTAAAAAAATCAAATTCATTTATCGTCGCGACCAGTGCTGCGCCCTAGCGGTAAAAGACTGGAACTAACGCTTTTTGGTTTTTTATTTTTTAAAAAAAGCACATTAACTTTTTTAGTTTTTTGAATAGCCTATATGTTAAACGAAATCTTCAGCTACCTACATGCGAAATTCCATAATGATTGAGTCAGTAGATTTTGCGTGATGCGATAACAAACATCGATTTCGCATTTCATTTATATATATATATATATATATATATATATATATATATATATATATATATATATATATATATATATATATATATATATATAAGGAAGGATTTCAACATACAAAACGCGATATCCCCGCCAGGGATAATTGCGTCGATTTACATTTAAAAAAAAACACAAACAGTTATAGACATTTTATACAAGAAAAGTAATTTAAAATAAAAAAGAGAAACAATAATATGTATTAGGAACCTGAACCTTTCAGGTTAAAAAGATAATCATAAATATATTTACAAAGATAATTCTCTCTGCTATTTACAAATTGATATAGATCTACAACATTATTTATTTTCTGTTGTCTAGCGCTACAAAAGAGTGGGCATTCCAGCAGTAAGTGTCTCGAGTCCTGTAATTCGTTGCCACAATGACAGCTAGTCTTCAACTGCTCCAATTTTTGATAAAAATCCCTTAAAATTTCCATGGTTCGTTGTAAACTGGGCATTATAAAAAATCGAACGGAAAAATGTTGGAATTCCAAACGGGAAAAAGCTTTGGAATGTTTCATTTGTTTTTAGAAATAATTCATCCATTTTTGCACTTAAAAATGAACCAATTATACTCTGAGAATGCGGTCTAAAAGCATTTTGATCCTCCATCGAAAGATGAGCCAAGTCATATTTAATTATTTTAGATTCAATATAATCTGTGAGAAGGGGGATGTTCGCAAGACTATGGACACAGTTGGAAGACGTAGTTTTGTAGGCTCTGCTCACCCATAGAAGAATTTGATATTGAGTAGAATTTAGTTTTTCTTTGCATCACTTATTTATAAATTTGTACCATATTTCTGAACCATACGTAAGGCCTGGCCTGATAATTGTTTTATACAAAATTATTATTTTTTTAGTATTTATTCCCCACATCTTTCCACAAAGTGAAAACAGAAATTTTTCATTCTTACGATCCTACACAGAATGTCGTTGATATGTGGAGTAAAATTAATCTTCTTTTTTATTCTATGATTTGAGAATTTTATGCCTAATATCTTAATTTGATCTACTGAGTTTAAAATAATATTCAGTATTTCAATTGGAACTTTAACGTTTATTATGTAAGTAAAGTAAATTCGTTTTCTCTGGGATTATTGATAATTTATTCCTATTACATCATTGAATCACATAGCATAGAATATATTCCCTTAATATTTTGAGATCCTCGACAGACTTGCTCCAGCAAATGATGGAAACGTCGTCTGCGTAGCATATTATTTCTGCGTTCGGATGTTTGAAACTCTTCAGCAAGTCGTTTAACAAAATATTCCATAATATTGGGGATAAAGGGCCGCCTTGAGGGCATCCTTTTTGTCAGCTTTTTTTGTAACCTTTGTGTCTTCATATGAGAAATTTGCCCTTCTTTCACTGCTTAAATAAGATTGTATAATTCTTATTAGTTTGGAGGGAGTGTTATCTAAATCGAGTCTTCTAATAATTGCTACCCACCATGCGTTGTCGAAAGCGCCTGCTATATCCACTGTAATCAAAGAAGTCAGTTCTCCTTGCCTGTGTTTCAGTATGGTTTCCATTATATCTTCCATTGCACTGTTCGTTGATTTATGTTTAGTAAATCCGTGTTGCCTTGGACTCATTAGATTATACTCTTCCTAATATTTATTGATTTTGTTTTTAATTATGTTTTTCAAATATTTTAGAAACGTTTGACGTCAATGTGTGTGTGTGTGACAATTTGACAATTTAAAATTATTTATTGTCATCTTAGACAATATTACATATCAAAGAGAGAGAGAGAGAGAGAAGAAGAAGAAAATATATACATAAAGAAAATATATACATGAAGAAAAATATATACATATATAATACAAATTTACAAGAGGGACAAAGGTAGGAGACTTCGGCGCTGGAGGGTCCTGGACCAGGCGATGAGCGGGTCCTCCACCGCTTCTCCGAGCCCAACCTGGACAAAGTAGCGATAAATTCGCAACTTTGCCGACGCCAGGATGGAAATGGCGTCGTCCTCAAGGCCGGACCCGCCGAAGATCCAAGCCTGCAGGTCAGGGGGCCGCCCTATGATGTTGAAGGCCTCTCTAATGAGAGGCCTGATGGAGGGACAGCACCAGTAACGGTGGCTGAGGGAGCGGTCGATGGACCCGCAGGCAGGACAGGAGGGGCGGACCGAGGCAGGATGGGCCGGATGGGGCAGGGCGTGGAGGGCCAACTTGAGGGCCGCGTCGGCCTCGTCGTCCGAGAAGGCGCAGCGAGGCCCAGTCGATCCTAGATGATGGTGGACCGATGGTGGGCGACCATCTCGAGGTGAACCTTGAGATGGGCGTGGCGGCGAGGCGCGGGCGATCCAGGGCCCGTCGGGCCGAGCGGGTCGTGAGGCCGTTGAGAAACGGCGTAGCCGTCCCTCGCAGCACCACGGCCGCAGCTAGGGAGCTAGATGAAGGCGTGGACTCCGCCCCGAAGCCCACGGCGTTCTCGGAGGTCAGCCTCCGACAGAAGGCGCCCAGGGCCGCGGCGTCAGCCAGGGCCGAGCGCGTAGGTCGGGCGGTGAGGTGGTCCTCCACGGTGAGGTCCCGGACTCGGGCTCCGCGCCAGCGGGCGGGGGCCAGGAGGTCGGGAGGGCGGAGGAACCGGCAGCCGCCCATGATGGGGAGGTCCAGCAGCTGAGCAGTGGGGACCGCCCGGTGGTTGAGGCCCAGGATGTTGGAGGCCTCCTCCCAGAGCTTCAGCAGCCGGAGACGGCGGGGCTGGAGACGGGTGCCGTCCGGTGGAGGGTGGATCCAGGCTTTACCGCTGTTGCCGCCAATCAGCCAGCTGAAGGCATTTCTGCCACCGCGGAGCGCGACCTGCACCCCCTTGAGGCAGGCGAGCTGGAACTGGGTCGCGAGGTCGAGGAGGCCGAGGCCTCCGATGGTGACCGGCCTCGCCATGACGTTGGCGGGAAGCCACGCCGTGTGGTCTGGCCCCCAGACGAACCTCGCCAGTCGGGCCTGCAGCTTGGCGATGGTCGGGGGTGATGGAAGGTATCCATGCAGGTGTTGCTGGATCGTGGACCCCACCAGCGTGTTCGCCGCTCTTGCTCGTCCGACGAGGGAGGGGCCGCGGGTGAAGGGCGTCCATCTGCGGCACGCAGTCTCCAGGACGGCCAGGAGATGCTGCTCCCGGTAGGCGACGGTGCTCCTGGGGTCGATGCCGAGCCCGAGGATCCTGATGGAGGTGGTCGACCAGGAGGCGCCGAGAGGGGAGTCGCCGCGGTTGCGCCAGGCGCCGCACCAGAGGTCAGCGCTCTTCCGGAGGTTCACGCCAACCCCGGAGGCCGGCTTGTACTCCTCGAAGACGGTCGCCACCCGTTCGAAGTCTCCGTCGCGATGGAATAGGAGGACGATGTCGTCAGCGTAGGCGATGACATTGCCCACGCCGAGGGTCAACACCAGGCGACGTAGCAGCGGCCCCGTGGCGATGTTGAAGAGTGCGGCACTCACGGCGCAACCCTGTCTTAGGCCGTTGAGGAGGGGGAAGGCGGCGGTGTAGAATCCTCCGGCCCGGATGGTGGCGTCCGCCCCGGCGTAGAGGATGTTAATCCAGGCCCTGAAGGCCGGCGGGAGGCGGAGGGACGTCAGCAGGGACTCCAGGAAGCCGCGGTCTAGTGAGTCAAAGGCGGACTCCAGGTCTACGCCCATGACGGCGTCCGTCACCATGGCGATGTTCCATGACGGGGACCTCCCGGGGACGGCATAGGTCTGGCATTCCGGCACAAGGGTCCGCAGGTGGGGCTTGAGGCGCCGGTGAAGGATGGCGGCCAGGACCCTGTAGTCGGCCGAGGGCAGCGCGACGGGCCTGTAGCCATCAAGGCCGCGACCTCCGCGGGCCTTGGGCACGAGGCAGATGGAGCTGCGCCGCGTCGACGGAGGCAGGGCACCGCGGAGCCGTGATGCCGCGAACACCCGGGGCAGAGCTTCCGCGAAGAAGTCCTCGCTGAAGGCGGCGAGGAGCTCGCACGGCAAGCCATCCCAGCCGGGGGCGTTTCCGCGAGGGAGGTGCTCGATAGCGTTGGCGATCTCGCTGGGGCTGATGTCCGGCCGGTGGAGCGGGTCCTCCTCATTCAGCTCGCGGGTGGTGGTGGGCGCGCTGCTGGCGATGAAGGCAGCTCCCGCAGCTGGATCGCTGGTGGGACGGGCGAAGCGGGGCTGAAAGGTCGCGAACGCCCTCCGCCGAAGCTCGGGGCCCTCGATGATGTTATCCTGCTCGTCCCTGATGACGCTGACCGGGCGTCAGAGGCGGATGGCGCGTGCTAGGTCCGGCAGCGAAGGGTAGTCGGCCCGGATGGAGGAGGCCTCGAGCTGCGCCGCGATGTAACGTCTCGCCCTGTAGACGTAGCTGTCGCTGGCGGCGTGGCGCGGGTCGTGCAGGGATCTGGCCTCCGCCAGCAGCCCCGCCTTGATGGAGGTCCACCTATCCCAGAAGGTCCCGTCGTCGTCATCGTGCGCTGTGCCCTCCTCCAACTCCCGGATGTAGCCAGCCAGATGTTCGAGAGCAAGGCCCGAGCGGAGCATCGCGGCCAAGCGAGGCTGGGTGGGGGAGGAGACGGCGGTGGTGGGCGGGCCCACCTGGAGCAGCACGAGGCGGTGGTCCGAGAGGTGGTAGTGGCTGGTCGCGTAGATGGACACGCGATCCAGGACTCCAGCAGGGACGAGGATCCGGTCCAGGCGGTTGGATTCGACTTGGTCGCGGTGCATGGCGACTCTGGTGGGCAGGTGGGCGGCGTCGAACTGGGTGGCCACGTACCAGCGCGGCCAGGTCCAGAAGAGCGGCGAGGGCATCCGATGATGATGATGATAGGGGCCCCGATCCCTGATGTTAAAGTCGCCGATGATCCAGCAGGCCCCCTCCTCCTCCTGTGCCGCTGTCGCCGCCAGGAGCTCCAGTTGTCGGTTTCTCTCGCGGGGTTCATGCGCCAGATGAACGGCGATGGCCGTCATCTCCTCGCCGCGGACATCTATGGTTGCCAAGGCGATGTGGCCCGGCCACAGGATGCGTTGTTGTAGCACGGCTACGCCTGGTCCGAAGACGCAGGCGAGTCCGGATCCCGAGATGGCTACGGGATGGGCCAATACAACAACACTGTACCCGAGGCAGAGGTCTTGGCCGCTGCCCAGATGAAATGCGTTTGTCTCCTGGACAAACGCGATGTCCACGTGATGTTGCCTGAGGAGATGACAGAGGGCAAGGCTCCTCCCCCGAGTGGCGAGCCCTCGCGCGTTGATGCTGGCAATGCGGAAGCTCATTGTTGCCCTCCTGTAGGCATCTTCCCCAAGGTCTTCCGGAGGGTCTTGCGGATGGTGTGGTTGGAGTCTGGAACCGAGGCTATAATGGTGTTGGCCAGCTCTTTGAGGGCGGCGACCTCTGCCACTGTCAGCAGGTGCGCTCGGTTCTTCATGGTGGTCTCAGAGGTGAGGAGCTTCTGAGCCGCCTCGCATTTAAGGTCGGGCAGCCCGTTCCAGTCGATGGAGAGGCTGGGGGACTTCCTGAGGTGCTCCAGCAGCTGTTCGAGTGCGGCCTTTCCCCGGGCAGGCGTGGCGGGAGGTGAGGACAGCTTCTCTTCCGACATCACGTGGGCGAGCGGAGGTATGCGAGGCTCGGGGGGCCGCGGGGCAGCCAGGGAAGCAGGGTGGGCAGCAGGGGCGGGGTGGGTGAGATCCATCTGTTCGGCAGGCTGGTGTGCCGAGGGGATCGCCTGAGCCTCGGTTGAAGTCTTCGCCGGTTGGACAGGGGACGCCGGTGTTGCGGTCGCAGGTACCGGCTTCCTTGGCCGCTGAGGAGGAGGGAGGGGGGGGCCTTGCGTCGGTGGGAGACGCTGCTTGCCTGGGGCTGCTGTTCTGCCTGGCGAGCGATGGGCAGTTTGCTCTGCGGTGGCCCTGCTTTCCGCATTTGGAACACTTGATTCCAAAAGAGAGGAAGGCTGACAGGGTGTCTCCCTTGGAATGGATGGTCAGTCGGGTGGGCAGCGTTTCCAGCCTTACACCCTCGCGGAGCAGGATGAACGCCTCCCGGCGGCCGTCGGTGAAGGTGAACTCCCCCATTTTGACCAGGATGGGGGCGATGGAGGTGACCTTCCCGAATTGGCCCAGGGTGTTCACAATGGTGCTATCCTCCACAAAGCCGGGCAGGTTGGCCACGACTATTAGTTCCGCCCTCTTGCGGAAGGGGAAGACCCTGAGGGACGTACCCTCGATTTCCAGGCCGTCCTCGACCAGACGGTTAGCAAGTTCCTTGTTAGCGAGACCCACGATGAAGTGGCCGTTCATTCGATGGAACTGCGTGATGCTCTTTGGCCCCCCGAGTAGCGTGCTCATGGCCTTGAGGTAGGAGTAGTCCGGGATTTCTGGGCACAGCTCCACGAAGACGTAGTTCTCGTGCTTGGTAGTGGCCTGCCTCTCCCTGGCGTCGGCGATGTTGGCGCGTGTCGCCTTGATCTCCTGAGGCGGCACTGCTCTCGGCCCTGTTGGTCGCTTCCGCTGCTGGGGGTTGGGCTTCTCAGCAGGCCTGTCAGGCTGCCTAGCGGCGTGCTCCGGTGTTGAAGTGAGGCGCCTCTTCTTGCTCTTCACAACGGTGTAGCCGTCGTTGGAGTCCACCTCCGCCATCTCGCTGTCGGCCCAGTTGAGCGAGGCCGGGCTAGCTGGAGTTGCGCTGGTCGTAGCAGCAGTCGTTGGCGCCGTGACTTCACGCGCGGCGGCCGGATTTGCATGCTTGCCGCCTGCCGGCGAATTTGCATGTTTTTGATTTTCAGAAGTTTTTTCAGAAGTTTTCTTCTGTAGGTTGTTTTTCGGTGATTTTTCCTCACCAGTTTCGGATACAAAGCTGGGCCTTTCAGGCACTGAATCAGCTGATCCCGGGCTATTCGCCAGTACCAAATTCGGCATATTAACTGCCATCAACACGCACGCCAGAGGCGAAAACGGCGGAGCTCGCAAAAACGCGGCCGCTCGCCAGCGTGTGTGTGTGTGATATTGGTCTATAGCTTTTGCATTGATGACTCTGGTAACTGTATATCTATATATATATAACTAGAGCGGATGTGCCCGGCTTCGCCCGGGTTTTACCCGAGTGAATGTTTGTCTAACGAACATTTGTTTAAAACAATTCTCTTTAAACTTATGAAACGTACTCGGCTTCGCCCGGGGTTTTACCCGAGTGAAGGTTTGTCTAGCGAACATTTGTTAAAACAATTCTCTAAAAACTTATTAAAAAATAAAAAAGATATACTTTGATAATTTGAAACTCGTAAATTTGAATCTCTCGATAAAGTGAACATTTTTTCCCGGTCCCTGTGTACCTTGTCATCCTGAATTTTGTCTTTCCTAATTTTCTACATTAGAAAATCATAGTTTTATCTAGTGAACATTTTTTCCCGGTCCCTTGAGAAATACTCGATAAGTTGAATAAAATCAATATTAATTGATTCCCTCAGTAATTGGAAGTTAAAGGAATAGTATCTTCGCCTTGGAATTGTATCATTATTCTTGTGGAAAATAAATTGCCGTGTCATCCTGAGATAATCTTACTTTTGATAAATAATATTTAAGATAACAAACTTAGTGATAAGAAAACTTGTTATCATCGTCACAATGGGGGCGCTGCTTGCGAGTTAAATCTACAAATCTGCAAATAACTCTAAGACTATTCAAGATATTCATGAAATTATTTTTCAAAAACCTTCCCGGTGATATACCTAATAATATCCCAAAATTTCACGGCGATTGGATGTATGGTTTTTGAAACTATAGAGTACAGACAGACAGACATTCAATTTTATATATATAAGATAATATAAATGAGTTTTAAAAATTGTAAAAAAAAAAATGCATCGGCCGGGAATCGAACCCGGGCCGCCCGCGTGGCAGGCGAGCATTCTACCACTGAACCACCGATGCTTTAAAAAATGGCCATATTTAGGTATTCATTCCATTCCGGATTAGTCCGCGTAAAAAAAAGTTCTTCAAA
Source organism: Cordylochernes scorpioides (assembly GCA_030710605.1). NCBI lineage: Eukaryota > Metazoa > Arthropoda > Arachnida > Pseudoscorpiones > Chernetidae > Cordylochernes > Cordylochernes scorpioides. The sequence goes on from CP092867.1 coordinate 117,904,067, forward strand.
TGAAAAAAATAAATAGCCAAAAATACTAATCAAGTTGCAGCCGAAAATTTTCCTCAGGTTTATAAAAAGCGACATGCAAAATTTGGTGCCAATTGGTTCAGTAGTTTTGAGTTTATCGCGAAACAGACAGACAGACAGAAATTGACTTTTATATATATAATAATATATATATATTTACTCTTCATTGTTGGCTTTTTATCTTAAATTCATTCTTCATTGTTGGCTTTTTATATTACATTCACTCTTCATTGTTGGCTTTTCATCTTACATTCACTCTGTTGGCTTTTTATATTACACTAGCGGATGTGCCCGGCTTCGCCCGGGTTTTACCCGAGTGAATGTTTGTCTAACGAACATTTGTTAAAAAAATTCTCTATAAACTTATAAAAGGTACTCGGCTTCGCCCGGGGTTTTACCCGAGTAAAGGTTTGTCTAGCGAACATTTGTTAAAACAATTCTCTGAAAACTTATTTTAAAAAAAAAGAATATATTTTGATAATTTGAAACTCGTAAATTTGAATCTCTCGATAAAGTGAACATTTTTTCCCGGTCCCTGTGTGCCGTGTCATCCTGAATTTTGTCTTTCCTAATTTTCTACATTAGAAAATAATAGTTTTATCTAGTGAACATTTTTTCCCGTGTCACATTGCCGTGTCACATTGCCATTATACTTCATTGTTGGCTTTTTATATCATATTTACTCTTCTTTGTTGGCTTTTTATATTATATTCTGACCAAAATCTATCTGTAAACTTCACACAGTGAACTTCACACAGACAGAATAAGGCAATTATATAAGTAGATTTACTCTTCTTTGTTGGCTTTTTATCTTACATTCATTCTTCATTGTTGGCTTTTTATATTACATTCACTCTTCATTGTTGGCTTTTTATCTTACATTCATTCTTCATTGTTGGCTTTTTATATTACATTTACTCTTCATTGTTGGCTTTTTATCTTACATTCACTCTTCATTGTTGGCTTTTTATATTATATTTTAGATTGAGATTATTAGCTAGTATGTAAAAATATTAACTCTGTTGAAATTTAATTTTGTATTTATATATAAATAAAATTAACTCTGCTGATTTTTTTGTATTTAATCGATAACAGCGAAGTTACGCATGTTAATGTTAGGGAAAAATATTTTGACGTTAAGCAAAACCTGCTCCATCTCGTTTTACATAAATGTTGAAAATTTGGTCGAAATTGATGCATTGTAACGAAAGTTTTTAGTGATGTCCTCTTATGAAATTTGCATTTTATTAATATAGATTTACTCTTCATTGTTGGCTTTTTATCTTACATTCACTCTTCATTGTTGGCTTTTTATATTATATTTACTCTTCATTGTTGGCTTTTTATCTTACATTCATTCTTCACTGTTGGCTTTTTATATTAAATTTACTCTTCATTGTTGGCTTTTTATCTTACATTCACTCTTCATTGTTGGCTTTTTATCGTACATTCATTCTTCATTGTTGGCTTTTTATATTACATTCACTCTTCATTGTTGGCTTTTTATCTTACATTCATTCTTCATTGTTGACTTTTTATATTACATTCACTCTTCATTGATGGCTTTTTATCTTACATTCACTCTGTTGGCTTTTTATATTACATTTACTCTTCATTGTTGGCTTTTTATCTTACATTCACTCTTCATTGTTGGCTTTTTATATTATATTTACTCTTCTTTGTAGGCTTTTTATCTTACATTCATTCTTCATTGTTGGCTTTTTATATTACAATTACTCTTCATTGTTGGCTTTTTATCTTACATTCACTCTTCATTGTTGGCTTTTTATCTTACATTCATTCTTCATTGTTGGCTTTTTATATTACATTCACTCTTCATTGTTGGCTTTTTATCATACATTCATTCTTCATTGTTGGCTTTTTATATTACATTCACTCTTCATTGTTGGCTTTTCATCTTACATTCACTCTTCATTGTTGGCTTTTTATATTAAATTTACTCTTCATTGTTGGCTTTTCATCTTACATTCACTCTTCATTGTTGGCTTTTTATATTAAATTTACTCTTCATTGTTGGCTTTTTATCTTACATTCATTCTTCATTGTTGGCTTTTTATATTATATTTACTCTTCATTGTTGGCTTTTTATCTTACATTCATTCTTCATTGTTGGCTTTTTATATTACATTTACTATTCATTGTTGGCTTTTTATCTTACATTCACTCTTCATTGTTGGCTTTTTATCTTATATTCATTCTTCATTGTTGGCTTTTTATATTACATTCACTCTTCATTGTTGGCTTTTTATCTTACATTCATTCTTCATTGTTGGCTTTTTATATTACATTTACTCTTCATTGTTGGCTTTTTATCTTACATTCACTCTTCATTGTTGGCTTTTTATATTATATTTTTAGATTGAGATTATTAGCTAGTATGTAAAAATATTAACTCTGTTGAAATTTAAATTTGTATTTATATATAAATAAAATTAACTCTGCTGATTTTTTTTGTATTTAATCGATAACAGCGAAGTTACGCATGTTAATGTTAGGGAAAAATATTTTGACGTTAAGCAAAACCTGCTCCATCTCGTTTTACATAAATGTTGAAAATTTGGTCGAAATTGATGCATTGTAACGAAAGTTTTTAGTGATGTCCTCTTATGAAATTTGCATTTTATTAATATAGATTTACTCTTCATTGTTGGCTTTTTATCTTACATTCACTCTTCATTGTTGGCTTTTTATATTATATTTACTCTTCATTGTTGGCTTTTTATCTTACATTCATTCTTCACTGTTGGCTTTTTATATTACATTTACTCTTCATTGTTGGCTTTTTATCTTACATTCACTCTTCATTGTTGGCTTTTTATCGTACATTCATTCTTCATTGTTGGCTTTTTATATTACATTCACTCTTCATTGTTGGCTTTTTATCTTACATTCATTCTTCATTGTTGACTTTTTATATTACATTCACTCTTCATTGATGGCTTTTTATCTTACATTCACTCTGTTGGCTTTTTATATTACATTTACTCTTCATTGTTGGCTTTTTATCTTACATTCACTCTTCATTGTTGGCTTTTTATATTATATTTACTCTTCTTTGTAGGCTTTTTATCTTACATTCATTCTTCATTGTTGGCTTTTTATATTACAATTACTCTTCATTGTTGGCTTTTTATCTTACATTCACTCTTCATTGTTGGCTTTTTATCTTACATTCATTCTTCATTGTTGGCTTTTTATATTACATTCACTCTTCATTGTTGGCTTTTTATCATACATTCATTCTTCATTGTTGGCTTTTTATATTACATTCACTCTACATTGTTGGCTTTTTATCTTACATTCACTCTGTTGGCTTTTTATATTACATTTACTCTACATTGTTGGCTTTTCATCTTACATTCACTCTTCATTGTTGGCTTTTTATATTAAATTTACTCTTCATTGTTGGCTTTTTATCTTACATTCATTCTTCATTGTTGGCTTTTTATATTATATTTACTCTTCATTGTTGGCTTTTTATCTTACATTCAATCTTCATTGTTGGCTTTTTATATTACATTTACTATTCATTGTTGGCTTTTTATCTTACATTCACTCTTCATTGTTGGCTTTTTATCTTACATTCATTCTTCATTGTTGGCTTTTTATATTACATTCACTCTTCATTGTTTTATCTAGTGAACATTTTTTTCCGTGTCACATTGCCGTTTCCTCGTGAGATAATTTTACTTTTGATAAATAATATTTAAGATAAAAAAACTTAGTGATAAGAAAACTTGTTATCATCGTCACAATGGAGGCGCTGCTTGCGAGTTAAATCTACAAATCTGCAAGTAACTCTAAGGATATTCAAGATATTCATGAAATTATTTTTGAAAAACCTTTCCGGTGATATACCTAATAATATCCCAAAATTTCACGGCGATTGGATGTATGGTTTTTGAATCTATATAGTACAAACAAACAAACAGACATTCAATTTTATATATATAGACTAGCGGATGTGTACCCGGCTTCGCCCGGGTTTTATCCGAGTGAAAGTTTGCCTAACGAAAATTATTGATAATAATATTGCTGAACACACAGAATATTATGATAATAATATTCGTTACATTATCTACTTATATATTTGCCTTAATCTGTCTGTTTGTCTGTTTGTCTGAAGCTCATGGATAGAATGCGCGCTCATTGGCTGCAAGGAAACACGTGTCCTCCCTGCCCCCCTCTAGACAACCCTGTTATTCAAAAACCATACATCCAATCGCCATGAAATTCTGGGATATTATTAGGTATATCCCCGGAAAGGTTTTCGAAAAATAATTTCTTGAATATCTTGAATATCCTTAGAGTTATTTGCAGAATTGTAGATATAACTCGCAAGCAGCGCCGCCAGACGGTGATAGGCTTAAGCTTGCTGCTCCACCCCTGTTGACCTTGGGTCGTCGTGTGAGTCACAGCATGATGCAACAAAAAACACTCTCTCTGGGGATTGCGGCGTCAACAACCTGTAAGTTTGTGCCTCTCTCATAAACCTGTCTATACAGACCACCCTGTCTATAGCGACCACTCTAGACAACCCTGTTATCAGCTGTGTGATACATCCACCTGTCTATACAGACCACCCTGTTAATAGCGACCACCCAAATCAACGTTTTTAGAATATATTCGCACTCGGGTAAACCCCGGGCGTTGCCCCGGTCATTCGTCTAGTATATTTATATAATATGTTTTCTTGGCCGACTGTTTTACATATGGTGTTATCTTAAAATTGCTTGTTTTGAATATTTTTTTAGATTGAGATTATTAGCTAGTATGTAAAAAAATTAACTCTGTTGAATTTTTTTTTTGTATTTATATATAAATAAAATTAACTCTGTTGATTTTTTTTTGTATTTAATCGATAACACCGAAGTTACGCATGTTAATGTTAGGAAAAATATTTTGATGTTAAGCAAAACCTGCTCCATCTCGTTTTACATAAATGTTGAAAATTTGGTCGAAATTGATGCATTGTAACGAAAGTTTTTAGCGAACAACACTTATGAAATTTCCATTTTGTTAATATAGACTAGCGGATGTGTACCCGGCTTCGCCCGGGTTTTATCCGAGTGAAAGTTTGCCTAACGAATATTATATATTATGAAGTATAATAAACAATGTTGAAGAATAGTTTTAATTATTAATCAAGATTGTTTGTGAATATGTGAGAAAGATGTAATATCGTTGTTGTTTTCTTGGCCGACTGTTTTACATATGGTGTTATCTTAAAATTGCTTGTTTTGAATATTTTTTTAGATTGAGATTATTAGCTAGTATGTAAAAAAATTAACTCTGTTGATTTTTTCTGTATTTATATATAAATAAAATTAACTCTGTTGATTTTTTTTGTATTTAATCGATAACACCGAAGTTACGCATGTTAATGTTAGGAAATATATTTTGATGTTAAGCAAAACCTGCTCCATCTCGTTTTACATAAATGTTGAAAATTTGGTTGATATTGATGCATTGTAACGAAAGTTTTCAGTGAACAACACTTATGAAATTTCCATTTTATTAATATAAGATTGAATGTCTGTCTGTACTCTATAGATCAAAAACCATACATCCAATCGCCGTGAAATTTTGGGATATTATTAGGTATATCCCCTGGAAGGTTTTTGAAAAATAATTTCTTGAATTTCTTGAATATCCTTATAGTTATTTGCAGATTTGTAGATTTAACTATATGATGATGATTATTATCAAAAGTAAGATTTTCTACCTATTAATTGCGCACAAGTCAAAGCTAGTTTTATCTTTTATCTACAACATATAT
>CP092867.1:117909984-117920941 GCA_030710605.1 Cordylochernes scorpioides
ATTGGGAGAATAGATAAAATGATGATCTTGTAATGTAGAAAATTAGGAAAGACAAAATTCAGGATGACACGGCAATTTATTTGAGACAAGAATAATGATAATTAATATTGATTTTATTCAACTTATCGAGTTGAATAAACCCGGTCAAGGGACCGGGAAAAAATGTTCACTTTATCGAGATTCAAATTTACGAGTTTCCAATTATCAAAATATATCTATTATTTTTTATAAGTTTATAGAGAATTGTTCTAACAAATGTTCGTTAGACAAACCTTTACTCGGGTAAAACCCAGGTGAAGCCGGGTACATCCGCTAGTTTTATTATAAACTAGCGGACGTACCCGGCTTCGCCCGAGGTTTTACCCGAGTAAAGGTTTGTCTAGCGAACATTTGTTAAAACAATTCTCTAAAAACTTATTAAAAAAAAGATATATTTTGATAATTTGAAACTCGTAAATTTGAATCTCTCGATAAAGTGAACATTTTTTCCCGGTCCCTGTGTGCCGTGTCATCCTGAATTTTGTCTTTCCTAATTTTCTACATTAGAAAATCATAGTTTTATCTAGTGAACATTTTTTTCCCGTGTCACATTGCCGTGTCATCCTGAGATAATCTTACTTTTGATAAATAATATTTAAGATAAAAAACTTAGTGATAAGAAAACTTGTTATCATCGTCACAATGGGGGCGCTGCTTGCGAGTTAAATCTACAAATCTGCAAATAACTCTAAGGATATTCAAGATATTCATGAAATTATTTTTCAAAAACCTTCCCGGTGATATACCTAATAATATCCCAAAATTTCACGGCGATTGGATGTATGGTTTTTGAATCTATAGAGTACAGACAAACAGACAGACAGACATTCAATTTTATATATATAGACTAGACGGTTGACCCGGGCTTCGCCCCGGGATTGACCCGTGTGCATATCTACCCGAGTGATACATATTTAGATAAGATTTTTTTTATTGTTTGTTATTAGCATTATATCTATTTGTTTGCATCAGCATAATTTAATCTAATCTTTGATAGAGGGCGCTGTTCGTGAGCTAAGTAGAATTATTTGAATATATAGTTTTAATAATTGATTTATATATATTTTTTAAATAGCCTATCGTCTTCCCCGTATTTTTTTTACCCCTGTATGGAAATTTTGGCTTGAATTAGTGAACTACTGCGAATTTGTATACCGGACATACAAACAAACAAACAAACATACAAACATTGATTTTTAGAGATATAGAAGAAGATATATATATAATGTAACAAATATTATTATCATCATTATCATAATATTCTGTGTGTTCCGGAATATTTTTATCAATAATATTCGTTAGGCAAACTTTCACTCGGATAAAACCCGGGCGAAGCCGGGTACACATCCGCTAGTCCTATATAACTGTGAAAATATTTCATTGTAAATTTTATTCAAATAATTAAAAATAAACTACTTGATAATAAATATTTTATTTTTCTTCTTCACACGGCTGCACTATCAAATTTAATTTTAAAAAATCATTATATATATGTAGTATATATTTAAATTGTGATCTAATAACTCTATGTTAGTATATTTCGCATATCTTCTAATTAGTTAAGTTAGAATCAATATTTTATAAGATCAAACCTTTCAATTAAAATGTACACTGCTCCTTTTTGCTACCACCCCCATATATTTTGTATGATATATTATATCTTCATTAATTTAGCCTGTATCATCCTTATTTGTGTTCCAGCTTAAAACGATAACGTCAAAATAGAAACAGCAAAAGACCGACGCCCAGATGGGGCCTCCTTCCGATGCTTTTTATAGGCTATCGCGCCCCTGGATCAACAGAAGTTTTAGCTCAGTGTGTGTACAATTTGTCCATCTTCGCAGGCCGCTTTTGGCTCTCTATCCTTGTCTCAGTGTTAGGCATCCAGGTTTGTGTCATCGCCTCCACCTCCATCCCGTGGGCTGTCTCCAACTAGCTCGGTGCTAACATCCAGCCCTTCCTCTACTTCGTGTTGTCCACGTGTGGGAATAGCATCAACACCTCGCCTCACGAACGACTGCCGGTTTATTCACACGTCGGGTTACTCGGGGTTACAACAGTAGACCGGTTTAAGTCGATCATTTGCAATATAACAGAAAGTCGGCAGGATCATTTGCAACAATACGAAATATATATGTGATGATTTAAGACCATGGAATTGCTGTAAATAGTCCAGATATCTACTACCACGTGTTCCACCACGTGACTGTATATAACTTCTTATTTATTGCAATTAGAAAGCCTCAAGTAACATCAATCTGTACCGCGTAAGAATCTAATAGAGTATAGCAACTGTACAGATAGAAGGAATGGAGATTAACAGGAGAAAATTATGGTTAAAACTAATCAGGCTTAGGTGAGAATAGAAAAGAAGGCCTAGCAAACCCAGTCCAACTTTTACGAGATCGTGGCCCTCCTGGATAATATAACTCCCCCCCCCCCCTGTTTACGTCAGAAAAGGGCAGTGACCTGTTCGGACCCAGCTAAGCTATAAAAGGAGGCCCCTATCCTCAGTTAATCTTTGCTTCAGCCCCAGTACGCCGGACGCTCCGATAGAGGTAAATCCTTTCCTGTCAGAAATATCCTCGTCCCATTCCTTCTTGACGTTCAGACGCTTCTTAGTGGAATCTCTGTTTGTTTATTTCACCTTTGGCCCAGCTGTGTCGCCTTCCACCACGACTGCACGGTAGAGTTGACATCGAGGTTTGTCTAGCATCAGGTAACACTGGTCCCAGAGGTCCCAATATATCATAGACTCCCCCGTCCGAAGAGTCGACAGGATTGTGGACGCCAAGGTACAAGTAAGCAAGTAGACCACTGTCTGTACAGAAAGATGGAACAGGGAAGAGGGGAGGATTCAAAGGAGCCCATGGAGTCCGATCCAGACTACGAAAGTGGAGAAAACACCACTTTTCCAAAAAGGGAAAACACTCTCGGTAGGACGCAGGAAATCGCCCCCAGCCAGGAAGACGCCACGCCCCCGCCGGTGGTATCAGATGTCCTGAGGAGGTTGACGAGGACGCTACATCAGCTGTTCGCGGCGACCGGACTATCGCGAGATGTGAAACTACCGCGCTACGATGGTTCGTACGAGGCGCAGAGCTTCTTCACCAACTACGACGCCCAAGCAGATTGGGTCCAACTACAATACGCTACAAAACTTAGAAAGCCACCAAACCTCCTGCAAGCACCCCTCCGAGTTACCAATACGCGAGCGTATGTCACCTGCTCCCCCGACCATCTCTAAACCACGAGCCCAGCGTAAACAATGAACTCTGACTGTCCCAAGGATCCTCCAAGCACGGCAAAAGACCAAGCCTGTCCCGACATACAAGACAGCACAACAGTAGGTTCCTCCATACATAATATTTGTTGAACAATTGCTCGTTCGAGCTGAACTGTCCAATAATGTAAACCTACCTCTACTACTTGATACAGGAGCATATATCGATATAATTAGTCTGAATACTTTTAAAATAATAGAAACCAGTTTGAAAAATAGAATATCTACCCATTTAACTTAACTATTAACGCCCTATCTAACAATATTTTCACCATAGGTTATATATTTTTTGACATGACAACGTCTTAAATTAGGTTGCGGCTGGGAGTCACTTATGAAAAAGTGTAACGCCCGGTAACGTTACGATGAGTCACCGAACGAGAGTGCAGCGCGCGCAGCGCTAGAGAATTAGGCGCATTGAATCGGCGCATGCTTGTCTCTGTCTTTGTCTTTCTCGAACGTTCTTGGCGTTGGAAAAACAAGAAAGCGTCATAATACAAGTTCACACGTGTGGTTAAAGTATCGTCAGCTGTGTCTGTAGTGAAAATGTGGAGTGCTTAGATTCGTCATTTACAACAACTACAACAATAAAGGTAAATAATTGTACACTGATATTTCATTATCGTAAACTATGATTGATTGATTAATTGTTAGATTGACACAAAAGTTGAGAAACTGAGTTTATAGGTTATGTCATACTATTGATAAATGTTGATAGTGTTAAGTAAATTATTAGTTTAAAATTAATTAATTAATTAATTATTATTTTACAAATTTTAAATAGTTTCAAATATATTTAGCAAAAATTTGAACCTTCGATCTGAATAAATGTTTTGATTTTCGAATTGATTCTTTAAAATTACAAATATTAAGAAAAAGTGGCAGATATAAGAAAACTTTATTTAAACTGTGTTGAGCAAGAATTTTAACATCTAATATAAGTAAATGTTTTAATACAGCCATAATGGCTGTATAATGCAAGAACTTCAGACTCGGGCGTATATTCGGGCGTATGTTACTCGGATGTTATATTATAAGTACACAATAATTTCCTTCGCATTGAGTTTCAACATAGAGGAAGTCCGCACGCTCACATTTTACTGTGGTTACACGATGATCCACATGATAATGCCATTGTTAAAGTACTGCAAGTTACTTGCTTCGCCGCTAATACTAGCTTCAAGTTTATACTCGGTGCTGTATATATTCATCCAGGAGCTAGTATGCAGGATATTGGAATGTTACTATGGCAAGGACTCGGTCCGTACATTCACAACAGCCAGTACGTGCCACCGTTCGTGCAAGTTGATTCTAGTATACCGATTCTTCTGTGTGGTGATTTTAACAAAAACGTAAAGCCTGACAACTCGTTTCTTAATTTCATGAAAAATACGTATAATCTTGATTGCGTATCAAACGTTTCTAAGTCAACTACGTTAAAAGGAACAACTATCGACTTGACTTTCGCAAGACACATTACAGCAGAAACACTTCCTTTCATTTCATATTTCTCCTATCATCGTCCTATCCTCAACAAAATCACTCAAATAGGAATTAGTTAAGTTTACATGTACAATGTTTTAGTAAACAAAATATATTTCTATGGTTAAAATTTGTGCAATTCTTATTTTCATTCAATTCCTTGTTCCTATTGTGCAATTTAATTATATTCACATATCAATAAATATTCTACCGTTGTCACGTAAAATCTTCGCCCGTAAAACCGACTTTATTTTTAAACTTAAAAATAGGTAACATAACGCAGAACCTAAAATTCTATATCCTAGATACACCCTTGCCTTTTGGCATCTTATCCCTTAACTCTATAAAAATATTTCTACTAATTATAAACTGTCCTCAGCTACTCCTGTATCAAGATAATGTACCGCTACCAACTACATTGTACCAATTCACCACGTGCATTCACCAATGCAACACGTGTCCCATGGACAGGTTAATACAACTGTCCCATTTACTAAATTTTCCCCTCCTGGAACGGGTTGCTCCCACGTGGTGAACTCCAACGCTCTTATTTAGTATCATTGTAATGTTCCTAATCCTATTTTCAACGCCCCTATGTCCTTTTTTTTCATAGCTTTGGACAGAAGTAACCTAAGTCACAGCCTTCCAAAACTATCCCAATCGTTAAATTCCAACATAGCTACACTCCCTCGTACCTTCCTTTTACATGCATATTTAATCATCGACAAATCTCTCTCAACAAAATAAACAACACCTTCTCACATCACTTTCTCCAATTGGCAACAATTTTTAGTGCGCGACTTAACACCCAAATCCAATTTCGAGCCACACAAGCTCCATAACGTCGCCCCACTAAACACACAAAAAGATTCACATTAAACGTGCCATATCCACTAACAATATAAAAATTCGCGATATATGTTCCATGACTTTAGTAAATTTGTTATTCATGGTAAAACAGGTTAGATTTTGTACCAAACTACGACTTCACGTGACACCTTTTCATCCACAATTTTCCGCTTCGTGTCACAGAGCCATGCCACAAAACTCTTTCACTTTTCAGGCCAAAGACAGCCTTCACGCCTGTGACACATTTCACCTCAAAGCGTGTCCACGTCGAAAAAGTCGCACTTTTACTTACTTCTAACCTGATATCACTGAATAACATTTTTACTAAGTCCGCAACAACCTCGAAACACAACAACCATTCGATTTAATATCAATAGATACAATATCCGGATTTTCGAAACACAAACACAAAACGAACAAATGCTTGAACACGGGATAATTACAACCTCTGTATCTCCCTATGTCAGTCCCATAACGCTTGTCACCAAACGTGACAAATCAAAACGCTTTCGTGTTTACAATTATAGAAATAATATCTCCAAACGTATTCCGAATTAACAGACCCAATCGACCCCTAAATAAAGAAGATGATACAGTTCATGTGAACAAACTTAAATAGTATACAGAAGATATCTTATTCCTCGCGCCCCAGCCTCTAATTCAAACACCTCGTGTAACACCTGATGTACACTTAGTAGAATTTAATCATTTATGTCTCACGATATTTGACGCTCAGAAATCCCGTCTTATACCCCGACTTGTTCAGCCCCTTTTCTACATCTCACTGAAGAGATCTTCCAATAAGTTGGAATGAAGCAAGCTGTCCCCACAAGGGGCCTCTGACCCAAATAAATATACCCGCCACCGCCGGAACTCGCTAATAATAAATTCGAGGGGAGATGGAAAAACAAACAGCCGACATTGTCTTGTCACGGCCCGTCGCCACCCCGTGTTCTCTAATGAACTTTCGCCAGCTATTAAATTAAATATTAGTGCGTGCCTTTTACTATATACCGTTCTAATCCCCAATGAATTAAAATATCTATTATTTTATTAATAACCCAAAACCAAGTCACCAGGTCTAGATTCTCTCGCCCTCGATTAACTTGTCCACTTAAAATCGACACTTAGATCCAAGGACAACATTTTACCTACAAAAACCACACACACCCACACATGTTAAAGGAAAAAACAACCCTTGATCGGTTAGAATAGATCGCCGTGTTTCCTGCACACACAATATAAATGCCGCTTTAGGAAGAATCACGTTTTCACCTAAACGTGGCGCAGGGAACAAAAAATCGACAACATTAGGACTCAGTGAGTTTCACAGTTGGAAACAATGTGATCCACGAGCCGCGTCAAACATAAAATAAATTCGTTAAGTTAGAACAATTTAAAGATCTCTCCACCCATCCTAAAAAACAGTAACATACATTTGGCCTACTACCTTCCATTCTTTTCCTTACTTTCTTTCTAGATGGACATTTTTATTTTTTTTTTTTAATATCCTTTATATAATTATTATCTAGCTCTTATAATTATTTTTTTTACCTCAACCAATCAGTTTAGATTATTGTCATTTTATTTTATTTTTCTTTCCCAAATCTTATTTACGCTTGCTTTATGACTATTTTATAATCAACTTTATATTTTATCTCTCAGATCTAATAATCTCAAGTTTATATTTCATGTTTATATCACTAATTTGCATTTGTCATTTTATATTTTCTCTCACTTTATAAATTCGATGTTATTTACATTGTTTCATCTTCCGCTACCATGTTCAATGCTATCGAGTACATTATTGCTTCTTTTTTTTCTTTAAATATGTTCACTTTCTAGTACCCCTTATATACTGCTATAGTGTGTTAATCTTTGTATTATGCCATCACTATTTTTACCTTTTTTTTTAAAGATTACTTTGCATTTAACTTCGCAATTATATTTTCGATTTTCAAATCCTTTAACGCTATATGCAAAGCCTTAATTTCGCAATTTCATATCTCAATGATATATTCTTTTATAATCAAACTAAAAATCATGATCTAAAAACAGGGTAATCTTCAATAACCTTTTAATCAACCACTTTAAAGATTACTTCTTAATAAATACTAACATTTCTTTTACGCAGGAACTTTTAACTCCTTCGCAGGCTAGATTTGACCTACTTTGATTTCGTAATTAACAATATTGACACACCGTCCCCCAGATTTACCTATCCCAACTTCTGGCTGGACACGTGCAAATTGTACTTTTTAATATATTCCAGGGCACTCTCATGCCACTCACTGGCATATCTTTTATTTTACTCTTTTTCTCGCTGAGCCCCTGACGACTCCAATTAAAACTTTGATTTCTGGTCACTGATCTTTGCCCTCATTTATCCTGTATGCGTACGTCTTAACGACTAATTCATAAAACCCATAACAATCACCCTTATCTTACGATTCGATTGTGGTATTGTAACTTTATTAGGTCCTTAAATTTACATGTGAAACATGGCCTAGGTTTTCCGCGCCGTGCACATTAAATGGTTTGGGACTTGAGTCAAGGTGACATTGCCTCAACCTAGTAATAACTAATCCCTCAACCCTTTCTAACGCCCATCATTTTTACCTATATAATCATTATATGTTCTCTATTAAAGCTTTTATTCCTATTTTTATTTTTACTTGTATGTTTAGTATTAGTTGTTTATACTTTATTATCTCTTATGGATACACAGAAATCAACCCCATGTTATATACCAACTCATTTTAATTATATTTTTAAAAAATAATTCCTTAATAACAGTCTTCCTATTCCGCCCTCTTAAATCCCTCCATATGAACCCTCTCACATCCGGGGCCATCTGTGATGATTTAAGACCATGGAATTGTTGTAAATAGTCCAGATATCTACTACCACATGTTCCACCACGTGACTGTATATAACTTCTTATTTACTGCAATTAGAAAGCCTCAAGTAACATCAATCTGTACCGCGTAAGACTCTAATAAAGTATAGCAACTGTACAGATAGAAGGAATGGAGAATAACAGGAGAAATTTAAGGTTAAAACTAATCAGGCTTAGGTGAGAATAGAAGGTAGGCCTATCAAGCCCAGTCCAACTTTTACGAGGTCGTGGCCCTCCTGGATAATATCTTCCCCCCTGTTTACGTCAGAAAAGGGCAGTGACCTGTTCGGACCCAGCTAAGCTATAAAAGGAGGCCCGAGCCTCAGTTAGTCAGTCATCAGTTAGTCTTCGTTTCAGTTCCAGTCCGCAGGCTGCTCCTATAGAGGTAAATCCTTTCATGTCAGAATCCTCCTCGTCCCATTCCTTCTTGACGTTCAGACGCTTCTTAGTGGAATCTCTGTTTGTTTATTTCACCTTTGGCCCAGCTGTGTCGCCTTCCACCACGACTGCACGGTAGAGTTGACATCGAGGTTCGTCTAGCATCAGGTAACACTGGTCCCAGAGGTCCCAAGATATCACATATATATCACTTATTTTTATCATCATCATTGACAAATACTACATAGATCGACTGTGTTGAATTTTCTCATCTAGTTACAATGTTGTCAAAGACTCACGGTGACACGGCGCCTTAACGCAGTCTCTCAGACTCTGGTAGAAGTGACTGCCCTGGGGGCAGGGGACGATGGTTACGGTGTCGCCGCGACACTCGATGAACTTGTCACAGTCCGTGGGGTGGGGGATGTAGAGGCCGCTGGGGGGACAGGACGGCATCACGTGACCCAGGACCGCGGCCAGCGTCAACAGGGGAAGCCACATACTGTCTTGTCTGTCTCTGTCATACAAGTATCAATGTTAATTTACACATCATAAATATTATGATGTATTAGCGCGTCATCTGTTATGGAAATTCGGAACTATTATAGACGTGTATGATTGTTTTGAAAATTAATCAATTACTACTGTCCTTATTGCAATGAAAAAATTAAGGGAGGGCCTGGCTTATCAGTGGTAAACCCTCCAAGCGAAACCGCTGGGTGGGTTCACCACTGATGTGCCAGGCCCTTCCTTTAATTTTTTCATTGCAGTAAGGGCAGTATAAATTGTTTTATTTTCATACGCATCTATAATAGTTTCGAATTTTCACATCATAAATATAAAAATGTATGTAATATATATATATATGTTATATTAAAATATTATATTTTTTGAAAATATATTTCATAGATTAAAATACTCTGCTAAATCGACCGCCAGAGGTCACTCTTCCCCTTTAAAAAATGAGGTACAAAATAATTATATTTCGCAAATCCCTTCATTATGGCGTTGAATAAGAAAACCTTTTGCAAATATTCTGATTGGTATATCGTGTTTATACAAATAAGTGTTACCTCACAGGACAATAAAGCATTATATACCTGGTAATTGATATCGCTCGAAGCCTCCAAGGAGTGCAAGAATTTCCTAAATCATTAATTATATAGGAGAATCGTGTCTGTTGGCCAAGTACCTTTGATAAGCGCATTGTGTATGGGTCCTGATTGGAATTACTCCATGTAGGTGAATTCAATATTTACATCTTATTTAGAAACAAACCCCAGGAAATTTATCTTATTGGGAATGGAGAGAGTGTAACCAATTGTAAATTACGAGTGGGGAGAACAAGCCCGCGCAGTCGGCTCGCGCCTAAAAGCGATCCTCATGACAGTGGTGCCCCGTGCAACTTATTTAACGGACAATCCTCGTATATTTCTGATTAATGTGTTGACACTGACTTCTTACCTAGTATTCTGACCAAAGAAGGTTCTATGGATAATGGCGAAAATTTAACTGGGCTAACAGCCGCCAAATGAGGGAATCGAGAGGGCATGAATGCTAGTTTTCCTTCATGCTACATATATACAAGTATATGTGGTGGGTCTAACTTTTGGTAAACTAACTTCCATCCGAAAAACAGCAATTTGGTTAAGAATGACATTTTATCCATGTTCAAGAAGTTGTGGTGCTGGTCATCAGAGTCCTGTCAGAGTACCACTTGGATGTAGTAGAGTTTGGCTGACTGCATCAGTCTATTCATACCGATAACCCACGGACTAGGTATTCTATATTTGATAACATTAAGGCGCGAATGTTTCTTCAACACATTAATCACACTTCTATTGTACTTACTGTTGTAAATATTGGGAGGGCTTGACTCATCAGTGGTGAACCCTCCCAGCGGTTTCACCAATTTAATCTACCAGATCGCTTCTTTAGAGCTCTAATACTGTATTAGATCATTCTGCTTATATATGCTACACTGAAGGGTGGAATCTTTGAAATGGTATTTAAGAATACTATGGACA
>CP092867.1:117921041-117983053 GCA_030710605.1 Cordylochernes scorpioides
TCTCCTTATATATATAAAAATCAATGTTTGTATGTTTGTTTGTATGTCCGATATACAAATTCGCAGTAGTTCACTAATTCAAACCAAAATTTCCATACATAGGTAAAAAAATACGGGGAAGACGATAGGCTATTTTAAAATATATATAAATCAATTATTAAAACTATATATTATTCTACTTAGCTCACGAACAGCGCCCTCTATCAAAGATTAGATTAAATGCTGATGCAAACAAATAGATAATGCTAATAAACAAACAATTATAAAAAAATCTTATCTAAATATATATCACTCGGGTAGATATGCACACGGGTCAATCCCGGGGCGAAGCCCGGGTCACCCGTCTAGTTGGTTTATATTAATTTATGCCTAACTTGTCCTTATTGTTTGCGGAAGAGCATTGCTCGATGCAACTATTTAATTGAAATTATACTGTCCTAAAAGCTTAAATACTATTTCTAAGATTCCACCCTTCAGTGGAGCATAAAAGGCAGAATGATCCAATACAGTATTAGAGCTCTAAAGAAGCGGTCTGGTAGATTAAATTGGCAAAACCGCTGGGTTCACACTGATAAGCCAAGCCCTCCCAATATTTTTTCACCGCAGTAAGGACAGTAAAAGTTTGATTTATTTGTGAAAAGAAACATTCGCGTTAATGTCTTCATTCGCTATGTATAGATGGCGCAATTGCTTTGTATTAATACCATATTGCATGAGCAAACACTCACATGGGAAAATCCCGGTGGGGAGGCCTCCACATTGTGCAGACATTTCAAGGATGTATTCACGACGAAAAAGTGAAATATTATTTTCCACTCACTTACAGCTCCATTTTTTCACCATGTGCTCCCATTTGCGTGGACCCCTTAAAAACGCTAACCTGGTTCATATTCCTGACGAGATAATGAAGTGAAGGCTGCAGAACTGGAATAATAAAAAGCTTTACAGAAAATATTTTTGGCGGTAGCTATTGGCATTCTAGCTCCCTAGAGTCATATAAGCAAATTTCTGAGTTTACAAGAGGCAGAATCATAGGCCTCAGAGAAGGTGGAATTTCTACTATGAAAGTATGCGGCATTCAAAGTATTGGGGTATTGGGTAAAGTTTTCAACTAGCAATAATCGCGCCTCGGAAGTTCTTCACTGGCTACGATATCGCCTCTGCGCAAAGCATTCAAAGTACTGTTGTGAGGATTTGGCTCGGTGGTCAGAGGAAGATAAAAGTTCAAGAAAACCTGGCTCAGGTCACCCCAGAGTTACAACAAAGAGAGAGAAAAAAGTGTGGAGAGCTGCTGGTTGGCTGCGGGAATGTTGTCTACCCACGCTGAGGGGAGGAAGAATCAAGATGGCCGCTGCTGCAGGGACTGTTTGTACTCCTCGGACTAGAGATGCCTGTAGATTCGCAGAAGCTGGTAGAGCCCTGTGGCAGCCAGGAATATTTTGACACTAATCAAGTTGTAGTTCTTGGGGATGATCACCATGGAGTAGCGAGACCAGATGAACCCTGTGGCCGCCAGAGCAGAGAGAGAGAGTGAATAGGAGGATTCATAGCATTGTAGCAGACAGGACAACAGCCATGCCAATGATTCAAGCAGCTCTACAAGTGCAGAATGAATCTGGATCATATCTGAACACCATTAACAACCGTCTTGCCGAAGAAGAATTCCGACCTTCATAAATAACTAGCTGAGAATGGCCCGGGCCACGCCTGGGTTTTACCCGAGAGAATTTTTCCTGAGTGCGTATGTATAAAAATGTTTTTTATTCGAATACTATCCGTTATTAGTTATAAATTATGACCTAGCTTCACCCGGGATCTCCCCAAATTAATGTTTGCGCTACGAGAAAATAATGGTTAAAATAAATCACTTTATGGTAGTATAAAGCAAAACAAAGAATTAATGTCAAGCATTCTGAAATATAGTGATACATAGGGCACTATGAAAGTTTTGTAATATGACTATTATTATTTACCAATCTTTTGAATATTTTCCACCACAATCAATACCCTTCTCCATACTTTGAAACCAGCCATCAAACCAACTCTACCACGTTTCCTCAGGGAGCTGGGCGTCATCCCATGCCCTCAAAAGGTCTTCATCGCAGAAAAAGCGTTTACCTTTTTAATCTATTCTTCACGTGAGCAAGAGAGCAAAGTCGGTAGGTGAAAGGTCTGGACTGTAGGGAGGATGCTCCAACAATTTCAGTCCAATACGTGCCAAATAATCGGCGCAGATCTTCGAATGGTGAGCTGGAGCATTGTCATGGTGGAAAAGCCATGTGTCAGTCCTTGAGTTTGGACGTAACCTTTTGATAGCTTGAACAACTTTAGGAAGGCATTCCTCAGTGTACCCTTTGGCAGTGAATGTCTTTGATTTTCCAGTGCCGCACGACTCGCAACTCCTCCGGCAGTAAAGAAGATGGGGTAACATTTTCTTCTTAATGGATCTGTATTTTCTTACATACACAGGCGTGCTTTCACCTTTAAAGATCCATACTTTGTTCTGGGCTTTAGTAGGGCACATCAAAATAATAAATCCAAGTTTCATCACCTGTTATGATGCTATTGACATAACGGGATGATCCATTATCACACTTTTTGAGCATCTCTCGGCATCATGAAACATGTCGAGTCCTCTGCTTATCAGTTAAGGAATTTCATGGATCAGGAATAAAAATCAACCAAGAAGTATATCGCCCCATATTCTCGAGGCCGCTGTTCTCCCGTGGACTCAACGACACTTCGGTGATGCGGATCGGACGTTCCAGCAGGACTCCACACCGGCTCATAAGGCGAAATTGACTCAGGGCAAGGCCAATTTTTCAGACTTTATCACGTCGGCGGAATGGCCGCTCTACTCACCCGATATCAACCCCATAGATTACAGCGTGTGGTCCATTTTACAGCCTGTGCTACACGCCACAAAAGTTTGAAGACGCTGAAGCGATCGCTGCGCCTAAAAGGGACCGATTGTCGCCGGATGATATGCGGCCCATAGCCGAAAATTTCAAGCCACTTCAAGATCTGTGTATTGTAGTCAAGGGAGGCCACTTGAAACCGGCTAAATAAATTGTTAGTTGGTATCCACCTAATTGTTATACATTGTTAATTTGTTAACAATGACCTTTTGTTGTTGTTTAATAAAATTATGATTGGAATATTTTTATATAATAAAGTAAGGCGTCCAAGGATGAGTATCTTTTATTAAACGTTTTTCGAGCTTTCGGTTAAGTTTCATTTTGTATCAATTTTTCCTGTAGAAGGGCATTATCCCGAAAGCTCGAAAAACGCTTAATAAAAGATACTCATTTCGGCTACATGAACTCAGTAGAATTTAGTTTGAATATATAAGGATTAAAAGATTACATGAGGAGCTTCTTTTTAGATTTATTGCGAGCTTTCGAACCTTCCGGTTCTTCAACGGGCATGTATAGCATGATATACTAAAAGGTTAGTATATCCATGCTATCCATGCCCGTTGAAGAACCAGAAGGTTCGAAAGCTCGCAATAAATCTAAAAATAAGCTCCTCATGTAATCTTTTAATCCTTATATACTCATCCTTGGAAGTTTATTATCTAAAATTGCTAGCAAAGGATTATATTCTAAATTAGAAATATTTAACTCCATTATTTTGAGTCATCCTGTAATTAATAAATAAAATACCTTTTCAAAAAAGCTTTTATTAAAATTCACTAAAAGTAATAAATAAATATTTTAGCTTCTGCCATTGAGCAATTCGATTTAAATGAGTATGAAATAAAAGCGGCGGGGGACAATACATCGTGAATTTCGAAACTAATTTGATTTGAAGTAACTGATTGAAGATTTTTATGTTTTATCAATAAGTTTGTATTTAAAGAAGAATTATCTGATGTTATGGAAATTTGATTTTAAGAATCAATCGAATCATCGAGGGTGTCGAATTATCGTTTTGTCGATTTAAAGTTTATTATTTGATAGGCTGGAACACGATGTTTGAATTATCGTGTGTCAAATTAACGAGGTTATACTGTGTTAAATGACATTGTTGAGGATGTACATAGGACAATATATAAGTGGGGAAATATGGTGAATCTTTATTGGTCCACTAACTTCATAGAAAGGTCTCCAAGGAGTTCTTGAAAGATAATTCGGACAGGCTCCTGTCACATCAAATACATTTTAGACCGGCGTAAAGAAAGGTGACAAAAAATCCCTAGTCTTTCAACATATAGAAAACCCAGGACACTCAACTTGGAAGAACCAAAAACTTATTATGCAAACATAAACAATAAGCATAAAAGACTAATACTTGAACGCCATCACATATAATAAAGCGTTTGTTCGTTGAAGCCGAATAGGATTGGTCCATTCTGTGTCACGTGTTCAAGTTACGTATTCTGGATGTTTGTTTGTTCCCTAACTCCTCTCTTAATATTTTTATTTTTATACGACAATATTTCGTATACATATTACATTTAGTCCCGGAATTATTCAGGTAACTTCAAAATTATATTTAAACTTTTAAAAATAACGCAGTTAGCAAAAATACGCATTTAGCTCGACGTTAAGGCTCGACGTTAGCGACACGCTCGGCCATTGATTGAAATAAAACGAAATAATTTGATATCAGGGTGATCCAAAAGTCCCGCACTATTTTAAAAATTAATAACTCCGCGAATATTTGCGCTAGATCAATGCGGTAAACACCATTGTATTCAGGATGCAATGGGATTTTTTATGGCAAATAATGAAAAATTCGAAATTGATTTTAGTTACAATTTTATTCGCCAGATGGCGCTCTACCAGAATCAGAGATTCAGCGGGCCAAATTGTTTGATAAATTGAAAAATATAACTGATCGGCACGTATTTTTCCTTTTTGAATACCAGGAAAGAACCCTAATAATATCAAATAACAAATTAATAAAACACCACTTCGCCAAAAGTATGAAGAATTGGTTAACGATTTTCAAATACAATCAGAGATATGTAAAATAGGTAAATGCAAATTAAAACATGTAGCAAAAATATTTATATTTTATATGGGGTTTTGTGAAATAGATTGAATGTTTGAAAAACACTGCTGATATCAATACACGAATTTTTGAAATGTTACCAAAAATTATGATGGCACTATTAATAGGATTCTTGCTATAAGAAATGTGTAGTTTCTTGACTGATTGGCGACCCTTGACTATTTAACTGGATATTTGTCATGATCCAACAAATGAAATATAGAGGGGAGTGACAAAATATATTTGTCGTACTTTATTCCAAATATCCTATGGGCTTGTCAAATGTTATCATTGTTTATTATACTGTACACAATTTCAAAAAATGTGTCCCCTCAAATAAAAATTTTTAAATCGACCTTTTGCGTTGAAAAACGTGGTATTAAAATCATTTTGTATTTTTTTTTTCACAAAATTTCTAAAATTATTGGTGTACAGAAAATATTCCTTATGCTATTTATTCTAATGAGCGAAAAGCGAAAACTAAACATAAGGGGAAAAATTGTGTGTACCAGTGTTATTCGAGAAGTTATAACACTCTGGTTTGCACGACATAATATGTGAGCAAATGACAAACAAAATATTACTGTTCACAAAAAAAAAAGAGTCAAGATGTGAGGGCAAGCATTTATTATCCCCATATCCCAACACAAAGAGCTGCAAAATATTGGTAGATAATATATACATGAGGTGACTGCCTTCTCTCTTGTATTAGGGTCACAATCCTTGCTCAATGTGGCACCCTTTATTCTCAATCACCGCCTGCCGACGATAAATGACAGAATGGACAGCATTAAATAACATATCTGTTGAAATTGATAAAACGTGCCATCTGATAGAAGCCTTCAACATGGCCAATGTGGTAGGCCAGCATCGATAAACACACGATTTAATGTACCCCCATAGACAAAAATCGCAAGGCGGTCAAGTCTGGTGATCTTGGAGGCCACTGGTATATAAAGTGGCGACTTATCACACGATTTTCACCGAACGTATCCTTCAGCAATTGTTTGGCACCTCGGGAGATATGAGGAGGTCCTCCATCTTTCATGAATGTTATTTCGCTTAGTGCTTTTGCCCTGCAATATGGGAATACCCTTTTCTCTCAAAAGTTGAACATAACGTTCACCAGTTACAAAAAAGGTTTTAAAATTCTTCCATTGATTTTTTCAAAGAAAAATGGACCAATAATAAAGAAGTGAACCCACACAAAACTGTAACTCTAGGCTGGTAAAGTGGGGCATTTCTGTAAAAATCCTAGGGTTTTCTGTTGCCCAAATGCGGCTGTTTTGAATGTTAAATTCTCCGTTTAGAGAAAAGTGAGCATCATCTGTCCACAGAACATTCGACAGCCAGTTTTCATCAATATCAATTTGCCGGAAAATCCATGCAGCGAATTCTAGACGCATCTCAAAATCGCCAACTTTCAACTCGTGAAATCTTTGAATTTTGTATGGGTACACACAATAGAGACATTAAGTGAAGCGTCTTCGGATATCACAATCATACTCGGCGAATTTAACGCCAAAAGTTCAATTTGGGGATCACCTGTCCAGGATAACAAAAGTCAGCAGGTAGAGGACATGCTAACCGACCTCGACCTTACACCGTTAAATAACGGAGAGAACACCTACCTATCTAAGTCTACAGGCACAGAATCCGCAATAGACATCACAGCGATAAATTACAACATCGCACCCACAACACAATGAAAAATCCTGAGAGGTGCAATAAGTGACCACAGACCAATTTTAACAACCCTAAACTTCGAAATTGAGAATGTCCATTAGAATAAAAGAACATGGAACTTTAGGAAAGCCGACTTGAAAAAAATTCACAGAAAAGCTTGAAGAACTGTGCAACGAAAAATTGAATTACAGAACGCTTGACAAAAACTTGGAAAAATTCTCTTCGAACATTTCAAAAGCTGCAAAAGCATCGATACCTAGAGGTAGACGTAGAGACCTGTGGATACCTTACTGGAAGGATCACAACATCGAGGCAATGATTTCAGAGAGAGAGAGACAATATCAATGGACTTCTTAAAAAAATAAAACAGAAGAAAACAGAAAGGAACTCATTGAAATTAGTCACAAAATAGAACAAGAAATTTGTATATGTAAACAAGAAAATGGCAGAATTCTGCGAAAAAATGGATCCAAGTAAGGACAGCCAACACTGGAATATGATTAGAGTGTTAGAGAACAATCAAAACCAACACCAATCCTCCAATACTCTAACCGATATGAATAGAAGAGCGAGAACGAAAACAAACAGATGGCTGACATAATTGCTGAATATCTTTCAAGCACTTCCAGACTCAACTATACGAATGAAGACAGGACTCTAAAAATAATATAAACCAGTTAAACAAGCAAGAAACTTCCATCAACAAGATATTTTCTCGAGAGACTTCACACTGAATGAGCTAAACTTATCAATAAAAAATCCAAGAGGTCACCAAGAGATGATCTAATCTTTGGTTAAATGATTAAAAACTTTGAAGACAAAGCTAATAATCAACTCCTACGAATACTGAACATTTCATGGCAAACTGGTAAACTACCAAAGAATTGGAAGATATCAATTATAGTGCCAATACTGAAGCCAAACAAAGATGCCAAGGAATACAAGAACTATCGGCCAATTGCTCTCACCAGCATACTTTGTAAAATACCAGAACGAATTATCCACTCTAGGGCTCATAGTATGGCTCACTAACAATAATAAAATAAACCTCTACCAAACTGCTTATAGATCCCAGCACTGTACGACTGATCAACTGTTTTACTTTTGTCAATCAATAATAGATTCTTTCCAGGAAAAAACCGCCAAAGAAGACCACGGCTATATTCCTTGATATGACCTCAGCTTTTGATCGAGTGTGGAGGGAGAAATTACGTGAAAAGCAGCACAACATCGGAGTAAGAGGAAAAACCTTAATCTGGATTGCAGACTTCTTAAGGGGAAGAAAGTTAAAGGTTCGGGTCAATGGAGAATTTTTCAAGGAAGGAAGAACATGGGCTGGTGTAACTCAGGGATCTGTGCTCAGTCCTCTACTCTATCTGCTATATATTAACGACATCCATCTTTACCTCACTGAAGACACAAAGGTCGCCTGTTATGCAGATGATATAGCCAGATGGCACACAAGTAGCAGCATAGAAAAATCGTAAAAAATACTGAACACATCAATGAGAGGACTGGAGAAGTGGGCAATGGAACTCCAAATGACCATAAACGCAATAAAACCAAACCTATGCGTCTTCTCCACTCACAGGGAAAAAGGCATAAATATAACCACAAAATTTTATTTATTTATGCTTATGAGGTGATACAGCAACGTATTTACAATTAGAGAGGAGACAAAATGAATTAAATCTAGAAAAAAGAAGTGTGGACATATCGGTCATTAAAGTCTGAGAGGCAAGGCCTTCAGCCAGTTCAGGGCTTCCGGGGTGACAGAGTGGAGATTGGAGATTCCTCCATTGAATTTGTACAGCGGGGCAGTCATCTAGTATATGGGACATTGATTGTGGGACGTTGCAGGCACAATTTGGGTCTTTGGTGTAGCCCCATAACTTCATCAGCTCTGCACACCTTCCCTGACCTGTCCTAAAGCGATTTAGAAGCACCCATTCTCGTCGAGGGAGGGAAAAACCTGGGATCTTGACACTTGGGCTTGTGATGAGGTTCTTGTTTGGGATATCGGAGCTGATCCAGGAATTTGTCCATGCTGCTGAGATATTAAAATTTTGGGAGAGAAGTTGGTTTCCTCTGGACCATATCGGCTTCCTTGATTTAGTCTATGTTTTGGGGGAGACTGTAGGATTGGGTTAATTTCGAGGTCGGGGTGAATCCAAGAGTTTTTGGTACATTTTCTTGGTGGCTTCCTTTCTGCGTAGCTCAGGCGGAGAGATGTGAGCAAGAACTGGAAGCCAGTCGATTCTTGTAGGTTGGCAAACCCCTGTTATAATTCGTAAGGTAGAATTTAGTTGTGTGTCTATTAGCTTCGTGTGGCAGCTCCCCTCCCAGACTGGAGCACAATACTCAGCCGTGGAGAAGATCAATGCCAAGGCAGAAGTACGCAGGGTGTTGGCATCACTGCCCCAGGAAGAGCCGGCCAGCTTATGGAGGATATTGTTACGTGATGATAGTTTCCTCTTTAACTTGGTGAGATGAGTTTTGAAGGTGAGAGTGCGGTCAAGATGAATGCCTAGGTATTTGGGATGTTCGCTATGAGTAATCTGATAGTTATTGATAAATAGCTTGAGTTTTCTTTCAGCTCTGTGATTGTTAAGATGGAAACAGCAATGTACAGATTTTGCAGGATTAAGCCTCAGAGACCAGTTTTCAAAGTAATTAACCACAAAATAAGCATAAACAAACAAACAAATAATTGATAAAATTAGAAATCCATAATACCTAGGTGTGATACTGAAGTCCTGGATCTTTCAAGTTGGTCTCGAGGACCACGCCATCACCATCTCCTAAGCGGCGAAGTACGCGATCTACGTATTCATCGTAGATCGCAAAATGCGTGGTGTCGCTGGAGACCCACTGGCGATTCTCCACCAAATTCTGCAGCGCTGGCAGAGGCGCCATATTCATTGTACATAGTGTATATAATGCATATTATCTTTTTTTAATAGTGCAGACTGTGCATGTATTGACAAGATGTGTCAACAAAATTATTTTAATTATTATTGATGAGGAATTGGAATTTTCAGAACACATAATTAGCACCTCAAATAGAGCTATCAGAAAACTAAACATTCTGAGAAGGCTATGTGGAACAAATTGGGGAGCAAAACCCAGAATTCTCAGAACAAGATATACCACCTTAATAAGACCGATAATGGAATATGCAACACCGGTCTGGGCTCCCTCAAGCTCATAACTAAAAGTAAGACTAGACAGTGTTCAAGCAAAAGCGGCCAAAATAATCACTGGTGCTGTTTCATCCACCAACAATGAGAAAATTCAGAGAAAATGTGTTCTAGACCCACTCGCTCGAAAGCAGAAGACAACATAAAAACAACTTGGATCGGCACTTCGGAAACGAGGAACCAGAGGACGAGATCTCTCTGACCACTTGTGGTTTGGTAGATCCGCCCTTTTCTGAGAATGAGGTGAAACTGACGGCTTTCAAGTTCTGGAAAAGGAAATCTCCTGGTCCCGAAGGGATCGATAACACGGTCGTGAAAGCCCTGGTAAGGATGCACCCATCGCTTCTTTCCAGGTTATTCAATAGGTGCCTGGACACTGGTACATTTCCTGAGGCATGGAAGGTTGCCCGAATAGTGCTTCTCGAAAAGTCTGGTAGAAAGGGTAATTCTCCTAATGATTATAGTCCGCTTTCTTTACTAGTGTGTCTAGGTATGGTCCTGGATAGCCTACTAGCTTCAGCGACTGAAGCACTGGCTAGAGAGTAATGAGCTCCTTTCCTCTTTCCAACATGGTTTAAGGGAAGGGAAGTCCACAACCACAGCTCTGAACGAGGTGTTAGAGGAGGTTGAGATGGGCTTAAATAAGGGTGCTTGGGTTCTTTTCGTGGCCCTGGACATTGATGGCGCGTTCAACTCCATGAGCTGGAACAAGCTGATGAGAAATTTGATGGACATGGGTTGTCCTGATAATTTGTGCAGCTTGGTTCGTGACTTCCTGAGGGATAGACGGATTAGCCTCAGTTTTGGTGGGCGGACGTTGGAAAGAAACTGTGCTAGGGGTTGCCCCCAAGGCTCTTGCTGCGGACCTATTCTGTGGAATATCCTGGTAAACACCGTTTTCCAGGAGGAGCTCCCTAAGGGAGCCAAGCTGGTTCTCTATGCTGACGAGCAGTTCCTCATCATTGAGGCTGCTTCGAGAGCGAAGGCTGAGAAGTGTGTTGGAACTTCTCTCCAAATTCTCTCGATCTGGGCCTAAAGTTCAATGTCTCCAAAACTAAAGCCCTCAGCTTTAAGCCTAGGGACATAAGAACTAAAAGGAAAGGGATCAAATGGGAACACAAGCCGGCTATCCGGATGGAAGGACGGAGGGTAGCGTGGTCAATAGGATGACCATTCTGGGGGTGGTCATTCATGACAAGATGGGTTGGCAATACCAGGCGGAGGAGAAGGTGGCGAGAGGCAGGGAGGCGTTGTGCAGGCCTGTCCTGGTTGGCTCTCAACAGGGGGGGGGGGGGGAGAAGGAGGGTACTATTATTAGGAACCTCTGCCTCTCCTGTGTCGAGCCAATCTTGCTATATGCTTCCGGGGCTTGGTGGCGCCGAAACAGGGATCAGAAGGTGGCAACAACTCTAGAAAGAGTGCAGAGGACATCGGCACTCAGAATCACAGGGGGATATCGCACTACCAGCAGTGAGGCCTTTTTGGTCCTCGCTGGGCTTATTCCCCTGGGATTGAAACTAGAGGAGGAGACCATCAGACAGAAGATCTGGGAGAACAGGGAAGATGCCCTGGGACTTGAAGCGGGGACCCTGGAATCGAAGAGGGATCCAAGGAAGCCTCCGCAGTGGTTGCCAAAGTGGAATTGGAGTCCTGGAGGGGCCGACAGGGATTGGCACGGAGGTTTTCACTGATTGTAGTCTGGAACCAATGTGTAGTAAGTCTGGAACCAATACTGGAGCTGGGGTAGTGATATTCACTAATGGAGAGCTGATCTTCCAAGAAAGTTTAACACTCAGAGTGGACGAATTGGTCTTTTCAGCCGAGCTGGTTGCGATCAGGGTAGCCCTCAGAGTGTGTGCCGAGAAGAACTTCAGCCCGGACCGCCTCTATTCAGATTGTATGTCGGCCCTCGTCGCCATCAATCTGGAGAAAGGGCAACTCGCGCATCAAATAATCCAGGAGCTGGAGATGATGACGCGGGCTCCGGAGCTCCCTTGGTTTAGGAGACACAGCCTCATCGAAGGTAATGAGTTCGCAGACAGGAACGCTAAGGCAGGATGCTTTAGAGGTAGATCACTGAGGACTCCAGTGACCACGAAAGAAGTTTATAGGAGGATCAGGGGGCACGTCCAGGACTTATGGTTGGACAGATGGAGGAACAGTGTGAAGGGGAGAGAGGTATTCAATGGGGTAACAACACCCAAGTACCTCTGTAAGGTAATATCCCACAAACTCATTAGGGTAGTTCGGGACATGGGCTCTTTCCCAAGTCTCCATAGATTAAAATTAAGAGAACCCCTGATTGCGTCTATAAAGAAAGGGATGTGGATGCACGCCACTACGTCTTGGATAGTGAGGGTGCAGGAAGAGAGAAGGAGGGCGAGGGGCGCGATCTAGAGTAAGCTGCTGAGAAATCACAGCAAGCTTCTTGAGAAAGCCCACGACGTGGCAGCTGAGCTTTTCCTCAGCTGTGAGTGAACAGAGTCGACCGGGGGCTGCCTCCCCGCGGTCCCTGCTGGACACAGTAGATAGTTTCCTATTTTGCTATGATTAAAGGCCACCGGTATAGAAATCCTTCCAGACACGTTGTCTGGGAGGTGGTGTTTCCAGGTACAATGTCCAAGCACTAGCTTGGATACCGTTACTTGGCTTATGAGTAGAACAGAATAGCAGCGAAGGGCATGCTTCGCATGCCGGCTTGTGGACCTAAAGGTCTGGGTGGCCATCTGCTTCTAGGGTATACCAACTGTGCTTAGGTGGGATCCTCCAGTTCTTGTTTATTTTGGCTACTGTTTCTATTTCTTTAAAAGTAAGTTTATTTTTCTGTAGCAAGGGTTCTTTTGTGCCCTTTTTCGCTAGCGCATCAGCAGCTTCAATGCCTTCAATGCTAACATGTAAAGGTATCCATTGAAGGTGAATTTTTGAGGTATTGAGAGTTTTTGGAGATAACCAATTATGTTCCTGCTTAATTTGTCTCTAAGATCCCCTGTGTGACTCAAGTGTTGTATGGCACCTTTACTATCAGTAAGAATCCATATATCGTGATGTTTAATGTTTCTGATGGATTTTAAGACTTCATAGATGGCTATAAGTTCTGATCTGAAGACTGAGCAAAATTCTGGGTTTCTTCTGTTTATTTCTCATTGCCATTTGTGGTTTTAATGAGAGAGCCACTGCCAGTGTGTCCCAACTCGTCTCTGCTACCATCAGTATAGATAGTTATTGCATTTTTAGGAATTTTATATTAATTATTTCTGATGATAATTGTTTTAAGTATTCTGGATTTTGGTATTGTTTGTTGGTGGGTTCATTTAAAGTGGCATTAAAAATAACATTTTGTTAGTGGTTCGTATGGAGATATTTTTCTGCTAAATAATATTTTTCCACTTTATATTTTAAAAAATCTATTTCTTTTGGCCAGGTGGAGAGGGCCTTCTTTTTTGAGTCTTATATTGGATTCCCAATTAATTATGTAATTGAAAGTTCTGTGTTTGTTTTCATAACTCTTGATTTTGTTTATATATTTTGGCAGATTGTAGCTTATTCTATCC
The DNA here is from genome assembly GCA_030710605.1 of Cordylochernes scorpioides. NCBI lineage: Eukaryota > Metazoa > Arthropoda > Arachnida > Pseudoscorpiones > Chernetidae > Cordylochernes > Cordylochernes scorpioides. The sequence goes on from CP092867.1 coordinate 117,934,477, forward strand.
TTCAAGGGCATAATGTCTGCCTCGTAAAGTACAATATCATTAGGGCAGGTATTTCGAAGACCTGCAATAATTCTAGCTGCATTTAGTTGTATCCTTTCCAGTGTTTTTAGATTTGTTTCAGATCCTGTACCATAGATTTGATATCCATATTCCAAGATAAGTCTCATTAGAGATGTGTAAGTTAATTTTAGTGTTGTTGCTTCAGCTCCCCACTCTTCCTGAAATATATTTCAAGATTTTTAGTCGGTCTCTTCCTTTTCTAACAACTCCTTCAATATGCTTACTGGAGTTAATTTCTGGATCCAGGGTGTAGCCGAGATATTTAGGATGTTTATTATATTGCAATTGTTGTTCTTTCAGAATAATATTTGGTCTTATTTTGTATAGTTTCTTATCGGTAGTAAAAAGACAGGTTTCAGATTTTTGGGGGTTGAATTCTAATTTATGTTTATTAGCAAATTTTTCTAGGTGGAGAAGAGTCTTGTTCAAATCTCTTTCAGCTTTTTTTTCCAGTTAGTGTTGCTACTCCATAGAATAATGTCATCAGCGAAAAGTCCAATATTGGTTATATGTGAAAATTTTTCTTTTATGCCTGCTATAAATAGGGTGAAGAGAGTTGGGCTAAGGATTGATCCTTGTGGTAATCCTTGGTACAATTTGAGGGTTTTAGATAGAGTGCCATTATATTTGACCCTGATTTATATATTTTTAAGGGAATCATTTATCCAAGTGATAGCTTTTCCATCAAATTTGAAATGTTTGCATAATTTTGTAATTAACTTGTTTTTCCATACCTTATCAAAAGCTTGTGTAAGGTCTAAAAAGCAGCTATGGTGTGGTTAGTTGTTTTTTTTTGTTTTGTGCATCTTTTACCTTTTGTGTGAAAATAAGAGTTGGTCTATTGTCCCATGTCCTTTCCTTAATCCATATTGTTCTTCTGGTAAGAGATTTCTTGTGTCGGGGTGGTAGGTGAGTCGTCTGAGTATAATTTTTTCCATTAATTTGCAGCAAATATTTGTTAGGGAGATAGGTCGGTAGTTTTTTGGGTCATCAGCAGATTTGTCAAGTTTTTTAATGGGAATTATTGTTGCATTTTTACAGTCTTGAGGCAATTTTCCAGTTTTCCAGGAGTTATTGAAAATATTAAGAAGTCTTTCTTTGCCAATTTTGCCCAAGTTTGATATCATTCGGCCATGGATTTCATCTGGCCCAGGAGTCTTGTTTAGGTCAGTGTTTTCTAATGCATAAGCTAGCTTTTTCATATTGATTTTTTTTCATGGAAAATATTATGAGTGCTGGTGATATTTTACAGTCATGAATAATCTTTCTTTTTTCAACCTTGATTTTACTACTTATTTGATATGAATTACCTAAAAGATTGGCAGCAATTTTGTAATTAGTTGCTGGTGTACTATCTGTATTCTTAATCATATTTGTGTTTTCAGTTTGTGGCTGGGCTCTGTCAATTTGTTTTGCCAAATTCCAAAGTTTTGTATTTGGGTTTCTTGGGTTCAGGTTTTCACAAGTTTGTTTCCATTTTTCCCTTTTTACATTTACGTATAATCTTTTTATTTTTGCAATCACAATGTTCAGTGCAGTTATACAATTTGTTTGGTTTTGGGTGCACTTTTTTGTAGTTCATTTCTTTTAATTATAAGTGTTTGAATATTTTTTGCCTGGTGTGTATAATTTGGAATCCATTTCTTAATATTACCTCTTGGTATTGAAACTTTGGCTGCTTTAATAATGGTGTTTTCGAAAGATATCATATTAGCCTTTTTGAAGTTCCAGAATTTTTCTTAATTGAGCTAGTTTTGGTCTTGGTGCTAATTTCTATCAAATTAGGCAAATGATCACTTACAAAACTTTTTAATATTTGCTATTTGCATTTGTGGAAAATGTCAGGATAGTAAAAACTTATATCAAGGGCTTGTGCAGTATTATAGCTTGTAGGAATGATGGGTAGGATCCCCATCATTTAAGCACATGAAGGCATTGTCGTCAAATATGTTTGATAGTATTTTGCCTCTTGGGTTTGGCGTAGAACATCCCCATAGTTGATGTTTGGCATTAAGGTCACCTACAATAATAGTGTTGTCTGTAAGAAATTGAGCCATTGTTCCATCGTCAATAAATGTATTGTTTGGAGGGTGATACATATTGTATATGTTGATGGCTTTGTTTTGATTGAGGTAGACTTTGATACCTTGGGCTTCGAGGTCTAATGTGTTTGTAATATTAACGGCTATGTCCTCATAGTACAAATTCTTGATTAAAAATGCTAGGCCACGCCTTTTAACAGCATATACAGATGGATCTTCAGACCTTACCCTGAGTAATGGAGGGGCCGGAATTAACATAATACTGCAAGATGGAACAAACATCAAAATCAAAGAAGGAGCAGGACAGATTTCGTCAAACTTCACTTGTGAACTGACAGCTATCTGGAAAGCTCTTGATTTATGCCTTAACCAACCATCCCTGCATCAAGCAGAAGGAATTTTAATATACAGCGACTCCATATCCGCTCTAGAAGCAATTCAGAAGGGCAATACTAGAATCACACAGAAAATACACTCGTTACTTACCCAACTGGAATCATTGGAGAATAACTGCATTCTACAATGGATTCCTGCCCGTGTTGAGATCGGGGGTAATGAAATGGCAGTTGATTTGGCAAAGGAAGCCAGATAGCTGAGCCAAAATAAAGAACAAATGTCAGTATTTGACGCTGATGCTTTGGCAAAATACAAGATAATTAAACAAAAAATAAGAAAAGATCAAATATGTGAAATAAACTCTGAGAGAAAACTGACAAAAACTATAACAAGACTTAGAACAAAACATTATAAAGGAATGAAAATACATCCAGATGGCACAAGAACCTATAGAACATGCAACAACTGTCCTGGTGTGGAACCAACACCTACCCACATATTCTCATGCCCGCAGCCTTGCAGAAATTTGACATAGACCCAGAGCAGCAGCTTTACACACCGAAGATAGTGGACATTGCTGCTGCTGCTGTGATAGAAATGCATGGAGACATCTGAGGCTATTTATTGGACACGACAAAAACAACAACGACATTCCAGAGTAAATTAAATTATCAGAGATAGATACATATTTTTCAAATGAATTAAAATAAACATAATCGACACTGAGTGAGAGTTGAATTAAAAATATTAGAAATTTATTATCTTCGGAAACAAACCGTATCTAAAATATCAATTTTCTTTTTGCTACATGTTTTAATTTGCATTTACCTATTTTACATATTTCTGATTGTATTTGAAAATCGTTAACCAATTCTTCATACTTTTGGCGAAGTGGTGTTTTATTAATTTGTTATTTGATATTATTAGGGTTCTTTCCTGGTATTCAAAAAGGAAAAATACGTGTCGATCAGTTATATTTTTCAATTTATCAAACAATTTGGCCGCTGAATCTCTGATTCTGGTAGAGCGCCATCTGGCGAATAAAATTGTAACTAAAATCAATTTCGAATTTTTCATTATTTGCCATAAAAAATCCCATTGCATCCTGAACACAATGGTGTTTACCGCATTGCTCTAGCGCAAATATTCAAGGAGTTATTAATTTTTAAAGTTGTGCGGGACTTTTGGATCACCCTGTATAAATATTCGTAATTTACACTAGCCACATCAGCCACATATTTGATAATATTCATAATTTACACTTTAAATACTTTTCATACTTGCCTTCTCTTTTCTAATTTTTATAGTCTAAATATTTAAATGCGTACTTTTAACGACGACATTTTTCATTTTAGCACCGTTTTTATTTTGTTAAGGTCATTTTTCATAAAATGTCTGTTTGTCTGTATGTATGTTTGTTCCCTAACTACTCTCTTAATATTCTATTTTATACGCCAATATTTAATTACGCCAGAAATTGGCTATTTTAATATTGCTTATATTAAATATGCCTATGCGTATTTTTTATTTTATTAAATATTTATATTCTTTATTCGATTCGCTCGGCCATTGATTGAAATAAAACGAAATAATTTGATATATAAATATTCGTAATTTACACTAGCCACATCAGCCACATATTTGATAATATTCATAATTTACACTTTAAATACTTTTCATACTTGCCTTCTCTTTTCTAATTTTTATAGTCTAAATATTTAAATGCGTACTTTTAACGACGACATTTTTCATTTTAGTAAATCTTAGTAATCTTTAGTAAATTTTACATTTTAATAACATTTTTCATTTTTCATTTTAGCACCGTTTTTATTTTGTTAAGGTCATTTTTCATAAAATGTCTGTTTGTCTGTATGTGTGTTTGTTCCCTAACTACTCTCTTAATATTCTATTTTATACGCCAATATTTAATTACGCCAGAAATTGGCTATTGTAATATTGTTATATTAAATATGCCTATGCGTATTTTTTATTTTATTAAATATTTATATTCTTTATTCGATATTTAGTTAATATTCATTTCGATATTTAGTGAATATTCAAAATAGACGCTCAAAATAAAATAGAATAAAATTTCAATATATATCGAAAATTGATCTATGTCACATTGTTATATTATATAGTGTTATATAGTGTTATATTATAGTGTAACGTTTTTTTTTGTTTTTTTTTTTTGCATTTTTACACTATACATTTTTACACTATACTATAAAATGTTGATACACGTGAGAGTACAACTGAGAGTACACACTAAATAAAATAGTAAGAATAATGTTATTTCCAATTAAGGTTTTTCAATAACGAAAACATATTGATGTTAGAGTTTCAAAGAAAATCTAAAAATGAAAATGTTGTTAAAGTAAAAAATTAAATTGTGCTGTCTTATATTATTGTTTTTTATTGTTGTCTCTTATAAATGTCTTAAAGTTGCAAAACCTATATATAAAGAAAAAGGAATGACCGTTTCTCTTTATTATATTAATTAATATAGCTCAGTTGTTTTTGACTTATAACTTTATAAGTCGGTGGACGAGTGGGTAACCCCCTCGATTCCCGACAGTCATGAACCGGGATTGAATCCCGCGTTTAAATTTTGTTTAATATGTGAATGACCTTCACATATTATTCATTGTTCAATGTTCAATTATAATGAACTAGGTTGCTCTTGCTGAGCGGTACCTATTAATGTGATTTGAACCAGAGACTTATAACTTTATATTCGATATTTATCATCATATTTGGTTTGTTTGGTAACAAAAAAACTGCGAATATATTTTTTTTATCTCTGGCTCACTGTTCTTTTAAAATTATAATAACAATTTTGATGTCGATTTGAAAAATTATAAAATATATAAAATATCATTTTAACTAATATTTATATCACATATAATAAAGCGTTTGTTCGTTGAAGCCGAATAGGATTGGTCCATTCTGTGTCACGTGTTCAAGTTACGTAGTTAAGTGACGTGGCCGGCTGTAGGTCTGTTTGGTTTTTGTTTTTTCATCCTTTATTTTATTCTATTCTGACCTTATTAGTCATTTTTTGCTTTCGGCAATTTATTCGGTGAATAATTTATATATATATATAAATAAAATAATTTAAATAATTTTATTTTTTTAATTTAGCTTGATTATTTTATTTTTATAAACAATGTCTCCTAAAAGAGCCCTTTCTATTGTTGAGGCCATCGAAGCAAAGCAACGTCGTATTGAACAGCAGCGACAAAGACGTTTAAATTCACCCGTAAGAGAACGGCATAATGAACAACAACGGCAATGCCGAATGAATATGAGCGAAAATCAAAGAGCCCTTCAAAGGGAAAACAGTAGGCTGAGGATGCAAAGAATTCGACAGGGAGATAAACTACCTTTGCCAACAGGGACATGTTTCGAGGAAGATCAAATTCCCCTGCACCTTTGTGGCCAACTTGATCAAGTTTGCCCAAAATGTAGAGCAAAGTATTTCGAATTGGAACAAACGACATACAGTAAAACTTTTCATAAATGCTGTTCCAAAGGAAAAGTCGAACTTGAACTGATTCAAACCTCTGAACTACTTGGAAGTTTAATGACTGGAAAGCATCAACTTCCGAGTTTTAGATATCCTTGAAGGTGACTCCATAACATATTTCAGCTCAGACTCAATAGATGATGCGACACCTGAAGATAATGAGAGCTATCCACCGGTATTTCTCAACGGCCTTAACCCTTCGGGAATGCCACTTCATAAGCTGAAGCTATAAGTTGGAGCAATCATAATGCTTCTTCGAAACTTAAACACAAAGCGAGGTCTTTGTAACGGGACGAGATTAGTAGTAACTAAATTGTTACCTAATTTAATTATTGCAAAAGTTCGGACTGGCACTGCAGTAGATCAATCTGTATTTATTCCGAGAGTTTACTTGGCCCCAATACATTCTGAGATTCCTTTCATTCTCAGAAGGGGACAGTTCCCTGTAAAATTAGCCTTCGCTATGACAATAAATAAATCACAAGGCCAAACCCTTGAAATGGTTGGCATCTATTTACCTGAACCAGTTTTTAGCCATGGTCAGTTATATGTTGCTTTTTCTAGGGTGAAAAGCTCTAAGTGTGTTAAAATAAAAATAATCCACGGAAGCAAGCAAGGAAGGCTTCTTGAAAATAGTTCAGCTTGCTTCACCAAAAATGTTGTTTACAAAGAAATTTATTCATTGTAAGTTCACCTCTTTTAAAGTAAAAATGTTAATTAAAAAAATATCAATAAAATGACCCGAAAGGTAAAATGTTGCAACGCTCGGAAGGGGATCGATCCCTGACGGACCATGAACGTTATTTTACCTCGAACGCTTCCGATTACATATTATTAAGTATCAAAAAGGAATGTGAGAAATAAAATTAGGAATCCACCTGCTCTAGCCGTCCTTGGACAGGCTTTTCTACTAGTGTTATCCATAAAACACAATAGTATCAATAGACATAATGACATCTCAGAGGTCTATAGTAGATATGTATATAGCCAGAACAACCCTGGGGATAGACAATAATTAGTAAAATCTTTATATAAAAAGAAAAACTCAATTCTAATTATATTACATCATAAACAAATACTATGCTAGTTTTCTTAGCACTTCTGAAATATGTAAATAATTTTAAAGATATAAATAATATCGTAAAGATATAGAAGCTGCCTGGCCGGCATTCACAGTTCTTAAAATTAAAGATACTTCGGCCAGTAAATCTTTTTATTGTCTCGACGTTTCGACAAAAATGTTGTAATTTTTGTTCGCTCCTGACGAGGACAAAAGATTTTTGTCGAAACGTCGAGACAATAAAAAAGATTTACTGGCCGAAGTGTCTTTAATTTGAAGAAATATAAATACTAGTTTAGCAAAGTTGGGTTATTCAGTTAGTATATAATAATTATAATCATTTTATTATTCCTAAAATATGTAAAAATAGTTTTTTTTTAAATTTAAGTCTTTAAATGACTTTTTGTTAATTTATATATTTAACTATGAAAAAACAATAGAAAAAAATAAAAGATAAGTGGGTCAGGTGTTGATATTAAAAATAAAGAAGGCATCTCCTGACCACGAGCACATGTGCTTTTTAGATGGCAGAGCGCCATCTAGTGGAGCAAAAATTAACTAAACGTTTATTTAGCTTGCTCCGTGATATTTGGCCAACCCAATTTCTTTATAAATCAAGAAAAGCGGTTACAAGAAAGTGGTTACAGAAGGTTAAAGAAGTGGTCAAGAAAAGTGGTTATAGCCTACTCCACGCTGACGAGTACCAACAGCGCGAAACGCGTTCGTGGATGGCTTTTCTTGATTTATCAAGAAATTGGGTTGGCCAAATATCACGGAGCAAGCTAAATAAAAGTTTAGTTTATTTTTGCTCCACTAGATGATGCTCTGTCATCTAAAAAGCACATGTGCTCGTGGTCAGGAGATGCCTTCTTTATTTTTAATAATAATATATATAAATATATAGAATATATAATAGATGAAATTTATATATTGACACGATATCGAAATGTACGATGGTAAAAATACATGTGGGAGATAGAGAGTGGTGCAGGTGGCTGTTGTTCTTTGTTCCTGGGACATCTGTTCCCCAGTCTCAACAGTCTTTCAACTCCTGGCGATAATTTGGATATATATTTCTTTTCTATCAGTCTAGGAATTGGGTCAGACTGTAGAATATATGTTCTGAAACTTTCTCGAGGCACCGCATACTTTGTAAGCCATCTTGTAATAATGTGTAAAAATGTGATACTGTACTAGGATAAGGTTCATATATTAAGAAGAGAAAAAAGGCATCTCCTTATCGTGAAACTGAAATTTGCTGATGGCTTGCGCCATCTATCGGAATAAATATAAACTATTTGTTGATTCTTAACTATTCCATAATTGGTCAAGAATGGGTATTTGGCCAATTCTGGAATAATTAAAAATATAAACGAATAGTTGAAATTTATCCAATAGATGGCACAAGCCATCATAAACTTTCAGTTGCATGATAAGGAGATGCCTTTTTTCTCTTCTTAATCATGTAATGAGTTGTTCAGATCAATCCGTTTTATGATTTCGACCTGAACGGCAACTATTGATGATTCAACACCGCTTATACAGTTGAATTAATAATAGATTTGTGGCCACACAATATGTTCTTCATCTTTGAAGGACATATAATGAATTGGAAATTTTGCTGAGAGGATATTGATCTATAAAAATAAAGGGCACTTCTCCCGTCAAAATAGACGTCAAAGCTAAAGCCATCTATTGACCATCGCCTTGTGTATCCTCTCCTTCTCTGGAGGAGAACTCTCTCAAGGTGGGGAAGTCTCCCTTGCTGTAGAAATTTGTACATATATAACTGTATATATTTCCCTACGTTTTTTATATATACACTTTATTTACCCCTTCAGTTAAAAGGCAGTATAGTAAAGGAAGAATCATGTAGTTATGTTGCCATGCTGTTGCCCAGTAATGCGGATGAGAGTTCACTACAATAAGACAGGGTTCAAGCGCGCCTAATAAGACTATCATTTAAGTGAAATTATTTTTGTGATAATTAGTTCGGGTTCATTTTAGGTAATATAATAAGGTAAAATATGAAAAGGCTATAGATATATATGATGCACTAGCGCGCCATCTGTTATCAAAATTCGAAACTATTTTAAACGCGTAAGATTCTTTTTGAAATTAAACAATTGAACAATGGTATATTAAACTGGCGAAACCGCTGGGAGGGTTCACCACTGATGAGCCAGGCCCTCCCTATAATTTTTCCATTGCAGTAAGGGCAGTAGAAAAAGAATCTTACGCGTTTAATATAGTTTCGAATTTTGCTATAGATATATATATATCAAAATTTTAAAGTAATACTCAAACGAGTTGCATACTGTAACAAAGTATTTATTATTTTATTAACAGAGTATCATTTTTTATGTCTATATTTTGCTACTCTGTAAACTTTCCTCTTTGCTTATCTTTACTTAATCATTCATAGTTTTTTCTTGCCTTAAATAAAGTCCTCTACACTCCAGGAACCTGGACCTTTCGCCTACCGCCATGCCACATTGAAAACACCGGTTCTCGTCCTATCACCGAAGTTAAGCAACGTCGGGCCCGGTCAGTACTTGGGAGGGTGACCACCTGGGAACACCGTGGTTGTAGGCTATTAGCTTTTTTCCCATTCTGGTTAGCAGCCCCGTAAATAAAGATATTTCCAGGAACCTGGGTTATATATCTCTGTGTCATCATGGAGTTTGTCTTCCTAATTTTCAACGTGGCAATACTATTCTATATACAGTTACGAGCGTCATGCGTTCTTCATCTCTATCACCGTTTGCTTTTTTTTTTTTGGAATGGCGCTCTCCTATTGGTTCGCTACGATGGCGCCGCCACTGCGCGAGACACTTTTTTTTTTTACTTTGCCCCCCCCCCACTCGCTCTTTGGTTTTTGTAACTATTGTGTTGGAGCGGGTCTCTCCTTAAATAAATGCATATCTTAGTTAATAACTAAATGGAATCCTCTCTTTCTTTTTCCCAGTAAGAGACGCCTACGGAAGCCAACAGTACATAGACAGATAAAGCACATAGGCTATAGTTATTAACTAATATATGCATTTATTTAAGGCGCCAATTTATAATTGTAACAAATAGTATTTGAATAAAAACATTCAATCGGGTAAAACACGGGCGTTAATGATCCAACAGGTCCACGTGTCTAAATTAAAACACGGGCGTTGCCCGGGTCATTCGGCTAGTATAGTATAAAAACAATATAAGGTATTGCCCGGGTCATTCGGCTAGTATAGTATAAAAACAATATAAGGTACTAGCAGGCAAAGATTCAGTGAGACTTTAAGTAGATTGGAGCTAAATAGGTGTTTATCCATGGGTAAAGTGATTAGTTGCGAGTCTATACAGATTAAGTAACCTACTTCACTAAAAGGTGATGCAATGTGACTATGGTTATACGGACCTTTGTTGGTATTATTCCAGCACCATAACTCAGAAATTACTCCGTCCATCATAATATTTTTGGTTATGAAAGATAGCGGAAGATAGAAATAAATCTGAAAATATTTCGATAATAAACAAAAGTTTCTTAAATTTTGAAGATGGTCTGGGCGAAGGTTGAGTTGATTGGGCCGCGGTTAATTGATTTAATAACCTAGAGGTTCGTGTGAGAGAGCCAAAATTGAGTGAAAAAAAAAAAGCTTTGTGTGCGCTCGAACCGGGCCGTAGAGCAAAAAAAAAAAAAAAAATTAAATTAAAATGTATCTTGCTAGACTTCTCAAACTCAAATGTGGGATATAATATCCTGGTGCAATTCGTCTAGACATAGATCTAATTTAAAAACATTAACAATATCGCGAGGTCAGCTTTTCCAAGTTTGAAAAGATTTTGCTTTAAGGAATGGCGTTGAATTTAAGAAGAGGGAAATTATAGAAAGATGTAGAGGGTATGGTAGAAATTTATAAGATGTAGAGAAAAAAGATTTTTCTCTGCATCTTGTAGTACAGACTTCGGTCTAGGTAGCGCACTATCCAATGGTGCATCTTGTAGTGCGTTGAAAAAAAATCGAAAATTATATGAGAGAAAGGATGAAATAAATTCAATCATTTAGAGAAAGAAAACACAATTAAAAGTGATTATATAGAAAAATTACATATTACAAATAATAATGATATAAGGCCTGTATAAGAAAATAACTGCCAAATTTTATAATTAGTATAGTGTGTTGTTGTTGTCGTGTCCAAAACAACAAGAACTCAATATCTTAGAATATTTTGATCAATATTTTTAATCAATATATAATACAAGGCTTGAATTATGGTGCAGGCTTTTTTGGGAATCGGTATTTTGTGTACAGCTGGTAGAGTTTCTTCTGGATGCCCTTCATATAATCGTTTGCAGAGTCTTTCGTAACCTTCCTGGTGTTGAACTTATTGAGGAAATCTCAGATACTTGTGGCAGTTTGACTTGTTTTACGTAGAATTCCTTTGACTTCTCCCCAAAATGCTCGATTAGACGGCGCACGTTCGGTAGATTCAACTCCAATTCAACTCCGACTCAACATACACGGCATTTTCCGTTTCCATGAACTTCACTGTATCACGGGCGTAGTGGAATAGTGCAAGGTCGGGAACGTGAGGACATTATGCTTTCTAATAAACAGCAGTTCTTCAGACATTCTCTGATACAAATTTTCTTGTTGACTGTCCCTTTGGTAACGTAAATCTGACTCTTATCATGAGTTTCTTTTTATTTTAAAAACCGTCTCAAGTTTTCGGGAATCTGCCTTTCTACAGGAGAACATAAACAATGAATAAAACGCTGCTTGATGCCAAACTGTAAGTTATCCTGTAGAAGGGCAGAGATGCCCGAAATCTTGTGAGACGGTTTTTAAAATAAAAAGAAACTCATTTCCGGAAATCTTTTTTAATTGTTTAATTAATGTCCAGGATATTTAAATCCATTTATACAAATTACTTGCCACACGAGATATTTATCGTCGAATATTCTAACTTCAATCGTAGTTTCTGATTCAGGAAAAATGTCTCCATCAGCTGAAATGTAGTACTAGGGTCCTGGGAGCGCTGAGATGTCAATCTTGTAGCAGGTGTCATCGTCGATTATTGAATGTCTTTTTTCCTCTCTTAGAAAGTCATAGAGTTAACGGGCTCTTATTTTAATGGATGCTTTCTTATCATCAGAAACTCTTGGAAATTTCTGTTTCTTGTGGGTCTTCATACCTTCTCGTTGCATTTTGTTCTGAATCATTCCAATGTTTGTTCCGTATTATTTGGCAATATCTCTGATCAACATGCTTCGGTTTCTACGAATTCTTTCGTTTCTTTTTGCATGCAGAGCAGGATTGCTAAGGCCACTTTTTATTCTCCATCCATGCTTTATTTCAAGAGAGGAAGTCTGAAAAAGTTTGTTAGAATAAAAAAACTGATTTACGAGACATCTTTAAGTTTTCGCGATCTATGCGGTTGGACGTTGTGAACTTTCAAGACATTTGGAAATCACATTTTGACGACGTTCTTTTTGATTCATTATTGAGAATGATTTATAACTTCAAAGCAAATTATTCTTTTAACACACTTCAAGTTAAGAATCAATTCCGCCTTTGCCGGTCCCAAGCCCGGATGAAAAAGGAAGAGGGGGAGCAGTAACAAGCTCGCTAAAAAACCTGGGCTCAGCTGGCCCAGCTGATAGTACCTTGTAAGGGCTCCTAATCCAGGTATACAGGATGAGCAGCGTTTGTACTCCATGTTAGGAGCGGCTGCACATGGTGTCTGTACTTCATGTCAGAGGCGGCCATTTTTTTGGAGCTAAGTCGGCCTGCCACTGAGTAGTGCTCCCAGTCTTAATGATAAAGGCAGACGCATTCTACTTCACCCAGATATGATTGAGTGGAGATAAGAAAGAAGAGGAAGTTAAGAATCAGGTTCTCGAACTTCGAACCTTGAGGCTAGTGCAACTTGCACGTGATATTCAAAACACTCAGTTAAATTTACCAGCTATTTCTTCATACAGGCCTTTCAGGAATATAGCATAAAATTCCAAAAAAAAAAAAAAAAAGACAAATATTACTACAAGCTAAATATAGAAAATCTCTTACGCCGTGGGGTGAGAGCAGAGGATCCGTTCACTGTCTTTCTGAGAGCCACATTTGACATTCTGGGGGTGGTCGCACACCGACAACACTTTGTTGAAGCGGAGACCTGGAGGACATTTTGTCAGGACACTCCTCCCGTTGTCGCAGGAGAAGAACAAGTCACACTCGGTCTCGTGGGGGATGAATGTGGCAAAGGGCCCGTTCTTCTCGGGGCATTTGGGGTACACTGCACAGCGCATGTTAGATGAGGACGTTTGGCGAACGTTGCCGGCATCAGTGAGTATTATTTACAGTATCCTGTTACAACAGTGGGGTATCACAGTACAGCTACATCAGCAGAGCTGTTACATCAGAGTCATTTGAGGGACGAATAACAGCAGCAGCCCATGTATTGTATATCAGGAGGACGTCGTTGGCATTATGAAGAAACTTAAAAAGGATTATTTAAAGTATCCACTATGCGCCGTGATAGACAAGATCTCGCACAACTTGGGAGTTAAGTGAAAACAGTCGATGTCGTCTAATACAGTTTGAGGACGATAAAACCATAACGATTTCAACACATAAAATTTCATTCAATTAATCCCCTTGTGAGACCTAGCTATCATTCTATATGCAATATTTTCGATTATATACAATAACCTACACCTCAGTTTCCACTGTAAAAAACTGTAGAGGAATTTAAGATACATTTTTCGTCATACATATTCTCAGACTTTCCAAAGGCTCTCTATACTTTTTTTAAGTCCTATGTAGTGAATTATATTAAGAAACCCAAAATCACAAACACACATTTGAGATGCATAAGATGATTGGACTGGTATTGATTGGATTTGACTGGACTATAGAGGAAACTGGAATGAGACGAATTTGAGTTTTAACTTATATCTGTAATTAACCAAGACCTCGAGGATATGTGGATCCACAATTTTGATGCCTAACTGCCTTCCCAACTGGTTATGTATTCGTAATAAATTGGCTTATTTTCTCTGAAGTAGGCTGAGTTGATTTTAGCATTTGAAGCCGCTAGGCCAGCGGTCGGTAAACTTCGGTTAGCGTGCCACATGCGGTTCTTTGGATGTGAAGCTCTTTATATAGTTCCATACGCAAATATTATTTATGCGAGTGCTATTTATTTTTGGCAAGGAAAAATTGTGGCTCTTTAAAAACTTTGAAATTTTGTAAATTGTGATTTTGGACTCTTACGACTCAAAAATTTGCCGACCCCTGTACTAGGAGAATCAGAAGTATTCTACGTTATCAACATCCTGTCTTTACCACAAATTCTTTAGAAAAACCTTCTTTACACAACCTAATAACATCTGTCTGCACTTCCTTCCTCTCTAATTGCTCGGGGTTTGTTGGTGTCATCCAATTAGACTTAATTTAGGGGAGCTAATCATTGCCATTTATCATGGAACCAGTATCTTTGGTATATTTTTCTGGCATTGGTGAAGCTTTCCTTAAAATGCATGGCACTATCCTCGAGCTTTTGATATATTTGAAGGTTTAAAATATTGATAATGATATTACTGACATGCTTTCAGATATGCCTTTGTCGATTAGCAGATATTCTATCCTATTATAAGGTAATAACACGCAATCTATGTTTAGAAATATTAACTTTTTACCTTAGAGGATTCTACTTTAGGCCTTTGTGGTACACGGCATTGATAATGGCTAGCTGACGTTGTGGTGGCTGTATTTTCATAATTTGTTTTCTAGAAATCTTATTTATTGTTGATTATTAAAAAAAAAAAATTGAGAAAGATAAAATGGTTGTTTAAACATTCTAATTATGGAGAATAAATAATCCTTTTTGAAAACATTTCTTGATCATATCGGAATAAATATAACTTCAAAAAGTCTATATAAAGAGTTTTCAGCAGAAATTATTTTACTTTAATTTTTAAATATGTGTGTATATTATATATATGTATATTATATGTATATGTAATTAGATAGCATCTAATTACAGGGTAGCCTAGTGGACATGGCATCTGCCCGGTAAGCGGAACACTGTGGGTTCGCATCCCATCCCTGGACACTTTATTTTTCCGTTTATCATTAATCTTCACAATTAATACTATCATACTTCATCCCTAAGGTTAGAAATAATCGTTATTTCTCTTTTAAAATAAATTTAGATTTTTCGTTTAAAAGAAACATTTGCGGCATAATTGTCAAATTTCGTTCTACATTCATTTTTATGTACTCCTGTAGTAGGGTAGAAAGTTCGAGGTTGCGTTAATAAATTGAAAATAGAAACTCATCTGCAGAAACCAGTTGCATATTTAATTTATATACAGAGAGGAGATTTTAAAATAAATTAACTTTTTAGATGATCGAAATCACGTGATTACTATAATTACCAACTCAGTTTTCACACAGTGCTGAGTTTTCACTGAGATTTATTCAAGTACGGGATCTGCGAGATCTCACGTGAACAAGGCGCCTTGACACACGACTGCCGCCGTGAGACAAAGCGACTGCCCTGGGGGCATGGGACGATGGTTACGGTGTCGCCGCGACACTCGATGAACTTGTCACAGTCCGTGGGGTGGGGGATGTAGAGGCCGCTGGGGGGGACAGGACGGCATCACTTGACCCAGGACCACTGCCAGCGTCAACAGGGGGAGCCACATACTGCCTGTCACACGGCATAACGTAATATGGGGCGGTAAAATGTGTTAAAAGTGGCAATTCTAGAATATTTCAGCCATGTAATACTCTGTTGTAATTTGGCTATTGTTGTAGTATTGTTTATTCTAATTTGCATATCTGCTTATATATCGTAGCTTTGTTAGATTATTGAAGTTGGATAGCAGTTATTGGATAGGGCAGGCCGCTGATAGGTGTAAGCTGCTGGTGTAATTTTATCTCTTGTCCTTCCTTATTGTTTAAAAATACCTTTAAAGTAATAAAGGATCTTCATATTTACCAGCCTTCTTTCTCTTTTAGGAATAAATAATTTTTCCCAACAAAAAGTGATCAGAAGAGACAATGGCTAACACTGAAATATCTTTCTTAAGTTGATTAGCTTAGTTCAATTTGATTTTTCTCAAGCGATGTCACGTTGGGAGGTTTTATTGTAGCTCAGATAGAATACCTAACAGAGACCTAGTATAAGTTACCCATAAATCTTATCCAAAAATACTTCAACAATGGACATATTTCTCATTGGTTAACAACAAACATATTCATAGTTTATTATAGCAACAGATTTATTGTTATTTATTAAATGTTAACAGACAACGATGATTAAATTACTCCTATGTCAACCTCTCACGGGAAACAATGGCCAAATTCTCCCTATGTTAACCTCTCACGGGTAACAATGGCCAAATTCTCCCTAAGTTAACCTCTCACGGGGAAACAATGGCCAAATTCTCCCTATGCTAACCTCTCACCGGGAAACAAAGGCCAAATTCTCCCTATACTAACCTCTCACGGGGAAACAATGGCCAAATTCTCCCTATATTAACCTCTCACGGGGAAACAATGGCCAAATTCTCCCTATATTAACCTCTCACGGGGAAACAATGGCCAAATTCTCCCTATACTAACCTCTCACGGGGAAACAATGGCCAAATTCTCTCTATATTAACCTCCCACGGGGAAACAATGGCCAAATTCTCCCTATACTAACCTCTCACGGGGAAACAATGGCCAAATTCTCCCTATACTAACCTCTCACGGGAAACAATGGCCAAATTCTCCCTATATTAACCTCTCACGGGGAAACAATGGCCAAATTCTCCCTATGTTAGCCTCTCGTAGGAAACAATGGCCAAATTCTCCATATGTTACCCTCTCACGGGAAACAATGCTCAAATTCCTCAATTTGTGAATCTATCACAGGAAACAATGGCCAAATTATCCCAATGCTACCCTCTCACGGAAATAATGGTCAAATTATCCCTATGTTACCCTCTCACAGGAAACAATGGTCAAATTTTCCCTATGTCAACCTATCACGGGAAACTATGGCCAAATTATCCCTATGTTACCCTCTCACGGAAAACAATGGTCAAATTCTCTCTATGTTACCCTCTCACAGGAAACAATGGTCGAATTGTTCCAATGCTACCCTCTCACAGGAAACAATGGCCAAATTCTTCCTATGCTACCCTCTCACGGGAAACAAGGGCCAAATTATCACTATGTTACCCCCTCACGGGTAACAATGGTCAAATTATCCCTATGTTACCCTCTCACGGGAAACAATGGTCAAATTATCCCTATGTTACCCTCTCACGGGAAACAATGGTCAAATTCTCCCTATGTTACCCTCTCACGGGAAACAAAGGTCAAATTATCCCTATGTTACCCTCTCACGGGAAACAATGGTCAAATAATCCCTATGTTACTCTCTCACGGGAAACAATGGTCAAATTCTTCCTATTTTACCCTCTCACGGAAAACAATGGTCAAATTCTCTCTATGTTACCCTCTCACGGGAAACAATGGTCAAATTATCCCTATGCTACCCTCTCACGGGAAACAATGGTCAAATTATCCCTATGTTACCCTCTCACGGGAAACAAGGGCCAAATTATCCCTATGTTACCCTCTCACGGGAAACAAGGGTCAAATTATCCCTATGTTACCCTCTCACGGGAAACAATGGTCAAATTATCCCTATGTTACCCTCTCACGGGAAACAATGGTCAAATTATCCCTATGTTACCCTCTCACGGGAAACAAGGGCCAAATTATCCCTATGTTACCCTCTCACGGGAAACAATGGTCAAATTCTTTCTATGTTAACCTCTCACGGAAAACAATGGTAAAATTCTCTCTATGTTACCCTCTCACGGGAAACAATGGTCAAATTATCCCTATGCTACCCTCTCACGGGAAACAATGGTCAAATTATCCCTATGTTACCCTCTCACGGGAAACAATGGTCAAATTATCTCTATGTTAACCTCTCACGGGAAACAAGGGCCAAATTATCCCTATGTTACCCTCTCACGGGAAACAATGGTCAAATTATCCCTATGTTACTCACTCACGGGAAACAATGGTCAAATTCTTTCTATGTTAACCTCTCACGGAAAACAATGGTCAAATTCTCTCTATGTTACCCTCTCACGGGAAACAATGGTCAAATTATCCCTATGCTACCCTCTCACGGGAAACAATGGGCAAATTATCCCTATGTTACCCTCTCACGGGAAACAATGGCCAAATTATCCCTATGTTACCCTCTCACGGGGAAACAATGGTCAAATTTTTTCTATGTTAACCTCTCACGGGAAACAATGGCCAAATTATCCCTATGTTACCCTCTCACGGGAAACAATGATCAAAATCTTGCCTAGTGGACATCTCATCTGCCCGGTAAGCGGAACACTTTGGGTTCGATTTCCATCCCTGGATACTTTATTTTTCCCTTTATCATTACTCTTCACAATTCATCCTTTCATATCTCATCCTTAAGGTTAGAAATAATCTTTATTTCTCCTCAAAATGAATTTAGATTTTTCGTTCAAAAGAAACACATGCGGGATAATTCTCAAATGTCGTTTTACAAATTCTATATATATTTACCTCTAACGGGAAACAATGGCCAAATTATCCCTATGTTAACCGCTCACGGGAAACAATGGCCGAATTCACTATATGTTACCCTCTCACGGGAAAATATGGCCAAATTATCCCTATGTCAACCTATCACGGGAAAACTATGGCCAAATTATCCCTATGTTAACCTCTCACGGGAAACAATGGCCAAATTATCCCTATGCTACCCTCCCACGGAAAACTATGGCCAAATTATCCCTATGTTAACCTCTCACGGGAAACTATGGCCAATTATCCCTATGTCAACCTCTCGCGGGAACCTATGGCCAAATTATCCCTATGTTAACCTCTCACGGGAAACTATGTCCAAATTATCCCTATGTTAACCTCTCACGGGAAACTATGGCCAAATTATCCCCCATGTTAACCTCTCACACGAAACAATGGCCAAATTATCCCTATGATAACTTCTCATGGGAAACTATGGCCAAATTATCCCTATGTTACCCTCTCACGGGAAACAATGGCCATATTCTCCCTATAATAATCTCTCTCGGGAAACAATGCCCAAATTCCTCAATTTGTCAACCTATCACATACAACAGTGGACAAATTCCTCATTTGTTAACCTCTCGCGGGCAACAATGATAAAATTAAAACAGGAAGTAGGTGAATAGCGTGGTAAGGTTCTTTATTTCGCACAACAAGCTTTCGGGCATCAGCTGCCCTTCATCAGGTATAATGCATGACTAGAAAGAGTGAACCGATATATATATGCAGTGAATTAGCATAAAAGAAACTAACTAAGATCTATTTAAAAATTAAGAAAATTTACATATGAAACTAAAGAGAAAAGTACGAAATTTGTGAAAAAATAAACTAAGAAATTTGTTATAAGGTGAATTAAAGGTAAAGCACGGAAAGAAAGGATAGAAAAACAAGAAAACGTAGGTATCTAGGCATGATAAAGGGAAAAAAGAGGCAAAAAAGGATATCAGTGACTAAGATTAGAAAAAACAGTATATTGGGGGGGGGGGGGGGAGATCTATTTTTCTGTTGAAACTAGGGACAGAGCTGGACACAAGAGCTTCAAGGACTAAACGTTGATATTTGTTCTTAACATCGCTATATACCGGGATCGTGTTGCTTAAATTAAAAGAATGGTTGAATTCGTTGCTGTGTAGGTATATTAGGGACTTACGATCATGAGAACGGATGTTACGGTCATGTTCTAGGACTCGAGTGGCTATGGTTCGGCCAGTTTCTCCGAAATAGGATTGTGGGCAGTCATTACACGGGATTCTGTAGATGGCATTGGAGAAAGATTGGGGGCTGGGTTTGATGGAACTTTTTGTGAGAGGATGGCGTAAAGATGTGCCTAGGGAAGGTGATTTTTTTATAAAACGTACGGATGCCAAATTTACGTAGATAGAAACCAATGTCAGAATTCGTAATAGAAAACGGAAGAACGCAAACATCTTTATACGGGGGAGGAGTGGAACTGTCATGGTTAGGCGAATAAAAATGTCTATCAATAAAGTTGCGTGGGTAACCCGCAGATAAAAGGTGTAGGTAAACGGTTCGTTTCTCGATTCTACTAAATAAAGAAAGGGAGCAATGGGGTAAAAACGCGCTTAGAAAGAGTTTTAACGGTGGTAATTTTATGGGAGACGGGAGCATGAGATACACGATCCCGGTATATAGTGATGTTAAGAACAAATATCAACGTTTAGTCCTTGAAGCTCTTGTGTCCAGCTCTGTCCCTAGTTTCAACAGAAAAATAGATCTCCCCCCCCCAATATACTGTTTTTTCTAATCTTAGTCACTGATATCCTTTTTTTGCCTCTTTTTTCCCTTTATCATGCCTAGATACCTACGTTTTCTTGTTTTTCTATCCTTTCTTTCCGTGCTTTACCTTTAATTCGCCTTATACAAATTTCTTAGTTTATTTTTTCACAAATTTTGTACTTTTCTCTTTAGTTTCATATGTAAATTTTCTTAATTTCTAAATAGATCTTAGTTAGTTTCTTTTATGCTAATTCACTGCATATATATATCGGTTCACTCTTTCTAGTCATGCATTATACCTGATGAAGGGCAGCTGATGCCCGAAAGCTTGTTGTGCGAAATAAAGAACCTTACCACGCTATTCACCTACTTCCTGTTTTAATCTATTAAGCGTGGCTATACTATGTCAGATCCTAATGATAAATTCTTCCCATGTTAACCTATCACGGGAAACAATGCCCAATTCCTCAATTTGTGAACCTACTACTCTGATCAAAAAGTTTCGACACTTTGCTCATAAGTTAAAAATAAAACTTTATTTTATATATATTCTACCAAATTCAAATTGTCCCCTTAAAAGTAGTCCCCGTTGGCCGCGATGCACTTCAGCCACCTTTTTTTTTCCAGTCGGCAAAACACCTCTGGTAGTCTGTTTTCGGGAGCGCCTTCATGGCCTTCTTCTAATTCCAATATGATCTCTTCTATACTCTGAAATTTCCGACCCTTTAACTTTTTTTGAGCTTTCCAAAAAGGAAGAAGTAGCAGGGGGCCAATTCGGGACTGTAGGGGGGTTGGAGGAACACAGAGGTTGAGTGGTCCTGCAGGAACTTCGAGATTTTGAGGGCTGTGTGCGCCGGCGCGTTATCGTGGTGGAGGATCCACGACTTGCTCCTTCACAGCACCGGCCGTTTCTGCCTGATCGCTTCCCTCAATCGCCTCAAAACTCCCAGGTAGGAGTCAGCAGTTATTGTAGAGCGTTGATGTTGAAATGCATGATGAACGATGCCCTGGTAGTCGAAGTACACCGTCAACATGACCTTGACTTTGCTGGGAGACTTCCTCGCTTTCTTTGGTCTCGGCTCATTTTTGAAGCGTCACTCCGATGCCTGTTGGGTAGTTTCCGAATCAAAGCCGTAAATCCATGTTTCGTCTCCAGTATTGACCCTCTTCAGCAATTCGGGGTCGTCGGTTGTGGCTTCGAGATTGAGACTGGCCGTTTCTTTCCGGGCGTTCATTTGATCAAAAGTCAAATCTTTGGGAAAGAGAACGGCGTTGAGTCTTCACACTCCCCAAAATGTCCTTCATTATCGATTGAGCCGACCCGAATGATATCCCTGCTTCTTCGGCGACCTCCCTGACAGTTATTAGTCGGTCTTCACGCACCAGTTCCAACAGCTTGTTCACTTTTTCAGGCATGGTTGATGTGGACGGTCTACCGGAACGCTCGTTGTCGGCGGTCACTTCCCGACCCTCCTTGAAGCGCTTGTACCACTCGAAAACTCATCTTCGGCTCATCCCCGTAGGCTGTTTGCAACATCCAAAAAATTTCGGCACCCTTGAATCCGTTTTTTACACAGAACTTGATGCTAATCGTTGATCCTCCATTTCGGTGACTAACGAAATCGAAGCACGGGCAAAATGGCTTCACTTCGAAGAGCCGCTGCCAGCGCTATTGTGGCGCGTGATTTTTGAAAATTGGCAGGTCTCCAAGCCAAGGGCGACGCTTGCGTTTGCCACAAACCGGGAGAAAATATATTGAGTTTTCAGGATTTTATGAGCAAAGTGTCGAAACTTTTTGATCAGAGAAGTATCACAGCAACAATGGACAAATTCCTCATTTATTAACCTCTGGCGGGCAACAATGATAAAATTCTCCCTATGTTGCCTTCTCACGGGAAACAATGCCAAAATCCTCAATTTGTGAACCTATCACAGGAAACAATAGACAAAATCCTCATTTCGTACCCTCTCGCGGGCAACAATGATAAAATTCTTTATTAGCTTATCGCTTACCGATAACAGTATTCAAATTTCACATTTGTTAGCCGCTCAGGATACAACATTGATTAAATTTACATTTGTTAACCTTGTGAAAACAATATGGAAGATTCAGAATATTTTCTATCCTTTTCTAGAACTCTTATTAAACAGACGAAAATATCTCTGTCGTAACGACAGACCCATGAGTAGACGCTTTATCCCACAAGTTGGATAGTGATAGATAGGGTAAGCTTGGTGACAGTAATGGATGTGTTTAGTTGTGAGTGTTCTTAGCATTGAAATATCGTCTTTATTTAATTAAAAAAGTTGTGTTTTTTTTCTTCGCATACGTTCAACGACGTCGGTGGACGAGTGATTGTAGCCCTCGATTCCCGACAGCCATGAACGGGGATCGAATCCCGTATTGGACACTTTGTTTTAATATGTAAATTACCTTCACTTTTTATTCATTGTTGTAAATATCATAAGCTAGGTTATTCTTTTTGAGCGGTACCTAGTAAAGTTATTTTGGAATCAGACGTTTCAACGATATTGAAATATAGGGTTTAAATTTTGCCAGAAATAGAGTTAGGCCTGGAAAAGCAATAATTTAAAACTTTAAATATACTATTTAGTCTGATAAAAGTAAAAATATCATATTTAGATATGGAAAAGGATTATTATAATAATAAATTAATGATGCATAGCACATAGCACCACTATATAATAATAATTAACGTTTTTTTTTTTTTTCCTTTTTGACCAATAGAAGTATTTTTATATTACGCTATCATCATTTTGAACTTACAACATAATCCTTAACATTAATCTGAAAGCCAAATATGTTTTTCATTTATGGTTAAATTGTAGCTGGTGTTGTTGGATTTATATAATGTGATGATCGCGTTTACTGCCGAGCGAAAACCTTATGCGCTACTGCACAGCGATGAATAAAACTTGAGTTTGTTCTGTGGTTGAATGAATTTAACTCCACGCAAATAGAAGGAACCTTTTGAATTTATTATCTCTTTGAGTAGGCTACACTAATGAATTTATGATTGACTTAAACTAGAGTGATTGACTAGACTGACTTAAAAACACACTAGGATGACTGACTACACTGACTTAAAAAACTAGACTGACTTACTAACTAACAAAAAAATATGTATATATACAACAGTGTTGCAGAATCAATAAAATATGTACACAGATTAAAATCAAAATAAAATAAAGAATTATGCAAAACAATGACCAACAAGAAAAATAAATGACAAATAAGAAAATATACAATTTTTAACCAAACATACTCCCCCCCGTTGGACAGCCAAGTCCAACAAGAATAGAATTCATTCCCTGAATGGCAGAGGAGCTATCTTGGTGATAGGACGCTTGAGTACATTCTTTGGAGTTTTAAGGTCTACGACTCGCACGTGTCCGTCTGGTCCTTTATAGGTCTTGATGATTCGCGCCAGAGGCCAATGATGAGGAGGTGTGGAGTCTTGTTTCATTAGTACAAGCTGTCCAGATTGTAGATCTTGATGAGTCCTATGCCACCTTGGACGTGCTTGTAGCAGGTTAAGATAGTCTTGAGACCATTTTTTTCCAAAAACCAATCTTCATTGATGGATACATTTCCAACGGGAAATGTGATTTAAATCATCCACAACTTCATCTGGAATAGCTAGAATAGGGGAACCAATCAAAAAATGTGAAGGAGTTAGTGCTTCATAAGAATCAAAGTTGGAATCAAGGGGAAGAAGTGGTCTCGAATTTAGAATTGCTTCTATCTGAGGTAAGCAACGTATAAAATTCTTCAAAGTTAAGAATGGCCGACTTCGTTACTTTGATTAAATGACTTTTAACAGACTTAATACCTGCCTCCCAAAGTCCACCAAAATGGGGAGCGGAGGGAGGAATAAAATGCCACCTAATCCCTTTTTGAGCACAGAAATTTTGAATATCCAACTCCCTGTAAAAATCCAACAAAACTCTATTGGCCAATTTGAAATTTGTAGCATTATCACTGAAAATATCTGATGGCAAGCCGCGTCTTGAGGTAAATCTCCTAAGAGTAGCTATAAATGCTTCTGCAGTGAGATCAGAAACCACCTCAAGATGTATTGCCTTGGTTGTGAAACAAATGAATAAAACAATATAAGTCTTAAACAGTATTTTTGATCTTTTTAACATTGGCTTAGTAATGATAGGGCCCGCCAAATCTACTCCGACTCGTTGGAAAGGCCGGGATGGCACCACCCTTTCGAGTGGCAATTCACCCATAATTTGAGTCACGGTCTTGGATCGATGCTTAAAACAGGTAATACACCGATTCAGAACTCTCTTCACTGCAGCTTTACAAGAAATAATCCAATACTTCTGAGAAATCATAGATAATGTGGTTTGTAGACCCGAATGTAAAGATTGTTTATGATAATGTTCGATAATCAAATCTGTACAATGATGTCTTTTTGGTAGGATTATTGGATGTTTTCGATTAGAGTCAAGATTTGAATGTTGAAGTCTTCCTCCAACTCTAAGAATTCCATCAGCATCAAGGAAAGGATTTAGGAACCTGAGATTGCTTTTCCCCGACACAAAGCCCTTATTTCGAAGCCAACCAATATCCTGAGTAAATTCTTGATTTTGAATTAATATGATGACCTTAACCGTTGCATTATGAACTTCTGAGGCTGATAGGAATCGATTTAACGATTTATTAGTTGATTTACAATTTGAAATGAATCTCAAACAAAATGCCATTACATCAACTGTTCTTATCCAAGATGAGTATTTCAGAAGTAATTCAGGCATAGGTCCCATTATAGAGTGATAGACCAAGACTGTTGACCTCTCCTCAATCAATGTTTCCGGAGAGAGTTCATCTGAGGGAGGCAAATCGATGTAGAATTAACCGATGGGTCCTGCAACCAATGTGGTCCTTGCCACCATAACTGGTTATCAATCAATTGTGCAGGAGTTAGTCCTCTTGTAGCCAAGTCTGCAGGGTTTTCCGAACCTGGTACATGGAACCATGAGTGGGGTGGTGTCTTTTTCTGAATAGTTGAAACCCTATTAGCAACAAAGGTCTTCCATCTTCTAGATTCTGATTTTATCCAATTAAGAGCAATGGTGGAGTCGCTCCACAAGAAAATTTGATCAAAATGCAAACTCAATGACTCTTTCACCGCAACAAATAAATTTGCCAACAGCAAAGCTGAACACAGTTCCAAGCGGGGCAGAGATAAGGCCTTGATTGGAGCAACTTTTGTTTTAGATGCAATTAAAGATATATCAATTGATCCATCATGCTTACAAGATTTTACATAAATAACTGCTGCATAGGCCTTTTCCGAAGAATCACAAAATCCATGTAATTCTAGAGTGAGAGAAGAACTTCGGCAAGGAATGTACCTCGGGATTGAAATTTTGTTTAATTGATTAACATCTCCCTCAATGCCTGTCCATTGCCTTTGAATACACTCGGGCAATCTCTCATCCCAGTTGCATCCCTTGGCCAGAGTTTTTGCAGCATGATTTTAAAAATGATAACCAAAGGAGCCATCCAGCCCAAAGGATCGTAGATTCTCGCAATCAATGATAGAAGCGACCCGCTTAGAATTAACCTGAATATCAGGAGGCCTCACTATGATGGTAAATGAGTCTAAGGTCGGATCCCACATAATGCCCAGTAATTTAACTGACGGGAGATCCTTGAAATCAAAGGATTGATTGATGCCCTTCTGATCTTTAGGTAAGAAGTCAAGTATTTTTGGACTGTTAGAAACCCATTTCCTAATGGGAAAACCTCCTTCAGCTAACAAAGCAATGATCTGTCGAATCAAAACTTGTGCCTCTTCCACAGTGTCTGCTCCTGTAAGAAGGTCATCGACATAAAAATCTCTCTTCATAATTTCCGAAGCAACAGGATAATTCATAGCTTCGTCATCCGCCAACTGATGCAACGTTCTAATGGCCAAATATGGAGCGCATGCTGTTCCATAAGTGATTGTTGTTAACTTATATTCTTGAATAGCATCTGATGGTGAATCACGCCACAAGACTCTCTGATAGTCACTATCATCAGGATGAATCAATATCTGCCTATACATCTTCTCAATGTCTGCAGATAGTGCAACACAATAAGTCCGAAACCTCAATAGAAGGTCAAAGATGTCTGTTTGTAACTTAGGACCTATATGCAAGGCTTTGTTCAAAGAGGGACTATCATCAGAGCAAGCTGAGGCATCGAAGACTACTCTGAGATTAGTAGTAGTACTCTCCTCCTTTAGCACACAATGATGTGGCATATAATAGACTTGGGACGGGGATTTAGGATATCTACAGCTGGGATAATTTGCATATGATTTAGCGATGCATATTCTTTCATAAAAGTTTATACCGACTATAAAGTTGCTCATTCTTTAATAACTTATTTTCAAGAGAAAGAAATCTCTTAAAAGCAACTCTTCTTGAATTTCCGAAATTCGGAGTAACCCTAAAGGGTAATCTTACTTGATACCTTCCAGTTGTAGTTCTTAAAACATTAGCTCTAAAGTGTTGTTCACATTCCATTTCTTCTTTGGTTAGGATAGGTTGGGTACAGGGCGGAATAGAGTCCAACTCCCAGAACTTTCTGAGTTGATTATCAATAGATGTAGCACAGAAAGTCAGAACACTATGATGCAGTGAACCATCTGATTGTTGAGCCATGATTTTGCCCGAGAGAAGCCAACCCAACTTCGAATTACATGCTGTTGGACCCCTCTCGTTTTGAAACCTAACTTGTCCTGTATACAAACTTGGGGCAATATCAGCTCCAATGATTATATCAATGGGAGCGGGCTTGTCAAAGGTTGGATCCGCCAGCCTTAGGCCAACCAGGTGAGGCCACCTACTCCTCTCCATTACAAAGTTTGGCAAATTACATGTGATTTTATTTAAGATTAAGGCCTTAGCGGTGAATAGCATGTTTGAATAGTGAGGAGAGAAAGTGATATCCACCTCTCCCAACGGCTTTTCCAAGCTGTTATCTCCAATGCCATACATAGAGGCATCTGAATAATTTACAGGAAGATTCAACGTTTTTCTTAGTGAGTCAGTTATCAACGTCCTCTGAGATCCAGTATCGACTAAAGCTCTGGCCATGCAAGAATTACCGTATAGATCATTTACCCTTATTAAAGCTGTTGATAGCAGTATCTGACTAGAAGAACTAGAATGATTAATTGAATGTGTCTGAATCACAGAATTAAGACGAGCCGATGAATTTACATTAGATCTCCCTGAAGAATCAACTCTGTTGGCATTACTAGACTCTACTGCATGTATGGCCCCAGGCACTGAATTAGAGTCATGTGATTCAGAACTAAATGCGTGAAGCAAGGTATGATGCCTCAGTTTACATACTCCCGCAAACTGCAGTCAACTTACACGCATATACAAGGTGGTTTGATCTAAGACAATTATAACATAACCCGTTATCCTTTACAAACCTCCATCTCTCTTGGAGTGACTTATTTTGGAACAAATGGCACTTTGCTAACAAATGTGGATTTTTGCATAACATGCAGGGAGTGCAAGCTGCATGTGAATTTGGACGGGATACCGATGTAGCATGAGAATAAACCTTATTCGGTTTGGGTGAGGTCTTTGAAGTTTCTCTTAATCTTAGATTTGCAAGGCTCCGTGCATATTTCTCTAAGAATGTTATCAACTCCTCATAAGAGGGATAACCCTGCACATCAATGTGCAACTCCCAGTCCTTTTTTAGTGAATTATCAAGTTTTGACTGGATAATATATACTAGTATTAAATCCACAAGAGTGTTTCTCTCCAAACCCAATGTACTTAAATTTGAACACCCTCATTGCAGATATCCAAAAACTCATAAAGAGCCTTATCCGAATCACCTTTAATGAACTTAAGATTTAAAAATTTCTGAATTTGCCTAAAAGCCAGTTCCCTTTTATTATCATACCTGTGTATTAAGGTTTGCCAAGCTATGGAATAATTTTCATCTGAGATGCTGAATGCCCTAACCAATCTAGCAGCGTCTCCCCTAAGGGCAGAAACAAGATATTGCAGTTTCTGAGAATTTGCAAGGGCTCTATTTTGGTCTATTACTTTTATGAAAAGTTCTTTAAATCCTAACCATTCCGAAAAATTACCACTAAAAAGTGGCAACTGAAATTTAGGTAGTTTTATTGAACATTCTTCAGAAGTCGATTTATCCTGCTTAATAGCATCTAATAATTTATTAATGCTGACTAGCATACTATCAATTTCTTTTACTGCATTATGAGTTAATTTAAATTTTTCCGCAACATCTAAGCTCTTATATTTGGCTAATTTTAAAACCTGACTATTGAGATTCAATTTTAAAGTATGTAAATTTTCTTTTGTCTGATTCAATGCATGCAAATCACCGGTTAACAATTGAGATTCTACGTCTTCCCTAAATAAATCTATTTCAACTAAATATTGCTCAAAAATAACTATTTCTGTCTCCATATTAAAAGAATATTATTACAAAATAAACAGATGGATCCTACCCTGACTTAAAAAATGAAGAAAGTATGCAAATGGCGGTTGGGTTGACTTACCAGGGATGGGTTAACTTGGCCTTTGGAGGATTGATTCGGGACTTGAATTCGAAAGAATGCCGCTGGCCTGTTTCAGATGGACTTGATTCTTCTGAAGATTTAAAAGATTTATTTTCAAATGTAGCCTCCTCGCAGAGCCGTTGATTCTTTCTTGAATATTTCCTTTTTGCTTTGAAGAGCTCCTCACACGGGGCACCAAATGATGATCGCGTTTACTGCCGAGCGAAAACCTTATGCGCTACTGCACAGCGATGAATAAAACTTGAGTTTGTTCTGTGGTTGAATGAATTTAACTCCACGCAAATAGAAGGAACCTTTTGAATTTATTATCTCTTTGAGTAGGCTACACTAATGAATTTATGATTGACTTAAACTAGAGTGATTGACTAGACTGACTTAAAAACACACTAGGATGACTGACTACACTGACTTAAAAAACTAGACTGACTTACTAACTAACAAAAAAATATGTATATATACAACAGTGTTGCAGAATCAATAAAATATGTACACAGATTAAAATCAAAATAAAATAAAGAATTATGCAAAACAATGACCAACAAGAAAAATAAATGACAAATAAGAAAATATACAATTTTTAACCAAACATAATGTGATTTATGCTCCAGGAGCCCGGGTTACCTCTATTTTCTCTTTTGTTGGATTTGGTTTAACCCTTAAGTACTCGCGCGGGGACTGATAGACCCCAGACAGACTTATTTCATTAAATATCTAGAATTCTATAAAACATTTGGAGATCAAAACTTTGGTAGCTTAATTTTATATGACAATGAATATGTAAGCCTATATTAACTTGATTCTCTGTTGCGCTATAATAGTCAATAATACGGAGATGGGGTCCACTGGACCCCGCGCGAGTAATAACGTAACTTTAATTTTTAAGAATGGTGAAATAGGTAAGCTGCCTTATAGCTCGGCAACACTTTATATCTTTTTTCTATGACCTTATTCAGTTTTTTAGAAACAATGAATAAAATAAAAACGAAAATTACGCACATTTCATTGCTACAAAATCTACGTTTAACTCACTCTTCCATTTTTGGTTTCAAGGAAAGAGAGAGTACACTGGTTTCATATGTACCACAAAAAAGTCCAAAGCAGTTTTTTAAATTTTATTCATGGACTATACAAAAAAAAAATAGATCCTGAATATAGTGGAAAATATTGTAATGAAACAAAATCAGATGTAGTTGATCAATTGTGTAAAATTACACGGTAAGTAGGAGGACAAGGAGATGGCCATTGTGCTTCCTTATATTTCATCAATGTTTCAACAGAAGTTATATATAAAATGAACAAAAATTCAAAAATATTAAAAAGAAAATCGTTTTTTGAAGAGATAGCAATTGGGCTAATTGATCCAAATCTAGAAAAACGGGAAAATAAATGTTTTCCACTAAAAATATATACCAAAAACATATCTACACATTCTTCTACAGATTAGCCACACGTCCTAAAATGTTGTAATTAATTGACAGATATAAAGTTCTTGTGTTTCTTCAGGAGGAAAGTCAGCCAGGGTCATCGTCAGCGAAACGGAAGTGTTGCCAATTTTGTGAACGCTTCAAAACCGAAAATCCAAAATTATATATGCTAAATGCGCTAAACCTATTTATACTGAACACGCAAAAAGACTTTACAAGAATTGTGCACAATAATTATTTATATTTTCATTCATATTTTTAAGTAAATTGTTTGTATATATTGATAGTTTAGATTTTTTGCCATATCACCAATTTTATCAGATAAAAATAATCAATAATGTAATTTTTTAAATTTATTGATATATTTGTAAAGTAGAAACTGTATTCTTTTGGATTAAATAAAAAATTATATCAATATTTTATTTTAAAAGTATTTTATTCATTGTAGAATATTGGGGTCTGCGAGACCCCGCGCGAGTACTAACGTCAGTAAAATTGGCGCGAGTAACTAAGGGTTAAAAGAGAAATCTAAAGCAATATTTGAAAACTTAATTATCCTTTAATAGCAAAAACACAAATTTAGAATATGTTATAAATTCACAACGAACTATATTCTGCTCCCAAATATTATTTTAAAACGATCTAATTTGATAATATTTTAAACAAATTTTAAATACTCTAATATATAAATACTAAAATATATTACAATAAATAATAAAAATTTAAAACATTTTAAAAATCAATTAGAACCTTAAAATATTGCAAAATGTTTAATATATAGAGTGGGTTATTGATTACAATTATAATTAGTTAAAATGTTCGCCGACAGATGTCACTAGGGGCCTCACTCAAGCTTGGACACGACTGCTGTTTCGCCACACAGTTTTTATAATTATAATAAATAACATTTGTTAAATCAAAATTCGCCTGACAAACATTCACTAGGGGAGAAGCCGTGTGAAGCTGTCAGTATATAATAATTATCATAATTTTACAACTCTAAAATATGAATATATGTTTGTTTATTGTCTAATTTCATTTTTTGGATAGTTTATATGTTGGAGATTTTGCCGGGAGGATATTGATCTAAAAAGGACAAAGGTCGCTTCTCTCGTCGAAATAGACGTCATAGCTAGACGCCATATATTGACTGTCGCCGGAAACTAGCGGCTTCAGTTTGAGGCGACAGTCAATGGATGGCGTCTAGCTTTGACGTCTATTTTGACGGGAGAAGCGACCTTTGTCCTTTTTAACTTATATGTTATTCTATATATTCATCTTCCTATATGCAAAATTTCTCAATGGTTTTTATTGAGAAGAGTAACAAATATTACAATTTATCTTTACAATTATATGGATTCAGTAGGGAGTAGATGCTAGCCCCGCAAATATTGTTTAAACAAATGTTCGTTAGGCAAACTTTCACTCGGATAAAACAAGCTAGACGAAGCCGAGTATAATCGCTAGTAATTTATAATTGTAACGAATAGTATTTGAATAAAAACAACATTTTTATACATCCACATTCAGGGGAAAAATTCTTTCAGGCAAAACTCGGTCGTTGTCCGTGTCATTCGGCTACTTGATGTATAAATTTATAAAACAAATAATAAGTATAATTTGGAATATATCGAAAAGAAACGCACAAGGGGTAAGGTTAAATTCATTTGTATTTTTAAATATAGGGATTATGTGTTGTAAAGAGATGCCATACCCGACAAGAGGCATTTGAAACACCATCACCTCAGCCAAAACTGCTTCTCACTCGGAATGAACAGCTAATTAATTGATTAGGTAGTCTTTTCTAGCGGTTATCTGTATAAGATAATTCAACAACAAATAAGAAAATATCAAATTTGCGAATAAACTCTAAGAGAAGAATTACAAAACAATAACAAGACTCAGAATGAAACACTAAAAAGGAATGACATTACATCTAGATGGCACAAAAATCTATAGGACATGCAACAACTGTCCTGGTATGGAACTAACACCTACTCACATATTCTCATGCCCAGCAATGGCCGCAGCCTTGCAGACAATTGACATGGACCCAGAGCAGCAGCTTTACACACCCAAGATAGTGGACATTGCTTCTGCTGTGGTAGAGATGCATGGAGACCTTAGAGGCTCGTCATTGGACACAACAACAACAACCTATATAAGACTGATTATTGGACTTAAAGAGCCATGAAAAAAGTCTGTGAGGCTACCCCACAATGAGTAAAAAAAATTAAATCGTTATTTTGTTATTATCCATAGAGTACACTTGTCACAGACCATAATAATCATGGTGAGAAATCATGTTCAAGTTTGCCATAGTTTGGCCAAGTTTGGATATTTGAACTCTCACTGGTGTACTCGAAAATAAAATGAGAATATACTCCTATATTATTTTTTTTTCTCACAATATATATTTCAAAATGGGGAAAAATAATGCCTTGCATGCCAAATTCCTATATAAAAAGCCTGCAGCGGCTACAAAATTGATTCCTTATATAAGTAGAAAAGTCCTCAAAGATTAGAATTTTGGTCCTTGAGGATCACCTTACACCAAACAGATAAGGGCCGACAGTCTGAAATACGAAAAGTGGTTAATTTTTGTTAAATATTTCAAGAATAAGTATTTGGCCGAATTCTCTTGAATAATTAGAAATCAATAATTAGTTGATATTTATTCCGGTAGATGCCGCAAGCCATTAGAACACTCAGGATCAGGAAATATCTATCTCTTGATAGATTGTCTGAGATATAAGTGGCATTGCTAACCAATGAAGACACTGTACAATACGGATGATTAGAGATGACCGACCAATGTGGATCCTTGGTTATAGTGATGAGCTTACATGACTCACCATTTCAAAACCCTTTACTATATATACAGTGGTCATCAGAGATGACTGACCATTGAGGACCCATGTCTACAGTGATTACCTGATATATCTATTCAATGCAGCCGCAGAAATCACTCAGTGATGACTAGCTTCCATTAGCTTCCACTCACCTTGATGACTACCGTAGAGTATCTACGCGCTATCACCAAACAGATAGACATGCTTTGTTTGTTATCTTCACCTCTAATCCATTTTTATGTCCCTTGCCGACTATGAGCAGCAAACGTAGCAAAACAAAACCACGGCAACAATAAAATTGCGTTATGCTCTGGAACGACAGACTAGGACACAGAAATCGATTAAGAAATCCCAAAATGAAAACCTAGCAAGAGTACTAAAACTGAACAAATGTTCGCACAGCACAGACTGTGTTCAGTGCATCCAAGGAAAACTCACTGAAATCCGATTTCCAAAGAAGACAGAGTACAGAGCAACTGAAACGCTTCAAGTCGTCCACAGTGGTGTCTGCGGTCCACTACCAACTAACTCTCTTAGCGGTAAGAAATACTTCATCACCTTCACTGACGACTACAGAAGATACACGAGGATCTGCTTCCTTAGGGAAAAGACGAAGTCTATGAAAAAATAAAAGATTACGTCACCCCTGCTTACACGGAATTAGGAACAAACATCCAAGCCATAATGACAGACAACGGTCGTGAGTACGTAAACCAACAAGTCGAAGATTTCCTGACCCAAAGCGGAATCAAACATCAGCTAACAGTTCCCTACTTTCCAACCCAGAAGCCAAAGGAAAAATCGATCACTAATGGAGATGACAAGATGTATGCTGTTTGACTCAGGACTCCCCACAGTCTCTATAGGCGAAAGCGGTTACCACAGCTAATTACCTACACAACCGAATACCCTCGAAAGCTACAGACAAGACTCCATTTGAACTGTGGACCAACAGGAAGCCCAGTCTGAAGCATCTTAAAAGATTCGGATGTAAAGCCTTCGCCTATATTCCCAAAGAAAAAAGGAGCAAGCTGGATAGCAAAGTCACAGAACAGATCTTTCTCGGATACACTGATCGAAGCAAAAGATACAGAATCCTGCACGACACAGACAAAATCTCGATGAGCATATCTGTAAGGCTTATAGAAAATAAAACGTGCTTTACCACACCTCCACAAAAACAACTTCACCACAAGTACTACTCACAGATCTAACTTCCATCCATCACACAGAAATACAGAGGAAAATCCGGATCTAGAAACGCAATCGGAAAACCTTGAGGACTAAGAAACCGAATATTACATTCAACACACGACCAAACTCATCGCAACCAAGATTAATCACCTAAAGGATCTTTAGAGTAGCACAGTGATAAAAATGATCTACTGCCCGACAATTAAGGCGAACATTCTAACCAAGCCACTACAGAAGCCGTCACCTATCATTGGATAGTGAGCTACCTAGACCGAAGTCTGTACTCATGTACCGAAGCCGACACCATTGGATAGTGGGCTATCTAGACCGAAGTCTGTACGCATGTACCGAAGCCGACACCATTGGATAGTGGGCTACCTAGACCGAAGTCTGTACGCATGTACCGAAGCCGACACCATTGGATAGTGAGCTACCTAGACCGAAGTCTGTACGCATGTACCGAAGCCGACACCATTGGATAGTGAGCTACCTAGACCGAAGTCTGTACGCATGTACCGAAGCCGACACCATTGGATAGTGAGCTACCTAGACCGAAGTCTGTACGCATGTACCGAAGCCGACACCATTGGATAGTGGGCTACCTAGACCGAAGTCTGTACCCATGTACCGAAGCCGACACCATCGGATAGTGACTACCTAGACCGAAGTCTGTACGCATGTACCAAAGCGACACTATCGATAGTGAGCTATCTAGACCGAAGTCTGTACTCATGTACCGAAGCCGACACCATTGGATAGTGAGCTACCTAGACCGAAGTCTGTACCCATGTACCGAAGCCGACACCATTGGATAGGGGGCTACCTAGACCGAAGTCTGTACCCATGTACCGAGCCGACACCATTGGGATAGTGGGCTACCTAGACCGTAGTCTGTACTCATGTACCGAAGCCGACACCATTGGATAGTGAGCTACCTAGACCGAAGTCTGTACGCATGTACCGAAGCCGACACCATTGGATAGGGGGCTACCTAGACCGTAGTCTGTACGCATGTACCGAAGCCGACACCATTGGGATAGGGGGCTACCTAGACCGAAGTCTGTTACGCATGTACCGAAGCCGACACCATTGGATAGGGGGCTACCTAGACCGTAGTCTGTACGCATGTACCGAAGCCGACACCATTGGATAGTGAGCTACCTAGACCGAAGTCTGTACGCGTGTACCGAAGCCGACTCCATTGGATAGTGGGCTACCTAGACCGAAGTCTGTACCCATGTACCGAAGCCAACACCATTGGATAGTGGGCTACCTAGACCGAAGTCTGTACGCATGTACCGAAGCCGACACCTATCGGATAGTGAGCTACCTAGACCGAAGTCTGTACGCATATACCGAAGCCGACACCATCGGATAGTGGGCTACCTAGACCGAAGTCTGTACTCATGTACCGAAGCCGACACCATTGGATAGTGAGCTACCTAGACTGTAGTCTGTACGCATGTACCGAAGTCACATCATCGGGTAGTGAGCTACCTAGACCGAAGTCTGTACGCATGTACCGAAGCCGACACCATCGGGTATTGGGCTACCTAGACCGAAGTCTGTACGCATGAACCGAAGCCGACACCATCGGATAGTGAGCTACCTAGACCGAAGTCTGTACGTATGTACCGAAGCCGACACCATTGGATAGTGGGCTACCTAGACCGAAGTCTGTATCCATGTACCGAAGCCGACACCATCGGATAGTGAAGCTACCTAGACCGAAGTCTGTACGCATGTACCGAAGCCGACACCATCTGGTAGTGGGCTACCTAGTCCGAAGTCTGTACGCATGTACCGAAGCCGACACCATCGGGTAGTGAGCTACCTAGACCGAAGTCTGTACGCATGTACCGAAGCCGACACCATTGGATAGTGGGCTACCTAGACCGAAGTCTGTACCCATGTACCGAAGCCGACACCATTGGATAGGGGGACTACCTAGACCGAAGTCTGTACGCATGTGCCGAAGCCGACACCATTGGAGAGTGGGCTACCTAGACCGAAGTCTGTACGCATGTACCGAAGCCGACACAATTGGATAGTGAGCTACCTAGACCGAAGTCTGTACGCATGTACCGAAGCCGACACCATTGGATAGTGGGCTACCTAGACCGAAGTCTGTACGCATGTACCGAAGCCGACACCATCGGATAGTGGGCTACCTAGACCGAAGTCTGTACGCATGTACCGAAGCCGACACCATCGGATAGTGAGCTACCTAGACCGAAGTCTGTACGCATGTACCCAAGCCGACATTTGAGAAGTTGCGACGTGACAGCCCCACATTCAGGCGGGGATTGTTGGGAACTGACCGCCACTAGCGCCACCCTGGACTTATCATCATCACTCTCTCTTTGTTTTACCTTCTCGCCTATGTTTACTCTCTGAATATTGTTCGCTATTAACTTCCCCTTTCAAATAGATAATAAAGGTTATTAACAGATAACCATCAACGGCCTCATGCCTTCCTACAAACTGTAAGTACCTAAACCTTATAACGTTACCTATATAACATTTTTAAATTTTCATAGATGGCAACATACTCACAGAACGAACCCAAATATCAAACTTCTTTGCTGATTACTATACACAAATCTCCAAACTAAAATTTTCGAGGCAAGATAAGAAAATACTTCAGATATCAAAAAAGATAAGAAACGAGGCCTAAACAACATCTCACCAAGACTTATTCCACAAGCCATTTTTACCTCATGAACTAAAAGAAGCTATAAATAGATTAGATGATAACAAAACCCCAGGTTCAGACATCATATCAGCCAAAATGATAAAACACCTAGAAACAAACGCCATTTTAGAGCTCCTTCACATAATTAATCTAAGCTGGTCAAGCAGCACCTTACCTAAAGAATGGAAGCATGCAATCATAATCCCTATCCATAAAGCAGGAAAAACAGAAAACCACCCACAGAGTTATAGACCAATATCACTAACCTCCATACCATGCAAACTCATGGAGCGCATGATACTCAACAGAATGCAATACTTCCTAAACAAAAACAAGTTACTTACAAAACAGCAGGCAGCTTTCAAAAAATATCATAACACAGTAGACCAGATTTTCTACTTCACACAGAAAATTCAAGACAACTTCCAAAGTAAACCAACCAAGTCTACCATAGCCGCTTTCATAGACTTAAGCCAGGCTTTTGATAGTAGTTGAAAGAAAGGTTAATTAAGAAGCTGGACAAACTAGGTATAAGGGGGAAGATGATGGGTTGGATTGGATCCTTTCTGACCGGAAGGACCTTCCAGGTTAACTTCAAAGAACAACTATCAAAAACTGGCAGGCTTTTCCAGGGACTCCCTCAGGGATCCATACTAAGCCCCCTACTATTCTCAATATATCTGAATGACATGGACTCTAGAATCACAAAATACTGCGACTTTGCTCTCTATGCCGACGACATAATCATCTGGTCCTCAAAGAGAGATCTCAAGGAAGCAAACAAAAATGTAAACAAGGCGCTGAAAGAACTCCAACACTTAGCGGAAAAAATGAAATTAATTATAAACCCTAATAAATCCGAAGTAGGAGTATTTACAATAAACAAGCTCGCTAAAAAACCTGGGTTCATCTGGCCCGGCTGATAGTACTCTGTAAGGGCTCCTAATCTAGGAATACAGGATGAGCAGCGTTTGTACTCCATGTTAGGAGCGGCTGCACATGGCGTCTGTTCCTCATGTCAGAGGCGGCCATTTCTTTTGGAGCTAAGTCGGCCTGCCACTGAGTAGTGCTCCCAGTCTTAATGACAAAGGCAGACGCATTCTACTTCACCCAGTCATGATGGTTGTCAAATACCATCAAGGGTCACAACTTGATACCCTAATGATTGAGTGGAGATAAGAAAGAAGAAGAAGACAATAAACAACCACCTTAAAAATGGACCCCAAATATCAAATATGACAACAATCAAATAAATTTTTATCGGACACCCAAATACCTAGGAGTCACTTTAGACCCCTCACTGACCTATGGACCTCATATCAACCAGACAGTGTTAAGAGCAAAAAAGAGACTTAACATTCTGAAAATAATATCTGGATATGAATGGGGCGCAGATAGGGATACTCTGCGCCAAACATATCTGGCCCTTATCAGACCAATCTTAGAATATGCCCAACCAGTGTGGCAGACGGCGAGTAAGACCAACCTGAATAAAATCGATCAGGTGCAGAGCAGTGCTGCAAGAATCATATGTGGACTCAGAAACACCTGTCCAACCAAAATTGCAGAGATTGAGGCCAACTTGTTGCCTCTTACACACCGGAGAAAAATCGGCTTAGCCGATTATATATACAAGAGAGTAAATGCACCAAAATCACACAGAACCGGAGAATTTATACGAAAATGGAAACCAAAAACCAGACTCAAAAGACTTAGCCCAATGCACCTAGCCTACCGGGAACTACTACCAAACAGCACGAGAAATAGAAATGCCCAGAACCAATATGCACCATATAAAGAAAGACCAGAAATCTCCTACAACCTGGATCTAGAGCAAGAATGCTCCAAAAGGGCCGACCACCCTGGACTACTCAGGAGCCTCGCTATGGAGAGGATTGAAAAAGCAGACAAAGAGACCATACAGATATACACCGATGGCTCACTGGTGGAGAATGGCTCCTCTGGCAGTGGAGTTCTCATCCTTAATAGTATGGAAATAAAAAGAAGAATCAAAAACCCAAAGAACTTGTCAGTTTTCAGATCTGAACTAACAGCCATACTACAAGCTTTAAAACTCGTAGAGAAAAACGAGACTAACAACATAATAATTTATACAGATTCAAAAGCCGCCATCTTTGCAATTAAAAACTGCTACTATTCACAAGACAGACTCCTCAAAAACATTGCTGCAGAAATCAACAAACTGAATAAAAATACCAAAATAAGTCTACAATGGATTCCATCACATGTGGGAGTCCCTGGAAATGAGGAGGCCTGACAGATTGGCTAAGGAAGGAGCAGCTGGACATCCTGATGCGGTGAACTCCGAGACCTATCTTTCAGCAAGGGACCATATTAATAAACTGAAACTACAAATAATAAGAAACCATAGAGATAGTTTCCATCATTCTTGGTACCAGGTAGAAAAACCCCAAAAAACAGACCCTCCAACTAAACAGAAGGGAATCGACACAGTTGGCCAGATGGAAATCTGGTCACCTGCGCCCTCTAGTCTATAAAGAGGGAGCCAAAAGCTTCCCCATGTGCACTAGGTGCAAAACCGAAGAGGCCACTCCCCAACATTTACTAAATTGCATTGGAAAGGACAAAGATCCCTGTACAGAGAACCAAGAAGAGTTCTTGAGCTTCTTTACGAGCACGACCTCCAAGATCTTGTCTAATTTAGACTAAAAGGATAAGTAAAAAAAAAAATTCATTTTATTTTCTAATTTTATTTATTGTATAAGAAATAAATTTCATCCTA
Source organism: Cordylochernes scorpioides (assembly GCA_030710605.1). Lineage (NCBI taxonomy): Eukaryota > Metazoa > Arthropoda > Arachnida > Pseudoscorpiones > Chernetidae > Cordylochernes > Cordylochernes scorpioides. Next base: position 117,974,405 of record CP092867.1, read on the forward strand.
AGTATATTGGAGTTTATTTTTAAAGATCAAGTTATTGTGTTAAAAAACTGTATATAAACGTATATAGATGACAAATCAAATGAAATAATGAGTCTATCGCTTAAATATAAAAATAGAATAAATATAAATGATAAATATTCTAAATATTGAATTGCTCTATTTTGAAAAAATTAATTAAACATTTTATACTTAAAAAGAACTACCGAATCACCAGTTCAATGCCCGGGTTTTACCCCAGAGCTTTTCCCCCAGAGTGTGCATGAATTTAAAAATATTTTTTATTAAAATATTATTTGTTACAATTATAAATTGTGACCCGGCTTCACCCGGGATCTCTCCAAATGAATGTTTTTGCCAACGAATAATGCTTAAAATAAAACACGACAAATAATACAAACAAAAAATGTCAAGTATACTGAAATAAAGTATTACAATTCAGAATTTGACAACAAAATTATAAAATAGCATAAACATAAAATATTCTAAAACAACACTGTGTAGCACGATTTTTGTTCCTCAGCTTTCACTGTGTTTTTCTGGTGTATCAGGACAAACACACAATTAAAAAATAGTAATTATACACTCAAAACTTTAGTTTTGAGTCTAGGACATCTATGTATTGAAAAATGCAAGAACGACACAAGAGAGGCCTAATAATGATGACAACGCGTAAAAAAGACTAATTAAAATTAACATACTTCCCATCGGTCTAGGCTCTGAAACGTTGCATACTTTCATTGTCATTAGGATTGAGCGAGTGGGAAATGACTTAAGGCTGTTTTCATCCTCTGATTTACTGCTCTGGAATGCTGTAGATGGACGTTTCTTTGGCGGATTAGGTATTGGGACATCATAGGATAGAATGGCTACGTAAGCTAGTGTTACATGGATCACAAGTTAGAAAGAAGGAATCATATATCGCCGCAACTCTTTTTTATTAACGCGATAAAAGAAGCTTTCGGGCAAGCCCTTCTTCAGCTAATTATAGTGTACAAACAAGGAGAGATTATATATCGTTTTTAATATAAACAAAATAAAAGAAAAGAAAATTACCACGCCCCTATCGCCCTCGTTTCAATAGCACCGCGTGGCCACGTCATGTCTGATCCTAACTTCAAATATAATATAGTACAAAGATAGCTTAAAAGAAATTTACGTAATTGAATAAATATAAAGAATCAACTATATACAGTTCAAAGGATTTAGTGGAGACTTTGAAGATTTTTAGGATAGAAGGGGAACGTACTGTGATGGCAACTGTATACTTTTGTTTAATGGTTTAGGGTGCTTCATGGTTTCTATTGCTTCAAGAATGAGTCTTTGGGTTTTAGTTTTGGCATTTGTATGGAGGATTCTGGTATTATTGAAGTCTGGAGTGTGTCCGGTTTCCCTGACGTGGTCAACTATTAAGGAGTTTGGGTTTAGTTTAGAGATGTTTCTTTGGTGTTCTTTGATTCTGATTGAAAGGTCTCTTGATGTCTCGCCGATGTAGACACTATTGCAGTTGAGGCAGGGAATTTGGTAAACTAAATCTTTTTTCTGTTTCTGGTCGGTGCTTTGGTGATTGGGTTTCTTAGAATCGAGGCCATGAAGGTGAACCTCTGAAGATGGTTTTTATGCCAAAACTTTTGAGTTTGCGGGCTATTGTAATTGTAGATTCTGTATATGGTAAGTAACAGGTGGAGATGTACTGATTGGAGTTATTTCTGGAGTCCCTGGTTTATATCTATTTCTTTTAATGAAAGGAAGCGGGTATCCAGATTTAAGAAGCTGGTTTTCGATAGATTTAAGTTCTTTATTGAATTCTATTTTTGATGAGCAGTGGGTTAAAGCTCTTTTCGTCAAGGTACGTACAACTGTTATTTTGTGGGAGATGGGAGAATTGGAGGCAAAGTGTAGGTACTGCGTTGGGAGGTAGGTTTTCTATAAACTTTTGTTGTAAAACCGGTTCTATTTCTGGTAAATAAAATGTCAAGGAATGGCAGGCTTCTTTTATTTTCTTTTTCTATTGTAAATTGAATAGATGAGTTGAAGCTATTGAGGGTTTCTAGGATGTGATTTTCACTGTTTCTGTGATTATGCAAAAAATATCATCAACGTACCTTGACCAGATTAATATTTCGTTGGGTTTTACTTCAGTGATCCATGAGTCAATGGTGGAGAGAACTATTTCGGCTAGAATTGTAGACAGTGGGCTTCCCATCGGTGTGCCTTTTATTTGGTTGTAGTATTCTCCTGTGAATTTAACTGTTGTGCTCTTTAAACAGATTTCGGTGAGTTTCAGGATTGCAAGGTGGTCCGGGTATGCTTCTTTATGTTTGATTCGGATGGTTTGTAGGGAGTCCATTATTAAGTCGTGGGGAAGGCTTGTGTATAGGTCTTTGACATCATATGAAACGATTCGGTGATTGGCTTTCAATTTGAAATTCTTCATTTTTTGTAGAATTTCTTCAGGATTTTTAACAATGTGAGGTAGATTTTTGGTTATTTCAGAAAGTCTATTGGCTAGATGTTTGGAGAGAGAATATACTGGTGATTGGTTATAGGCGACTATTGGTCTGAGGGGGGATGTTTTTCTTATGGATTTTAGGAAGGCCGTAAATATATGGGTGCGTTCCAGGATTTTCCAGAATTTGTTTCTTCAAGGACTGATCGATAATTTGGTTTTTAAGGAGTTGATGTATAGATTTTTTAAAAGCTGTTATTGATTTTGATGCTTCCTGTGGCTCTATTTTAATGAAGAATTCGGTATTGTTCAGGTGCGTTTTCATTCTATTTATGTAATCTTCAGTATTTAAGATTACAACAGATCCGCCTTTGTCTGCTCGGGAGATTGTGATGTTTTTGTTTTTGGATAGGTTATTTAGGATAAAGATTTCTTTATTGATGCGACGATGGGATTCTTTATTGTGCTGGGATGTGCGATTACTGGGTGTGGGGGCTAGTGTGGAAGCCACAAAGTTTCTGATCATGTGCATATTATTATTATTCGATATGTTATGTATGCCAGATTCTATGGAGCTAATGATTTGGGGTAAAAACACATTTTTGATCGGACGGTATGATAGACCTTTGTTTAACAAGGAAATCTCTGATGGGTTGAGTTCATATTCAGATAGGTTGACAATGCAGTGATTGTCTCCGGGGAAATGGTATTTCTTTTTCCAGTGATCTATTTTCTTTTCACGTTTGAGGGCGGTAGAAGTATTCTGAAGGATTATTTTCGAAGTTATTTCTTGTATAAGTTTAGTTGTTATGTCAGAAGGGGTGTGCAAGGTAATGATTCCAATAAGGGATTTAACTTTTGCTGATAGGAAGGATATTTTTTTAAGCTATCTTTGTACTATATTATATTTGAAGTTAGGATCAGACATGACGTGGCCACGCGGTGCTATTGAAACGAGGGCGATAGGGGCGTGGTAATTTTCTTTTCTTTTATTTTGTTTATATTAAAAACGATATATAATCTCTCCTTGTTTGTACACTATAATTAGCTGAAGAAGGGCTTGCCCGAAAGCTTCTTTTATCGCGTTAATAAAAAAGAGTTGCGGCGATATATGATTCCTTCTTTCTAATTTGTTCGAAATCCGCAAACCGTTTACCATGAATGGATGACAAGGCAAAGATACCAGAGTAAAATTGGGGAAAGAGGGGTGTACTCCAGCTGACCCCGCTGCCATGTGGCAGGCGCCAAAAACAGCATTCCTGTGTGAGGGAGGACAGAGTCTGGTTACATCTGCGGCAAGGAGAAGACGTGGCGACTTGCCTCCGGGCTTGTGGATGATCTTACAAGGCGGTGCCAGGAGAGACTGACATTGGAGCGACCTACAAGGCGGTGTGGGCCAGGCTGCATGTGTACAGTGTGGAGCGGAACGGTTCACAAGAGGACATCCACGGCCCCAAGAATTCTTCTGACGGGGAGTACACGGGTGTATTCCTTCTGTTAGTAGACATAATAAAGCGCTAACTTTAGCTGCAATCCCTTCGAACTCACGTGTGTATATTTGTGGCATCCAGAATATACAGAGTACACGAATAGCGTCTGGGTACGACGTAACACTAGTATTGCTTGAACGCCTGTAGTTATTGGGACTCTACCATTGGATAGTGGGCTACCTAGACCGAAGTCTGTACGCCTGAGTTATTGGGACTTTTTTTTGGATCATATAACCACACAGGCCTAGGAGGCCCATAAGTCTAAACCCTCCTTCTTATAACGAAACCTCTACAGCCCTCTGGTTGGCAGGAGGGTATGATTTACTTCATCGTCTTTCAACCACGCCAGAGGGAATGGGCAAGGAACCCCCCCCCCCCCTAACTCTACCAGCATGCAGACAACCAAGCATTCTTGGCTTCTTTAAGATGGTCCACACTAGGACTAGGTACTCTCCTCTACACAAGAACCTGCCATCTCTTTAGAAGTCAGAACCTCGAGGCCTCTCCACTGCCTAGAGTCAGAAGGTTTTGTATACCGATTGCGTCTCGCCATGGCAAGGTAAGTGCAGAAATTATCTTGTCATGCCCACGGGGAGCTACGGGAAGCAGCAACCGGTAGACCCTGTTTTCACTACCCACCTTGCGATCCTCCAGATCGTCAGCCTTCCTCTCAGCCTTACTAGCATTCCACTAGATCATCGGCAAGCCCACTCTGTCCTTTCAGCCTTGCTAGCACTCCACTAGATCATCGTAAATCTATTTTCTTCCCTCTCAGCCTTACCAGCACTCCGCCAGATCATCGGCAAGCCCAATTTATCCTTCCAGCCCTACAAGCGCTCCGCCAGATCATCGGCAATCTATCCACTGTAGTCAACTGTGGCACCTAACAGTTGAGGAAGAGCTCACTAGCGACATCGTGAACTCTTTCCAATAACATCCAGTGGGATTTCAGGAGCTCCAGTTCAGTTGCTCCTCTAACCCTTCTACTTTCTTCCTCCCCTCTGGGGACCCTCGGGCAGTCCACTATAAAGTGTTTGGCGTTTGCCCCCTGAGAGGAAACGGGCCGTGTCCCGTAATCATCCTGTTCAGTTTGTGTGAGAGGATCCGACCGTTCCTTTTTGGATCTCCTATCCATTTAAAGGCCTCCCGACCGTTTATTGCTTCCACCCATCTATCCTTCCACAACCTATTTATATGCGCCCGGATACGCTTAAAAAACCTCTTTCTTTGGAATTGGGGTCACCACATCCCTTCCAGACCAGCATCCCTCTTTTGCCAGTTTATCTGACAAAAGTAATTACTTTTGCGGGTTAACACACAAAAATGGAATATAGTAGTGCCTAAAGTAAATGTAACTCAATGCACAGAAAAGAGTACACTCAAGAGTACAACACCAACAACAAGAAGGAGATAAAAACAACTCACGATTTGTTAAATAAAATAAAACAGTACTTAGCTTTATTGTAGCGTTGGCAGGGATCGGACTCGGGTGACACCGGGATGCGAATAGAACAGCCAGACACGGAAAAACCACGCAGAAAAAACACTTTAAGCGTCTCCACACCAATTCTCCACGCTCTGTCTGTCCCGTCTCGCATTCCCTTAGTCCCTCTTATATACAGACATGGCCACATTCGTCCATGAGAAGGCGTGAGAGATTGGTTCACCAACAAAACGAAGACAACATTCTTCCCTCTAAAACCTGATCAGAAAAAAAAAAAACTGAAAATGTTTGTCAATATAATTTGACAAAAGGTATGTTTCCCAAAGAAAAAAAAAGGAAGTGATCAATCTCCCAAACATTCTCATTGTCCCGTAAGGAAAACCTCCCGCTGTCGGGTGGGAAAAAGCTCACGGGAGCCATGTTATAAAGATACAAAAAAAAAAAAAACCTAAAAGAGAGGAGAAGTAGGCATCCAGGTCGTTCCACACAGGTGCCTTCCATCTTGTTCCTCCCAAAAATAAATAACCAAAGATCTGCGCAAACTACGTGAGTTACCATGAGTGATTACCAAGCACACACATATATAATATGCTTTAATAGACAGAGTTTTAATGGGGGACCAATAAGCTCTCTTCTGGGACCGCTGGTATGCTAGGTAGAGACTTAGGGTACATTCAATTAGGCAGACATTCAATCCGAGTAGATTGCCGTGGGAGACAGACATTCTCTCCTGCACCAGATCAGAGCCTCTCTGATTGCGACAGTTCTGCTGAGTACACCAGCTCATCGTGCCTTAGTTTCAGTGTTTCTCGGCCCACTACCGATCCATCACTGAAAATGGCGATGTTCATCCCCAGTCTTCTTACCATATTTGCTCCCGTCTGTGAATATTTCCATTCCTTTACCAGATGGTGAGCCCCTCTGACCACCTCCATATCGGCACTCAATCCACATCCTTATCTGGGTCCTTCGCCCACTCAAGATCCTCAGGCGCAATGCCCAAATATTTTTGTGTCCTGTCGACCCAGATAAGCTGCCTCAGTTTCTCTTCCTCCAGCCTTAGAGAAACAGGATTCAGGGCCCGAAATCACCAGCAAAGCCTCTGTACTAGTAATACAGTACCCCCCAGTGGATCAGAGCCGCTACTCTCTGAACTGACTCTAAAGTTGTTCCGACCTTCCTGTCGCGGTTCCTCTTCCACCACGCTCTTGAACCATACAGGAGAATCGGCTCAACGCAGCTGAGGTAGAGACTCCTGAAGATCTCCCCTTCCCTACCCCCTTTCAGAAGCGCTAGCCTGCATAGTCTCGATAATGCAGACCTAGCTCTCAACCCTATATCCTTGGCGTGGTCCATCCAGCTCAATTTATTATTCACCACCACACCAAGGATTTTCATCTGTCTCACCACCTGTATTCTCTCACTCCCTAGACGTAAAATGGATTGTGGTCATACTCAACGCCAGTCCGTTTGTCTCGAACATCTCGCGATTTGAAACTCAGAGCTTTCGTTTTGCTGCGTTAAATTCGAGTTTCACTAGTTCTGCCCAAACCTTTAACCTCCTGATGCTTTCATTGGCTAGAGCCTCAGCTTTTCTTCGAGATTTCTCACTTATAATCAAGTAGTTGTCGTCAGCATAGACTACCATACAGGCGCCCGCTTAAGTTCCTTGCGGAGGATAGTGTCAGCCACTACATTCCATAGTATGGGACCACAGCAGGAACCCTGAGGGCAGCCCTTTGAGACTATTCTGTGCATCTCCATTACACTTGCCTTCATTGAGACCCGCCTGTCTCGCAATAAATCCCTAACTAACGTCAGTAGGTTAAAGGGACACCCTATCTCATCGAGGACACTCACAACCATATTCCAGTTTAGGTTGTCGAAAGCGCCAACGATGTCGAAGGATCGCAATCACCAAGTCTCCCTTTACAACCCCTTCCTCTAACTTACCCAGGATCTCCTTCAACCGTCCCTTCCTAAAGCCATGTTGGGAACTGGAAAGGTGCTCGCCCGACTCTAGCCACCTTGTCAGTCTTTGTGCCAGAAGACTGTCCAGTACTTTTCCCAGGCATGATAGGAGAGACACAGGCCTATAGTCCTTTGCCGTAGCGCCCGTCTTGCCACTTTTTCGAGTAACGCAATCCTCGCTGCCTTCCAAGCCCTCGGAAACCTACCCAGTTCCAGGCAGCGATTGTATAACTTGGTAAGAAGTGACCCATATCTTCTCACCAGAGCATTCACGATGGTGTTGGCAATACCATCGGGACCAGGGGATTTTCAGTTCCCAAATTTGATCCCAAGTTATTGGGACTTCCTTGGAGCAGTGGCCACCCAGACCTTTCGGTCCATAAACCGGCATGCGATAGCATACCCATTGCTGTATCTAGGTAACCTAACCAAAAGAATGATGCATTCTCCATGCACCGAGCGGCCATTGTTTGGCCCCTCACGCCCCCATTATGGTCTGGCTCCATGGGGTCGACCAATCAAACCCATAGGCGTCTCCGAGAGTTCATGGCAAGGTTGCTGACCGAGCTCTCCCGTTCGGACTTAGTTAAACCCGTCCTACGCTCCAATAGGACCCCCCCCCCCTTTGGCCCTCGAACCCTTTGCTCACAGTACTCCCTGAATCTGCCGACGAATCAAGGACCTCTGAGGTTCTGAGGTTTACGCGGGGAACCAACGCGAAGGCGGGAGGGTGGTGTGTGCACCCTTGGTTTTTCATGGCGGCACGGCAAGGACGACAATGGCGCACACACAGTGCGAAGACCCAAGAGTTTCAAGACACGTGCGCCTCGCGTCAGCCAACCAAGGGCAGATGGCCAGCTTACAGCTTCACTGGCCATCAGCCAGTGGCACCCCGACGCAAGGACGAACGCGCAGAGTCGCCTCTCCACTCCCCTATCCTCAAGGGTGAGTGTAAGGGTGGGCATTCTTTCCCCACAAAAAAAAAAGAAGGTTTCACCGAGATTGGGACTGTCAGGAACGGGAACAAAGGATGAAGGAATATCTAGATAGGTGATAAGCAGGTTCATTATTGCCTCTTCGCCGTTTAAGGGTCCGCCATTCGAAATTAGCAGTTATTCTAGTGATCAGTGGGCTCTCGCCAAATTCTTGCAATATCAAACTTCATTTCTCTCTTTTCACCTCTGTACCATGATTCCAGTGTTTTTAGTTCAAATAATACAACTGAAGTGAGGTGCCCAAGGTTTGTCTTGGTCGCCAATTGGCATACGTATTTGATATGCTTCACACATCTTGACAGC